>CM077081.1:231598259-232198259 GCA_039513925.1 Platanthera zijinensis
CGAAGAACGTCGAAATGGATAACGCCGACGTGACCACCAGAGAGATCCACCTAGAGATTACACCCCTCTTAACACTTCTTGCACCAATGTGTTATATGCCATCCAGAATGAACCAGCGCTGCAAAGACCAAGGCAACCACCTCACAGCCCTAAGAACGATCAGTCCAAGTATTACGAATACCATCGAACAATCGGGCACACCACTGAAGATTGTGCTCGCTTGAAAGAGGAGATCGAGCGTCTAGTTCGTCTAGGACTGCTCGGAAGATTTTTGCAGGGAAGGGTGCAGGAACAACAGGATCCGCCTAGGCATCCCAGGGACCAACAGAATGCCCAACCTGTAGGAGGAGGAGGAAGGCAAGTGGTAGGAAACATCGAGACCATTGACAGATCACCTATTCTGACTACACAGATACTATCAGTGCCACAGGAAAGGAAACTCATGAAGATAAGAGGAGCAGGCAAGACACCACAATATCATTTGGAGATGAAGATCTCATCGGCATCCAAATGCCACATCAAGATCCACTAGTAATCAGTGCTGGCATCGGAGACCCCTGTTACAACGTCAAACGGATCCTTGTCGATAATGGTAGTTCAGTCGACGTTCTTTTCTCCACCACCCTCCAAAATATGAACATATCCCGGCAATAGCTGACTCCAGCAGCTGGCCCAGTTTACGGTTTTGATAACCATCCAGTCCAAGTCATCGGAATAGTCACCCTACCAGTCACGTTAGGAGAATTTCCAAAACAAATCACACATGAAGTCCAGTTTGTGGTAGTAGAATCAAGCTCAGCATACAATGCTATCTTTGGAAGACCAGTTCAGACCACCTTCAAAACCATCCCATCCATTCCCCATCTAGCTATGAAGTTCCCTACTCCCGGAGGGATTGGAGTAGTACGCGAAAATCAGGAAGCCGCTAAGAACTGCTATTCTAAACAAGCACAGCCCACCAGGCCTACCACACTGAATATCGATGACTTCGACCTCAGAGATGAAGCAGTTCTGCAACAGGGGGCACCCATCGAAGGCCTGATTGAGGTCCTCCTTTCTCCGACAAAACCAGATCGCACCGTTCAGCTCGGGTCCCTCTTACCACAGCAAGAGAGGGAGGAATTAGCAGCCTACCTTCGGGAAAATAAGGATATCTTCGCCTGGTCCCCAGAAGATATGCCTGGAATCGACCCTCAGGTCATCCAACACTCCCTTAACATTAACCCCACATGCAAGCCCGTCATCCAAAAGAAGAGGAATTTCGCCCCCGAGAGACTCCAAGCAATAGAAGAAGAAGTTGAGAAGCTCCTCCGCGCCCATTTCATTCGAGAGGTTGGCTACCCCACATGGGTGGCTAACGTTGTCCTGGTAAAGAAATCCTCCGGGAAGTGGAGGATGTGTGTGGACTACACCAAACTTAACTAGGCCTGCCCTAAAGACAATTTTCCACTTCCCAGGATAGACCAGCTAGTTGATTCAACTGTCGGACATCAACTTCTCAGCTTCATGGATGCCTACTCAGGATATAATCAGATCCGGATGGACCCAGCCGACGAGGAACACACGGCTTTTTTAACTGACAAGGGGATCTATTTCTATAAAGTGATGTCATTCGGACTTAAGAACGTAGGAGCTACTTATCAACGGCTCATGAACAAAGTCTTTAAGGAGCTCATCGGCAGATCCATGGAAGTGTACGTAGATGATATGCTAGTCAAGAGCGTTCGTCGTGAAGACCATTTAGAAGATTTGGAGAAATGTTTCAGAATCCTTAGACAGTATGTAATGAGGCTTAACCCTAGCAAGTGCGCCTTCGGGGTCACCTCGGGGAAGTTCCTGGGGTTCATGGTTACCCGGAGTGGAATAGAGGCCAATCCAGAGAAGATTAAGGCTCTCGAAGAAATGTCTCCGCCCAGATCACTCAAAGATGTACAACGGTTGAATGGAAGAATCACAACACTATCCCGATTCCTAGCTCGGACGGGAGACAAGTACCTCCCCTTCTTCAAGATCCTCCGAGGAGCTCGAAACATAGGATTTCAATGGACTGACGAGTGCCAGTCGACCTTCGAATCCTTAAAACAATATCTTGCCTCCCCCCTGCTTCTATCCAAGCCAGCTCCCAGAGAGATTCTCTTTCTATACCCCGCCATCACGCTAGCTGCATTGAGTTCATTTCTAGTTAAAGATAAAGGAGGAGTTCAGCACCCCATTTACTACCTCAGCAAAATCCTTTCTGATATAGAGACCCGGTACCCGACAGCAGACAAAACGGCCTTAACACTTGTCTTCTCCGCCAGAAAACTCTGCCCCTACTTCCAAGCACACACCATTAAAGTCTTGATCGAGTTGCCACTCCGAACCATTCTCTAGAAACCTGAAGCATCCGACCGACTGGTCAAGTGGGTTGTCGAGCTAGGCGAGTTCGACATCCACTTCCTCCCACGCCACGTCATCAAGTCTCAAGTCTTGGCAGACTTCATCGTAGAAAACACTTTATCGATGGAAGCAGAGCCCGCACCAGCGAAGGCCGGACTAGAATGGACACTATATGTGGACGGGGCCTCAGGAGTTGAAGGTGCGAGAGCAGGCCTACTCCTTATTAGTCCAGAGCTCGTTACCCTGGAATATGGACACCGGGTGAAGTTCCCTGCTACAAACAATGCTGCAGAATACGAAGCCCTCATCGCAGGACTCAGGCTCGCCTTCAGCTGCCAGGTCAAGCGGCTGACCGTTTACTCTGATTCACAACTTGTTGTCTTGCAGGTAGAAGGAGAATTCGAAGCAAAGAACGAGCAGCTTGCCCAGTACCTGCAACTTATCAAGTCCCTTCTGATCCAAGTCCCGTAATTTCAGATTTTACATATCCCCAGAGAGCAGAACAGCAAGGCAGATGCCCTGTCAAAGTTAGCCACATCTTCAACGCGGTACCAGACAAGAATGCACCAAATAGAAGAAATAGCCTTCCCTAGCATTCATGGCCCATGGGAAGTGGCAGAGATCAATAAAGCAGAGGAGTCCTGAACCGCCCTGCTAATCGCCTACTTGAAAAACCAGCAGCTACCCGAAGATCACAAGGAAGCTCGCCACCTAAGAATGAGAGCAGCCACTTTCACTTTGATGAACGGAGAGTTATACAAGCGGTCCTTCGCAGGACCTTACCTGAAGTGCCTATCAGAAGAAGACGCCGAGCCGAATATACGCTCCGCGAAGTCCACGGAGGGGTATGCGGCGAGCACCTTGGAGGGAAAGCCTTAGCTAGAAAAATCCTACGTCAAGGATTTTATTGGCCAACTATGAAGAAGGAGGCAACGGAGTTCGTCCAAAAATATAGAAGTTGTCAAGTGCACGCCAACATACCCCGACAGCCTCCAGTGGCCCTCACATCACTACAAGGAGCTTGGCCATTTGCATAGTGGGGTATAGATCTCTTCGGGCCTCTGCCACTAGCCTCTGGTCAGAGAAAATTCATTATTATGCCAATTGATTACTTCACCAAGTGGGTTGAAGCAGAACCACTGGCCAAGATAACCGAAGAGAATGCGAAACAATTCGTCTGGAAGAACATCGTGTGCCGCTTCGGCATACCGGCAATCATCATCACTGACAACGTCACCCAATTCACCGGAAAGTCCTTTACCAAGTTGTGCAAGGAATTAAAGATAGAGTTGCGGCACACAGCAGTATCACACTCGCAAACTAATGGACAAATTGAGGTGACTAACCGTACTATTCTGAAGGGGCTGAAGATACGACTAGAAGATGCTGGGGGGGGCAATGGGTTGACGTTCTCCCCAACGTGTTGTGGGCATATTGTACAGCAAAAAGGACGCCTACAGGAGAAACACCATACAATCTCTGCTATGGAACAGAAGCCATTATCCCGGTCGACATCGGCGTCCCTAGTTCCCGGGTATCCAACTTTGATCGCCAAGAGAACGACGAAGCACTCCCTGATAACCTCGACTTGGTCTTCGAAGTGCGCGAAGAAGCTGCTCTCCGCACCGCCGCCTACCAACAACGCACGGCCCGCTACTACAATCGCCGGATGAAGCCCCGCTCGATCAACGTGGGAGACTTATTCCTTCGTACCTTGGAAGCCGCCGGAAAAGGAGCATAAGGCGACAAGCTATCTCCAATGTGGGAAGGCCCGTTCGTTGTCACAGCTATGGTAAAACCAGACACGTACAAGTTGCGGAACGCCGAAGGAAAGACTCTTCCCCGTACATGGAATGCGCAGAACCCGCGCCGCTTTTATTAGTAATGCATTATGATTTTCTTTATGCAGTAACTTTCTGATTAAAAACTATGTGATTCATATAAGTCGCGAGCCTGATCTCGTGCAAACTATTATTTATTCAAAGTATTGCATTTTGCTTTCTACAAATATTGTGTATTCGAATAGGATCTATGGTATCCCTAACTTACGCAACCTGGGAAGGGCCTGCCCCCTTTCTCCAGCAAAGCCGTGGACCGGCTCCACACAACCAAGCCGCGAGCCAGACTCGCGCACAAAGCCTTAGACCAGCTCCACGCAACCAAGCCGCGAGCCAGCCTCGCGCATAAAGCCGTGGACCAGCTCAACGCAACCAAGCCGCGAGACAGCCTCGCGCACAATGCCGTGGAACAGCTCCACGCAACCAAGCCGCGAGCCAGCCTCGCGCACAAAGGCGTGGACCAGCTCCACGCAACCAAGCCGCGAGCCAGCCTCACGCACAAAGGCGTGGACCAGCTCCACATAACCAAGCCGCGAGCCAGCCTCACGCACAAAGCTGTGGACCAGCTCCACGCAACCAAGCCGCGAGCCAGCCTCGCGCACAAAGCCGTAGACCAGCTCCACGCAACCAAACCGCGAGCCAGCCTCATGCACAAAGCCGCGGACCCACTCCACGTAATTAAGCCACGAGTCTGACTCGTACACCCTCGCAAGGGTCTACTCCCTCTCTATTTTTGCAGCTAGGCCACAAAATCAAAGACGGTTCGGACAAGCTCCCAAAGATTCGGGGAGAGCGCTACAAACGCCCTCCTACGTTGTCACTTTGTAGCAAAATAAATCTGTGCAAAATATATGGCAATGGCAAGAAAATGAAACTGTCATATAAAGAAGGTAAAAGACAACAAATCTGAGCCCCAGGGGCGACAATCTCAAAGGCTACATCAAAAGCAAAAAGCAACAAATGTGCTAAAAATAACAACAAAAGGGCTACTACTCGTCCTCAGAGTCTGAGTCAGAATGCTTTTCCTCAGAGACATCAGCAAAACTAAGGCCGGACGTGTCGCACCCCAGGCTCCTACTGACAAGGCGAAAAGACTTCGAAACGCCATGCCACAGGGCCAGCTCTCGAACATCATCCATCTGGGGCTCCACCTCCTTGGACCAAATCTCGTCACGTACCTCCTCGGCGATCGCGCTACGGTCCCACCTGTAGTCCACCGACACTAAGTACTCTGAAATCCCTACAGCCTTGATCTCTGACACATGATCACTAGATGACAACATCTCCACCTGGGCCTTCGCCGCCCGAAGTTGAGTCCCGAGTCCAGTCACCTCCTCCCATGCCGCCTGAAGCTGTTCCTCAAAGCCTGAAGTCTCCTCCCTGGCATGCTTCAACATCTGAGTAGTCCTCTCCGCCAGGGTCTTCTCCACTTCTAAGGCTGCGCGCGCATCCTCCAATTCAGATCTCATCGCCGAACCCATCTGGCGGAACCGAGCAACATTCCAGTCCTGTTTCTCCCGGAGAGCAAGGAACGCATCTTTCAAGTTGACATAATTGTCATTCCAGGTCACCACAATCTGGGCTTGAGTCTCTATCTGCACAAAGCAAAACCCCAAGTTTGTATTAAAAAATATAATACAGAAGAAAGAAAAGGTTCACCAATCAGTGTTCTTACCGCCTCACTCAAAGCCCGCAAAGAGGCATACATCCGTGGATCCACCACCTCCGCGATCGGATAAGCGGGTATCTGCACCTCAGAGGAAGTCTCGGGATGAATGTCAGAAGGAATCACCGCAACCGTCACGTCATGATCACCAGAGGGAGCCATGATAGCCTTCCTCTTTCGACCCCCTCCCTGAGGGGCATCAACTTCCTGGGTCGCGCCTAAAGAAAGACCGCACCGCTGGGTCACACCTAAAGAAAGACCGCACCGCAGCAAACACTTCTCTTCCACGAAAGCAAAGATGTTATATAACTGATTGGCTGGCTCGAGGGGATCCAAAAACCCAAGAATAAGGGAAAACTCTCGCTCCTTCCCCTTCACCCGGCGACAGCGATCAGCCAACGTATCCCAAGCCTCAAGAATGCCCAAGGAATTCTTGATGTACCCAAATAAAGTGTTCCCATGACGATGGTCGGCACGAGCCTCAAACTCTAGCCAACTCTTGTTGCTACGAACCTCCATCCATTCGCCGCTGTCCGTGCACAAATCGCACCAATCACGGAACAGGTCCAAAGTAAGTCGTCCCCCATGCTCGCGGAAGAAAACAATCAAGCCCATGAGTCGAGAAACCCCAACAGGGGTGAACTGTGAGATAGGTACCGCACAAAATCTAAGAATCTCGATCACCTCCTCGCATGACGGAAAACGGAAACCAGATCGCAGAGAAATCTCGCAAATCGTCAGCCAACCTCGAGGAATTTTTTTAACTCGCTCCTCGGCACGAGGAATCCTCACTTCCAGATCCACCGGCAGGACGTATTTCTTCCTCCACAAATCAATGCCATCCTTAGTCAACGAGGAGCGCAAGCGCATCGGACCAGAAGAGCGCTTCGAGGCCAGCAAAACCAAAGAATAAAAGTTGGAGGTCAATTAGCAAAAAAAAACAAAATGCCAGGGCCTAAGCGCGACCATCATGTTAAACAAGTAAGGTATGAAAAGGCCCATAACGACACTTCCAGGAGCACAAGGCGAGCAAGAGCCCGCACGCACAACACGCGCACACGGGTTGCACACACGCACCCGTGCGCACGGTCGCGCACGCGCAGACCCGTGCAGGGTCGCGCACACGCACACTGGCGCGCGAGGTCGCGCGCGCGCGTCCGCACGCGCAAGGACCCGGACGTGCGCGTGCGCGCGCGCGCCCCCGCGCGCCCCCACGCGCGCCCCCGCGCGCCCCCGCGCGCCCCCGCGCGCGCCCCCGCGCGCCCCCGCGCGCGCCCCCGCGCGCCCCCGCGCGCGCCCCCGCGCGCCCCCGCGCGCGCCCCCGCGCGCGCCCCCGCGCGCCCCCGCGCGCGCCCCCGCGCGCCCCCGCGCGCGCCCCCGCGCGCCCCCGCGCGCGCCCCCGCGCGCCCCCGCGCGCGCCCCCGCGCGCCCCCGCGCGCCCCCGCGCGCGCCCCCGCGCGCCCCCGCGCGCGCCCCCGCGCGCCCCCGCGCGCCCCCGCGCGCGCCCCCGCGCGCGCCCCCGCGCGCCCCCCCGCGCGCGCCCCCGGGCGCGCCCCCGCGCGCGCCCCCGCGCGCGCCCCCCGCGCGCGCCCCCGCGCGCGCCCCCGCGCGCGCGCCCCCGCGCGCGCCCCCGCGCGCGCCCCCGCGCGCGCCCCCGCGCGCGCCCCCGCGCGCGCCCCCGCGCGCCCCCGCGCGCGCCCCCGCGCGCGCCCGCGCGCGCCCCCGCGCGTGAGGTTGTGCGCACGAGGTTGCGCGCGTACACCCGCGTGGGTGCGCGCTGGGACGCACGCGCGCTCCCGTGGGTGCGCGCTGGGACACGCACGCGCTCCCGCGCGAGCGCGCTGGGTTGGGCGTGCGCACCCCCGCGCGCACTTGCGTGCCTCCGGGTGCGCCTTTACACTCGCCCGCCGTTGCACCGGCGCGCCTTCGCACCATCAAGCGCACGGACCTCCTCGCGATTGGATTCGTCGGCACCTTGCCCGAAGCCCCCATCCCCGCTCCTTCAATTTGATGTAACACCACCATCGCCAATCGTATAAGTACGAACATACCTTCGAGGCACCATTCTTCGCCTTCTCGGCATTCTCTCCGGAGGAAGACATGGAAGTGGGGTAGAAGATGATTAAAAATCCTAAGTTGTCTCTCACACGGCTCACCAACAACTTTGGATTTGGGGGGCAATTGATAGGGATTGGATCCATTTTATAGCTTTAGGGGTGCACATAGCAATCCCCAAAATGAAATCATGGGGTTGACTAGTAAACCCCGTGATTCCCTTCATGATGGGAGAAGTGGAGGGCCCACTTTCTCTCATCTTTTATCTCCTCGATCCAATTCCCCCCTCTTTCTCTTCCACCAAAAATGAGATCCACAAAAAGGGGAAAGAGGGGAGAGAGAACACCGCCGCCGCAACAGACCGCCGCCGACCGCCGCCGGCCAACGCCGGCCGCCGCCGGATGGCCGCCGCCCCCCGGCCGCCGCCGCCCCCCGGCCGCCGCCGCCCTCCGCCGGCCGCCACCGGCCACCTCCACCTGTCGACCTCCACCGGCCGGCCGCTCCCGCTAAGCACCGCCAGCCGGTGGCTCGCCGCCCGAACCTCCACCATCTAATCATGGCGCGCTACCACGGCCGTCCGATCAAGGGGAAACCACCCACTAACCCACTACGTTAGTGGTGGGGCCCACCATGATCTCCCCCTGGAGCCTATAAAAGGACCCCAGTGGCTCTTCATTTCTCACCTTTTTTCCTCCACAGCTTCTTCTTCCTTGCGCCAGAGCTCTGCCCGTTTCATGCCGTAGAGAATTCTCCAGCCACCGTGAAGCTCCGCCGAGATGAAAACGACTAAGTCCCCAAACCTGAAGAAGAAGAAGGCTTACATGGCATCTTTGCGTGGAACGCCGCGCCAGCTTCCAAGCTCCGAAGACTCATGCAGATTCCACCGTTCAAGCCCTCTCCACGGCACAGCCTGTTGCCCGTGGGAAGAGCAAGTCTCCCTCTCACCTCCACTTTTGTAACAAGGAGCGGTCTGTCGCCCTTGATTCTCCTAACATTTTGTAACCTCCAACAACTTAGTGGATTTTGACTAGCACAGAACCGGTCACGTGGTTTTTCACCCGGTTGAAGGGTTTTCCACGTTAAAACTCCTGGTGTACATTTTTCCTTTTTTCAACTGACTGTGTGCGCGCTAGACCGCTCCGCGAGCTAAGGCGGTCCAAGTTAGTCCGGATCGACCGGAGCGCCGAGTTTGGCCGCAACAAGGGGGAGTGTATTAAAAACTTAAAATTGCATTTTTGTTGGGGGAGCATCCATATAGGGGAGCCTGTGTACGTTTTATATCGCGTATCATATTCTATAAACACCACTATAGTCATAGTTGATTTCTTTTTAAAGGATTTGTTATTATCAAAAGGGAAAGATTATTGGAGCATGCATTGTGCATTCCTTGGTTTGACAATAATAAATCTCGAATGTATTTAATCATAGTTTGTTTATGGTGTTCATATATAACATGTATTATTCTTCTATATATGTTGTATTATTAATCTCGAATGTATTTAATCATAGTTTGTTTATGGTGCCGCACTCTCGCCTACCTAGGCATTTCGAGCTTGAGAATTTGACACTTCAAAATTAGCTGATGCATGCATACGTGCGGTCAAAAGCTAGTGTAAAAATACTTGGATCGAATTCAAATAGGGTTCTCAGGAGTCAAAGTGGAAGGCGTCATGCCTCCTACTAGCGCTCCTGGGCCCTAGCTTTCTCAATCGAAAATGGAAACTAGATAGCGTTTTGGATGGTCGTATACCTCGACTAGTGAATAAATTAGTCCACGATTGAAAATATAAGTTTACGCTGTGAAAAATATCTTGTTTACATTAATTGACATCCTACATGAGTAAAAACATCTATATAGGATAACGCATGATATCTTCGACTCTACATTTTTTTTTATATGAAGATAAGAAGACGAGCTCTGAAAAGAGAGCAATCACGGGCGATATCTTCTTATCGTCGAGCGATAGCCTGTAAGATATCAGTCATTTCCCGCAGGATCTAGCCACGATGCACATATATCTGTAGTATCGCTAGCCGATAGTGAGCTATCGCTCTTGATAGCCCCATGACCGTCCGCGTTCATCATCTTCCCGACCTGATCACCGTGGCGTGAGACACGTGACAGCCTAAGGAGATAACGCCAACGATAACTAGTTATTGACGACGATAATGCCTATTTCTATAAAAGGAAGAGACTTTGTGTCTTCAAGGTTACACACCTTCTGGAGCCTTCATTCTCATGCACTATCAGTCTGTTCATCTTCAAATCCAGATAACTCCCAACTACCTTCAAAATTCAAGAGCGAAGAGGAGAAGTTCGCGTGCTCAACTCCGACGATCTTTATGTAGCTTCATCATCCCCTACGGAGCTCTACACTAGAGGGAGTTTTAGTTTCAAATTTCAATTTTTTTATTCTTTCATTTATTCTTGTAAGCGGTAGAGAATTCGTCATCTTGTGTGTAGCGACTAAGTCCTTGTGTGGCTTAATGGGTAATTCATCGTCTTGTGTGCAGTGACTGTAGTCGGGCGGTCCTTGGGAGAAGGACATGTGAAATCACAAAAAAACATTTTTATCTTATAGTCTCGATTTCAAGCTTTATTGAAATCAACACTATATATTTTTCATTGTGAAATAAAATCATCATTTTATCATATTTGAATTTCTAAGTGTTTATTTCATATAAATGTTTGTAGTAACATTTGTATTTGACTTTTTGATTATTTGTAAAAGTTCCTTAGTTATTTCTAAAATTTTAAAAAGTCTCTATTCATCCCACTCTAAGGGTGCCATTAGATCCAACAAGAATAACAAATCCCATTATGTATTTAATCAAACTTGTTTTGTGTTAATAGAACGACCATAATTTCTGCATCAAGGCCAATTTGTAAAGAAGCTAATTATTGCACGACGATAATTGAGAGGCAAGTATGGCGATCATCTACTGATTGTGAAGCTAAATGGAGCAAGATACCAATCAAACGATGAGAGCGTATATTGGGCTAATGCGGCGCGATTACCCAGTCACGGCGTGGTTTCCGTTTCCTAAAATACAAATTTGATTATCTTACCATTACGGGTACCTAGTGGGCGTAACACCTACCGCCGTTGCTAGCTCTCAGACACTACTTAAAGGCCGCACTGCTCTTTCATTGGGGGGGGGGGGGGGGACCTGTGCCACAACTCTAAAGTTATTTGTGTGAGACTTCATCCCAGAAATTCAGAGCCATCACTACGACACTCTTAATCATAAAAGGGAGATCTTGAAGGAGGCGTTCATCAACGATTATTCTTCACGAAGCACAAACATGACTACAAAGTCGATCTCACTCATGTCATCGTCCTCACCTTCAAATCTTTCATAGGAAGTCCTTTACTATAGAAGTTTTATTTCTCATATATTTTGTATTTTCTCTTTTACTTTTGCTGCCCCTTTTGAGTGTTGAGGAATTCTCCGTATGAGTTTGCGACTAGATCAGTGTGCGGCTTATGGAGGAATTTGCGGAGTGTGTTGGCGACTAGATCTAGGGAGTTTCTCTAGGGGCAACTTGAGACATATCTAATGAGAGATATGGTAGGGCCAACTAATCTTTAGAGAGAAAGGTCAATATAGAAAACAAAAAGATTTTTATCTTCACCGCCTTCATTCTAGCGTCATGTAAATCACCATTTTGTAATCAAAATATTAGCGAAGTAAAATTATGCAACTTGTTTTATTACGTTGATTGTTTCATGGTTCATTCTCTAAAATGATTTAGATAAATATTTTAATATAAGTTTTAACTCAAAACGAAATTTAATAAACATTTTGCCAAAAAATCATGCTCGGACCAAAAAAAATCATGTATGGGCAAAAATGTCATGTCCAGGCGAAAATGTTGTGCCCGAACCAAAAAATCACTTTTGAGCGAACAAAACACGTTTGGGCTTAAAAAATCGCGTTTATGTGAAAAAATCATGTCCTGACGAAAAAATCAAATCCGGGCGAAAAAATCACGTTCGGACAAAAAAATTTGTGTCCCGGTCAAAGAACACGTCACGGGCGAAAACCACGTGTTTAGGCGAAAAACGCGTCCCTTTTCGGAAAATTCGCGTTCGGGCCGTAAACGTGTTTAGGCTAAAAATTCGTTGCGGCCGAAAATGCGCGATCCGTTGAAAAACGCACGCTCTGGAGAAAAACGCGTCCCTGTTCGAAAAATTCGCGTTCGGGCCGAAAAACGCGTGCCCGGGCTGTAAAATCCCCTGCAGGGGCACAAGACTTCACATAGCTTCTATCACACTACAAGAAGAACCTTTAATAATCTTGCCGCTCGCACCCCCAATCACGGTATTTTCTCTGCCTCCAAATTTTTGAAACGAACGAGAAGAAGGCGCGAGCAGCGAGAGGGACGTCATGCCGGGGTGCAGTGACATCATCTGTTTTACTTCCAAGTCCATCATGTACATAATAAATATAATAACATATTATGTACATAGAACATTAAGGTGGGGGTGGCATTGTAAATTTGCCTTCAGAGTGATATCCCCTTTTGTTTTTTGCTTTTGAGACTGTCTTATCATTTCAATTTCTTAATTTACATCAAAAGGAGGGAAGCACAGGCGTCCCCTACAAACTGTTACATCAAAAAAAAGGGTAAACGCAAGCGTCCAACACACTTTTACTCCCTTTAATAACTATTTTATTAATAGTATATATGTGTGTATAGTGAGAGGCACGAGGCTCTATCTCTACGGTCAACTACGACGGTATTCCGATCGTGATAGTACATAGTAGATCTCAGATACCCGTGCAATATTATCCCGGCCACGATATTGCCCTGATACGACGAAGCTTTTCCTCTCAAAATCCCAAGCTTTATACTTTGCCCGTCGCTCTTTTTTATTATAGCTGAGAACTTTGTGTATATGTGAACACATTTTTTAAAATAAAAGAAAAAAAAAATTTAATAATAGAATTTTTTTTATTAATGAAGGATAAATTGAAAAGTAAATGTTTAATCAAGAGATATTTAAAAAAAAATTTAAGAATTGAAACTTTTTTAATAAAAAAAGCGTAAAATTGAAAAGTGAATGTTTAATCAAAAAATATTTTTCCTTTTATAATCACAAAATTAATGATATCTTTATTAATTGAATTCATATTTAATTTTGTTACGGCTCACTCGAGGCTCAAGGTAGACCGCTCTAGATTGAACCGTTTTAGCTCTATAGCGGTCGAGGGCGTAGACAGTCAGAAAATTGCTGAAACAGACAGGAAGATTTTTTTTAGCGTGGAAAACCTCGGAAAAGAGTGAAAAACAACGTGGTCGGATCGGTGCCGACCAAACTTCCACTTTACGGTGCAACTTTACAGGGCTTTTAAGAGAATACAAGGGCGACATGCCGCTCCTCGTTACAATTTGTATGGGGTGAGAAGGTGGTGTTCGCCTGTTCGGAGGGTGACAGAGTGCGCCCATGTGCATGTAGGGCAAGGTCGGCCGATGTGATTGCACTCTTTGCTAACTATATAACAGATAACCATTTGGAGGAAGCAGTACGGAATATTGATCGGGCTTGAGATAAAAATCTCGTGCATTTAAGAGTGAGTGCAGAATCCTCCAGAGAGATGGATGACGCTGCGCGAGTCATCGCTGAGGTCCGATTTTGTCTGCCACTGTGCGAGCAAGTGTTTGAGGTTTTGAAGTATTATGGCTTGCCAGTGTCTTAGTTTACTCCTCTCGTGATGACGCACATCATGGGTTTGATTGCTTTTTTTCGGGAGCAAAACTCAAGGTTTTCCCTTGACCTTTTGAGAGACTGGTGCGAGGTGCGGACGAACGTATGCGGCCGTGTTGAGGTCCACAGTACTAAATACTGGCATGGGTTTGAGAGTCGGGTGCACAAGTAGCATGGGAACACTATGTACTTGTATGTACGGCACTACTGGGGCTTGTCGGAGCTTTGGAAGGCGCTTCCTGATCGATGCCAAGTGAAGGGACGCGAGCGGGAGTTTACACCAGTGGTGAGGTTTATTGAGCGTTATGCACTGACGAATCCTCTCTTCAGCATTTCCTTGTTCATGGAGGAGAAGCGCTTGCTGCTGTGCATGCATTCCACCGACCCTGAGCATGATGTTGTCGTTCCCCTTGATCGCAAGAGGAAGAAAAGTTGGCGTTTAAATGCAACAATTTAGAATCTTGAGCTTGCCCTCCTTCTCTTCTGAAGGAGTGCTTAGACGAGGCAGATCCCAGTTGCTCTAGATTTGATTTTATGGTCGTCAATCTTGATCTTGAGGTTCTAAAATCATCTGCCCTCAAGGCACCTCCTCGAGGGGGCCCCTGCACCGCCAACGGCTAAAGTGAGGTGTATGTCTTCATCCCCTGAGGAGATGAATAATGCAGTGAGTATGACATTTTTGCATTTCTTTTGTTTGTGGTGTCAAATCTAACTCTTTACTTTTTATTTCAGATCAAAACTCTGGTCATTATCGCGCTTACGTAGAACAATCATTTTGTGAGCCTGAATGATGGATACGTCGCACTTTAGGAGGAGCTCTAGCGAGCAAAGAGTTCTCTTTATGAGTTAAGGAGGCGACGAGATCACGATGTCTTATTTTCGGCAGATATAGTTGGAGCTGAAGCTCGAGGAGGAGCACGGGTAGAGCTTCAGACTGAGAAGTTGTAACATCATTCCTGTAATGATCATATAATATGGGTCCGGTCGGGAGACCATAGATTTTAGATGCCATAGCTTTAGTATTATAAAATTATATACGAATACTACCCATCTCAAAACTTATAGTAAAACAGCGGAAACACTAACCTAAGACTAGAAGTTGTCCACACGTTCATAAAAAGTCAAAATGGCCTTATAGCCTTACATTAACAAATGTCCAAATCATTGTCAATATTAAACATAACAATGTACACCAGCACTCCTAGACTACCTTGACATGCAAGCTAGATCACAATGAAGAAAACATAACATACAAGCAACACTGCTCCTCCTTATCATCCCTAGCTGACCTCGGGGCACTCCATCACCCTGCAGGTTAGCACTTTATATGTATATGTAATAAAAAAGGAAAAGTTACATAGAAACAACATGAGTGGGATTCACAAACATCAAACATGTTTCTATATTGAGCATTAAAATAAAAGGGGCCTACCAATGCAATATGTAAGCAAATCTGGGTTTAACCCATGACACCCTAAGCGTGTATGATTCTAACACATCAACCCACATCATCACATCACATCAATCACATAGGTACTTTCACTTCCCCAACGACTTTCAATTCGCATATGGAAATCTTGCTTAGGCCCCACTCGCTCAAGGGTCTCAATACCCGGCCTTGCCCATAAGCTTTGATGCTCTCGTTAGTTCCATGAAAACATCTCAACTGATTCTAAGAACCCTTGCTTTGACTCTACCCACTCATGGGTTATATCACCCGGGCTTACCCAAGTGTTGGAATTCTCTTCAGTTTTCACACAAGGGGACTTGTCTTGCTGGGACACCCTCCACACATGACATGCAACATCAGGAGGCTAGCCTGCTGACCATAAAGACAAATCCACACCCTCACGTAACATTCAACATGCATATCCTTTTCCGGCCTAAGCCACCATTTGTTATCACACGAAACAAAGGGCACAATAATAGTGTCTTCACCGCAATTAAATTTCTAACAAAATCCCTAAAATGCACATGAAACAACATCACTGAATCAGACCACCGGTCGCTATTATCGCTTCACCCACAATGCCTAATTCACTAACATAGTGAATTTTTAATGCAAAAAATGTCAGGGACGGACTGAATCGACCCGGTGGTTCCTCTTGAACCAAGGAGACCTGAACCCTCTCATTTGAGAGATCTGGTGCCAAAATGCATAATATAAAGGCACAAATGAATGGGATGCCATACACACATCCTAAAACTGGGAGAAGAGATGTTGTTATCTTGAATAATCTCTTTCTAGTCAACAAGATTTTCTACACTATTTTACGATAGGTATACTTGCCTATATTGGGATATCAGTTTGGATCATTTTAAAAATGAAAAATCCTCATCAGAATCGGAGCTCCGAAGCTCCGTTAATGGCAGATGAGATCTCCCCCTCCTCCTCTCTACCTTAAGAGAGATAAAGGTAGGATGAAAAAAGAGGATGAATCAGCCCCCAATCCGACCTAAACCCCTTTAGGGTGGACGCCCACCATCGGTGTACAACCCCATATTCGATGGGTAGGACCTAAAGGCCCGAAAGGCTAGGATTGGGCTAGCCTTGGGCTAGCCTGGGGTTTAAAACAGATCAGACAAGCAAACTACCGAAAGGGTTCCCTCTTGGGGCATGCGAGAAGCCTTGCGCCTATGTGAGCGGGATCCCTTCAGCTCCTGGCATTGAGTGAGGCTCTGTCACTCAACGCCCTTTAAATTCTCAGTGTTGAGTTACGACTCACCACTCGGTGCTCTCAACGTCTCGCGGCTTGCGCCTAAGTTTCTTACAAGGGATGCCGGGAGAATCTATGGCTAAGGGCAGGCGGAAGGCCTACAGAATAGCAGAAGGGTTTCCTCCCAACGTGATCTAGAGAAGAAATTACCTAGATGCCCTTTGTTCTGTATTTACCTTCTTAGAACAACAAAATTACGCTATTGACAGACCAAGTTGGGATGCAAATATCCCTTTAGAACAGTGGAATTTGGTTGTTGGCAGACCAGATATTCGAAATCTAAAAATAAGACCCACATGGTACCTTAGAGAAGAAGTTTTCATACTTTCTCAAATCAGTTAGTGCTTTCTGAGGTGCTCCTAACCCAATAATTGGCTAAGGAGGGGAAGCACTCAGAGATCTTCCGGGTTAGAGGAGGGACCTCCCAGTTAAGGCTTAGGGTTAGTTCTTGGTTCTCTGTTGCTAGTTAGGGGACAGGGTTTGGGAGAAGTAGGTGTTGGCTACACCCCCGACGTCTGAACTCTCAATGAGGCTAGTTTTCGGCTTAAACATTTTTGGTGCGGTGAGCATTGACCGTAGATGATATAAGAAAATCCCAAGCTAAAGTCTCATGTCTAGAGGTGAAGGAGAAGGAGCTGGCTTGGTAGGTTCTACCTCTCAGAAAAGTGGAGTGACATTGGGGATGATGGAGGACTTCAGGCGGGAAGTCCTCAAAACCATCCACTTGGCCTTCTCGGCGAGAAGCAAGTGGGTGCTGCCCTTGGTTTTTGAGGTTCCACCCCCATCACTGGGAGAAAACGCTCCCGGGAAGCGTCCTGGGAAGGAGGTTCCGGCGGAGGTCGCCGAGAGGGATGTCATCGGGCGAGAGATTTTTCCTGAGTAGGTCAGTGTGGACAGGGCTAACGAGCCAAGTTCATGGGGCGTGCCCTCTCGGTAGGTTGTGGGAGGGAGCCCTTTTAGTGAGTTTATCATCTCGGCTCCGGTTCCAGATGGGTTCCGGGAGCCAGACATGTCCTACTATACGGTCCGGGATGACCCGGTGCAACATGTGAAGTGGTTCAAGGATGCCATTTCCATAAGACAAATGTCAGATGCCTTCAAGTGTAGGCTATTCACCGTCACTTTGAAGGATAAGGCCAGGGACTGGTTCCACCAGCTGCCTGCGAGTTCAATCTACTATTTTGAGGATCTACGACGCAGGTTTTTGCTGAGGTTCTCGACATCTAAGAAGAGGAAGAAGAGTGCAGAGTGCTTGTTTGCCATCCAACAGAAGCCAAAAGAGGGGGTGAGACGCTATGTGGATAGGTTCCAATAAGAGATTTTGCAGGTTCAGGAGATGCCGAGATACACCATGATGCTAGCTTTCACCCTAGGGTTGAGGCAAAGATTCTTTAGCATGGAGCTGAAGAGAGTTCCCCCCTCTCCTTCAAGGAGCTGATGGAGATGGCAACAAAGGAGATCGAGATCGAGGGGACCAATCCGGCGTTCGCTAAGAAGCTAGCCAAGTTGGCGGAGGACGATGGGAAGGAGTCAGGAGTAGGAAGGTAGAGGGAGTAGAGAGAGGAGAGAAGAAGGGAGGAACCCCGAGGATAGGGGCAGTACTAAGGTAGGGGCAACATAAGTCGAACAATAGGTTGGGCTGGTGGCCACAGGAAGGTCACCCCCAGGGGGAGGGTGGTGGTTTCCAAGGAAGGGTAATCTTGCGAGCAAAGGAGGTTCAATCAGCCGGCCTGGAGGCAGGGATAGAGGTCCCCCATCCCATCGCAGTAGGAGGCTATGAAGATCATTAGAGGAAGAGGAGGAAGGAGAGGAGCTCGAGGAGGAGTGAGGAGAAGGGAAGGCAGGATGGCGTTGCCCTTTTGAGACTTCCATTAGGAGAAGGGTCACACGACGACCACATGCCCCATGTTTTTGAAGATAAGGGGGGCCCGGGGCCGGTTCAATAGCCGCCAGCCACAAGGATTGAGGAGGTTCTGCCAGGAGTGTTGGGCATTGCATCTACAATAACCCAGATTTACATGAAGTCACCCTTGAACTAAGATGAATTAAGTTGTATTTGACATCTTGTTTAAGTTGTGTGTTTGCAGATCATCATTACTAAGTGTAGACCAATGTCAGTCTACAGTGAGTTATGAACACAGGACCATACAGTATAATCCCTCACTGTGTGATCCAAGGTGTTGACTCATGTGTAGCCTCTCTATTGCGATGCACTTCATATTCAAACACTTGGACCTTGGAATGAAGATTGGAACCTTGAAGAGAAGAAAAAGTTTCTTTCTAAAAAGTTGAAAATTTTCTAAGTCCACTTCTCGAGAAGTCCTTTCAGCTCTCGAGAAGTAGAGTTAGAAGTTCTCGAGAAACATGAGTTTAGTTCTCGAGAAGTTTAGCTATTTCAGTTCAAGAAAATTTTCTAAGTCTTAGTTCTCGAGAAGCATCTTTTAGTTCTCGAGAAGTCATTTTAGTTCTCGAGAAGTTCGGCTCTTAGTTCTCGAGAAGTCCCAGAGTAGTTCTCGGGAAGTTCAGAAAGTTTCAAGAAATTCTTTCTAAGTCTTAGTTCTCGAGAAGACCAGATTAGTTCTCAAGAAGTCCAGATTAGTTCTCGAGAAGTCCTTAGTTCTCGTGAAACTCAGCTTCATAGTTCTCGAGAAGTCAGGCTATAGTTCTCGAGAAGTCAGGCTATAGTTCTCGAGAAGTCCATATTGTTTTCGAGAAGTATTGTTTATGAAGTCTCGAAAACTAAGTTCTATACCAGACAGTTTAGTTCTTGAGAAATTCAATCAGTTCTCGAGAGCCAATGCTACTTCTCGAGAACTACAGACTTAACTTTTCGGAAATTTGTTTAAGTCCAGATCGACCAGATTTTTGAATGACGTGACGTGATTGGTCCACGTGTCGTCATTAATGACTTTTCTAACCGTTAGGAGTAATCCTATATAAGGTCTTGTCAATAATACCTAACCCTAATAATAACATCAATAATCTTTTTGTAAAGAGTGGCTATTCGTTCTCGCGAAAGTATTCTCGTCGGCCATTTCTAAATTTCAGATCTCTGAAGTCGCCGCCGCCGCTCACGATCAGATCGACTCTTCTATTGTCGATCAAGAAGACTTGTTGTTCAAGGATTCTCATCTTCTCCTTGATCGAGTTTGTCAAAGCTTTCTCGGATCAGATCTACTCATCTTCTTCAACAATTTCTGAAAGAGCCGCAAAATTCAAGAAGAAGATTCAGATATTCAATTTTCCAGATCTGAGAAATTTATTCTGTTTGTAATTCAAAATTTCTTTACAATTATTTTAGGAGATTTTCTCCGAGTGTAGGAGCGTTTTTCTCTGAGTTTGTAGGAAGTTTTTATCTTCTGAGTGTAGATCCTTTTGGATCGAGGTTGTAGGAACTTGGTTCCGAGGAGTAGGATTGTTTTCAATCCGAAATAGTGGAGTAGCCGAGTCTAGTGATTTGCTAGATCAGTGAGATAAAGTGGACGTACCCAAGATTGGGGAACCACTATAAATCTTCTTGTCTTTCTGTGATTGCTTGATTTCTTGTGCTAGATCACTAAAATTTTTATTCCGCAAATAGACACGCGATTCACCTATTCACCGCCCCTCTACGTGATTTAGGTTGACAACTCTCACTTTCAATTGGTATCAGAGGGAGGTTGGTCGTTAAAAGGTTAACACCTTGATCAATTTCCTCTCGAAAGTTGTCATATAGTTATTTAAGCAATGGACAAGGTCAAAGATTTTGCCAAGCTTTCTTTGTGCACAAAGAATAACTTTCCCATGTGGAAAGAGAGAATTAAATTTTTCATGGAAGCTGTGGACCCCCGGATCTTCATGATTGTTGAAGAAAGTCCTTACGTCCCCATGACTATCTCCACTATAGATCCAACCAAGAAAGTTTCTAAGAAATTGATGGATCTGGATAAGGACGAGATTGCACTTGTCTCGTTGGACAAGAAAGCTAAAAATATCATAGCAAGTGCAGTCGATGACTCGATGCAGCAGAATCTGATACACTTCCAATCGGCTAAGGAGATGTGGGCGTCTCTAGTTACTTTGATGGAAGGCACTGAAGAAGTGAGGGATGATAGAAGGTCCCTACTGAACCAGAAACATGAAGCCTTCAGGCAAGGGTCAAAGGAGACCATTGCAGATACCTTTGAGAACTTCTTCAAGATAGTAAATGGCCTAAGAGTGTATGGCCGAGTCTTCACCAATGGAGAGCTGAATGATAAGTTTATGAGGTCTCTCACAAAGTAATGACACAACAAAGTCTGTGCCATCCGGGAGTTCGACAGACTAGCTGAGACAGACCCACAGAATCTATTTGGCAAGCTGATGTCCTATAAATTGCAGATCAACTCCAGAAAAGCTGAAGAAGAGAAAAGTTGCTTCTCCTCAAAAGAGAAGTCAGTTGCATTAAAGTCTGACAGTTCAAGGAAGGGCAAAGCTACCTCACCAGCACCAGCTCAAGAAGTAAGTGAAGAGGAAAGCTCCGAGCCAAGCACCTCAGGATCAAAACTATCTGAAGGAGAGTTCTCGTTGCTCTCTCGGCAGTTCAAGAAATTCTTGAACAATAAGAAGCAGTGGAGAAGCAAGGATGCCTCATACAAAAGATCACGACACGACGGTGATCAGCGAAAGAAAGGCTCGGGTAGCCATGATAGGTATAACTCTAAACAGACCAAATAGATTTCTACGGACATCATTTTCTACTGTTGCAACAAACCAGGTCACGTCATAGCTGACTGCCCCCACAAGAAGAAGAAGGGTGGCAGAAGAGAGGAAAATAAGTCCTCCTCATACCACAAGAAGAGGACAGAGAAGAGACTATTGGCCAAGAAGGGCAAAAATCTCAGCGACTCTGACTCATCTGAGTTGAGTGAAGAAGAGGAAGCCTACTTTGGGCGCATGGCTCAATCAGATGAAGAACAAGAGCCCCAATTTACTGGGGAGGTAAAATCTCACACTTCTCTCTCTGAATCTGAAAGTTCTGAGCATGATCATGAGGACAGCTCTTCTGACGATGAGTCGGAACTTATGGACCAGTACAAGGAGTTGATCATGACTTACGACAAATGTCGCCGAATCGTGAAAACTCAGGCTAAAGAGATTAAGTCTCTAAAGGCTATTGAGAGAAGCTTGAGAGAAGAAGTCGCTAAGACTGACTCTCTTCAAGAGAACTTCAATTTTTCTATGGAAGAATATAATCAAACTCTTAAGCACCTCGACCTTAAAGATTAAATCATCAAAGAGTTGGAAAAACAACTCGAGGCTGAGAATAAACTTGTTGAAAGTTTCTCTAAAATTAAGACAGTTCTTCCACTCGTTGTTGAATTATCAGCTAAGGCCAAAGGAGCTGGACTAGGCCATGTTGTCGCTCCTAGTAAATCTTCTAGGAGAAATAACGCTCAACGGAAGAATAAGGCCACCAAGAAGGCCTTGGCCAAAGAAAAGGGGAAAGCCCCTCTAGATCAGACTGTATTTAAGAAAGTCATCTTTCCAACAAATGAGTTTGATCTAGACTCGTCCTATGGTCACTTGACCAGGCCTACTTACGTAGAGCCAAAGTCTCGATACAAAGGATGGACTCGCCCTCAGAACTTTGGTGAGAGTGTCTTTAAGGCACCTTATGAAGAAGTGATTCTTCAGGTCTATGGTCCTTATAATCATGACCAAAACTTCAAGAAAACACCTAAAGTAAAGCCCGTTGGGGAAAGGCCTCCGAAAGAGAAGAAGTCATGTGATTGTCATCATCATGAAGCCTCCTCCTCCAAGAGTGCTACCCCTGCTAGACCACCATCTCAAGAGGTCAAGCAGGAGTACGTAAGGCAAAGATACAACAGGTTTGACTGTTAGTGCTGTGGCAAAATTGGTCATTTTTCCATCGATTGTTGGTTTAATACCAGGAAGGTTACTACTCCTCAAGTTCGCAACATGAGATTGACCACTCAGAATGCTAATATTCATAGGGGGAGTGTTCTAACCCGAGACCAAGGACCCAAACATGTTTGGGTTCCTAAGGCAAAGTGTTCATGAATGCAGGTATGTCCAAAGGCCACCAAAATATCAATCTGGTACTTGGACAGTGGATGCTCTCGGCACATGACCGGGACAAGAAGCCTACTCCAGAATTTCACTCCAGTCTGCAACGGACCGAAGGTCATCTTTGGAGGTTCAGACTGAGGGATAATTAAAGGCTACGGTATGATCACTAACGGTAATGTATCCTTTTCGGACGTAGCTTATATGGAGGGATTGGAACACAATTTCGTAAGCATAAGTCAACTATGCGACAAAGGATACATAGTTGAGTTTCACGCTGACAAGTGCTTGATAAAGTATTTTGACAATATGGAAACAATTCTATCAGGCACTCGAAGAAGGAACATATTTTGTTTAAATTTCATTTGTATAGATTCTTCTACACCAGTGTGTATTTTGGCAAAAGATAGTGCGTCTCTTGGTGACCAATGACACAAGAGGCTAACACATATTAATTTTAAAACTATTAATAAATTATTCTCCAAGAACTTAGTATGTGATGCCCCAAATGTCAAGCATGCCAAAGAGAGACCTTGTCATGCATGCGTAAAAGGCAAGCAAACAAGGGCCGCCTTTAAAAGCATTATAGGCAAAAACTCTAATAGGTGTTTACACCTACTTCATATGGACTTGTTCGGTCCACTGCAAGTTAGAAGTTTAGGAGGTAAGGATTATACATTGGTAATTGTTGATGACTACTCGTGTTTTGCGTGGGTGTTCTTTCTGAAATACAAGTCAGATACCTTTGATATCTTTACAAATTTTGTCAGGCAGGTCCAGAATGAATACAACTATTCCGTAGTCAAAATCAGAAGTGACAATGGAACAGAGTTCAAATCTAGGGCCATGACAATATTTTGTGAAAGCCTAGGTATCTTTCATGAGTTTTTCTCTCCTCGTACTCCGCAGCAAAATGAAGTAGCTGAGAGAAGGAATAGAACACTCATAGAGGCCTGTAGGACCATGTTGAGTGATGCCTCACTACCGGAGTACTTCTGGGCTGAAGCCGTCAACACTGCTTGCCACGTGCAAAATCGAGCCTTCATAAACAAGAATCATGATAAGACACCTTATGAACTTCTAAAAGGCAGGAAACTAACAGTTTCATATTTTAGAATTTTTGGCTGCAAATACTTTGTACTTAACAATGGTAAGTATCATACTACTAAGTTTAGTGAGAAAAGTTTTGAAGGTATTTTTGTAGGATATAGTAGCCATAGTAAGGCATACAGGGTTTTCAATAGAAAAACTCTAGTTGTAGAGGAATCCATACATGTTGTATTTGATGAGACAAGCTTGCTGCAAAGCAAATCATCTAGTATGCTTGTTGAAGATACAGGTACAAGGCTTAAAGAGATCAGCTTGGATGAATCAATCGAAGGTAAAGATGAAAAGTTCATCAAGATCACCTCTCCAACCCCTATTAGAGAGGTAGAAGATCAAGATGAAAATACTGTCCAAGTTGAGGAAGTCACTCCAGTGGCCGAAGAAGTTCCAGATGCGAGGAACCTAGAGCTCAGATATCTGAAGGATCGCCCAATGGACCAAATCATAGGAGATCCCCAGGATGGTGTCAGAACTCATCGAGGTACAACTAACGAGAATCTCTTTCTAAGTTTTCTCTCGCAGGTTGAACCAAAGAAGTTTGGGGAAGCAAACTCAGACGCATCGTGGATCTTGGCCATAGAAGAAGAATTGAATCAGTTCAAGCGCTGCAAAGTTTGGACGGTTTTTCCAAGACTAAAAGGTAAGAATATCATCGGACCGAAATGGGTCTACAGGAACAAGTTGGACGAGAATGGGATAATCATCAAGAACAAGGCCAGACTCGTCGCCAAAGGATATCGTCAAGAAGAAGGGATCGAATTCGACCAGAGATACGCTCTAGTGGAAAGACTGGAGGCCATCAGACTGTTCCTGGCTTATGCTGCACTGAAGGGATTCACTATCTACCAAATGGACGTGAAGTCTGCCTTCCTAAATGGTGATATAAAGGAAGAGGTGTACGTGGAACAACCCCCAGGTTTTGTTGATCCTAACTATCCTGAGCATGTTTATTTATTATCAAAAGCAATGCACGGTTTGAAACAAGCTCCTCGAGCTTGGTATGAAACGCTATCTACCTTTCTCCTCGAGAACAAGTTCACAAGGGGAAAGACAGATAAGACATTATTTCTTAGGGAAATTAAAGGCAAGATTTTGCTAGTGCAAATCTATGTCGACGACATTATTTTTGGATCTATAGACGACAACCTCTGCAAAAAGTTTTCTAAACTTATGCAAGGGAAGTTTGAAATGAGTAGTATAGGAGAGCTGAAGTATTTCTTAGGACTTCAGGTAAAACTATCTGAAGATGGAATTTTCATCTCTCAGACTAAGTTTACCAAGGAGTTGATTAAGAAATTCGGAATGGAGAGTGCAACCTCTATGAGGACTCCAATGGCCTCAGCTATGTCTCTGGACAAGGATGAGAAAGGGAAACCTTTTGATGAAACCAAATACAGAAGCATAGTTGGATCCTTGCTCTACCTTACTGCCAGTAGACCAGACATAATGTTCTCCACATGTGTCTGTGCTAGATTCCAAGTGAACTGTAAGGAATCTCACTATGCTGCTGCAAAGCGGATCTTGAGATACATTAAAGGTACACTTAATCTTGGCTTATGGTACCCAAGAAGTAATGATAGCGACTAATTGGTTTCTCAGATGCAGACTTTGTAGGTAGCAAGATGACAGGAAAAGCACTTCCGGGATGTGTCAGTTCCTTGGAAGAAGGCTTATTTCATGGAGCAGCAAAAAGCAAAACTGTGTCGCAATCTCAACGACCGAGTCAGAATACATTTCTGCCGGTAGTTGTTATGCACAGTTGCTTTGGCTAAAGAACCAGCTAGAGGATTACAATATGAAGATCAAATACATTCCATTATTCTGCGACTCCTCCAGCATAATCGCAATCACAAATAACCCAGTCTTGCACAGCCGGACAAAGCACATCGAGCTAAGATATCACTTCATCCGGGAGCACGTGGATTAAAGGGATATACACCTGCAGTACGTGCCAACAGATCGGCAAGTTGTAGATATTTTCACGAAGCCGCTGGACGAGACCAAGATCAATTTCTTCAAAACTGAACTTGGGATGCTGAACAAAGAAGGATAAGTCATAGTAGACCGGTTCAAAGCTCAAGAATTGAGGAAACTTCAAACAGGTCAAAAATTTCTCAAGAGAAAGGTAGTTCTCGAGAACTCTGTCTACTTCTCAAAAAGTAACATATTCATTCTCAAAAACTCAGACTCCTTCTCGAGAACTTGACTTATTTCTCGAAAACTCAGACTCCTTCTCGAGAACTTTACTTGTCTCTCGAAAAGTTTTCTCAGTTCTCGAGAACTTTGAATTGTCTCTCGAAAAGTCTCTTCGTTCTCGAGAACTAGTATATTACTTCTCGAGAAGTCCCCTGGCAGTTCTCGAGAACTATACCCGACTTCTCGAGAAATGCTCTCTGCCTTTTTCTACTTCTAATTAATCTCCTCTATTTTCGAAAATTCAATGCGTTCAACCCTAATCCTAGATTAATTAGAAACTTAACTAACATTACTGGAATTATATATATATATAATAATTTAGAAATCCTAAATCAACCGACATTTCAAAATTCCTCTTCTCGAAAACTCTTCGCCTTCCGCCGACAGACAACGTCGTCGCAGCCTTCGCCCGCACTCCGTCCGTCACCGCCAACAGCGTCCATGATGCACAGTTCAAAGATAGGAATCGGCAGCGAACTAGTCATCAAAGGACTTGCAGACATTTCAGATGATTTCCTGAACTTACTTCTTCTTCTGGACACGGCCAGACTGATGTTTGTTCTATCAAAGCCTTGCAGGATTGTCTTTCCAGATGTCGAAGAATTCTTCAGAAATGCAAAAGTGAGGAGGAATGGTACAATTTTGAAAACTAAGGTAAAAGGGATCAAAATCAAGTTAGATACGCACAAAGTTTCAAAGCTTCTGAAGATGCCCATTGTAGATGAAGAAGACGACCTAACTCCTGAAGATTATGACAGGACTTACTCCTTCTGTGGAGTTTCTGAGGAATTCAACTCCCTAAGGATAAACCTTTTCAATGATGTAGGAAAACTTTTGGCAGACATTATTGGAAAAATCTTGTGGTGCAAAACAGGGTCGATTAGTTTCATTACTAATGATCTATTTGGAGTAATGACAGCTGTGATCTGTAGAAAGAAATTTCAATTTGGCATGATGGTATTTGAGATGATCAGGGACAACATTCAGGATCCCAAATTTGCTAGGATAATCTCTTTATTGCTGAGTGAGATTGATCCAGTTACTTTCAAGCTTTCCAAAGGTACTCCAGTTCATCACTTGAAAAAGATCTCTTTGGCTTCCATCCAGAGATGGAAACTCAAGTTGAAAAACCCAAAGTAGTTAGCTAAAGAAATTGTAGCTTCTGCTTCTGAGGTAAGGACCCCATCTCCCTCCTATCATCATGTTGCTGAACCATCTGGTGCAGTAACTCAGGGGGAGCCTGCAGCCTCTACTTCTGTTGTAAGATCTCCCCTTCCCTCTCTAGCAAGATCAACCAGCAGATCTCTAATCAAAAGTCATGACAGGCCTCCAGCAAAGTCCCCAGTGTCACTCTCTCCAGAAGATACCCTTCCAAATGCTCAAGTCTTAGAAACCCTCCAGAACACTGCAGAAGCCATTGACAGAATGGTGGAAGAACTCTCCTCAGATGTTCCTCCCCTCTTCAAGGAACCTGCTTAAGAACATCCAAAAGATCCTTCTCCAGCTCCCTCTCCCTCTCCTATCAGATTACCAGAATCTCCTCCTTCTCAATCCCCTTCTGCCAAGCAAGATATCCCTGAGACTGTTCTTCTTTCCGATGAAGACAGAATATCTCTTGAACCTGCTGATATTCCCTTGAGGAAGTTAGACTTCTCCATCCCCACCTTCATTGATCAGGTTGATACTACCTTTGTTCAGACTACCAGAGCTGTAAGCTTAGTGATTCTTGAAGAGATACCTCCATGGAAACCCCCTCCTCCTGCTACTATTACTATTTCTGCCTCTGCCTCTACCTCTACTACTGTTGTTGCTACTGCTGCTACCCCTTCCAACTCAGATCTTCTTATCCAGATAGGCCAGATGCTCTCTGATCAAAGGAAACACTTTGATGATTCTCTTAAAGTGATGCAAGACAAGGTGACTGCCTTAGAAACTGAAATGAGTCGAGGATTTGCTGAGATCCAGCACAATACTGACTCTCTCAAGGGCTTATTTCAGATTGGTGGCAAAGCCATAGATCACACTATTACTAGTGTTGGCCAAGTTATGGAACAATCTCTGACTCTTGCTAATAATCAGATTGAATTAGAAAAGAATGCTGAAAAACATGTGATGAAGGTTTGTGAGGAAGTTGGTACTTTCAAGGAAGAAGCCATAGAATAACTACTTGTAGAATTCAGAAAGGGGGGAGCTTAGTGAAAGAACATGTAATCAAATTTGTTGATAAGTTTTCTGCAGAAGCAAACACTCTCTAGGCTGAGAAAATTTCTGAAATCAATAAGAATGTTTTAGCTCAAATCCAGTCAGTGAAGTTCTATACTTATGACACCACAGTTTGGATGCACAATCAGATCTTTCCTGACTTTCAGGCTGATCCCAACATTATTCCTCATCATCTGAATCCTCTTGTTGAAGGACAGCCCAGTCAGGTGCCAGCTCAAATGCAACAACTTCAAATGCCCTGCTTCTCTCCTAGGCTAGAAGATCAAGATCCTCCTCCAGCCTCTTATGGCCAGGTATGGGATGAAATTATTCCTCAGGATTTACTAGAGATCAACACCTCCAAGAAGAGGAAATATGGAGAAGGGCCATTTGCCAGCAGAAGCATTCCCAAAGTTAATTCAGATAAAAGGAAAGCCAAAGAATTTGCTGAAGTTTGGAGCCCCACCTCTAAGAGTTTAATTCTTGATACTCTTAAAATGGTGATGGACTATAATGAGGATAGAAATCTCCACTACAGCTCAGTTGAGTGGGAATTATATGAAAAGTCCATGACCAAAAGGAGGATATATGATAGGGAATATGGAAAGAATAATCCTAAAGCTCCTCCTAAGCCCCCAAGGTATTATCCCAAACCATTCAGCTATCAGAGAAGGCAGTAGGAAAAGCAGGACAAACATCCTTAGAGCAAAGAATGTACTTTTGTTGAGTTATTCTTGAGAATTGTGTTGAAATGGCTGTTGATTAAGAAATCTAAAACATTACTTATATACAATTTCTAGTTCTGCCTAATTGTGTTCAATTAATCTCTTTCTTCCTTAGTCTAAATTCTCATTTCCAGTTCTTTCTTAATTGTCATAATTCACCTTAGTGTAGAGGGTTCTGACTTCTATAAATAGGGGGAGATTGTTGGGCATTGAATCTTTAATAACCCAGATTTGCATGAAGTCACCCTTGAACTAAGATGAATTAAGTTGTATTTGACATCTTGTTTAAGTTGTGTGTTTGCAAATCATCATTACTAAGTGTAGACCAATGTTAGGCTACAGTGGGTCATGAACACAGGACCATACAGTGTAATCCCTCACTGTGTGATCAAAGGTGTTGACTCATGTGTAGCATCTCTATTGGGATACACTTCATATTCAAATACTTGGACCTTGGAATGAAGATTGGACCCTTAAAGAGAAGAAAAAGTTTCTTTCTAAAAAGTTGAAAATTTTCATGTCCACTTCTCGAGAAGTCCTTTCAGCTCTCGAGAAGTAGAGTTAGAAGTTCTCGAGAAACAGGAGTTTAGTTCTCGAGAAGTTTAGCTATTTCAGTTCAAGAAAATTTTCTAAGTCTTAGTTCTCGAGAAGTATCTCTTATTTCTCGAGAATTCATTTTAGTTTTCGAGAAGTTCAGCTCTTAGTTCTCGAGAAGTCCCAGAGTAGTTCTCGGGAAGTTCAGAAAGTTTCAAGAAATTCTTTCTAAGTCTTAGTTCTTGAGAAGACCAGATTAGTTCTCGAGAAGTCCAGATTAGTTCTCGAGAAGTCCTTAGTTCTCGTGAAACTCAGCTTCATAGTTCTCGATAAGTCAGGTTATAGTTCTCGAGAAGTCAGGCTATAGTTATCGATAAGTCCATATTGTTTTCGAGAAGTATTGTTTCTGAAGTCTCGAAAACTAAGTTCTATTCCAGAGAGTTCAGTTCTCGAGAAATTCAATCAGTTCTCGAGAGCCAATGCTACTTCTAGAGAACTGCAGACTTAACTTTTTGGAAATTTGTTTAAGTCCAGATCGACCGAATTTTTGAATGACGTGACGTGATTGGTCCACGTGTTGTCATTAATGACTTTTCTAACCGTTAGGAGTAATCCTATATAAGGTCTTGTCAATAAGAAATAACCCTAAAAATAACATCAATAATATTTTTGTAAAGAGCGACTGTTCATTCTCGCGAAAGTATTCTCGTCGGCCATTTCTAAATTTCAGATCTCTGAATCCGCCGCCGCCGCTCACGATCAGATAGACTCTTCTATTGTCGTTCAAGAAGACTTTCTGTTCAAGGATTCTCATCTTCTCCTTGATCGAGTTTGTCAAAGCTTTCTCGGATCAGATCTACTCATCTTCTTCAACAATTTCTGAAAGAGCCACAAAGTTCAAGAAGAAGATTCAGATATTTAATTTTCCAGATCTGAGAAATTTATTCTATTTGTAATTCAAATTTCTTTACAATTATTGTAGGATATTTTCTCCGAGTGTAGGAGCGTTGTTCTCCGAGTTTGTTGGAAGTTTTTATCTTCCGAGTGTAGATACTTTTGGATCGAGGTTGTAGGAACTTGGTTCCGAGGAGTAGGATTGTTTTCAATCCGAGATAGTGGAGTAGCCGAGTCTAGTTGTTTGCTAGATCGGTGAGGTAAAGTGGACGTACCCAAGATTGGGGAACCACTATAAATCTTCTTGTCTTTCTGTAATTGCTTGATTTCTTGTGCTAGATCGCTAAAATTTTTATTCCACAAATAGACGCACGATTTACCTATTCACCCCCTCTACGTGATTTAGGTTGACAACTCTCACTTTCAAGGAGGAGGAGAGGACAGGTGCGAGGATCGGGAAGACGTGGGGGCCCAAGGAGGGATCAAGGTGATCTAAGGGGGAGTGGGGATAGAGGCCACTCGTAAGGGAAACTTCCGAACCATGTACCGAAGGAGCGTCGACTCGATCTTCCAGACTCCCCCCCAGGAGGAAAAAATCACTTTCTCAGTGAGGGACATGCTCGACTATGAAGACCCGTTCTTTGACACCTTGGTGATCCAGATGACACTAGAGAACTTCATGGTCTCCAGAATTCTAGTGGACATTGGGAGCTCCATGAACGTAATCTTTATAAAGGCTTTCGATGAGATGAAGGTGGAGGCCCGGAGGGTTCTGGCCTCAAATGGGATGTTGTTAAGATTCTCGGGAGAGAGGAAGGAAGTCAAAGGGGGGAGGGGGGACTGCACGTGATGTTGGGGGGGGGGGGGTGTCGAGGAACTGTTGGTTTGTCATCATTGACGCTACGACCAACTACAACACAATATTTGAGCACCCTCTCTTTAGCGCCTTTCGTTCAATACCCTCCTCGTTTCACCAATGTCTCAAATTCTGTATCGGACGAGTAAAGGTCCAGATCAGGGGAGATCCGAAGGTGGCGATGCAGTGCTATGTGACTGCCGTCAACACCATTTCTTGGATGGCTAAGGCGGAGGATCTTGAGAAGGAGATGGAGGTGCATGAGGAGGTTGTGGAGGAAGGAGTGAGCCAAGGAGAGGCCGGGGAGGAGACTGTGGAGAAGGAGAGGGTGGAAGGAGAAGCTAGGGGTGAGGCCCGGGGAGGTGTAGAGGTGGAGCCATGAGAGAGCCTGGTAGAGGCGAAGGAGGTTGAGGAAGCAGGAGTGTGGAAGAGTTGGGGGAGGAGGAGCAGAGGGCCGACGGGGAGAAGTCCTGGCTGTAACATCCAATTTTCCCAACTAGACCCCTAGGGATGATTTTGTCCTGACTAGGTCAGGACAAACCCTTAGAGAACCATGAAGGACCAAGTGAACCTAGGGCTTCAGTTGAGTCTCACTTGGTCTGCAAATAGTAAAACCCAGAAACCCTAGAATTGGAGTGCCAAGTAAGTCCAACCAACCTAAGTGGACCCTAGGATAGGTCATAGGGTCAACCTTAGGACCCATGTTGACCCCCAGTCAACACTTTGACCTAATTAGCCAAAAATGACCCTAAGCCCTATTCCTCGGGTTGGGTCCACCCAAACTAACCCAATGCTACCCAATGGGTCAAAGTCAACTCATACCCCATAGGGAGGAGAAAAATGGGTTTCATGCATGGATATTTTGAGAATTAACCTAGGAGAGAGAATTTGGATAAAATAGGAGAGAGAAAGGATATTTTGGGGTGATATTGAGTTTGGGCCCACTTGTGTTCATGCCACCGGCCCACACATGTGCTGGCCGACCCCTTTAACCCATTTAGGAGGAGTGGGAGTAAGTGGGGCCCACATTGCATGCTTGGAGACAAGCCCAAGCCCAAAACCAACCCTACCTAGCCATGTGGCTTCATACCCTCCTCCCCACTCATTCCCTCAGCCCACACATGGGCTGGCCGACCCATTTAACCAAATTAGTAGGAGCTTGAACAAGTGGGGCCCACCATGCATGCATGGCCGACACAACCAAGGCCACCCCCCTTCTTGATGGTATCGCCCCCCACCTAGTGTATATCGCCCCCTACTTTATCCCCCTCCCCTCACTCCCCTCGGCCTCATCACCCTCAGGTCAAGGAGAGCAGCAGAGAGAGAGAGAGCTGAACCCAAGCTTGAGCCGTGAACCCGAGAGAAAAGCACCGCCGTCGTCGCCATGGTTTCCCGCCGCTCCACCCGCATTCAAGCCCGAGCTCAGGTCCTCCCTCACCTCTCTCCTCACACATTAGATCTTAGGAATGTCAGGGGTAGGGTTCGGGCTCGAATGAGCTCGAACCCAGTTTTACTTTTTCCATTAATGGCGTTTTTGGAGGTTCTCGGGTTGGGTGGCGCCGGCGTTTCCCGCCGCCCTAGCTGCCGGCAGTGCTTGCCCCCACCACCGTGAGGGTGGAGGTGAAGTTCATCGGGGGTTGCGCTGTCGGTGGCCGTCGGAAAATCGCCCGTGAAAGCCCCCAGTTATCGGGCTGGAATCCTGCTCGATTTGGAGAAGAAATACAACGGCCGTCCGATGGATTTAAGATCCGTGCCATGCAAAAATATAAATCCTGATTTATTTTAGTTATATGGAACAGTGCTATTTTTTTGGCTTATATAGCAGAGTTTAGAATGTGGATTTTTAGGGCACTTATGGACCTTTTCATAAACAATGCTTAACATAAAAATTCTAGGTCTTTGAGTTACCTTTAATTTGATATATTACACATTTAATTTGGTTGAGTAGGCTGCCCTATAGAGCCATTTTGCTAGGACTTGTCCTAGGGTAGGTCAGAAATTAAAATGAGTGCCCTGCCCAAACCCTAAGTACAAATGGGCTGAAATTTTGGGCATGTGGCTTATTTAGGCATATATATATCCTACCCAAAATGGGAATTTTTGGGGAAAATAATCCTATAGTTTTACTCAAAATTTGATAAATCAAATAATGTTGATTTTTGGAGCACACCAACCCCAATTGGCCCCAAATTTTGGTGTCCTGCCCTTAGGGTTATATTGGACCTATGGTAGAAACAATAGTCAATTTATCCTTCTGCATGTTGAGATATCTCACTTGCAAGATCTGGAAAGGTGAGTTGTCATGGGCTGCAAATAGCAAATGTGCAAAAATTGGAAGAGATGCCCAAGCTCATCCAGAGGCCCATATGACCTGGGATTTTGGTCAGTAACTGGTTTAGGGCACATTTAGGCCCTGCCCAAAAATGGGATTGATTGGAATTAAAATTAGGGGGAAATTACTAAAATACCCCTAGGCTTTTTTAGGTGATTCTTGGAGTAGTTCAACTCCAAAAGGCCCCAATTTTTGGTGGCATGTTCATGGGGACATTATTAGGTCATGGTTAAATTTTCATCCCATATGGACCACAGCAAGTTAGGTAAACCCCCTTGCATGTGTTGGCTAGTAAAGGGTTTGGTGTGCCTATAGCCAAAAATGAAATATTGAGTGCATAGCCCTTTTGGACCACTGGCTTAGTATTACCATTAGTACCCCCAACCCCTTGGGGAAGATGGATGAATTAGGTTTGATTTACCCTTGGACCCAAGTTCAAACCCTAGGAAAGGACTTTTGGGGGATTGTGAAGGACATAGGGGCAAATGCCATTGTATGGCCTTGTAATTTAGTAGAAAGATAGCTTATGTACATTTAAGCCTCTGGTTGAAATGGTAGGGAATTTAGAAGTAGTTAAGTACCTTAAAAGTCAAACCTTAGCTTTAGGGTAGAAGTACTATTAGGTCAAAACAGTAACTTAACATCATCTAAAAATTATGAAGATGGGGTATAATGAATCTTAGGGTGAGTTGAACCCCAATATATTTTTAGTGGAATTTTATAGATTATATTCATGGTAGTTCCTTTGTTAAATATCAAAGTGTCCAAATTAGTATTTAATTTAATTTGATCATTTGGTCTAAATAGAATCTAGTAAAATTTGGTTAGTAGAGGTTTTTAACCTAAATAGAGGTCTCTGAATTTTATTATAATTTTTAAAGGATTTTATATATTGCTTCCTTCACAAATCTTGTAAAGGCCATACTTGGTAGATAAATCATTTAAAGAATAATTTAACTTGTAAAAATGTGAATTTTGGCCAATGATAATTTTAGGATGATATCTACTGTTTAAAATTTAATTATGAATTTTTGAAGTATATTTATAATACTTGATTCACAATTATGCCTTGTTTAGATTTTTGTATTGAATTTATTTAGAATTAAATATTCTGTGAAAACTCATGAAAGTTGGCCAGTGATAATTTTAGGACTGTAGTAGTGTAATATATTTAATTAAAATTATTTTGATAATAATTTCAAGTAGTTGATTTACAAATCTTGGAATATGAGAATTACTGCTAAAATAATTTTAGGACCCTTAAATGTTTGTAGAAAATGCCAAATTTGGAAATTGTCACTCTTAGACATATGGAATTTTATCGTAAATTTATGAAACATTAACCATGTCTAAAATGTATACTTCATGATCAACTTGACAATAATTGGCTCTTTTAAGAAATTATTTAAATAGAAGATTAATTGAGGAAAATACAATATTCTGGAATTAAATCATTTATATCATGATAGGACTCTAGTAAATAACCTAGGTCATTCAGATGAAAACTTAAAGGATACCCTATCATGAACATCACTTAGTATAGGTTGGTCCGCAAATAATAATTTGGGGAAGAGTTATATCAAGATAAGATTTAGAATAGTATAGAGCTAGTCTTGTGGAATTGGTTAGATGAAAGTAGATGAGTCACCATAGGAAGTTCTAAGGAGTGGTGAGAATCGAGTTGGTGCGAGTTAGAAGGTACGCGAGTTCGACGAATGATCGTCGTTCCCGCGAGAGTGAAAGGTCTAAACTACCCTAGGTTTGGTTTATTGTAATATAAAAAGGGAATGGGTAAGGGAAGACAACCAATAATAATAAGTGTCTTGCGAAAGGAAAATTTGGTCTATCATATCATCGTGGTTCCTAGTGCCTATTGAGAACCCCTCATAGGGTATAATCCGGAGGCAGTCTTGGGCTAACGTAAACCTTAACGAACAAATTGAAAGAGTAATGTAGAAAATAGGGCTTCACTCTGCACACACTAGCTGGATAGGAGGTAGGAAATGGATAAGTCATCTCGAGGTGTTCAAAGGGGCGCCATCCTGCGGTGTTCAAAAGGATGAGGTTTGGTAATTGAGCCGGACGGTTTAGTCTAGGGAGCTTAGTCTCAGTTTGAGATTAATTCGGACGGTTTAGTCCGGGAGCTTGACTTGTTGGTTCTTTTAAGAATATTGCATGTGCATAAAAAGGAATATCTAAGGTGGCGAGTATTTGGTACTGGATGCTCATAGCACCGACGCCAGTACGATGACTCGGCAAGTGTGGTTTTACACTTTGCCAACGTTAAGTCCGGCGGTCCAGTCGGCAAGAGTACGTAGGAGTCCGCTTTGTGCACCAAGCGTTGAGGCGTACGATAGGTCAGACCGGTAGTGCTGTACTGGTTTTGAGGTGGGCGAGACCCAACCCACCACTTCCGTCTGCCACTACGGAGGTATCCTAGGAGGTAACAACTCCGAAAGGGGGAACTAAAGGTTTGTGTACACAAAGTCGGGTGCGTGAGTTGCACTGCTTGAACATAACATACCCACCATATAGATGCATATCATAATCGTTCATAATAACCTGTGACACCTAATGTATAAGTGGTATGGGACGCTTATACATTAGGACCTGCTAAACGACCCCTTAGTCTATAAGCTTGTATGACCAAGTTTATAAATTAAGGTTATTTCAATATATATATGTACTGCTTGTGATAACCGACACCCCAACGTATAAAGTGGTATGAGACATTTTATACGATGGGAGCCTTGTATAAGATCCCTTGGCTTATGTGTACTCACACAAGTGAAGGTTAAATTCTTTTCTTACTTTACTTATTACAACATGGTTATAAATTACTACCTAAGTCCCCCCTTGTCACCAGCTTATTTAACTCTCCACTTTCACGTCATTTCCTTTCTTCCTCCCCACTCGGTGCCTAGGAGCATGGGGAAAGGGGTGGGGGATGATAGGGCTTAGTCTTATAGACTAACAGTTTTCGAACCACATCATATTAGGGGATTGTGGAGCCCAGCAGGGAGGAGCAACCCAGGAGACCGGTGCGATTGAAGACAGGGCAGTCTAGCTCAGGAGTACAGCCAGCTGGGACCGTGAGTCCTGACTTTTAGTAGTTGTTTTATTTTGCTTTCGCATGAGAGACCTGTAGTGAGGATATTGATGTACCGGGCTTAAGCCCTTCATTTCCTGTACTCTTTTACTATTTCTGTGGACACTCCCTTCGTGGAGAATTTTATTATATGTGATTTGCTGTGGACTTACATGTTTATATTCTTGTACTGCTACTTTTGTGATCAATGTTGCTGTATAGACCTGGGCGGACAGGCGGCTAAGACTGGCAGTTTGGTAGCCGGGCGATCAGCCCGGCTAATCTCTGTGTTGCTGTATAGACCTTGGCGGACAGGCGGCTAAGACTGGCGGTTTGGTAGCCGGGCGGTCTACCGGCTAATCTCTGGGATCTCGGTGGTCGGCTGCGTGTTCTCTGGTGGTGACCGGGCGGTTAGTGCCTACTAACCGCACGGTTAGGCGGTCTCCTGGGCGGATTGGCGGTTAGCTTTGTAGATGATATTTTTGTGTATTTAGTCCCACAATGGGTATTTGTATTCTCTCCCATCTCCTCCATTCTGTATAAGGGAGGCTATACCTTTGTAATACTCAGTTTTTTGGATAATAAAAATTGCATTACTCCACTTTTCGGTTTCTATATTTCTATTCGCACATGGTATCAGAGGACCCGATCTAGTCCTCCTGATTGCATTTTCTTCTGTCCGTGCGACCTCTGCCTACTCGCTGCGGCCTGTCTTTCAGCTCGCGCGAGCTCTCTTCTCCCGTGGATTCTTCTATCCTCCTCTTCTGTTCGCGCGGTCTGTCTGCTAGCTGCCCGACTTCTCTCCCTCTGTTTGGTTCTGCGGCTTGGTCGTGGCTTCTCTGGCCGCTGGTGTCTGCCATCATGACCGTTGCAGATCTTTTTCTTCCTATCCGCGTGATTTCTCTCTGTTCGCGCGAGTTCTTCCTTGTTTAGGCGGCCTCTCTGCCCTTCTTACCGCTAGTGTGCTGACACCGTGCCCGCCGCGGTTTGCTTTTTTGTTCGTGCGGTCTTCTCGCTCTCTCTATCCGCGCGGCTTCTTCTTCTTCTTCCCGCCCGGTTTCCCTTGTTAACCGTGCGGCTTCTCTTCTTATGCTTCGCAGCTTGGTCGTGGCATTGCTTGCCGTTGGTCTAATTGTGATCGCTGCGAACTCTTCCTTCCTTTGCTCGCCCGGTCTCTCCTCTAACCGCGCGACCTCTCTTCCAGGATGACCAATTCTGATGGCTCCACCTCATCTACTGTCGTTGTCCCACCGCCTCCTCCTCCTCCTGCTTCCGGGAATCTTGGCACCGTCTCTAAGCTTCTGGGGCCCAATTATCCCGACTGGAGTGTCTCATTCACTTTTCTTCTCCGCTCTCAGCGCAAGCGTCATCATCTTACCGATGACCCTCCGCCGGCGGACTCTGCCCAGTTTACTGACTGGGATGCGAATGATGCGCTGGTTCGTACTTGGCTGGCGAACAGCCTGTCCGATGAATGTCTTCCTGTCATCCGTCACGATGAGACGGTAAAACAAGCTTGGAATCACTTGGCCGCTCTCTACTCCAAGGGGGTCAAACATCTCGCATCTATACTCTCTATGCGGATCTCTTTGCTCGCCAGTCCATGTCCCCTCCTGCAGCTTACCAACAAGTCCAAGCCCTTGGAGCTGAGATTCTACAAAATCGTCCTCTCTCGGCAGATGTGGCCACTCAGCTGAAGCACTTCCAGGAACTCCTAGTGGTCTGTTACCTTCTGCGGCTTCCGGACTCATACGATATGATCCGGCAGCAAATTCTTGGAGAGGCTGAGTCTCCTACCCTGGATGCTACTGCTGCCTGCATTGCCGCTGTTACCTCCTCGATGTCGCTCGCACTCTCATGACGCAGATGCAGGTTCCTCGTAGCTATTGGGGCTACGCGGTCCTCATCTCCTTCTACCTCATCAATCGCATTCCCTCTACCGTCCTCAAAGGCAAAACCCCTTTTTCCATCCTCTATCCCTCCAAGGACCCCTTTCCCTTACCACTCCGCATTTTTGGGTGCACTGCCTTTGTTCATAGCCCTGCTGCAACTCGCGACAAATTGTCCCCTCGTGCTACGAAGTGTATCTTTTTGGGTTACTCCACAACTCAAAAAGGTTACTGCTGCTTTGACCCTGTTCATCGCAAGCAGTTCGTCTCGGTGGATGTGACATTCTTTGAGAATGCCGCCTACTTCTCTTCTGATCTCCCACAGGTCGATGGATCGAACCTCCCTCTTCCTCCTACCGACTCGACTTCTCCACCCATTCTCTCCACCACATCCACTCCTCTTGAGCTTCCTCCATCACCACCTCCACCAGCCGCTCCTTCTCTTGATCATGATCCTTCTCCCTCGTCCCCTCGGCCGTCTCTCTCTTCTCCCGGGCCAGCTATCTCCGCCACGGATGCACCGACGACTGAGGAACTCGAGGACCTGGAGCTGCCCATTGCCCTTCGCAAAGGGGTTCGGACGTGCACCCAGCACTCGCTGGCAGCTGTTATTTCTTATGATCGGCTAACACCTTCTCGCAGGGACTTCGCCCTAGCCATCTCCGCGACTACCACACCTCGCACCTACCAGGAAGCCCTTGATATTCCTCACTGGAAGGCTGCCATGGATGACGAGATTGCTACTCTCTCTGACCGGGGCACTTGGACCCTTGTGCCTCCTCCTTTTGGCACGGATGTGGTTGGTTGTCGCTGGGTGTTTGTCGTCAAGTTCCGTCCTGATGGCAGTGTGGACCGGTACAAAGCCCGTCTTGTTGCAAAAGGGTTTTCTCAGACCTATGGTGTTGATTACTTTGACACGTTCTCGCCAGTTGCTCGCCTCAGCACCATTCGGGTCCTTTTATCGGTGGCGGTCAACAAGGATTGGCCTATTTCGCAGTTGGACGTCAAGAATGCCTTCCTCTATGGTGACCTTCACAAGGACGTCTACATGGAGCAACCTCCTGGGTATGTTGCTCAGGGGGAGACTCAAGTATGCCGGTTGAAGAAGGCCATCTATGGCCTAAAGCAAAGTCCCAGGGCGTGGTTCAATAAGTTCAGTAGCATCGTTGGGGCTATCGGTTTCACCAGGAGTTCGGCTGATCACTCCTTGTTCATTCGCAAGACATCTTCGGGTCTGGTTGTGCTAGCTGTTTACGTGGACGATATTCTTCTTACTGGCGACGATCAAGCTGGTGTAGCCTTGACGAAGGTCCATCTTCGCCAACACCTAATCACGAAAGATATGGGTTCTCCAAAATACTTCTTGGGAATTGAAATCTCTCGGAAACCGTGTTCCTTGGTTCTCTCCCAACGAAAGTATGCTCTTGATTTGTTGAAAGAGGCAGGATTGACGGGTGCTAAACCTGCCCGGTGTCCCATGGCTCCTAGAGAAGACAAGATGTTGATGCGCGAAATGCGGTTCCAACCAGTTAACGGGTGTTCGATCTCACAGGCTAAGGATGAAGGAAGAAGGGTTGCGGGGATAGAGAGGAAGCTTGCTTGAGCAGAGGAGAAGCTTGATCAAGCAGGGAGGAAGCTTGCTTGAGCAGAGGAGAAGCTTGCTCAGGCAGGGAGGAAGCTTGCTTGAGCAGAGGAGAAGCTTGATCAAGCAGGGAGGAAGCTTGCTTGAGCAGAGGAGAAGCTTGCTCAGGCAGGGAGGAAGCTTGCTTGAGCAGAGGAGAAGCTTGATCAAGCAGGGAGGAAGCTTGCTTGAGCAGAGGAGAAGCTTGCTCAGGCAGGGAGGAAGCTTGCTTGAGCAGAGGAGAAGCTTGCTCAGGTACTGTCGAGTAGACAGCTACTTGAATGGTTAGCTTTGCAGGTTGATGCCGAGAGAGGCGAGAGGAAGAGAGGAGGCCACTAGCAGCGGCAACAGCAGACTTCGCCCGCCGCGGCTTGAATGCCACTCTTGCGACGGGCTTTTCCTTTATACAAGAAGAGTTACAATTTGCTATTGCACCATTACACATACGAGCAGTAGAGGGTACAATGGGGGAAGCTGGCGGCTGAGGAAGGAGATGCCAGAAACCTAGTAAAAGGAGCTGCAGAGGACTGGAGAACTGAAGCTGAAGATGCTGCTGAAGCTGCCTGATGAGGGCAGAAAAACCAAGTCCACGGCCCTTGACGACCTGGGCGGACTGGAGATTTGGAGGTCGCTGACCTTGCCTGATCGACCTTGACGGACTGAGAATTTGGAGGCTGCAGACCTTGCCTGATCAACCTTGACGGACTGAGAATTTGGAGGCTGCAGACCTTGCCTGATCAACCTTGACGGACTGAGAATTTGGAGGCTGCAGACCTTGCCTGATCAACCTTGACGGACTGAGAATTTGGAGGCTGCAGACCTTGCCTGATCAACCTTGACGGACTGAGAATTTGGAGGCTGCAGACCTTGCCTGATCAACCTTGACGGACTGAGAATTTGGAGGCTGCAGACCTTGCCTGATCAACCTTGACGGACTGAGAATTTGGAGGCTGCAGACCTTGCCTGATCAACCTTGACGGACTGAGAATTTGGAGGCTGCAGACCTTGCCTGATCAACCTTGACGGACTGAGAAAACTGAGTCCGCAGCCTTTGATCAAGGTGGCAGTTCTCCTCCTGCAAGAAAGCAATGCTGCATGGTTAGCCTGGCCAAACCGCTTGGGCCAAAAAAGGGAAAGCCGAGGCAGGTCGCGATCCTCGGGGGGGTTCCCTTGAGTGGACCGCGACTTGTGAGCTAGAGACCTTGGGAGGGGTCGCCGATTTTTGGGGGTTAACATAATCCCCGCACTTTTTTAAGTTCTGAAAGGAACTTCGAAAAAGTAGAAGACCCACAAAAATCGTAATCCTCCCCTCAGTAATAAGGAGAGAAAAAATTAGAGGTCAGGAGAGATAGAACCTGATGTCCCTTCTCAGAAAAAATCTATCAGCGCCTATCTTTTGCCTGCGAAGAAAAAATTAATGCAGGCACAAAGAGGTACATCTTGCGTGTACCTGAGTTGCTTTTGTAAATGAGGAAGAGGATAACCGTCTTCTATTGAACTCTGCCAAAGTACAGATGAGAGATAGTATAGTAGGATAGTAATCTTACAAGTACCTGAAAGGGGCTTGCTGGTATCTGCTGGTCTCTGCCAAAGTAGGGTGAGTGAGCAGAAAAAGAAAATAAGCTGCAAGTACCTGAGAGGAACTTGCTACTATCTGCTAGCTTCTGCAAAAGTAAGGTGAGCGAGCAGATAGAAAAAAGGAAAATAGACTGCAAGTACCTGAGAGGATCTTGCTATTATCTGCTAGTCTCTGCAAAAGGAGAGTAAGCAGGCAGATATGACAGGAGAGTAAGGTGCAAGTACCTGGGGGGAACTTGCTACTATCTGCTGGTCTCTGTAAAAGACAGGTAAGCAACAGATATGATAAGGGAGCAAGGTGCAAGTACCTGGGGGGAACTTGCTACTATCTGCTGGTATCTGCAAAAGGAGAGTAAGCAACAGATATGATAGGAGAGAAAACTAAGTTCGCAAGTACCTGGGCGGAACCTGCGAATGTTGGCTGTTAACTGTTGGTATGATAAGACATAATCGGATAACAGAATAGATACCTGACACACTCTGCTATCGATTGAGTAATGATCAAACTGCGATGATGACTGTCTCGCGTGATCAAGGTACAATGTCAACATAAAAATCCAGATCCGCGAGATAAGAAAATCCGAAATTATATTCATGATGACATGGTTTGTTAATCAAAAAGATCCATATGCCTTAAATGATGCGTGATTAACATCTGATAGGAGAACTTGTTGACCATCATCTGATAAGAGCTTATGCAGGTAGCGTATATAGGATGATCATAAGTCAAGGAAAGATGTTGCAGATTCTTGGAATAGGTTGGATTCAACCTGTAAGAAGGTAAAAAAGGAGAGAAAAGAGGCTACCCCTGAGGATGAACTAAAAGGTTGAATGCTGCCACAGGTGTTCCCCGTGGGCATTATGCATCACTTGCCAAAGTCATCCTGGGTGTAGTCCTAACCAAAGCGGGCTGGCCGCGCATCCTTTAAAAGGGCACAAAATAAACAAGAAAAAACCCTAAGAAGGATCGACAGATGCACTGCTCTCTTGCCTCGGGTTACAAGCATCGCTGATCAATTAGACTAGTTGCGCCAAGTGGCCTATTGCTTGTCCGCGGATTGATCAGCGGAGTTGTGAGTCCCGCGGAGGCACGGATCGAGAGTACCATAGAGTGTTCGGCCGTCACAGTTGTGAGATGATCGAGGAGACAAGGCTACACTTGATCGTCATTGCTTGTCAAGCAAAGATCATCGTAACTGTAACGTATCCCTAACGGAGCACGATAGAACTATCACAGGAGGCCTCCCCTAAGCACTCACACTGCGCTAGACATCAGCCGGGATCCGAAGCCCCGTCATCCTCCGCACGAGAGTTGAACGGCCCCCACTACACATATGAGAAAACTCCTCATCATATGTGGTCATTGTGGTTTTACGCCTGAGGACAATCTCAAGGGGGCACTGAGCAAGACTTGGCGATATCTCGGTGGTTCAGTGATCTCTTTGACAAAGAGAAAAATATGGTGAAGAAGCATCACAAAAAGGGAACTGTGTCAGTATGAGATCTCTGACGTAAGCTTTATTGAATGAAAAAATGAAACACTTAGAAGTGATGAAAAGTGAAATGTTTGAAGAGTAAAGTAAAGGCAACCAGTCACGATCGTGAGGGGCTTTGAGGAACTGCGATTGGTCATAGCTGATGATGCAAGAACTGTGTCCTCTTTGCTTCAAAATAGCCTTCCAAGGGGACCTTCGTCAACGACATCGATGCACTCACTTGCAAAATCAATGGACCCCAGACGGCCCTTGTCGTGTATCTCTATGCACTCCAGCTGACCCTCAGCCACCTCCTTGCCCTTGGAGGTGGAAGGTTTTGAAGAATCAATTTTCTTGACCAGGTCGTTGATCTTGCCCTCGATGAGCAATCTTTCAACCAATCGCCGAAGGGCCTTGCAATCTTCAGTTAAATGACCTTTCTCTTTGTGGAATTCACAGAACGGGTCTGAATTTCTTGATCTCTGATTCGCCGGCTGGTAGGGCCTTTTGGGATATGCCCTATCCTTCATGATTTGGCTAACTTCTTGCATGACCTCATCTAGCTCAAATTCTGGCAGGTCACCTTCTTGCTGCTGATGAACTGCAGCTGTTAGCGAAGATGATGTTGATAATGGTAACAGCCGCTCTTGGGTACGATCATGGCCTTGGAAGGGGTGTTGATGATGCTGAAATCTTCTTGCTTTCCTAGAGAGAGGTGGAAAGTCTTTCCGAGGAGACCTCAGAGGTTGCTTGTAAGAAGAAGAATTTTTCTCTGACACCAGCCTAGAGACGAAGCTGGGGTTGCTCTTTTCACCGCGAATATACGAGTTGGCTAAACCAATCAGCTCTTGATAAGTCCTCGGTGCTCGGACATTAGCTTCAAACTTTAGAGGGCCTTCGCGCAAGCCGTGGATGAGAGCCACTCGGTACATTTCTTGATCAACGATCTCAATGTCCAAGATTTCTTTCTGAAAACGATCCACATAATGAGACCAAGTCTCGTTCTCTCGCTGCCTGATCTCAAAGAGGGCTTCTGGACCGCCCTTCCTCTTTGAAGAGGTAGAAAATCTGAGCAGGAACTCCCTTCGCAAATCAGCAAAGGAAGAGATTGACTGAGGTCGCAGTCCATAGAACCAGTCTCTCACTTGACCATCAAAGGTCGTTACGAGGAGCTTGCTCTTGGTAGCATCTGAGAGGGTCTTGAGAGCAACGGCTGATTCAAAGGCTTGAAGATGCTTGACAGGATCATTCTTCCCAGTGTAAATGGGCAACCGCGGCTCTCGGAAGTTGACTGGAGTTGGTTCATACCGAACACTCTCTGTAAACGGCGATGGCTCTTCTGGTTCTACTGCATAAGGAAAGTAAGGAGCATGAGCAGTAGTTGCAAAAGGAGCAGGAGGATAGGAGTAAAAGGTTGCTGCGGGAGGAGCAAAGGCAGGAGCTGAAGAGGAGGGGTGACTTCCCTGAAAGTTCAAAAATCTGGCTGGACTTCCCCGGGCAGCCTCCCGGAAGAAGTTTTGACGAGCTGCAAACTCATCATCTTGGGATCGCAAAGGAGCTGCAGGCCCCTGCGGAAAAGTTGGAGTATAAAGAGGAGGATAGACCGGCGGATAAGCCGGTGGATAAACTTGAGGAGTCTCTGATGTTGGTGCTGGAATGATTGGAGGAACTGACGCTGCTGAAGATTGAGCGACTAATTGCTGAGTGAGAGCTGCTAGAGTACGGTTGATGGCTTGAAACTGTTGGGCAGTTTCTCTGCGGGATTGCTCTAAGGCCTCCCAAAGAGGATCATCACTGGGACTTGGAGAAAGACTCTCGGCTGGTTGATGGTCTGTCATGAGTAACCACTGCTTTCACTGTCTAATCGAGATCTGAAGGTCGCGTGTTAACTGTTGATGCGCGAAATGCGGTTCCAACCAGTTAACGGGTGTTCGATCTCACAGGCTAAGGATGAAGGAAGAAGGGTTGCGGGGATAGAGAGGAAGCTTGCTTGAGCAGAGGAGAAGCTTGATCAAGCAGGGAGGAAGCTTGCTTGAGCAGAGGAGAAGCTTGCTCAGGCAGGGAGGAAGCTTGCTTGAGCAGAGGAGAAGCTTGATCAAGCAGGGAGGAAGCTTGCTTGAGCAGAGGAGAAGCTTGCTCAGGCAGGGAGGAAGCTTGCTTGAGCAGAGGAGAAGCTTGATCAAGCAGGGAGGAAGCTTGCTTGAGCAGAGGAGAAGCTTGCTCAGGCAGGGAGGAAGCTTGCTTGAGCAGAGGAGAAGCTTGCTCAGGTACTGTCGAGCAGACAGCTACTTGAATGGTTAGCTTTGCAGGTTGATGCCGAGAGAGGCGAGAGGAAGAGAGGAGGCCGCTAGCAGCGGCAACAGCAGACTTCGCCCGCCGCGGCTTGAATGCCACTCTTGCGACGGGCTTTTCCTTTATACAAGAAGAGTTACAATTTGCTATTGCACCATTACACATACGAGCAGTAGAGGGTACAATGGGGGAAGCTGGCGGCTGAGGAAGGAGATGCCAGAAACCTAGTAAAAGGAGCTGCAGAGGACTGGAGAACTGAAGCTGAAGATGCTGCTGAAGCTGCCTGATGAGGGCAGAAAAACCAAGTCCACGGCCCTTGATGACCTGGGCGGACTGGAGATTTGGAGGTCGCTGACCTTGCCTGATCGACCTTGACGGACTGAGAATTTGGAGGCTGCAGACCTTGCCTGATCAACCTTGACGGACTGAGAATTTGGAGGCTGCAGACCTTGCCTGATCAACCTTGACGGACTGAGAATTTGGAGGCTGCAGACCTTGCCTGATCAACCTTGACAGACTGAGAATTTGGAGGCTGCAGACCTTGCCTGATCAACCTTGACGGACTGAGAATTTGGAGGCTGCAGACCTTGCCTGATCAACCTTGACGGACTGAGAATTTGGAGGCTGCAGACCTTGCCTGATCAACCTTGACGTACTGAGAATTTGGAGGCTGCAGACCTTGCCTGATCAACCTTGACGGACTGAGAATTTGGAGGCTGCAGACCTTGCCTGATCAACCTTGACGGACTGAGAAAACTGAGTCCGCAGCCTTTGATCAAGGTGGCAGTTCTCCTCCTGCAAGAAAGCAATGCTGCATGGTTAGCCTGGCCAAACCGCTTGGGCCAAAAAAGGGAAAGCCGAGGCAGGTCGCGATCCTCGGGGGGGTTCCCTTGAGTGGACCGCGACTTGCGAGCTAGAGACCTTGGGAGGGGTCGCCGATTTTTGGGGGTTAACACAAGACATGGACAGACAAATCACCATCTCTATTGGATACTACGAGGTATCGGCGTCTTGTTGGCAAACTCATCTACCTTACGGTGACCAGACCAGACATCTCCTATGCAGTGGGAAAGGTCAGCCAGTTTATGCAGTCGCCTAGGGAATGTCATCTTCAATCCGCTCTAAGGATATTGGAGTATGTGAAGTCCGCACCTGGGAAAGGTCTTCTCTTTCAGAAAAACGGTCACCTAAGAGTCGAAGCGTACTCCGACGCTAGCTATGCGGACGACAAAGGGGATCGCAAGTCGACTTCCGGATTTTGCACGTTTGTTGGAGGAAACTTGGTTAGCTGGAAGAGCAAGAAGCAGTCAGTCGTCTCCAGGTCTAGTGCGGAAGCAGAATATCGTAGCATGGCATCAACCACGTGTGAGTTAAAATGGTTGCGGGCTCTCATGCTGGATCTAGGAGAGGTCTACAACTATCCACTTCCCATGTTCTGCGACAACAAAGCTGCGATCTACATTTCTAAAAAACCGGTCTTCCATGAGCGAACAAAGCACATAGAGGTTGATTGTCACTTCATTCGAGAAGAAGTGTTGAAGAACCAGATTTGCACTCCGTTTGTTACCTCGGAGAAAGAGCTGGCAGATATATTCACAAAACCTGTGTCCGCCTCTTTCTTCCACGTTTGCAGCAAGCTAGGCATGATTGACATCTATGCTCCAGCTTGAGGGGGAGTGTTGCTATATAGACCTGGGCGGACAGGCGGCTAAGACTGGCGGTTTGGTAGCCGGGCGGTCAGCCCGGCTAATCTCTGTGTTGCTGTATAGACCTTGGCGGACAGGCGGCTAAGATTGGCGGTTTGGTAGCCGGGTGGTCTGCCGGCTAATCTCTGAGATCTCGGTGGTCGGCTGCGTGTTCTCTGGTGGTGACTGGGTGGTTAGTGCCTACTAACCGCACGGTTAGGCGGTCTCCTGGGCAGATTGACGGTTAGCTTTGTAGATGATGTTTTTGTGTATTTAGTCCCACATTGGGTATTTGTATTCTCTCCCATCTCCTCCATTCTATATAAGGGAGGCTACACCTTTGTAATACTCAGTTTTTTGGATAATAAAAATTGCATTACTCCACTTTCCGGTTTCTATATTTCTATTCGCACAATCAATAAGGCCAGCAGAATCGGCGTTTTATAGTGACGATCTTACCGGGCGCGAAGGTGTCACCGCAAGGCGGCGGTTCTGGGCATAAGACCCCGGTTCGGTTTTTACGGGTTGTTAAAAAGGCGGGGTCTTACAAACTGGTATCAGAGGTAACCTCGATCCATTAAGTAGCTGTCCACTAAAACCCTGGGCCACCCCCACACGAGTTTAGTTTGCAGACAAACTAAGCAGTGGAAGCTGTGGTGTGCCTATGCTGGGATCACATATATAATTGTCCATTTTAGTTAATGTTGAAAAATTTCTGACTATAAATTTTATGGCGCAGCCTTCAGCACTGCCTACCCCACCGGGTGGAATCCCGCAGATTCTGGAGGTTGCACCACCGCCGCCAGTTCCCACTCAGTTCCTACAGCCTGACATGGGACAGACTCTGACGGCTATCTTGGAAGCCTTCAGGAACCAACAGGCCCCGGCTCCGCAGCCTATTCCAGAAGCCAACTGGCTCAGCATCTTTCGAGGACTCTCTCCCCCGTCCTAATTTTGGATAGAGACGGTAGTTCAGACAGAGGAATGGATTGACATCATGGAAGAGATGCAGACAGGGATTCGGAGCCCTTGGGAGGAAAGGGTGCCACTGGTTGTTTCCTCCTTGGAGTCCCATGCCAAGCGGTGGTGGAAGACAGTTCTGGAGACTACTTTTGCTGGTAGGGAGGCTGTCGAGGTGACGTGGGAGGAGTTCAGGCCCATGCTGTTGGAACACTTTGTTCCGCAGTCGGCCCGAGACGAGCTGGAGGACCGCTTCTTGCATTTGAAACAAGGTGCCAGGACGGTGGTGGAGTACCATCAAAAGTTCAACCACCTGGCTCGTTTTGCAGACTCTTACCAACTAGACCAGGCAGCGTACACCAAGATGTTCTACAAAGGTTTACGGGAAGAAATGAGTGATGCCCTTCTTTTCGTTTCGGACGGGCCTATCTCTCATATTCTGGAGATGGCAAAAAGGTAAGAGGCAGATTGGCTCACCACCAGAGGACGGAAGCGGCCAACGGAGGATCAGATCCGGGGATCCCGGAACAATCAGCGGCGAGGTAGTGCGCCATATGTACTAAAGGTGGAGAATCAGCCTCGACAGGAGGTGAGGCAGGAGCCAAGGGAGCATGTGACACTGGCCCCTCAGCCTATTCAGATGCGAGATGTACAGAGACCGGGAGGTGGGGCTTACACTCCGCCGGAATGTTACCACTGTCATCAGGTGGGGCACATCAAGAGAAACTATCCCATGAGAGGGATGCCTTTACTAGCACCACAGATTGCCCCACCAGCTCAGAATTATGGAGGTCGGGGACGTGGCCGTGGACGCGGATATCAGGGTAGAGACTGCAGGCCAGAAGGATAGCAGATTTATGCACTGGACCTGGCTCAACCTAGGAATCCAGAGCAAGTGATTACAGGTACAACCGAAAAGTTTTCTTTCTTACTTAAGTTCTTTTCTTTCCTAGAAAGTAGTTTCATGAACTTGAATTATTAAGACTAGGCAGGAAAACCAGAAATAGAACTCTAAGTAAATTTACAATCTCAGGCATTGTCTTCATCTGCGGCAAGCCCGCACACACTCTCTTTGACACGGGTGCTTCACACTCATTTGTGTTGGAGACCTTTATACAAGGGTTAGGAGGCGTGGAGAGGATCCCAGGCAAGACGTTATGGATACGGCTACCCGACGGGTCGGAGCTGTTCGCATCATCCCATTGCGATCTGGAGGCATGGATAGGCGGGAAACCCTTCGAAGCTCTAGCGACAATTCTGTTGCTGCCTGATTATGATCTGATTTTGGGTATGGCATGGCTCCATTGGAACTATGCCTAGATTGACTGCTTGGCCAAGAGGATTACCCTGAGATATAGGGACTCATTCGTCGTGATGGAAGGTATTAGATCCGCCTCCCATATATTTTTATCATCTATTCAAGCCGTCAAGGCCCACATGCAGGGCAACGAGATCTATCAGATTCTCTTCGAGATGGCGGAGGTCAAGGGATCTATATCCGACGTTCCCGTGGTGCGAGATTTTGCTGACGTCTTCCCGGAGAAACTACCAGGGCTACCCCCACACAGAGAGCAGGACTTCTAGATATTGCTTATGCCAGGGGCTAAGCCGGCATCCAGAGCTCTCTATCGCATAGACCCAAGGGAGCTGGCAGAGTTCCGGAGTCAGCTGTAGGAGTTGGTGGAAGCCGGGTTTGTCCGGCCGAGCTCTTTGCTATGGGGAGCCTCAGTGTTGTTCGTCAAGAATAAAGACGGAACACTCAGGTTATGTATCAATTACCGGGTGTTGAACCGGCTAACAGTCAGGAATACCTATCCTCTGCCAAGGATAGACGAGCTATTCGACCAGCTGGAAGGAGCCCACCTCTTCTCGAAGTTGGACTTGAGATCAGGCTATTATCAGTTGCGGATCCGAGAGGAGGATATACCGAAGACTGCTTTTAGTAGCAGGTATGGACTCTACGAATTTACCGTGATGACCTTCGGGCTCACGAATGCGCCATAAGCATTCATGACTCTCATGAACCGGGTCTTCAAAGCATATCTAGATGTGTTTGTCATCATTTTCATCGATGACATCCTCATTTACTCGAGGACCGAGGAGGAGCACGTGAGGCATCTGATGCTGACCTTGGATAAGCTACGGGAACATCAGTTATATTCCAAATTCAGCAAATTCCAGTTCTGGATGAAGGAGGTGGCCTTCCTCGAACACGTTATTAGTGGAGCAGGGTTGGCAGTAGATCCGGCCAAGATTCAGGCAGTCCGGGATTGGCCACAGTTGAAGACAGCTACGGACGTACGGAGCTTCCTAGAACTTGCAGGCTACTACCGGAAGTTCGTAGAGGGTTTTTTTAGACTTGCCCTCCCACTTACCTCTTTGATAAGGAAGGAGACACCGTTTGTATGGACACGACAGTGCGAGACTGCATTCCAAGAGCTGAAAAGTCGACTCACTTCGGCCCCGATACTTGCCCTCCCCTCGGGGAGAGAAGGATTTCAGGTTTATACGGATGCCTCCTACCAGGTCATGGGAGCAGTTTTGATGCAAAAAGTACATGTGATCGCTTATGCCTCCCGCCAGCTAAAGAAACATGAGCAGAACTACCCAGTGCACGATTTGGAGATGGGAGCAGTTATATTTGCATTGAAGGTCTGGCGGCACTACCTCTATGGTGTCCACTGCGACATATTTTCAGATCATAAAAATCTGAAATATATGGATACGCAGAAGGAACTGAATATCCGGCAGCGCAGATGGGTGGAGTTTTTAGCGGACTATCAGTACGAGATGTACTACCATCCGGGTAAGGCAAACGTGGTGGCCGATGCACTGAGCCGGAGAGCTTCCACTTCTGGAGCAGGGCCCCAGCTTATGTCCATGGATCTATTACGGAGCTTTGAAGAGGTGCATATCACTCTGGTATCATCTGATGACCCTGAGCTGTACGAAGAGTACCTGGCCGCTATGAGCACCACCTATGATATACATGACAGAGTTAGAGATTGGCAGAGGCGGGATGCCAAGATCGAGCCGATTTTTCGGGCCTTGGAGGCAGGCTCAGCTGGGGACTACACGATATGAGATGATCTGATATGTTTTAGAGGTCAGACTTACATACCAGATGGAGGCCAGATTCGGGAGGACATCATGGTCGGGGCTCATCATAGCAGATATTCTATACATCCCGGGATCACTAAGATGATGGCAGATTTGAAGAAGACTCTATACTGGTCGGGCATGAAGAAGGACAACACCTACTTCGTGACCCACCGTGAGGCGTGCCAGTTAGTGAAGGCAGAGTGCAGACATCCCGCTTGTTTATTGTAGCCACTCCCGGTGCCGGAGTGGAAATTTGAGGATATCGCGATGGACTTCATCCATGGCCTCCCTCGATCGCGGGCGGGAAACGATTCTATCTGGGTAATTATTGACCGACTGACGAAGGTGGCTAGGTTCATCTCGATCGGGAAGGAGGATACTATCAGAGTACTGGCACGGAAGTTCATAGAGTAGTTTGTGCGATATCATGGGGTGCCCTAGACGATCGCATCAGATCGAGATGGACGATTCACGTACAGGGAGTGGAGGTCCGTACAGACATACTTGGGTACTCGACTGGCTTTTAGTATGGTCTTCCACCCCCAGACAGATGGGCAGACAGAGCGCACCAACCAGACACTAGAGGACCTGCTGAGACTGTGTATTGTGGACCGTGGAGAACCCTGGGTGAGGATGTTGCCCCGAGTGGAGTTTTCGTATAATAACAGCCTTCAGTCCAGTATACGGATGGCTCCGTATGAGACGTTGTATGGGCGAAAGTGTAGGACTCCGTTGTCTTGGATACAAGACAAGGATCTGAAGACTGTGGGCACGGACTTTATTGAGGACACTAAGGCATAGGTACGGCTGATATGGGATAGAATGGTAGAGGCGCAGAGCAGGCAGGCGAAATATTATGATGCTCGGCATCGTCCAGTGGAGTTTCAGGAAGGGGATCGGGTGTTCTTGAAGATCCGGCCGATGCATGGGGTTTCACGAGTACGTGGTCGGTGGAAGAAGCTTAGCCCAAGGTACATGGGGTCGTTCAGGATCCTAGAACGGATCGGTCCCCTTGCTTACTGGCTGGAACTGCCTCCGGAGCTGGCCGGCTTGCACGACGTCTTTCGTGTGTCTTCACTCAGGAGGGCTCTACTATGCCCGGAGTTGCAGATTATGGCCACTGATGGGCCGGTAGCTTCGGATCGATCTGTACATTTGAAGCCGATACGGATCGACGACCAGGGGATATGAGTCTTGTGCCGTAAGAAGGTCCCGCTAGTCAAGGTCTTGTGGAGGAACCACAGACGAGAGGAGCATACTTGGGAGCCACAAGACCTGATGCAGGAAAGATATCCAGAACTATTTCGTTAGGTTTACCTCGCAACTCCTCAAGTGGTTTAAGCGTCCTTCCTAATTATTTTTTTTACTAGTAGAATCATCTAAAAGGATAGAGGCTAATCCATTTTGTTTATTGGGGCTAGTCCTTGTTTTATTAAGCAAGTAGGCATGTCAACTCACTTATGGGATGTTACACTTTAGTTTTGCCGGTAGAAAGACCCCGTAGCTTTAACTTTAATTTCGAGGACGAAATTTTTATTTTGTTTATTGGGATCTGTAACATCCCATTTTCCCAACTAGACCTCTAGGGATGATTTTGTCCTGACTAGGTCAGGACAAACCCTTAGAGAACCATGAAGGACCAAGTGAACCTAGGGATTTAGTTGAGTGTCACTTGGTCTACAAATAGTAAAACCCAAAACCCCTAGAATTGGAGGGCCAAGTAAGTCCAACCAACCTAAGTGGACCCTAGGATAGGTCATAGGGTCAACCTTAGGACCCATATTGACCCCAGTCAACACTTTGACCTAATTAGCCAAAAATGACCCTAAGCCCTATTTCTCGGGTTGGGTCCACCCAAACTAACCCAATGCCACCCAATGGGTCAAAGTCAACTCATACCCCATAGGGAGGAGAAAAATGGGTTTCATGCATGGATATTTTGAGAATTAACCTAGGAGAGAGAATTTGGATAAAATAGGAGAGAGAAAGGATATTTTGGGGTGATATTGAGTTTGGGCCCACTTGTGTTCATGCCACCAGCCCACACATGTGCTGGCCGACCCCTTTAACCCATTTAGGAGGAGTGGGAGTAAGTGGGGCCCACATTGCATGCTTGGAGACAAGCCCAAGCCCAAAACCAACCCTACCTAGCCATGTGGCTTCATACCCTCCTCCCCACTCATTCTCTCAGCCCACACATGGGCTGGCTGACCCATTTAACCCAATTAGGAGGAGCTTAAACAAGTGGGGCCCACCATGCATGCATGGACGATACAACCAAGGCCAAAACCTCCCCCCCCCTCCTTGATGGTATCGCCCCCCACCTAGTGTATATCGCCCCCCTGCTTTATCCCCCTCCCCTCACTCCCCTCGGCCTCATCACCCTCAGGACAAGGAGAGCAGCAGAGAGAGAGAGCTGAACCCGAGCTGGAGCCGTGAACCCGAGAGAAAAGCACCGCCGTCGTCGCCATGGTTTCCCGCCGCTCCACCCGCATTCAAGCCCGAGCTCAGGTCCTCCCTCACCTCTCTCCTCATGCATTAGATCTTAGGAATGTCAGGGGAAGGGTTCGGGCTCGAATGAGCCCGAACCCAGTTTTACTTTCTCCATTAATGGCATTTCTGGAGGTTCTCGGGTTGGGTGGCGCCGGTGTTTCCCGCCGCCCTAGCTGACGGCAGTGCTTGCCCCCACCACCGTGAGGGTGGAGGTGAAGTTCGTCGGGGGTTGCGCCACCGGTGGCCGCCGGAAAACCGCACGTGAAAGCCCCCAGTTATCGGGCTGGAATCCTGCTCGATTTGGAGAAGAAATACAATGGCCGTCTGATGGCTTTAAGATCCGTGCCATGCAAAAATATAAATCCTGTTTTATTTTAGTTACATGAACAGTGCTATTTTTTTAGCTTATATAGCAGAGTTATGCATGTGGAATTTTAGGGCACTTATGGCCATTTTCATAAAACGTGCTTAACATAAAAATTATAGGTCTTTGAGTTACCTTTAATTTGATATATTACACATTTAATTTGGTTGAGTACGCTGCCCTATAGAGCCATTTTCCTAGGACTGGTCCTAGGGTAGGTCGGAAATTAAAATGAGTGCCCTGCCCAAACCCTAAGTACAAATGGGCTGAACTTTTGGGCATGTGGCTTATTAAGGCATATCTAGATCCTCCCCAAAAATGGAAATTTTTGGGAAAAATAATCCTATAGTTTTACTCAAAATTTGATAAATCAAATAATGTTGATTTTTGGAGCACACCAACCCCAATTGGCACCAAATTTTTGTGGCCTTCCATTAGGGGTATATTGGACCTATGGTAGAAAAATTAGTCAATTTAGCCCTCTTCATGTTGAGATATCTCACTTGCAAGATCTGGAAAGGTGAGTTGCCATGGGCTGCAAATAGGAAATGTGCAGAAATTGGAAGAGATGCCCAAGCCCATCCAGAGGCCCAAATGACCTGGGATTTTGGTAAGTAACTGGTTTAGGGCACATTTAGGCCCTGCCCAAAAATGGGATTGATTGGAATTAAAATAAGGGGGAAATTACTAAAAGACCCCTAGGCTTGTTTAGGTGATTCTTGGAGTAGTTCAACTCCAAAAGGCCCCAATTTTTGGTGGCATTTCCATGGGGACATTATTAGGGCATGGTTAAATTTTCAGCCCATATGGACCACAGCAAGTTGGATAAACCCCCTTGCATGTGTTGGCTAGTAAAGGGTTTGGTGTGCCTATAGCCAAAAATGAAATATTGAGTGCACAACCCTTTTGGACCACTGGCTTAGTATTACCGTAAGTACCCCCAACCCCTTGGGGAAGATGGATGAATTAGGGTTGATTTACCCTTGGACCCAAGTTCAAACCCTAGGAAAGGACTTTTGGGGGTTGTGAAGGATATAGGGGCAAATGCCCTTGTATGGCCTTGTAATTTAGTAGAAAGATAGCTTATGTACATTTAAGCCTCTGGTTGAAATGGTAGGGAATTTAGAAGTAGTTAAGTACCTTAAAAGTCAAACCCTAGCTTTAGGGTAGAAGCACTATTAGGTCAAAACTGTAACATCACATTTCCAACTAGACCCATAGAAGTGGTTTTGTCATAACAGAACCCTAGGAAACCCAAAAATTGAAGACTATCGGCCAAGAATTCGAGTCACGGGTTGGTCACACCCGTGACCGACCCGTCACGCCCGTGACCTAGGGCGTGACCCCTTCAACGATCGTCAACCTCAGAAAGGCGATCAACGAGCTCAGAAATTTCAACATGGGCCTGGCACTCCCGTGACCGATCCGTCACGCCCGTGACCTTAGAATGGCGTTGAGTGAGCTAAGCTCACTCAACGCCGTAGTCTGGATGGCGTTGAGTGAGCTTAGCTCACTCAACGCCATAAGCTAGATGGCGTTGAGTGCACAGACTACACTCAACGCCATCTTAAGTAGGTTGGATGGCGTTGACTTAGCAGAGCTCACTCAATGCCATAAGATAGACAATGTTGAGTGCACAGACTGCACTCAACGCTATCTTAAGTAGGCTGGACGGCGTTGAGTGAGCAGAGCTTACTCAACGCCATAAGCAAGACGGCGTTGAGTGCACAGACTGCACTCAACGCCATCTTTAGTAGGCTGGATGGCGTTGAGTGAGCAGAGCTCACTCAACGCCATAATCTAGATGGCGTTGAGTGTACAGACTGCACTCAACGCCACCTTGAGGAGGCTGGATGGCGTTGAGAGCTCACTCAACGGCATAATCTGGATGGCATTGAGTGAGCTTAGCTCACTCAACGCCATAGTCTGGAAGGGATGTATTTTGGATGGCGTTGAGTGAGCAGAGCTCACTCAACGCCGTATCCTGGATTGCGTTTAGTGAGCAGAGCTCACTCAACACCGCAGCATGGATGGAATTGAGTGAGCAGAGCTTACTCAACACCGCAGTATGGATGGCGTTGAGTGAGCAGAGCTCACTCAATGCCGTAGCTTGGATGGCGTTGAGTGAGCTGAGCTCACTCAACGCCATTTTACTTAGACTTTTCTGGCGGTTTTAGCTTGGCTGATGGTCAGCTGAACCGGGCCGGTCTGGATAGTGGGTCTGAATGCATTATTAGGCCGTTTCTTTTAATAAGACCCAATTAAGTCTTATTTTTTAAAAAAAGTGTTGACCGGTCAATGCCACGTGGCTGTCGGTTTTGAAAACAAGGAGGAGCCACGACCATGGCCGGAAACCGGCGATCACCGCCATAAATGGCACTTGATGTCGTGGCCCCTTCCCCTCCTCTTTAAACGGTTGGATTCAAGTCCTCATGGGGAGAGGAGAAGTTTTCAGCCTCTCTCCAGCTATCTCGGGCCATTTCATCTCCCCTCCATCATGGCCGAAGCATGCTCTTAAGGAAGTATTAATGGCTGGTTAGCCTATACCCGCCCGCTCCCCATTTCTTCCCTTTAAAAAGGTTCCCTAGACTCAGAGATGAAGTTTCCACCCTGACCCGACGGATTGGAGCTTGTACTATGCTATAGAAGAATTCTGGCGATGCCACCACCACGCCAATGGCATCCCGACGATCTACACGCCTCCAGCCCCCGAACAAGGTCCTCCCCTCCTCTCTTTCTACGGGTAGATCTTAGAACTCTTTAGGATTGATAATCGAGCTCAACGGAACTCGATCGGGAAGGGCTCCTCTTCCTAGATTTTCCCGCAATAAATTCTAGCTTTCGGGTTCGCCGGATTCTGCCTCTCCGGCGGCCGCGCCGCTGCCCGGCGATGGCCACCACCTCAATGGAGGTGGTGGTGGCGGTGGCCGGCCAGGGAGGAGGCCGGACAGCCGGCGGCAGCGTCTGGAATGCGCTCCAGGCTCGGCCAATCATGGCCCTAGGCAGGAGGAAGAAGACGACCCAGCACTGTTGGATCTGCTTCAAGATCTGTGCTAGATAATTATTCTCTTTCTTTTAAAAATGATGTTCTGCACTGAAATAACAGTCACTTAGAAAAAATTAAGGAAAAATACTTAGAGGCTCTATATGAGAAAATGGTCAATATATAATTTGTAGTCCTATGGGTCTACTTTATTTTAAAATTAATTCGGGTCAATTTGGTCAACTGGTTTGACCAGGGCACCTCTTTTGGTGGAATCTATACCTAGAGCTAAGTAGAGATTAAAACGTGTGCCCACCCTTCATCCCTTGTCCAAAGGATCTGAAATTTGGTCAGGGAGTCTAACCTAGCTATACCTAGGGCCTGTCCAAAAATGGGAATTTTTGGAGAATGTTTTTCTATAGTTTTTAGAAATAATTTAATAATCTTAGGATAAATTAACTAGATGGCTTAATGACTTCCAAACCCTCCCAAATTTTGGTGAGTGGTCCCTGGGTTCATCATAAGGATCTGTATAATTTCTCATCTAATTTGGAGATGTTTTAGATTGGAAATGCACAAACCTAAGCTTTGCCCTATTAAGCGATTTCTAGGTCAAGAGTGTACTTTGTGATTTGAGTGGTCATATCACCTCAACAGAGGCTGAGATTTTGATCACTGACTAGGCATGATTCCTAGCACCCTCTCATTGATTTTGGAGGTGGATTGGGGCAGAATTGCCCTAGGACCCAAGGCCAAACCCTAAGGATGGTAAATTTGCCCCAATAGGCTTTTATCTATAATGATCTTTGTGGTTACTTTATCTCCATGAAATTTTGGCAGAGGGTGTTTTAGCCTAATATAATTACACTAGAATTTTATTATAATTTTTGAAGGTTTATTTTTAGTGCTTTCTTTACAGACTTTTAGTAATGCAATTCTATTCAAAAATTGATTCAGAGATTATATATTGTTGGAAAATTATGTAACTTGATCAGTAGAGTTATGAGGTCAACACATTGATGTATAAATTAATTCATAATTTTTAGATGAATATTTGCAGAGGTTGCTTTGTTAAGTTAAGAAAGAGGGTTATATTTCTAAATTATATTTTGAGGTTAATACTCACTAAAAAATTTGGAAACCTTGTCAGTATTACTTTTAAGGCATGACAACAATACTTGAATTTTCTTGGAATTTTTGGAAGCTTATTTATAGTGTTTACTTCTCTAAGTGGTTAATTGGTGAATATGTTCATAATTAAGGATCAAGGGTTTAAATATGGTACAACTTCTGAGGGATTTGAGTTTACTGTCAAATTACTTCCTAGTATTTATCATAATTTTGTGGGGCTTTAATCATACCTAAAAAGGGCACTTCATGTTCAAATCACCCATGGTTTAGTTTTGGAGGAAATTAGTTAAACACCAAATAAATTAGGAAAATTATAAGTTTCTGAACCTAGTCTAATCATGTCATGATAGACTCCCAGTAAATAACTGAAGGCTTTTGGATGAATATTTGGAGAGACTCCTATCATGTACACCATATTGTATATGGTGGTCTACATATAGTAAAACCACAGAAACTGAACTAGAGTGGGTAATGAACTTGGGGAGATGGAATTTTGGTAGTTTGCTGGTTTGGATAGGGTAAGTTAAATTAAGTTCATTATTGGAAGTCAGGATGAGTAGAGTGTGAGATTGGCTAGTGTTAAGTGGTGTTCGGGAACGACGAAAGATCGTCCACCCCGGTTGGAGAGGAAGAGTCTCAATACACAAGGTTAGATCCAAGGTAATTTTGAAAGGTATCGGGTAATGGGTAGAAATCAATAATATTAAGTACCTTGTGAAAGGGAGCTTCGGGCTTCATCCCATCGTAGTTCCTAGTGCCCTTTGAGAACCCTTCACGGGGTATGCCGGGGGAAGTCCTGGGCTAACGTAAATCATAGGAATATTAAACCAAAAGAGCAACTAGTATAACTAGGGCTGCACATTCACACACCCCGGTAGTTAGGGAGATAGATTTGGTTGGTTTGATTGTCATTCAGTCGGAAGTTTCTGAAGGTAGATTCACGGACGGGACAGTCCGGGGAGACGAGGGCTCGAGGGTTTAAATACATAATTAGGTGGTGGGTCTTCGGTATTTGACTGTCGTTCACACCGACGTCGGTACGTAGACTCGGCACTGTGCGACACTTAGCCAAAGAAAGTCTGGTGGATACAGCCAGCATTAGTATGCAGATACTCTAGGTTATGTTCTTCTAGGGTCGTACGGAAGGGCTAGGCCCGATAGTGTGGATACCCGCCTAGGAATGGGGGGCCCGACCCACTGTCTCTGTTTTCCACTACGGAGGTTCTTGGGAGTGAAGCTAGCTGCTCGAATAGGGGGAACTAATGGTCTGTGCGCATAGAGTCGTGTGCGTGAGTTGCACTTGCATGGATCATGACATAGCATATTACTACACTCATATTTACATACAACCGACACCCCAACGTATAAATCGGTATGAGACTTTTTATACGATGGGAGCCTTGCAGAAGACCCCTTAACTTATAAGTTTGTATGGGCATTCATATAAGTTAAGGTTACTTACTTACTGGTTTTCTGTTTGTTTTCATATATATATATATATATATATATATATATTGATTTACTACATGTCTACCTTACTTCTCACTATTTTAGAACTGCTAGATGTACCTTTCATACTTAGCTGCTTATACAATATATATTTTCTGTTAGACTAGTTCCGCTGTCACCCGCCTTGATTATTCTCCACCTTTGTAGTTTCCTTTTTCTCCTCTCCGCCCGGTGCTTAGGAGCCGTGGGGGGAGGGGTAGGGGATGATAGGGCTTAGTCTTTATGACTAATGGTTTTCGAACCACAACATTACAGGAGCTCCGGATGGGAGACAGGGGCCAGCAGTCCAGGGACCAGCACCAGCGGAGTACGGTGCGCATAGAGGTGGGCCAGTCTAGTTCCGGAGCGCCTGTGACCAGCTCCGTGAGTGTTTAGTATTTTTATAGCTTCCGCGATGAGTGATTTGTAGTGAGGACTCTGATGTACAGGGCTGAGCCCGCTTATATATTTCATCTGTACTATTCTTTTGCAGTATTTTCTACTTTTTATATATTGATGGACTTGCTATGATTTTATTCGTATATGATTATGTGGACATGTTTATATTCTGTGTATTGAATTACTTCTCTCTCTTTGTGATCGAAAAGGTCCGGCAGAGTTGGCGTTTTGTAGCGGCGGCCTCCCCGAGTGTTGGTGCCACCGCAAAGCGGCAATTCTAGGCATAAGACCCCGATGGTTGGAAAAGAAAAAAAAGGGGGGGGGGGGGGGGGGTCTTACAAGTGGTATCAGAGCAGACCTCGATCGAAAGAGAAGTAGTCCACAAACCTTGGGCTACCCCCGTGCGAGCTTAGTTTGTGGACAAACTAGCAACGGAAGCAGTGGTGTGCCCATAAGGGAAATCACATGTGAAAGTCCATCCAACCCCTTTCTTATATTCCATTCATACATTCTCTAACAAATGAAATTTTTACTTGTAGCCTGCGACGAACCCTACACCACAGCAAGGGACACCTCAGGCTCCGAATGTAGTCCCGCCTCCGCCGGCTCCAGCTCCGTTCCAGCAGACGGAGATGGGGCAAGCACTGACGGCCATTCTGGAGGCATTCAGAGCTCGGCAAGCCCCGACTCCACAACTAAACCCCAGGGCAACTGGATGAGCGTCTTCCGGGGACTTTCCCCTCCATCCTACTTGGGGACGGAATCAGAAGTATGCATTGAGGAGTGGTTAGATACCATTTACGAGATGCTTGCGGGGATCCGATGCCCCACTGAGGAGGCAGTTGCTTTGACTGTCTTCTGCCTGGAGTCACATGGAAAGAGGTGGTGGAAGTCATTGCTGGACACCACCTTTGTGGGTATGGATTGCGCAGATATTACTGTTGGAGTTACCATGGTGATCTAGAAGTGGTCAAACATGTAATCTCACTGCCCACGCGATATGAGCCTGCAGGGTCGCACATAAGAGCATGTGGAGAAGTTGGAAGATTGACTGTGTTGATAAGGGTTACCAATCACCACCCAGAATAGGTCGGGCAAACGTTGTCAAAGGAAAAATAGTCGAGAATCAAAGGGTGTCGTCGAGTATGTCTCGCCGACTAAGGCAAAGTCGTCGAGAATCGACGAGAGTCATCGAGCCTGTTTCACCGACTAAGGCAAAATCGTCGAGAATCAATTTGCTGAAATCGTCGAGAATCGAGGACAGTGTCATCGAGACTGTCTGCTGATTCTCGCCGAATCTGGCTGCTGATTCTCGCCGAATCTGCCTGTTGATCTCGCCGACTGATTCTCGCCGAACCTGTAAGTGATTCTCGTCGAATTTTCCAGAAACCTTATCCTGTGTGGTGTGCGGATAGCGACACTTTTATGCTTTTGGTATAAAAGGGGACTTAGGGTTTTGGGATGAGTAGGCTCTCGACAGATCGGGCATTTCTACTGTAGCTGGATCGAACCCGACGGAAGTGTTTCGTCGCTCGCTCCGCCAAATCCTGAGCCCCGCCTGACGGAAGAGTTTCGCTTCCGCCGCCTCTTCGCTCCGCCGACCTCATCCTCTCCGGCGACAGTCGCCGGCGTTGCTTTTCCTGGAGCGGACCTAGCAGTCCGTGGAAGTGCAAAGGTGCGGTTGATCTCCTTCCCAACCCTTCGTGCGACGAAGCTTGGTGTTCTCCTGCTCGTGTGGATTTCTGCAGAGACGTGGACGTTATTCCACGTAGAACTCACCACCGGCGAGGACTCGAAGCTTGGAGCATCTCCGTTGAGTTGTGACTCAACGCCACTAAGGTATTTTGCCTAGTAATTTTGTTTACTTCTTGATTCAACATTCGTGGCCCGATCCCATCTCTTTTGGGTTGTCTTGATGTTTAATTCCTTCCGCTGCGTGCACAAGCATTGTGCCATCCTCAAAGAGAAACCCAACAGTGGTATCAGAGGGAGGTTGCGGTCATGATTGTTGTTTTGTAAGTTAGGTTATTCCAGTGTGTGTAAACCTAGGAATTTAGAAGTGTTCTAAATGTCTAGATTTATTCCTGGTACATCAATTGTTGATGGTTTTTCCAAGGGATATCGGTGGGCCCATAACCCACAGGTTAGGGGCTCTGTCCCTTGGAACTCGGATAGGAACGTCTGGGATTTCGTGATAATTTCTAATTGTTAGAAATTGTTGTCTCCTTAGCAGTAACCGTCCCTCGAATGGTTAGTGAACTAGTGTATTGTTTTGGATTTTGCATCCAACAATGAGAGACGAGCTTGTCTACTATTTTAAGTTGAGTTGTCTTTGCTTTTGTCCAATGCATGTAAATCTGAAGATTTGGAAGAGTCCGGATGTTCAGATTTAGCCCTTCCTTTCTATCAAATGTTTATAGTGTTAGGTTGTGCACATAAGGGATGCATGTGGATTTTAGAAATTGTTTTTTTTGTGGATGTGCACATTGATCAAATGTTGATCATGGTTAATTATTAACCCATAATCAAAATCCCTTCCTCTAATATTAAGTGTTCGGATGCCTTCCGATGGATGACACTCTTCCTGCCTCGATCGATGAAGTGTGGGCTTGCCAAAGCAAGGTGCATTAATCTATCTTTGTAAGGGTGCGAGCAGATAATTGTGATATCCCACTATCGACATCGGGTCTAGCTTAACTAGGTGACCTCAAAGGTTGAGTGCCTAGAGGTATAGGGTTGGCATGCACCATATGATGGATGCGAATAAGGAGTTATTCACCAACTATACAAGAATTGCATGAGGATGTAATTGGCAAGCGTTGCCTACCTAAATAACCACATTGTGAGAGGAAAGCCAAAGCTGACTCATTGTGTTAGTGAAATACGGATCTTGTCCTCTAAGAGAGTAGCTCGCATGAACTCTCTGAATTGATAGTGAGGGCTATTATTTCGAATAAAATAGTGGGAGTTTTAATTGAAGTCAAAATTAAAATAAATCGTATTTGAAATCTTGGTACTGATATTATTCTGCATGAATTCTTGTAGAATTCCATGGTAAGTGGTTCACACTCAACTCTGTCTCTGAGAGCAATCCTTGAGAAGAATAAGCTCAGTGGGACTAACTACATGGACTGGTACAGGAACCTGAGAATTGTTCTCAGGCAAGAGCGAAAGCTCTATGTCTTGGAAGATGAAGCCCCCGAGGTGCCGATCGGGAATTCTTCCTGTGCTGATAAAGATACTTATAAGAAGTATACTGATGATGCCTTAAACGTCGAATGCCTTATGCTTTCCACCATGAACTCTTAGCTTCAAAGGCAACATGAGAACATGGGGTGCAAGGAGATTGACGAGCATCTCAAGAAAATGTTTCAAGGGCAGGCTCGTCAAGAGAGGTTTGACGTCATAAAAGCATTATTTCAGTGCAAGATGGGAGTTCGAAACTCAGTAGGGACTCACGTACTCAAGATGATTGGGTATATAGAGAACCTTGAAAGCCTTGGTTTTCCTCTGGGTCAAGAGTTGGCCACAGATCTGATCCTGCAATCGTTGCCGGACAGTTACGAGCAGTTTGTCTTGAACTACAACATGAATGAAATAGACAAGACACTGCCCGAGCTCCTAGGAATGTTAAGAACTACCGAGATCAACATGAATAAGGCCAAGCCTGCAAGCCCCATACTGATGGTGCATAAGGGCAAGGGGAAGGCCAAGGGCTCTAAGAAGATGAAGGTGGGACCTAAGTCACATCTCGAGCCCAAGTATTCTGTACTGATGAAAAAGAAGAGCACAGTGAAGGAGGGGAAATGCCACCACTGTGGCAAGGCTAGTCATTGGAGGAGGAACTGTCCTTCTTATATTGAGGGTCTGCAGAAAATTAAGGGAGATATGACTTTCGCTTCAAATATTTACGTTATAGAAATAAACCTTTCTGCTCCTTCATCTTGGGTATTGGATACCGGATGTGGTTCACACATTTGTACAAATGTGCAGGAACTGAGAAGGAGAAGATTGCTGAGTAAAGGGGAGGTGGACCTGCGTGTCGGAAATGGAGCAAGAGTTGCTGCTGTAGCCGTAGGGGTTTACCGTCTTTCTTTGCCCAGTGGGCTTGTAATAGAACTAGATAACTGTTATTTTGTTCCGGCAATAACTAGAAATATTATATCCATTTCATGCTTGGACATGATTGGATTTTATTTTATAATTAGGAACAGCTATTGTTCTATATTTAAGAATGATGTTTGTTATGCTGTAGCCCAATTATTTAATGGTCTTTATGTTTTGAAATTGGACCATCAGATCTATAATGTACAAAATAATAAAAGACTAAGAACAAATGACTCAAACCCTACATATCTATGGCACTGTCGTTTGGGCCATATAAACGAGAAGCGCATATCCAAGCTCCATAAAGATGGACTTTTGGACTCATTTGATTATGAATCATTTGAGCGATGCGAATCTTGTTTGTTAGGCAAAATGACTAAAGCCCCTTTCACTGGTTATACTGAGAGGGCTGAGGATCTCTTGGGTGTTGTACATAGTGATGTATGCGGACCCATGAGCTCCATGGCTAGAGATGTGTATTTCTACTTCGTTCCATTTACTAATGATTTCAGTAGATACGGATATGTGTATCTTATGAAGTGCAAATCCGAGACCTTTGAAAAGTTCAAAGAGTTCAAGAATTAAGTAGAAAACCAGTTGGGTAAAAGGGTTAAAGCACTCCGATCTGATCGAGGTGGCGAATACCTGAGTCATGAGTTCCGTGATCATCTGAAGGAGTGTGGTATTGTAACACAGCTCACTCCACCTAGAACACCACAACATAATGGTGTGTCTGAGAGGAGAAATCGTACTTTGTTAGACATGGTACGTTCGATGATGAGTCATGCAAACTTGCCTGTTTCCTTTTGGGGTTTTGCTTTAAAGACTGCTGCAATGACACTGAATCGCGCTCCAACAAAAACAGTTCTGAAGACACCATATGAGATATGGACTGGGAAGCGTCCTAGTATATCATTCATTAAAATTTGGGGCTGTGAGGCATACGTGCGACGTCAAATGCCTGACAAGCTGGAACCCAAATCGGATAAATGTTATCTGGTGGGATATCCTAAGGAAACGAAAGGGTATTACTTTTACCTACCATCCGAGGGCAAAGTGTTTGTCGCAAGGACTGAAGTCTTCTTGGAGAAAGAGTTCTTATCAAGAAAGACTGAAAAGGTAGAACTTGAAGAAGTTCAAGAACCACAAATAGTGAATGAACCGGAATTGGATTCGTAGACAGGACTACAAGATGTTGTAGCTAGAGAACCTGCTCAAGAAACGCAAGTCCTACGTAGATCTGGTAGACCGAGATTTGAGCCTGAGAGATATGGATTTCTCATGTCTCAAATAGGTAATGTGTTGCTTATGGATCATGATGATGAACTAGCAACCTACCAAGAGGCTATGAATGGGCCGGACTCCGACAAATGGCTTGAGGCTATGAAATCCGAAATGAACTCTATGTATGCAAACCAAGTTTGGAACTTGGTGGAACCACCTGAAGGGGTACGACCCATAGGGTGCAAGCGGGTCTTCAAGAAGAAGACCGGCATGGATGGGAATGTACAGACATTCAAAGGGAGACTGGTGGATAAGGGTTTCAAGCAAATTCATGGTATTGACTATGATGAGACTTTTTCCCCTTTTTCCATGGTAAAGTCCATAAGGATATTACTTGCTATTGCTGCGTATTATGACTACGAGATCTGGCAGATGGATGTCAAAACGGCTTTCCTTAATGGAAACCTCCTTGAGGAAGTGTACATGACATAACCCGAGGGTTTTGTATCCTCAAATGAAGCCACTAAAATATTCAAGCTGAATAGGTCCATCTATGGACTTAAGCAGACCTCTCGAAGTTGGAATCTTCGTTTTGATGAGAAAATCAAAGAGTTTTGTTTCATCAAGAATGAAGATGAGCCTTGTGTTTACATGCGAATCAGTGAGAGCATTGTTGTCTTCTTGATATTGTATGTAGATGACATACTTTTGATTGGGAATGACATTCCTACCCTGAAAGTTGTTAAGAACAACTTAGGGAACTGCTTTTCTATGAAGGACTTAGGCGAAGCGACTTATATACTCGGTATTAAGATCTATAGAGATAGATCGAAGAAGTTACTGGGTTTGACCCAGAATACATACATTGAGAAGGTGTTGAAGCGTTTCAACATGCTTGAGTCCAAGAAAGGAATTTTAACCATATCTCATGGTGTGAATCTCTCTAAGGACCAGTGTCCAAAATCTTGTGAAGATAAGGACCGCATGAAGTTGATTCCATATGCTTCGGCAATTGGATCAATCATGTATGCAATTTTATGTACTCGACCCGATGTCTCCTTCACTTTGAGCATGACTAGCAGGTATCAGTCAGACCCCGGTGAGTGTCACTGGATTGCAGTCAAGAATATCCTGAAGTACTTGAGAAGGACAAAGGATGTGTTCTTGGTGTATGGTGGAGAGGAAGAGCTCATTGTAAGTGGTTACACGGATGCTAGCTTCCAAACTGATAGGGACGACTCAAAGTCTCAGTCAGGTTTTGTGTTTTGCCTTAATGGAGGAGCTGTGAGCTGGAAGAGTTTCAAGCAAGAGATAGTTGTTGATTCTACAATAGAGGCCGAGTATATCCCTGCAGCTAATACAGCGAAGGAGGCTGTATGGATTAGGAAATTCATCGGTGAGCTTGATGTAGTTCCTAGCATTGTTGGTCCCGTAGTTCTCTACTGTGATAACAATGATGAAATTGCACAATCTAAGGAACCTAGATCCCATCAGCGCTCCAAGCACATACTTCGGCGGTTCCATATTATTCGTGAGATTGTCGAACGAGGAGATGTGAACATTTGCAGAGTGCCGACTGAGGAGAATATTGCAGATCCAATGACAAAGCCTCTCGCACAGAGAAAGCATGATGGTCATATTAGATCAATGGGTATACGATACCTAAATGATCAACTCTAGTGAGAGCCTTGTGGGTTGCCTGTAAACATATATTCTGTTGGCTGTTTATTGTTTATTCATATGATGAATTGTGTACCTATGTTTTTCCTTTTAATATTAATGGCTAGTTCTTTTATTATGGTTTCTCTATGTGATAGTTAAATGTTAACATAATAAATACCCTTAGAATGTTTGCTTCCATAGGACATTAAGTACGAGACTTGAATGTGAGAGCTTGTGATTTATTTGAAGCTTCATTCTTAAAAGGTCCCTGGTCGTTGTATCATCATAGAAACCAAGAGTGATGATGATACATTAAGACTAGCACGTGCGCCGACTGATGACCAGTTCTCACAGGTCATGATATTGTGATATCAAGTCATCACGTGGGTACTTGTTAATGAATAAGTTGTACTGGACAGACCCAACCTGAGACTACTCTGTGGATTGTTATCTAAATGTGTCACGAGTAGGTCTCAATTGACAATGGTGTTGTGGTCCTTTGACCTGAAGTCACAACATTCATCAAGTGAGGAAGAGCGTGCTTTGATGCCATCTAAAGTCTTCCTTGAGAAAGGTTGATGATAAGGGTGGTTGTTGGGCACATTACGAATCATTTGGGTGTTTGTGTGTGGGCAGATATGGGATTTGTCCTCATATATGACAGGAGTTGCATCCATGGGCCTCTTGATGGAACTTGACTGAGAAATGCATGACCATGCTTGGTTGAGTCAATATGTGATATTGGACTCACCATTCTCTGGAAGTCCGTTCTAGATCAAGAAACTCGTATTGAGCTATTATGAGGGTGATACGGTCCATACCTCTAGTTCTTTCTGGATGTAAGGGACAAAGACAACGCTGGGACATTGTTCATAAAGGCTTATGAGTTATGAACTCTTATTGCTTGGGGAGCAATGATGCATTGCTAGATGCCGCTCATTGTTTGTGAGGTTTTTGGTTTGATACTTTAAAGATCAAGTGAGAGACTGTTGGAGTTACCATGGTGATCTAGAAGTTGTCAAACATGTAATCTCACTGCCAACGTGATATGAGCCTGCAGGGTCGCACATAAGAGCATGTGGAGAAGTTGGAAGATTGACTGTGTTGGTAAGGGTTACCAATCACCACCCAGAATAGGTCGGGAAAACGTTGCCAAAGGAAAAATCGTCGAGAATCAAAGGGTGTCGTCGAGTATGTCTCGCCCACTAAGGCAAAGTCGTCGAGAATCAATGGGAGTCGTCGAGCCTGTTTCGCCGACTAAGGCAAAATCGTCGAGAATCAATTTGCTGAAATCGTCGAGAATCGAGGACAGTGTCGTCGAGACTGTCTGCTGATTCTTGCCGAATCTGGCTGCTGATTCTCGCCGAATCTGCCTGTTGATCTCGCCGACTGATTCTCGCCGAACCTGTAAGTGATTCTCGCCGAATTTTCCAGAAACCTTGTCCTGTGTGATGTGCGGATAGCGACACTTTTATGCTTTTGGTATAAAAGGGGACTTAGGGTTTTGGGATGAGTAGGCTCTCGACAGATTGGGCATTTCTCCTGTAGCTGGATCGAACCCGACGGAAGTGTTTCGTCGCTCGCTCCGCCAAATCCTGAGCCCCGCCGGACGGAAGAGTTTCGCTTCCACCGCCTCTTCGCTCCGCCGACCTCATCCTCTCCGGCGAAGTCGTCGGCGCTGCTTTTCCTGAAGCGGACCTAGCAGTTCGTGGAAGTGCAAAGGTGCGGTTGATCTCCTTCCCGACCCTTCGTGCGACGAAGCTCGGTGTTCTCCCGCTCGTGTGGATTTCTGTAGAGACGTGGACGTTATTCCACGTAGAACTCACCACCAACGAGGACTCGAAGCTTGGAGCATCTCCATTGAGTTGTGACTCAACGCCACTAAGGTATTTTGCCTAGTAATTTTGTTTACTTCTTGATTCAACATTCGTGGCCCGATCCCATCTCTTTTGGGTTGTCTTGATGTTTTATTCCTTCCGTTGCGTGCACAAGCGTTGTGCCATCCTCAAAGAGAAACCCAACAATTACTTGGGAGGAGTTTAGAGCAGCGCTCCTGGGACATTTCGTACCTCAGTCGGCAAGGGACGAGCTGGAGGATAGGTTCCTATGGTTGAGGCAGGGGAACAGGACAGTGCTGGAGTATTATCAGAAGTTTACTCACCTGGCCCACTATGCGGACGCTTATCAGTTGGACGATGCTGGCTATGCCAGGAGGTTTTACAAGGGACTGCAAGATGACATGAGACAGGCCCTCCTCTTTGACTCAGAGGGGAGTTTTGCTAGGATTCTGGAGATGGCTAAAAAGAGAGAAGCAGATCAGCTTACAGTCAAGAGTCGGAAGAGACTGGTTGACGATGTAGTGATTGGAGGTCATAGAGACCGTCCTCGAGGTCAGGTTATTGGGGAGAGGAGGAATGGGGATCAACCTCGCCAGGAGATTGGGCAGGAGTAGAGGAGTCAGGGGGTATTGGCTCCCCAGCCTTTACAGATGCTGGAGATGCCAAGAAAAGCAGAGCAGGCACCGGTATGCTTTCAGTGCAATCAGTCGGGGCATATCAAGAGGAACTGCCCTATTAGGCGATCACCCCGACCAGCACATCAGGGCGCCCCACCTCCCCGACAGTTTGGCGGCCGAGGACATGATCGAGGACGAGGATTTCAGGGCCGAGGCCACAGGCCATAAAGGGAGCAAGTGTATGCTCTAGACCCGACACAGCCCCGGAACCCGGAGCAGGTTATCGCAGATATGTCAGTACTTTTTAAAGTTTTCTTCTTAGGAACTAGTTTTCTAGACATAACCTCGTTAGAAATTAGGAGAAGACAACTATAACAAGAATACTAAGACACTTAATTACCTCAGGCATAGTTTTCATTAGTGGCAAGCCCGCTCACACGCTCTTCGACACCGGTGCTTCGCACTCGTTTGTGTCGGAAGATTTCGTGAAAGGATTGGCAGGCGTGGAGCCGTTCACCGGAAAGATGATGAAGGTGCGCCTACCCGATGGATCAGAGCTAATGATCTCTGCTAATTGCAATATGGAAGCGGAGATCGGCGGGAAGGCGTTTGAGGCACCAGCGACGATTCTGAAGATGCCAAATTACGATCTGATCTTGGGCATGACTTGGTTGTGCTGGAACCATACCCAGATTGACTGCGTGGCGAAGAGGATCACCGTGAGGCACGGGGACTCCTTTATTATTATCGAAGGTATTATACCAGCACCCCGCATATTATTATCACCTGTGCAGGCCATTAAGGCCCATCTGCAGGGGGAAGAGGTTTATCAGGTCCTTTTTGAGGCGGTCGTGGCCAAGTACTCCATTTCAGATATTCCAGTAGTGCGATACTTTGCCGACGTATTTCCGGAGAAGCTACCAGGGCTACCCCCACACCGAGAAAAGGACTTCCAGATTCAGCTTATACCGGGGGCTAAGCCGGTATCCAGAGTTCCCTATTGAATGGCCCCAAAGGAGTTGGTGGAATTTCGAAGCCAGCTTCAGGAGTTAGTGGAGGCCGGGTTCATTCGGCCTAGCTCTTCACCATGGGGAGCTCCGGTGTTATTCGTCAAGAAGAAGGACGGAACCCTTCAGCTGTGTATAGATTACCGGGCCTTGAACAAGTTGACGGTCCGGAATACTTATCCCTTGCCAAGGATAGACGAGCTATTTGACCAGCTGGAGGGAGCCCATTGGTTCTCAAAGCTGGATCTAAGGTCGGGGTACTACCAGCTTCGCATTCGGGAGGAGAACATCCCGAAGACGGCCTTCAGCAGCAGATATGGTTTGTTCGAGTTTACCGTGATGCCTTTCGGGCTCACGAATGCACCCTCCGCATTCATGACATTGATGAACCGGGTGTTCGAAGAGTATCTGGATGTCTTCGTTATCATATTCATCGACGACATCCTTATCTATTCAAGGACGGAGGAGGAGCATGCGAGACATCTGGCCTTGACCTTGGAGAAGCTGCGGGAGCATAAGATGTATGTCAAATACAGCAAGTGCCAGTTCTGGCTAAAGGAGGTGGCCTTTTTGGGCCATGTCATCAGTGGAGCAGGTCTGGTAGTGGATCTGACGAAGGTCCAGGCAGTATGGGATTGGCCACCACTGAAGTTAGCCTCGGATATTCGAAGTTTCTTAGGACTTGCCGGTTATTACCGGAAGTTCGTAAAGGGATTCTCTCAGATTGCCCTCCCTCTCACGTCTCTAACGAAGAAGGAGTCTCTTTTTATTTGGACGCCACGATGCGAATCTGCTTTTCAGGAGCTGAAGGATCGTCTCACCTCGGCTCCCATCCTTGCTCTTCCATCAGGAAAGGAAGGATTCCAGGTGTACACAGATGCTTCCTATCAGGGGATGGGTGTCGTTCTGATGCAGAACATGCACGTAATAGCCTACGCCTCCCGTCAGTTGAAGCAGCATGAGCAGAACTACCCCGTGCACGATTTGGAGATGGGGCAGTCATTTTTGCTCTTAAGATCTGGCGACACTACCTCTACGGAGTACATTGCGATAACTTCTCAAGCCACAAGAACTTGAAATACGTAGACACACAGAAGGAGTTAAACATCAGGCAGAGACGCTGGGTGGAGTTTCTGTCGGACTACCAGTATACCATGCACTACCATCCAGGGAAGGCAAATGTGGTCGCAGACGCTTTGAGTCAGAGAGCGAGTACGTCAGGAGTAGGACCGCAGCTGATGGCCTTGGAGTTGGTTAAATCATTCGAGGAGATACAAATATCACTAGTGTCCGAGGATGACCCGAAGTTATACATGGAGTACCTAGGATCGATGGTTACTACTGATGATATTCAGGATCGCATTAGAGATGGGCAGAAGCTGGATGTGAGAGCTGAGCCGATATTCCGAGCCTTGGAGGAAGGCACGACAGGAGATTACTCTTTGAGGGATGGTCTCCTATGTTTCAGAGGCAGGTCTACATACCGGCAGGAGGCCAGATCCAGGAGGACATTATGACGGAAGCTCACTACAGCCGATACTCGGTGCACCCGGGAATCACCAAGATGGTAAAAGATTTAAAGAGGACGATGTACTGGCTGGGTATGAAGAAGGACATTATGTACTTTGTGACGCACTGCGAGGCCTGCCAACTCGTAAAGGCAGAGTGTAGGAACCCGGCAAGCTTGCTGCAGCCACTTCCGGTGCCGGAATGGAAATTTGAGGATATAGACATGGAATTCATACATGGGCTACCTCGATCCCGTGCAGGAAATGACTCGATCTGGGTGATAGTGGACAGGCTAACAAAGGTGGCCAGATTCATTCCAGTGGCAAAGGACACCCCAGTTGGTGTATTAGTACGGAGGTTCATTGAGCAGTTTGTGCGTTATTATGGGGTTCCCAAGACTATCGTTTCGGATCGGGATGGCCGGTTCACTTCCAGGGAGTGGAGATCTGTGCAGGCTTACTTAGGCACGCGATTGACCTTCAGCACCGCATTCCATCCCCAGACGGATGGGCAGACAGAACGCACCAATCGGATGTTGGAGGACCTCCTAAGGCTATGCATATTGGACCGTGGGGAACCTTGGGATAAGCTCTAACCACTGGTCGAGTTCTCCTATAACAACAGCTACCAGTATAGCATGGGCATGGATCCATATGAGGCGTTGTATGGACGAAGGTGTAGGACCCCACTATCATGGGTTCAGGATGAGGATCCACAGACACTGGGCTCGGAGTTTGTGGGGGATACGGATGCTCAGATTAGATTGATCCGGGACAGGATGTTGGAAGCCCAGAGCAGGCAGGCCAAATACTACGATGCGAGGCATCATCAGGTGGAGTTCTAGGTGGGAGACCGAGTTTTCTTGAAGATATGGACGATGCATGGAGTCTCGCGGGTTTGCGGGCGGAAGAAGCTCAATCTGAGATATATGGGGCCTTACAGGATCCTGGAGCGGATTGGTCCCTTTGCTTATAGACTGGAGCTACTACCGGAGTTAGCGGGATTGCATGACGTCTTCCACGTATCCTCACTACGGAGGGCTCTACTACGCCCTGAACAGTTGATCTCCTCGGCCGACGGCCCGGTGGCCTCAGATCGGTCAGTCAAATTGGAGCCTATCAGGATCGATGACACGGCAGTGCCGGTCTTGCGACGTAAGAAAGTTCTGTTAGTCAAGGTTTTGTGAAGGAACCACGGTCAGGAGGAGCATACCTGGGAACCGCAGGACCTGATGCGACAAAAGTATCTGGAGCTGTTCAGTCAGGTATACCTCACAACCTATCAAGATGTTCGATTTACTTTCCTATCTTACACCAGTAGGACTAAAATTTCAAGAATAGGGGCTAATCTTTTATTTATTGGGGTCTAGACTTTGTCAATTGGACGAATTGGTCTTAGATTTGACTATCACCTTCAAACCTCACATAGCAAACATGGCGTCGAGATGTAAATCTTTCGACTCTCATGGGATGTTACAAGTTTCTTTCTCCCCGATAGGAGCCCCGTAGGCTTAACCTTGATTTCAGGGATGAGATCTTTGTTTTGTTTATTGGGATTTGTAACATCTCATTTCCAACTAGACCCCTAGAAGTGGTTTTGTCATAACAGAACCCTAGGAAACCCAAGAATTGAAGTCTATCGGCCAAGATTTTGAGTCACGGGTTGGTCACGCCCGTGACCGACCCGTCACGCCCGTGACCTAGGACGTGACCCCTTCGACGATCGTCGACCTCAGAAAGACGATCGGCGAGCTCAGAAATTTCAACATGGGCCTGGCACGCCCGTGACCGATCCGTCACGCCCGTGACCTTGGAATGGCGTTGAGTGAGCTGAGCTCACTCAACGCCGTAGTCTGGATGGCGTTGAGTGAGCTTATCTCACTCAACGCCATAAGCTAGACGATGTTGAGTGCACAGACTGCACTCAATGCCATCTTAAGTAGGTTGAATGGCGTTGAGTGAGCAGAGCTCACTCAACGCCATAAGCTAGACGGCGTTGAGTGCACAGACTGCACTCAACGCCATCTTAAGTAGGCTGGATGGCATTGAGTGAGCAGAGCTCACTCAACGCCATAAGCTAGACGGCGTTGAGTGCACAGACTGCACTCAACGCCATTTTAAGTAGGCTGGATGGCATTAAGTGAGCAGAGCTCACTCAACGCTATAAGCTAGACGGTGTTGAGTGCACAGACTGCACTCAATGCCACCTTGAGGAGGCTGGATGGCGTTGAGTGAGCAGAGCTCACTCAACGCCATAATCTAGATGGCGTTGAGTGAGCTGAGCTCACTCAATGCTATAGTCTGGAAGGGCTATATTTTGGATGGCGTTGAGTGAGCAGAGCTCACTCAACGCCGTATTCTAGATGGCGTTGAGTGAGCAGAGCTCACTCAATGCCGCAGCATGGATGGCGTTGAGTGAGAAGAGCTCACTCAACGTCGTAGCTTGGATGGCGTTGAGTGAGCTGAGCTCACTCAACGCCATTTTACTTAGACTTGTCTGGCGGTTTTAGCTTGGCTGATGGTCAGCTGAACCGGGCCGGTCTGGATAGTGGGCCCGAATGCATTATTAGGCCGTTTCTCTTAATAAGACCCAATTAAGTCTTATTTTTTTTTAAAAAAATTTGACCGGTCAATGCCACGCGGCTGTCAGTTTTGAAAACAAGGAGGAGCCACGGTCATCACCGGAAACCAGCGATCACCGCCATAAATGGCACTTGATGTCGTGGCCCCTTCCCCTCCTCTTTAAATGGTTGGATTCAAGTCCTCATGGGGAGAGGAGAAGTTTCCAACCTCCCTCCAGCTATCTCGGGCCGTTTCATCTCCCCTCCACCATGGCCGAAGCATGCTCTTAAGGAAGCATTAATGGATGGATAGCCTATACCCGCCCGCTCCCCATTTCTTCCCTTTAAAAAGGTTCCCTGACTAAGAGATGAAGTTTTCACCCTAACCCGACAGATTGGATCTTGTACTGTGTTGTAGAAGAATTCTGGCGATGCCACCACTACGCCAATGGCATCACGACGATCTACACGCCTCCAGCCCGCGAACAAGGTCCTCCCCTCCTCTCTTTCTATGGGTAGATCTTAGAACTCTTTAGGATTGATAATCGAGCTCAACGGAGCTCGATCGGGAAGGGCTCCTCTTCCTGGATTTTCCCGCAATAAATTCTAGCTTTCGGGTTCGCCGGATTCTGCCTCTCCGGCGGCCGCGCCGCTGCCCGGCGATGGCCACCACCTCAATGGAGGTGGTGGTGGCGGTGGCCGGCCAGGGAGGAGGCCGGACAGCCGGCGGCAGCGTCTGGAATGCGCTCTAGGCTCGGCCAATCATGGCCCTAGGCTGGAGGAAGAAGACGACCCAGCACTGTTGGATCTGCTTCAAGATCTGTGCTGGATAATTATTCTCTTTCTTTTAAAAATGATTTTCTGTACTGAAATAACAATCACTTAGAAAAAATTAAGGAAAAATACTTAGAGGCTCTATATGAGAAAATGGTCAATATATAATTTGTAGCCCTATGGGTCTACTTTATTTTAAAATTAATTTGTGTCAATTTGGTCAACTGGTTTGACCATGACATCTCTTTTTGTGGGATCTATACCTAGAGCTAAGTAGAGATTAAAATGTGTGCCCACCCTTCATCCCTTGTCCAAAGGATCTGAAATTTGGGCAGGGAGTCTAACCTAGCTATACCTAGGGCCTATCCAAAAATTAAAATTTTTGGAGAATATTTTTCTATAGTTTTTAGAAATAATTTAATAATCTTAGGGTAAATTAACTAGATGGCTTAATGACTTCCAAACCCTCCCAAATTTTGGTGAGTGGTCCCTGGGTTCATCATAAGGATTTGTATAATTTCTCATCTCATTTGGAGATGTTTTAGATTGTAAATGCACAAACCTAAGCTTTGCCCTATTAAGCGATTTCTAGGTCAAGAGTGTACTTTGTGATTTGAGTGGTCATATCACCTCAACAGAGGCTGATATTTTGACCACTGACTAGGCATGATTCCTAGCACCCTCTCATGGATTTTGGAGGTGGATCGGGGCAGAATTACCCTAGGACCCAAGGCAAAACCCTAAGGATGTTCTTTTGAGGGTTGTGAAGGGCATGGGGTCAAATGCCATTGTATGAGCTTGAAATTTTGTAGAGTGGATGCTAGGGTATCCCAAGTCCTCTGGTATTTGTTTTGTAATTTATGGGATAGCACTTTAAGTCCTTATCATATAATTCATAAATTTGCCCCAATAGGCTTTTATCTATAATGATCTTGGTTACTTTATCTCCATGAAATTTTGGCAGAGAGTGTTTTAGCCTAATATAATTACACTAGAATTTTATTATAATTTTTGAAGGTTTATTTTTAGTGCTTTCTTTACAGACTTTTAGTAATGCAATTCTATTCAAAAATTTATTCAGAGATTATATATTGTTGGAAAATTATGTAACTTGATCAGTAGAGTTATGAGGTCAACACATTGATGTAAAAATTATTTCATAATTTTTAGATGAATATTTGCAGAGGTTGCTTTGTTAAGTTAAGAAAGAGGGTTATATTTCTAAATTAGATTTTGAGGTTAATACTCACTAAAAAATTTGGAAACCTTCTCAGTATTACTTTTAAGGCATGACAACTATACTTGAATTTTCTTGAAATTTTTGGAAGCTTATTTATAGTGTTTACTTCTCTAAGTGGTTAATTGGTGAATATGTTCACAATTAAGGATCAAGAGTTTAAATATAGTAAAACTTCTGAGGGATTTGAATTTACTATCAAATTACTGCCTTGTATTTATCATAATATTTTGGGACTTTAATCATACCTAAAAAGGGTACTTCATGTTCAAATCACTCATGGTTTAGTTTTGGAGGAAATTAATTAAACACCAAATAAATTAGGAAAATTATAAGTTTCTGAACCTAGTCTAATCATGTCATGATAGACTCCCAGTAAATAACTTAAGGCTTTTGGATGAATATTTGGAGAGACTCCTATCAAGTACACCATATTGTATAGGGTGGTCTACATATAGTAAAACCGCAGAAACTGAACTAGAGTGTATAATGAACTTGGGGAGATGGAATTTTGGTAGTTTGCTGGTTTGGATATGGTAAGTTAAATTAAGTTCATTATTGGAAGTCAGGATGAGTAGAGTGTGAGATTGGCTAGTGTTAAGTGGTGTTCGGGAACGACGAAAGATCTTCCACCCCGGTTGGAGAGGAAGAGTCTCAATACACAAGGTTAGATCCAAGTTAATTTGAAAGGGATCGATTAATGGGTAGAAATCAATAATATTAAGTGCCTTGTGAAAGGGAGCTTTGGGCTTCAGCCCATCGTAGATCCTAGTGCCCTTTGAGAACCCTTCACGGGGTATGCCGGGGGCAGTCCTGGGCTAACGTAAACCGTAGGAATATTAAACCAAAAGATCAACTAGTATAACTAGGGCTGCACATTCACACACCCCGGTAGTTAGGGAGGTAGATTAGGTTGGTTTGATTGTCATTCAGTCGGTAGTTTCTGAAGGTAGATTCACGGACGGGATAGTCCGGGGAGCCGAGGGCTCGAGGGTTTAAATACATAATTAGGTGGTGGGTCTTCAATATTTGACTGTCGTTCACACCGACGTCGGTACGTAGACTCGGCAGTGTGGGTCACTTAGCCAAAGAAAGTCTGGTGGATACAGCCAACATTAGTACGCGGATACTCTAGGTTGTGTTCTTCTAGGGGTGTACGGAAGGGCTAGGCCCGGTAGTGTGGATACTCGCCTAGGAGTGGGGGGCCCGACCCACTATCTCCATTTGCCACTACAGAGGTTCCTGGGAGTGAAACTAGCTGCCCGAATAGGGGTAACTAAAGGTCTGTGTGCATAGAGTCGTGTGTGTGAGTTGCACTTGCATGGATCATGGCATAGCATATCACTATACTCATATTTGCATACAACTGACACCCCAACGTATAAATCGGTATGAGACTTTTTATACGATGGGAGCCTTGCAGAAGACCCCTTAACTTATAAGTTTGTATGAGCATTCATATAAGTTAAGGTTACTTACTTACTGGTTTTTTTTGTTTTTATATATATATTGATTTACTACATGTCTACCTTACTGCTCACTATTTTAGAACTACTAGATGTACCTTTCATACTTAGCTGCTTATACAATATATATTTTCTATTAGACTAGTTCCGCTGTCACCCGTCTTGCTTATTCTCCACCTTTGTAGTTTCCCTTTCCTCCTCTCCGCCCGGTGCTTAGGAGTCATGGGGGAGGGGTAGGGGATGATAGGGCTTAGTCTTTAGGACTAATGGTTTTCGAACCATAATACTATAGGAGCTCCGGATGGGAGACAGGGGCCAGCAGTCCAGGGACCAGCACCAGCAGAGTACGGTGCGCATGGAGGTGGGCCAGTCTAGTTCCAGAGCGCCTGTGACCAACTCCGTGAGTGTTTAGTATTTTTATAGCTTACGCGATGAGTGATTTGTAGTGAGCACTCTGATGTACCGGGCTGAGCCCGCTTATATATTTCATCTGTACTGTTCTTTTGCAGTACTTTCTACTTTCTATATATTTATGGACTTGCTATGATTTTATTCGTATATGATTATGTGGACATGTTTACATTCAGTGTATTGACTTACTTCTCTCTCTCTCTCTCTTTGTGATCGAAAAGGGCCGGCAGAGTTGGCATTTTGTAGTGGCGGACTCTCCGAGTGTTGGTTCCACCGCAAAGCGGCAATTCTGGGCATAAGACCCCGATGGTTGGAAAAGAAAAAAAAAGGGGGGGGGGGGTCTTACAAAAACAGTAACTTAACCTCATCTAAAAATTATGAAGATGGGGTAGAATGAATCTTAGGGTGAGTTGAACCCCTAGATATTTTTAGTGGAATTTTATAGATTATATTCATGGTAGTTCCTTTGTTAAATATCAAAGTGTTCAAATTAGTATTTAATTTAATTTGATCATTTGGTCTTAATGGAATCTAGTAAAATTTGGTCAATGGAGGTTTTTGACCTAAATAGAGGTCTCTGAATTTTATTATAATTTTAAAGGATTTTATATATTACTTACTTCACAAATCTTGTAAAGGCCATACTTGGTAGATAAATCATTTAAAGAATAATTTAACTTGTAAAAATGTGAATTTTGGCCAATGATAATTTTAGGATGATATCTACTGTTAGGAATTTAATTATGAATTTTTGAAGTATATTCATAGTACTTGATTCACAATTATGCCTTATTTATATTTTTGTATTGAATTTATTTAGAATTAAATATTATGTGAAAAATCATGAAAGTTGGCCAGTGATAATTTTAGGACTGTAGTAGTGTAATATATTTAATTCAAATTATTTGGATGATAATTTCAAGTAGTTGATTTACAAATCTTGGAATATGAGAATTATTATTAAAATAATTTTAAGACCCTTAAATGTTTGTATAAAATGCCAAATTTGGAAATTGTCACTCTTAGACATATGGAATTTTATCGTGAATTTATGAAACATTAAACATGTCTAAAATGTATACTTCATGATCAACTTGACAATGATTGGCTCTTTTAAGAAATTATTTAAATAGAAGATTAATTGAGGAAAATACAATATTCTGGAATTAAATCATTTATGTCATGATAGGACTCCAGTAAATAACCTAGGTCATTCGGATGAAAACTTAAAGGACACCCTATCATGAACATCACTTAGTATAGGTTGGTCCGCAAATAGTAATTTGGGAAAGAGTTGTATCAAGATAAGATTTAGAATAGTGTAGAGCTTATCTTGTGGAATTGGTTAGATGAAAGTAGATGAGTCACCATAGGAAGTTCTAAGGAGTGGCGAGAATCGAGTTGGTGCGAGTTAGAAGGTACGTGAGTTCGACGAAAGATCGTCGTTCCCGCGAGAGTGAAAGGTCTAAACTACCCTAGGTTTGGTTTATTGTAATATAAAAAGGGAATGAGTAAGGGAAGACAACCAATAATAATAAGTGCCTTGCGAAAGGGAACTTTGGTCTGTCATACCATCGTGGTTCCTAGTGCCTATTGAGAACCCCTTACAGGGTATAATCCGGAGGCAGTCCTGGGCTAACGTAAACCTTAACGAACAAATCGAAAGAGTAATGTAGAAAATAGGGCTTCACTCTGCACACACTAGCTGGATAGGAGGTTGGAAATGGATAAGTTGTCCCGAGGTGTTCAATGGGGCGCCATACCGCGGTGTTCAAAAGGATGAGGTTTGGTAATTGAGCCGGATGGTTTAGTCCGGGGAGCTTAGTATCGGTTTGAGGTTTATTCGGACGGTTTAGTCCAAGAGCTTGACTTGTTGGTTCTTTTAAGAATATTGCATGTGCATAAAAAGGAATATCTAAGGTGGTGGGTCTTCGGTACTGGATTGTCGTAGCACCGACGCTAGTACGATGTCTCGACAAGTGTGGTTTTACACTTCGCCAAGGTTAAGTCCGGCGGTCCAGTCGGCAAGAGTACACAGGAGTCCGCTTTGTGCACCAAGCATTGAGGCGTACGATAGGTCAGACCGGTAGTGTTGTACTGGTTTTGAGGTGGGAGAGGCCCAACCCACCGCTTCCGTCTACCACTACGGAGGTATCCTGGGAGGTAACGGCTCTGAAAGGGGGAACTAAAAGTTTGTGTACACAAAGTCGGGTGCGTGAGTTGCACTGCTTGAACATAACATACCCACCATATAGATGCATATCATAATCATTCATAATAACCTGTGACACCTAATGTATAAGTGGTATGGGACGCTTATACATTAGGACCTGCTAAACGACCCCTTAGTCTAAGCTTGTGTGGGCAAGTTTATAAATTAAGGTTATTTCAATATATATATGTACTGCTTGTGATAACCGACACCCCAACGTATAAAGTGGTATGAGACATTTTATACGATGGGAGCCTTGTAGAAGATCTCTTGGCTTATGTGTATTCACATAAGTGAAGGTTAAATTCTTTTCTTACTTTACTTATTACAACATGGTTATAAATTGCTAGCTAAGTCCCCCTGTCACCTGCTTGTTTTACTCTCCACTTTCACGTCCTTTCCTTTCTTCCTCCCCGCTCGGTGCCTAGGAGCATGGGGGAAGGGGTGGGGGATTATAGGGCTTAGTATTATAGACTAACGGTTTTCGAACCACATCATATTAGGGATTATGGGGCCCAATAGAGAGGAGCAACCCAGGAGACCGGTGCGATTGGAGACAGGGCAGTCTAGCTCAGGAGTACAACCAGCTGGGACCGTGAGTCTTGACTTTTAGTAGTTGTTTTATTTTGCTTCTACATGAGAGACCTGTAGTGAGGATATTGATGTATCGGGCTTAAGCCCTTCATTTCATGTACTCTTTTACTATTTCTGTGTACACTCCCTTCGTGGAGACTTTTATTATATGTGATTTGTTGTGGACTTACATGTTTATATTCTTGTACTGCTACTTTTGTGATCAATAAGGCCGGCAGAATCGGCGTTTTGTAGTGACGATCTTCACGGGCGCGAAGGTGTCACCGCAAAGCGGCGGTTCTGGGTATAAGACCCCGGTTCAATTTTTATGGGTTGTTAAAAAGGCGGGGTCTTACACTAGTTGGAGCCGGTAGAGGAAGTCATGGAGATGGAGGTCTTCACCAAGGCGGGGAAGGCATAGAGGGTGCGGATCAACGACGACTTGAGCCTAGAAGACCGGGCGAGGATGCGGGAGTGCATCCAAAAGAGCGTCAACATCTTCGTTTGGAGCATGGCGGACATGTCGGACATTGACACAGATGTGGCATGCCACCGTCTGAACCTGGACCCCGAGATGCATCCCATCCTTCAAAAGATGAGGACCATTGCCACCAAGCTGGATGAGCCCATCCGCGAGGATATCAAGAAGCTTCTCGATGCAGATTTTTTTTCTTGGAGATCTAGTATCCAGGCTGGGTCTCCAATGTGGTAATGGTAAAAAAAGGGGATAGGAGGTGGCGTATGTGTGTAGATTTTTCCTTGCTAAATTAATCATGCCCTAAGGATTGTTACTCCATGCCTCGGATCGACGCACTAGTTGATTCAGCCGTCGGTTTTTCTATTATGAGTTTTTTGGATGCTTTTTCAGATTACCATTAGATTTGAATGCATCCTGCCGACATCAAGGACGTCTCCTTCATCACAAGGGAGGGATGCTTCAACTACAAAATGATTCCCTTTGGGCTAAATAATGCAGGGTCTACCTACCAATATATGATGGATCGGGTGTTCAAAAGTCAGAGGGGTAGGAACCTGGAGGTTTATGTTGATGATCTTATGGTGAAGAGTGTGATGTGGGATCACACCTACTTTACTTGGAGGAGACATTCGCGACCCTACGAAAGTTCAAGATGAGGCTGAACTCCCAGAAGTGAGTCTTTGGGGAAAGCAGAGGCAAGTTCCTTGGACATCTTCTTACCCTAGCAGGGGTAGAGCCTAACCCGAATAAGGTGAAGGCCATCATGGAGTTGGATCACCACGCAATGCCAAAGAGGTTGAGTGTTTGACCGGCAAACTAGCCGGGTTGAGTCGATTTTTATCCTGAGCCGGGGAGAAGTGTTCACCCTTCTTCAAGGTGCTTCAGAGAAACTAAAAGTTTGAATGGACAAAGGAATGCGAGGAGGCTTTCTAGACATTGAAGGGGAAACTCTCCCAAGTGACGCTCCTTTAGAGCCCGAAGGAGGGGGGGACCTAGCTTTGTATCTTGGGGTAGGGAAGAGGCCTTAAGTTCTGTGTTGGTAAGGGAAGAAGGGAAGAAACAACTGCCAATCTACTATGTCAGCAGGATCTTGAAGAAGATGGAGCTCCGCTACCCTATCCTAGAGAAGTTGGCATTCTCCCTGATTGTCTCGGTTAGGAAGTTTAGGCCGTATTTCCAAGCCCATTCAATCAAGGTGGTGACAGACCATCCCTTGCGGAAAATTTTCGAGCGGGTGGAGCACTCGGGGCAGTTGACCAAGTGGTCCATCGAGCTCAGTGAGTTTGACATCTCTTTTGTGCTAAGACTTTCCATCAGGGCACAGGTAGTGGTTGATTATATCGTAGAGGTGGAGGGAGAGAAGCCACTGCCGCGGGAGGCGTGGAAGATGTTGGTTGCGGAGTCTCAGGGAAGCATTCCCTGAGGGGAAGGGTAGTACTGGTAAGCCCTCAAGGGGTCACCATAGAGCAGGAAGTGGTGTCGTACTTCCCTGTCACAAACAATCAGGCGGAGTACGAGGCAGTGATAGCAGGCCTTCGCCTGGAGAAAGATCTTTGGATACATGACATAGAGGTGTTTACGAATTCGTTGGTGGTGGCATCACAGATTCATGATGAGTATAAGGCCAGGGAGCCCAACCTCGCGAAGTACTTGTCTAAGGTGAGGGTGATTGTTGGTGAATTCTGAGCGTTCTCAATCCAGCATGTCCCCAGGGAGGAGAATGAAATGGCCGACCGGTTGTCCAGGTTTGGACCCCGGGGCGGGGGAACCTTGACCGAACTGTTTCATTCAGCAATTGTGGAGGGGAGTTGATGGAAGTGGACCGGAGACCCTCGTGGGTGGATCCCTTCATAGCCTTCTTCGCTACAGGCAACCCCCCAAAGGGACCAAGGATGTGAAAGGCTTTAGGCACAAAACATCACACTATTTCATGTATGAAGGAGGGTTATATCAGAAGATGTTGTCAAGGCTCCTGGCAAAATGTGTGGCGGAGGAAGAGATCCTAAGGATCCTGGAGGAAGTGCATTCGCGCGAGTGTGGCAGTCAATTAGGGGGAAGAAATTTGGAGGCAAGGATGGTTAGGCAGGGGTACTTCTGGCCCTCCCTGAGGAGAGATGCGGCGAAGTTTGCAAGAAGGTGCCAAAAGTGTCAACTATATGCCCCTCCAACTTTTTCCTGCTCAAAGGCTCCGAAGCATCACAGTGTCATAGCCCTTTGCCATCTGGGGGATGGATTTAGTTGGGTCATTTCCTCAAGCAAGTGGGCAGAGAAGGTTCATTTTGGTCATGATTGACTACTTTTAGAAATGGCTAGAGGTCAGGGCGTTGGCCAAGGTAACCTCCAAGTCATCAAGTCATTATCACAAACAATGGGTTGCAGTTCGCTAGCAAGGAGTTCATCAGTTTTTGCACCCAGCTAGGGATCGACCTCAAGTTTGCCTCCATCCACCACCCAAGGAGCAACGACTAGGTGGAGGCGGAAAACAAGATTATTGTAAACCTGCTCAAAAAGAAGGTGGAAAACTTGAGGGGAGCGGGGTGGAGAAACTCCCCTCGGTGTTGTGGGCTTTGTGGATGACCCCAAACATTGCCACTAGAGAGACCCCTTTTAAGCTTTCACATGGCTATGAGGCGGTCCTTCCCGTAGAGTTTGACGTTCAGTCCCTGCAAGTTGCAGCCACCAGTAGAGGAGGTGAGATATGGAGGGAGGAGAATGAAGGGGAGCTGCGGCTCTCGCTGGATATCGTGGAATAACTTCGCGACATGGCCATGGTCAGACAGGAGGAAATCAAGCAACGAATGGATAGGTATTTTGATAATCAGAGTTAAGCAGTTCGAGGAAGGGGATCTAGTCCTGAAAAAAGTCGACGTTGTAGGAAGGTCGGCGACTGTTGGTAAGCTTAACCTCAATTGGGAAGGACCCTACATTATGGAAAAGGCCTTGGGTTCGGGGGGATAACACCTTTAGAATGTTGAGGGGGTGCCCATCGGCCATGCCTGGAGTGGCGATGACCTGAAGCGTTTTTACCCATAAGATTGGTAAATTTGTGTATACCATTGTAATATGTTATTTTAAGAATTGTTTCTCTGCAGGGTTATGATGTATCTATGGTTTTGATAGCCCCGAGTAGACCAGCTGTCAAGCTTTCACTAGTTGGCAGGGTCGTAGGCTCGCTTGGGGGTAAGGGAAGACCCCGAGAGAATCCCGTTGTGCGGGATCTCATTAGCTGGCAGGGCTAGAAGGCACACTTGGCACTGAGTAGACCCACTGACCAGGCTCCCATCAAGCTAGCAGTTCTTAAGGCTCGCTCGGTGCCCAAAAAAAGAGGTTGGTAGTTTGCAAGACCTCAAGAGGATCCAACTGCATGGGCTCCCATTAGCTGGTAGGGCTGGAAGGCGCACTTGGCCCCAAGTAGACCCGCTGTCAGGCTCTCACTAGCTGGCAGGGTCGTAGGATCTCTTAGGGGGTAAGAAAAGACCCCAAGAGGATCCTGCTGCGCAGGCTCCCATTAGTTGGCAGGGATTGAAGATGCACTTAGCCCTGAGTAAACCTGCTGTCAAGCTCTCACTAGCTGGCAGGGACATAGGCTCGCTTGGGGGGGAGGGGTAAGGAAAGACCCCGAGAGGATCTTGCTACGCAGGCTTTCATTAGCTAGTAGGCCTAGAAGGTGCACTCGGCCCTGAGTAGAACCGCTGTCAGGCTCCCACTAGCTGGCAAGGCCGTAGGCTCTCTTGGGGGGAAAGGGAAAGAGGTTGGAAGTTTGTAAGACCCCAAGAGGATCCTACTGTGTAGGCTCCCATTAGCTGGTAGGGCTGTAAGGTGCACTCGGCCCTGAGTAGACTCACTATCAGGCTCTCTCTAGCTGGCAGGGTCGTAGGCTCACTTGGGGGGGGGAGGGTAAGGTAATACCCCGAGTATACCCGCAGTTAGGCTCTCACTAGGTGGCAAGGCCGTAGGCTCGCTTGGGGGGGGGGGGGGGGTAAGGGAAGACCTCGAGAGGATCCCGCTATGAAGGCTCCCATTAGCTGGTAGGGTTGGAAAGCGCACTCAACCCTGAGTAGACCCGCTGTCAGGATCTCACTAGCTGGCAGGGCCGTAGGCTCTCTTGGGGAAGGGGGGTAAGGGAAGACCCCGAGAGGATCCTGTTGTGCCATTAGCTGGCATGACTAGAAGGTGCACTCGACACCAAGTAGACATGCTGACCAGACTCCTATCAAGCTGGCAGGGCTGAAGGCTCGCTCGATGCCCAGAAAAAGAGGTTGGTAGTTTGCAAGACCCCGAGTAGACCCGCTGTCAGGCTCCCACTATGTTGGTACCCTAGTTTGGATTTGTGTTAAGTCCTCTCATTTAGTTTCTTGACCCAAGATTTATCTATGGTCAAAGGTTAGCTAATAGGTTAGATTCCTTTAGTTGTAGAAATTGCTTATCCAGATGAAAATTTAGTTAAGTCGTTTTTGGTTCGACTATAGTCGAACGCCGCTCGACCTTCGTCTATCGACTGGTCGACGATCGTCTATCAATTGGTCGACGTTCGTCTGTCAGCAGATCGTCTTTCTCTGAGTTAGTTCTTCTCTCGACGATCTGCGGTATCTGCCTTGACGATCGTCGAACCCCGCTCGACTTCTCTTGTTAAGACAGATTTCTTGATAGTTCGACTATCTTCCTTGATAGTTCAACTATCTGATAGCTCGACTATCTGTTTTGATAGCTCTACTATCTGCTCTGTGTTGATAGTTCGACGATCTGTTTGATAGGTCGACTATCTGTGTGGTAGTTCAACTATCTGTGTTGATAGTTCAACTATCTGATAGCTCAACTATCTGCTTTGATAGTTCGACTATCTGTCTGCTTTTTGATAGTTCGACTATCTGTGTGATAGTTCGACTATCTATGTGATAGCTCGACTATCTGCCTTGATAGTTTGACTATCTGTGTCGTTCGACTATCTGTCTGATAGGTCGACGATCTCCGTGCTTCGGTCGACGATCTCTGAGGGTCGTTCGACGTTCTTTTGTCTGCCTTTAGTAAAGTTATATTATTTATTTCTTATCTGCTTGGCATATTTTATTAAAGTATATTTCATTGATGTTATGCTATTATTTCCAGGCAAACTTTGCTCCATTCTTTATGCATGAGTCAATCTTTATCTGACAAAGTGGTTTGTCTTATTAGTTGAAATATATTTTCTGCTTTATCTGCCAGGCTGTCCTTTATAGCCGTTAGACTCAAAAAGTCTTCTCTGGCTGTAAAGAGCTCTTTCTGATGTGACTTTTTCTAGCACTCTTTTACCAGATTGATTTGCAGCTTCTTAGAAAGCTTTATCTTTTTATAGGATATCTGTCTGCAAGATATATTTTGCTTTGTGCTTTTTGCAGCCCAGTTTGCAGATTCCAGAAGAAGACAAAGTTCAAACTCAGATTAGAGCCGTTGCAAAGGCTCATATATAAAGTGTCTTCTAAAGACAGAGAAAAAATATATACAAGAACAACAACACAAAATACAAGAAGTTTTTACTCACAGCAGCATAGAGATCTACAGCTCTCAGAAATTCACATTCAACTGAGAAGATCAAATCTCTTCAGCATTCTTCTTCATTCTGAGTTCATCCTGCTCACAGGAATACATTCACTCAGAGGCTTTTAGAAGAAGAAGAAGAAGAAAGGAAGCTGATTGAAGAAGAACACCTTTTCCAAATCAAGAGTCTTCTTCAAGCTTCTCCTTCAGAATTTCTAGACAGTTCTCTGTCAAGAGTTCAGAAGAGTTCCTACACCCTGAAGCAAGACTTCTTCCTGGATATTCTCTAAACCAGGGGGAGCCTTGACTCTTTAGAGCTTTCTAACTCTGTGCAATCCACTAGCTTCTCTAATCTGTTTTAACAATAGAGAAGAAACTTTAACTCTCTCAACCTCCTATATAAAGGGTTATTACTCCCTTCAAAAGTGAACCTTGGTGGCAGGGCACCTGATCAAAAATCTGTGTTGGATTTTGAGCTCCTGATCAAAAGCTCAAAGGGTCTACTTGATCTACCTGAAGCAGATCAGTTGGTGGCAGGGCACCTGAACAAAAACCTGTAGTGGATTCCTACCAGGGTGGTAGAAGAGTGGACGTACCTATTTAGAGGGAACCACTATAAAATTTCTTGTGTCGTCTGTGTTGCTTATTTAATTTATTGCACTGTGGCTGTGAGTAGAAATAACTAGGATTGCTAGTTGCTGTGATAGGATCAAAGCTCAACTGTAATTACAGTTGCCCTTCTCTAGTGCACTTCACTTTGTGTTAGGATCTAGGGTTTAAAATATTTATAAACTCATTCCGCAAATTAACTCCAAAAGAGTTGAGTAGGGTGTCATAATTTTTGAATACTCTATTCACCCCCCCCCCCTCTAGAGTTGTATCTATCATCACTTTCAATTGGTATCAGAGGGAGGTTAACTGACTGTACAGGCTAACACCTGAGTCACAAGATCCTGATAGATACCAAGCTTATAGATATTCACTTCATGGCCCATTCCAAGGATTACTCTAGCACCAGACCTCCAGCTTGCAACTTAGCGAAGTTTAGCATCTGGAAGGCAAGAACCAAATTATACATGAACTCTATTGATGAAGACATTTTCTCTTCTATTTTGACAGGACCTCCAACACCTCCTGCTGCAGCCACTTCTACAACATCTACAAATCTCAGTGCAATGCCTCCTCCAGATTACAATGATGCCTACAAGAAGGCAAAGATAGTTGATGCCAAAGCTATGAATATTCTGGCTAGGACTATGTCTGATGAAATCTTTCAGAAAGTGGCTGATTGCACCTCTGCAAAAGCCATGTGGAACTCACTGAATCAGATTATAGCTGGTTTAGCTGATGAAAGGAAGGACAGAAGGTCCAACCTTATATCCCAGTATGAAAACTTCAAGAAGACTGAAGCTGAATCAGTTGAAGCCATGTACACCAGGCTCAGCTCAATCATCAATGAGCTGAGAACTCTTGATAAGGAGATTATATTGACAGAGGTGAATGATAAGATACTGATGTGCTTCCCCAACACATGGGATCTTAGGATCTGGCCAATCAAGGAGGCCAGAAGTACAAATGAAATCTCAACTGAAGCTCTCCTTGGCAAGCTCAAGTCTTTTGAGCAAGTGCTGAAGACTAGGGAAGCTGAGGCTGAAGCAAAGACTCCAACTCCAATAAGGAAAGAGCAAACTCTTGCTCTCAAAGCTGCTGATGCTTCTGAAGGAAGCCAATCCAATGAAGAACTGATGGCACTCTTTGTCAAAAGGTTTCTCAAGATGGGAAGAAAAGACTTCAGAAAGAAATCTTCAAGATATGAAGATAAACCAAGGTATGACAGATCTCCTGCTAAAGAAATTATTTGTTATGGTTGCAGGAAACCTGGACACATTCTACCAGAGTGTCCAGAGGAAAAGAGCAAAGAAAAGAGAAAGGAAAAAGAACATCACAAGAAACACTCCAAGTCCTCCTCCTACAAAAACAAGAAAAAGGAGAAGGGATTTGTTGCTGAGACCTGGAGTGATTCAGATGAGGAATCTTCCTCCTCAAGCTCCAGTGAGGATGAGGAAGAGAAGAAGGCAAAGGAAATCTACCTTATGGCAATTGATGCCTGCAGCAATCACTCAGTTGCAGAGAGTTCTGATGATGATGAAGAAATTCCTATAGAAGATCAAGTATTATCTTCATATGATTTTTCTTCTTCTGAATTTAAATCTGAATTTTGTTGAAGTAGGCGGTCTGGCGGTCTGAATATGACGGTCTAGAGACCGCGCGGTCTAGCGGTCTGGGGCTGACGGGCTAAATATCCAGTTGGTGGATGCTATGGTTCGACGGTCTTGCGGGTTGTCTCCAGCGACTTGTATATCTGGCGGTCTGGCGGTCTGGCGGTCTGGCGGTCTGGCAGTCTTGCGGTCTCCTACGGCATCTTCTTCTGGTCTGTCCGGGCGGTTAGCCTGTTGTCTAACCGCGCGGACTGTGCGGTCTGTACATGTTAAACCGCCCAGTCTTTGTACATTTATTTAGTCCCACATTGTTAGTTTGTACTCTCCTCTATCTCCTCCATTCTATAAAAGGGAGGTCATACCTTTGTAAATGATATCTTTTTGGATAATAAAAATTTCAATTATTCAAGCTTCCGGCCTGTTTTTCTAGTCGTTCTTCTCTATTTTTACATGGTATCAGAGGACTCGATCTCTGCCTCCTAATTCTGTGCTCCTTTCTAGCCGTGCGACCTGCTTCTTCTTCCCGCGGCCTGTCTTGTTTGCCTGCGCCCTGTCTGCGCGGCCTGTTTCTCTTTGTCTGCTTGCGATCTGTTCTTGTCGCAGCCTCCCTTCTTCTCTTTCTTATCGCCCTGGCCTGTTTGCCGGAATCCTCTTTCTCTCCCGTTCGTGCGGTCTGTCTTCCAACCGCCCGACCTCTTACCCTCTGTTTTGGCTCTGCGGCTTGGTCGTGGCTTCTCTAGCCGCTGGTGTCTGACATCGTGACCGCTGCAGCTTTTCCCTTCTCTCTTAACCGCCCGACTTGATTCCTAACCATCCGGTTTCGGTCTTCTTCTATGGATATCTCTGACAATTCCACTGCCACCACTCCTGCAGCTACTCCGGCTCCGCCTTCTATCCCTACTCCTTCCGGAAATCTGGGCACTGTTTCTAAGCTCATTGGCTCCAACTATCCGGATTGGAGCGTCTCTTTCACTTTCCTTCTTTGTTCTCAGCGCAAACGTCATCATCTTACCGATGATCCGCCTCCTCCTAATTCTCCTCTCTTTGACGAATGGGATGCGAGTGATGTGCTTGTCCGCACATGGCTGGCTAATAGTCTCTCTGATGAGTGCCTTCCCGTCATCCGTCATGATGAGACGGTAAAGGCCGCGTGGCTTCATCTGGCTGCTCTTTACTCCAAGGGGACGCAGACCTCCCGGATTTATACTCTTTATGCGGATCTCTTCGCCCGTTCGTCCATGACTCCCGCTGCAGCCTATCAGCAAGTTCAGGCTCTTGGCGCTGAGATCCTCCAGAATCGCCCCTTCTCTGCGGACTTGGCTCAGCAACACAAACACTTCCAGGAACTCCTGGTTGTTTGTTATCTTCTGCGACTTCCCGAGTCTTTTGATCTCATCCGCCAGCAGATCTTGGGTGAAGCTGAGTCTCCCACCTTGGATGCCACCGCCGCTCGCGTAGCCGCCGTTACTTCTCTACTCCAGCGCCCTCTGTTATCCTCCCCTCCTCCGCAGGACTCTTATGCTCAGTACACTCAGCGCGGCAGCAATAGTGGCCGCAGCCACTCTGGGGCGCGCGGTCCGTCCAGGTTCCTCTGTTCTCACTGTGGTCGTACCGGTCATACCATTGACCGATGTTGGCAGAAACATCCTCATCTGCGCCCATCTGGTGATACTTCGCCCTCCCCGAACCCCTCCTCTCGGTCGTCTGCTTCGGTGGCGACGACCTCAGGTAGTGCTCATGTCGCTATCCAAGGTAAATGGTTGATTGATTCTGGTGCTACAAATCATATGACAGGCAATCCTCAATGTTTTTCACTTCTCAAAACGCATGATCGGTTGCCTCCTGTCCTTGTTGCGGATGGTTCTCCTTCCCCGGTTCGTGGGACAGGCATGGTTCAAGTCACCCCATCGCTGCGCTTGGTGGACACTCTCTATGTCCCGAAGTTTCCTTGCAATCTTCTATCTGTTACTACTTTATGCAAGCAACTTCAGTGCTCTGTTGTATTCACTCCTACTTCTTATTGCTTTCAGGACCCGAGAACCCAACGGACGATTGCTACTGGGATTGAGAGCGGCGGCCTCTACTTCCTCGACAACGTTTCCGCTCTGTCCGCCTTCACTTCCTCATCTCCTGATCTGCTTCAATGGCATCTTCGCCTTGGACATCCTCCTGCTCGCATTCTTCGACAGCTTCTGCCCCACTTACCGCCAACCAGTCCTCCGCTCAACTGTGACGCCTGCCAACTTGGCAAACATCACCGCTCCTCCTTCCCGCCCAAGCATGCTCGCAGTTCCTCTAGCCCGTTTGATCTCATCCATTCTGATGTATGGGGTCCGGCTCCTACTCCAACCATTGGTCGGGGTAGTTTGTATTTTGTAACTTTTATTGATGACTTTTCTCGTTGTACCTGGGTGTATCTGTTACGAGATCGCTCTGAACTCTTCTCTGTTTGGGAATGCTTTTATAATATGATTAAAACTCAGTTTCACGTCTCTATTAAATGTCTTCGCTCTGATAATGCTAAAGAGTATCTTAGTCATGATTTTTCATCTTTCTGTATGCAACATGGTCTTATTCATCAGACCACCTGCATTTACACCTCCTAGCAGAATGGGGTGGCGGAACGTAAAAACCGTCATCTCCTCGATGTCGCTCGCACTTTCCTAACGCAGATGCATGTGCCTCGCTCTTATTGGGGCTATGCTGTTCTCCTCGCCTGTTATCTCATCAATCGTATTCCTTCTACTGTTCTTCAGGGTAAGACTCCCTTCTCCATTCTCTACCCCGGCAAGGAACCTTTTCCCCTCCCTCTTCGAATCTTTGGCTGTACAGCCTTTGTGCATGCCCCGTCCGCTACCCGTGACAAACTTTCTCCCCGTGCCACCAAATGTGTCTTTTTGGGCTACTCGATCACTCAGAAAGGCTACTGTTGCTTTGACCCTGTTCTGCGCAAACAGTTTGTTTCTGCAGATGTCACCTTCTTCGAAAATGCAGCCTACTTCTCCTCTCCACCCCTTCTTCCTCCTGTTCCTGACTCATCACCCTCCCTGTCTGTTCCCTCTCAGCCTATCCACGTTTCTCCTCCCCCTTCCTCATCCCCTCCTCCGTCTATTCCTCTCCCCTCTCCTCCCCCCCGTCTCCGGAGCCGTCTCTCTCTAGTCCCGGGCCACCTTTCTCCGCTACGGACGCTCCGGTCCCTGAAGCCCCCGACGACCTGGATCTCCCCATTGCTCTTCGCAAAGGGGTGCGGGCATGCACTCAACACCCGCTTGCGGCAGTTGTGTCCTATGATCGGCTTACTTCTTCTCGCCGGCATTTTGCATTAGCTATTTCAGCTACTACTACTCCCCGTACCTACCAGGAGGCGCTTGTTATTCCTCATTGGAAGTCTGCCATGGATGAGGAAATCGCTACTCTTACTGAACGGGGCACTTGGACCCTTGTTTCTCCTCCAGTGGGTACTGATGTGGTTGGATGTCGATGGGTGTTTGTTGTGAAGTTTCGCCCAGACGGGACTGTGGACCGCTACAAAGCCCGACTGGTGGCCAAAGGCTTCACTCAGACTTATGGGGTTGACTACTTTGATACTTTCTCCCCGGTTGCTCGTCTCAGCACCATCCGGGTTATTCTCTCTGTGGCTGTCAACCACAATTGGACTATCTCCCAGCTTGATGTCAAGAATGCCTTTCTTTATGGGGATCTTCATGAGGACGTTTACATGGAGCAACCTCCGGGGTATGTTGCTCAGGGGGAGACCCGTGTATGCAAGCTAAAGAAGGCTATCTATGGCCTCAAGCAGAGACCTCGGGCATGGTTCGACAAGTTCAGCAGCATTGTGGCTGCTGTTGGCTTTACAAGAAGTACGGCTGATCATTCCCTGTTTATTCGCAAAACCGCATCGGGCCTTGTAGTTTTGGCGGTTTATGTTGACGACATTCTTCTTACCGGTGATGATCAAGCTGGGGTGGACTTGACAAAGAAGCACCTCCGTCAACATCTTGTCACAAAGGATATGGGCTCCCCGAAATACTTTTTGGGGATAGAGATCTGTCGGAAGCCCGACTCTCTGGTTCTCTCCCAACGGAAGTATGCACTTGATCTTCTACGGGATGCAGGATTGACCGGTGCCAAACCGGCACGGTATCCCATGGCTACTGGAGAAGACAAAACGTGGACAGATGACTCTCCTCTTATGTCTGATGCCACAAAGTATAGACGTCTGGTGGGTAAACTCATTTATCTCATGGTGACCAGACCTGACATTGTCTATGCTGTTGGCAAGGTAAGTCAGTTCATGCAAGCTCCCAGGGAATGTCATCTTCAGTCTGCCTTGAAGATATTAGAGTATGTTAAAGCAGCACCTGGCAAAGGACTACTCTTTCAGAAGAATGGTCATTTGAGAGTTGAAGCCTACTCAGATTCGAGCTATGCTGATGATAAAGATGACCGCAAATCTACATCTGGTTTCTGCACATTTGTTGGAGGTAATCTTGTGAGCTGGAAGAGAAAGAAGCAGTCTGTAGTTTCAAGGTCTAGTGCTAAAGCTGAATATCGGAGCATGGCGTCCACCACTTGCGAACTAAAATGGTTGCGGGCTCTCATGCTTGATCTAGGAGAGGTCTACGACTATCCTCTTCCTATGTTCTGTGAAAACAAGGTCGCTATATATATATCCAAAAATCCGGTCTTCCATGAGAGAACCAAACATATTGAAGTCGACTGCCATTTCATCCGGGAAGAGATCTTGAAGAAACAGATTTGCACTCCGTTCGTCACCTCCGACAAAGAGTTGGCAGATATCTTTACCAAACCTGTGTCTACTTCATTCTTCCACATTTGTGACAAGCTGGGCATGATCGATATCTATGCTCTAGCTTGAGGGGGAGTGTTGAAGTAGGCGGTCTGGCGGTCTGAATATGACGGTCTGGAGACCGCGCGGTCTAGCGGTCTGGGGCTGACGGGCTAAATATCCAGTTGGTGGATGCTATGGTTCGGCGGTCTTGCGGGTTGTCTCCAGCGACTTGTATATCTGGCGGTCTGGCGGTCTGGCAGTCTTGCGGTCTCCTACGGCATCTTCTTCTGGTCTGTCCGGGCGGTTAGCCTGTTGTCTAACCGCGCGGACTGTGCGGTCTGTACATGTTAAACCGCCCAGTCTTTGTACATTTATTTAGTCCCACATTGTTAGTTTGTACTCTCCTCTATCTCCTCCATTCTATAAAAGGGAGGCCATACCTTTGTAAATGATATCTTTTTGGATAATAAAAATTTCAATTATTCAAGCTTCCGGCCTGTTTTTCTAGTCGTTCTTCTCTATTTTTACAAATTTAAATCCCTATGCTTAGATCTAATTAGTTCAGAAAAGGAAATTAAGGAACTTAGAAATAAGTTAGCTGAATCAGAATCTATTTCCATTGAAAATGCTAGGTTAGAAGCAGAACTCACTAAGTCTAGTGAAGAAATAAAGTTTCTTAAAAATGAACTAGCAAAGTCCAAGAGATTAGAAGAATCCTTAAATAGCAGAAGCTTTAAGCTGCTAGAAATCACCAGCATGACAAATACTAGGTCAGGCAATAATAAGCTAGGCTTAGGAGCTTCATCATGTGAACCCCCAATTATTCTTAAAAATCATCTTTCAACTCCAGTGAACTTTATTTTAGCTGATGGGATAAAGAACACTGAGCAAGTAAGACAAGTTAATCAAGCCTTAAATAAAGTTAAGAGAGAAAAGAGAAAACAAAAGTTTAAGGAAATACAAAAGTCGTCGAACACTGCTCGACGATCAGAGGCTCAATGGTCGAACGAAGCTCGACGATCTGAGCATCGATCGTCGAACGTAGATCGACGATCTCAATATGAATTTCAAAATTACAACCAGAACCTTAGAAACCTTAATATAAATAGAAACCCTAGGTTTGTGGACCCACTAACTGCATGGAGCATCCCACCTAGGAGATCTTACCCTTTAGGATATAAACCCCAACCTGCTTATTCTTTTATTTCTAGTTTTCATTATGTGACGAATAATGGACCCAAGGTTACCTGGGTCCACAATGTCTAATTGTCTATTCTGCAGGTGAAGACCTATCCAATTACTAAAGACAAATGATATTTGGATAGTGGCTGTTCCAAACACATGACAGGAAATAAAGAAAATCTATCAAGATTCAAGGCCAGGCTTGGACCAAAGGTGATCTTTGGGGATTCTAGCTGTGGTCAAACTGAAGGATATGGTAGGATTATCATTGGAGCAGTAACCTTCAAGAGAGTTGCATATGTAACTGGACTGAAGCACAACCTTATCTCAGTAAGTCAGTTATGTGATGCAGGATATCAGGTATCTTTCACTAACACTCTCTGTAATATTACTTTAAATAGTAATGTTGTGTTAGTAGGTATTAAACAAGGTAATATTTATTTAGTAGATTTTAATTCAACCCATTTTGAAATCTGTTTATTTAATGAAGTAACAAATAATAACAACACCTTATGGCATAGGAGGCTTAGCCATGTTAACCTCAAGAACATATCTAGGTTATCTAAATACAACCTTGTTAGAGGTTTACCTCCTTGCCCCTACAAGAAGGAGAGCCTATGCAAGGCTTGTCAACTAGGCAAGCAAACCAAAAATTCCTTTAAATCTGTAAATAAAAGTGATTCACCTATAATCCTATATTTATTACACTTGGATCTTTTTGGTCCAATAAATGTACAGAGTCTAGGAGGGAAGTATTACACTTTAGTAATTGTAGATGACTTCTCTAGGTTCACTTGGGTGTTCTTTTTGAGAACTAAGGCTGATAACTTCAAAGTTCTTACAGACTTTCTGCTATGTGTGCAGACTGAGTATTCTACTCATGTGGCCTTGATCAGAAGTGATCATGGTACTGAGTTTGAGTCTCTTCTCATGCAAGAATTCTGTGAGAAAGAAGGTATCAAACATAGCTTCTCTGCTCCTAAAACTCCCCAACAAAATGGGGTAGTGGAAAGGAAGAATAGAACCCTGATTGAAGCTGCAGGAACACTATTGGCAGATACTAATATGCCTCTCTCCTATTGGGAAGAAGCTGTTAGCACAGCTAATTATGTTCTGAACAGAAGTCTTATACACAAGCTTAAGAGTAAAACTCCTTATGAGTTGCTTAAAGGAAAGAAACCTAAAATTAATTATTTTAGAGTGTTTGGTTGTGTAGTATACATTCATAACAATAACAAAGAATACCTTAGAAAGTTTGAAGCAAAAGCTTCAATGGAAATCTTTCTTGGATATTCCCAAGTAAGCAAAGATTATAGGGTATTTAATAAATCAACATCTAAAATTGAGGAATCTGTGCATGTGTCCTTTGATGAATCTCAGATGTTTTACAAGGAGAAGGAAACTTCTCCTTCCTCAAGTTCATTATAGGTACCAGAAGTTAATAAAGATGTCACTCAAGAGATTCTCCATCTATCAACTCTTCATATCACTGATTCAGACAGTGATGAAGACTTTGTAGAAGCTATTGCTGTACCACCAATAGTTGATCCAATTCATCCTGAGGAATTAATCCCAACTATTACTGAAGATCAGATCCCACCTGCTGATGTTGTCACACTTAGAGATCATCCTACATCTCAAGTGATTGGAGACATATCAGCTGGTGTACAAACAAGACATCAATTAAGACAGGATGTGATGCATGCTTGTTTCCTTTCACAGATTGAGCCTCTCACCATAAAAGATGCTGAGCTAGATCCCCACTGGATCATTGCTATGCAAGAGGAGCTCAATCAGTTTGAAAGATGTAAGGTATGGAATTTAGTTCCAAGACCAAAAGGCCAACTGATCATAGGCACCAAGTGGGTGTTTAGAAACAAGTTGGATACAAATGGAATTATAATAAGGAATAAAGCTAGGCTTGTAGCTTAGGGCTACAGACAGGAGGAAGGTATAGATTATGACCAAACTTTTGCTCCTGTTGCAAGGCTAGAGGCAATAAGGATTTTTCTAGCCTATGCAGCCTATAGGAAGTTTAAGGTTTTCCAGATGGATGTCAAAAGTGGATTCCTAAATGGTGAGCTAAAGGAAGAGGTATTTGTTGAACAACCTCCTGGGTTTGTCTCTTCAACTCAGCCCTCACATGTTTTCAAGTTGCAAAAAGCTCTTTATGGACTTAAACAAGCACCTAGAGCCTGGTATGAGACTCTAGCTAGTTTCCTGTTAGAGCACAACTTTATTAGGGGAGTAGTTGATAGAACCCTTTTCGTTAAGCACCACAAGTACACAATCCTGTTAGTTCAAGTGTATGTAGATGATATTATTTTTGGCTCCACTGATCCCAAACTGTGCAAAAAGTTCTCTGACTTGATGCATTCTAAGTTTGAGATGAGTAGTATGGGTGAGCTGTCTTACTTTCTTGGTCTCCAAGTAAAGCAAGATGCTGATGACATCTTCATCTCCCAATCCAAATATGCCAAGGAATTTGTAAAGAAGTTTTGGATGGCTGATGCTTCAGCAATGCATACACCCATGGCTACTAATGTAGTTATAGATTCTGATGATCAGGGTAAGTCAGTTGATCAGAAGAATTATAGGGCCATTGTTGGTTCCCTATTGTATTTAACTGCAAGTAGGCCAGATATAATGTTTGTCATATGCCTATGTGCTAGATTTCAGGTCAACCCCAAGGAATCTCATTTGACTCTTCTCAAGAGAATTTTGAGATACTTGAAGGGATGCCCAAATTTAGGACTATGGTACCCAGCTGAATCAGAATTTGAGTTAATTGGATACTCTGATTCTGACTATGCTGGTTGTATAGTTGACAGGAAAAGTGCCTCAGGGACTTGTCAGTTCCTGGGAGAGAGATTGGTCTCTTGGTTCTGTAAGAAACAGGCTTCTGTCTCAACTTCAACTGCAGAGGCTGAATATATAGCAGCTGTCAGTTGTTGTTCACAGATCCTGTGGATTCAAAACCAGCTTTTGGATTATGGGTACACACACAGGAACACAAAAATCATGTGTGACAATACCAGTGCTATCTCCATTGCACAAAATCCTGTGCACCACTCTAGGACCAAGCACATTGAGATCAAACACCATTTCCTGAGAGATTGTGTGGAAAAGAACAAGATTAGCCTTGAGTTCATATCCACTGACCTTCAGAGAGGTGATATTTTCACCAAGCCCTTAGATGAACAGAAGCATCTGTTCTTCTTGCATCAACTAGGCATGATTAATGGAAAAGACTAAGTGTGACGTCTTCCTTTGTTGATATCTGTTTGAAGATCGTCAAACGACGTTCGACGATAGTCGATCAGATTGAGCCGATCGTCGACCTATGGGTGACGACAGCTCGTTTTGTTTGGAAGACAGAAATAGTCGATCGATTGATCGACTACTCTGCTTCAGGAACCGATCGTCAAACGACCGTTCGACCATCGTCTCCTGTATCTTTTAAAATAGACCGACGATTGCGGTTTTTATTTAAACCGATGGTCGATCTAGGTTAAGAGATCGTGCTTGTTATAGTCGACGGAACTCGTCTTTTCGTATTCCGTCTTTCTGTTTGAGCTCTGCCTCGCGCTTTCTCCTCCTTGTCTCTCTCGTCTTCTCCGACAAATCAATGGCGATTACTCCAGCCCTTCTGTCTGCGATGAAGTTTGACGCTGGCTTCAGCGTAGACTTTGACTCTTTCAGTACCTGTGATTCTGAGATAATAGAAATCCTCCAGCTCTGCAAAGAACAAGGATTGGAAAGGCTTATGTCCACAAGGATCAAGATAAACATCCAAGAGATTAAAGAGTGGGCCTTCACTTCGTCTTCCAATGACGAATCGATGACTGGAACGATTGGCGGCGAAGAGGTAAGTTTGACTCCCGCCGTTTTAACTGATGTTTTTGGATTACTGAATGGTGAAGAAGATTATGAACAAGATACCCAAGAGTTTGGAAGGATGTTAATCGAGTTAGGACATGCCGAAGGCATTCCTTCTAAGTTGTTAAAAGTTAATTTTCCATTAAAGATAAAGTTCTTCGCTGAACTCGTTGGAAAAGTGCTTCTGGTCATGCACTCTGCTCATGACAACATCACCAGGCAGCAATTTGCCTTGATGTGTGCCATAGTAAATAAGAAACATATCAATTGGGCAGGGATTATGTTTGATTTGATAAGAAAGAAGAATGGCAAGAAGGAAGTCACCCTGGGTAGGGTACTTGGAATATTTCTAAGAGAGAAATACCCCCAGCTATTGGTTACAGTCTCTACATCCATCAATGCCAGCAAGAAGATGGATCCAACACTATTTGTTAAGTGAAAAAGAAGTTTTCAAAAGCCTTCTCCAGCAGGGGTAGCTCCAGTTGTGTCTGAGAGCACAAGGACTGTTTCAGTCACTCCCCAGCTACCTGAAGTAGGCTCATCCATTCTTTCCATTCCATCCACTTCTGCTGCATTCCCATCTACCTCTACTGAAGTACCATTGACATCTGCATTACCATCTACATCTACTACCACTCTTCCTCTTGACTCTTCTTCTATTCCCCATACTTCATCTCCAGCATTTCCCATTCCTACACATCTAGCTGGGACTTCTATTCCCAGTTTTGATTTGTTAGGATCTGAGAGAATTCCAACCCCACCTCAGTCACCACTTACACCTCCAGATCACACTGACTTTCCCTCATCCACTCCTCAATCACCAGTTCATAACACATCTCATCAGGAAACTGCCTTTCCTGATGATCTTCCATCTTCTATTGTTCCCCCATCCACATCTCTTGAAATATCTCCAGCACTCATAGCCAATATCCTGGAGTTAATTACTCCTTCAATCAAAACCATGATTGAAGAAGCAATTGCTCCTCTTGTATCCTCCATTTCTTCCCTGACTGCCTCCATCTAAGCCCACTCAAAATCTACTGAGCCTCATCTAGGGGCCTGGTTTCAGTTTCCACTAAAATCAGGCAGGGGGAGATGTTCTATGAAGATGCCACTCAACTGCCCCTGGCCTCTCTTCCAGCAGATCCTCCAGCAGATACTCAAAGAGAAATAGCACTTACAGAAAAAGAGATAGTAGCTCAAGAAGAAACAGTACCTCAACTTTCTAAAAAAGAGATTTCTGATGTTATATTGCATGTAGAAATTGCTGCTAAAGTATGCCTCGAAGAAGCCTCCACTCCCTTAGTTGCCCTTTTCCTAGAAGGAGTCATTACCTCCTTTCTAGATGAATTATGGGAGTTAGGAAATTCTGAGGAAAATCCTGAAGGTAATTCATTTACTCACTTTCTTGACATGTTAACTGACATGCTAATCAATGAATACCTAGAAGGGATGTTTCAATTTCATTTAGCAAATCTATGTTCCTAATACTACAGATATAGTGGAAGAAGTCCTAGCTGTTCATCAACCTGCTCAAGAACCAGTGCAAGAATCTGCTAATCAAAAGCCTGTACCCTCTTCTCCAGCTCAGGTAGCGGTGAATGATGAACTGGTCCTCATGACAGTTGCAGCTGAGATAGAGAAAGTTTTAGATATTCAGGAAGAAAAGTCTACAGTCTGGGATGACACCCCAGGACTGGATCTAGACACTCTTCTGGCACAGGATGCCTTGGAAGAAGAGATAGAAAAAGCTGCTTTAAAGGATAGAGAAAAAGTTGTGCGAGAAGCTGTTGATCCTTATGATCATCCTCAATCATCTGATGATGAAGATGACTCTGATGATTCAGAAGGAACCAAGAAGAAGAAATCTGCCAAAAGAAAAAGAAAAGCTGCTGCTCCTCCTCTACCTAACCCTGATCATGATGTACCATACTATATCTTGAAAGGAATAGATCCCAAGTCAAAAGAATATCAGCACTGGATGGGATTCTCCAAGAATCAGTAAAAACAAAGAAAGAAATCTAAAAGATATGACAGTCCAGCTCCTAAATGGAATTCTAAAGGACCTTCTCCTCCTAGTGCAGGAGCATCTGGAAATGTTGCCAGTCCCTCTACTCCTCCTTCTAGATTCACTTCTTCTCAATCTTATCAGAGGAAAGGAAATCAAAGCTACCATGGCAAGTCTCAATCTGGACATCAGAGACAGGAAGCTGAGTTACAAGAACAAGTGAAGGAGGTAGTTTACCTAAAGCCAACCTTTTCTCCTCCTCCTTCACCCAAGAAAAGGACATCACCAGATAAAGAAAGCAAGATTATATCTTCCAGAGAATCTGATCAGAAAAGGAAAATAGATGCAAAAGGCAAAAGAGTTATATACTCCGAGAAATCAAGTAAAAGATATGCTGAATTTGCTCCTCCAACATCTTTAGTTATTCAAGAAAAGAAAGAGCCAGCTGCAAGCATGTTAGAACTTTCTAATAAATTCAGAACTGTAAATCCTCTAAATCCAGCTGATGAAAATGAGTATGAAAGCTTAGAGCTTAATCCTGACTTCAGGATGGCAAGATTCCTTGAATTAGTTAGATCAGCTTAGATTAGAAAAGCCAAAGCTGAAGGAAAAGATGTTACAGGCTTAACTACTATGTCCAAATTCAGAAAGAAAGAACTTGATAGATTCCAGGTAAGACCTGAAATTTTTGATGCTACCAAATATATAGAAAAATATCCAGAAGCAATTGTTCCAAGAACAGGAGAAACCAAAGTTATTGGAGAACAAGATCTGAAGACCTCAAAGAAGGAAGCTCTAGATCCTTTCAGAAAAATCTCTTTTATTCCTGACTCTTCTATCCCTAAACCCAATTCTGATGCTGTTTAAGTTTTATTGTCAATCTGTTTATGTTAAATGTTTGATTGATGCATTTGATGCTTAGATGTTTCTTTCCTGAGTTATTTTTCTTTTTCAGTAGTTTTTGAGAGACTTAACCTAAATAGGGGGAGATTGTTGGTACCCTAGTTTGGATTTGTGTTAAGTCCTCTCATTTAGTTTCTTGACCCAAGATTTATTTATGGTCAAAGGTTAGCTAATAGGTTAGATTCCTTTAGTTGTAGAAATTGCTTATCCAGATGAAAATTTAGTTAAGTCATTTTTGGTTCGACTATAGTCAAACGCCACTCGACCTTCGTCTATCGACTGGTCGACGATCGTCTATCAGTTGGTCGACGTTCGTCTATCAGCAGATCGTCTTTCTCTGAGTTAGTTCTTCTCTCGACGATCTGCGGTATCTGCCTTAACGATCGTCGAACCCCACTCGACTTCTCTTGTTAAGACAGATTTCTTGATAGTTCGACTATCTTCCTTGATAGTTCAACTATCTGATAGCTCGACTATCTGTTTTGATAGCTCGACTATCTGCTCTGTGTTGATAGTTCGACGATCTGTTTGATAGGTCGACTATCTGTGTGGTAGTTCAACTATCTGTGTTGATAGTTCAACTATCTGATAGCTCGACTATCTGCTTTGATAGTTCGACTATCTGTCTGCTTTTTGATAGCTCGACTATCTGTGTGATAGTTCGACTATCTGTGTGATAGCTCGACTATCTGCCTTGATAGTTCGACTATCTGTGTCGTTCGACTATCTGTCTGATAAGTCGATGATCTCCGTGCTTCGGTCGATGATCTCCGAGGGTCGTTCGACGTTCTTTTTTCTGCCTTTAGTAAAGTTATATTATTTATTTCTTATCTGCTTGGCATATTTTATTAAAGTATATTTCATTGATGTTATGCTATTATTTCCAGGCAAACTTTGCTTCATTCTTTATGCATGAGTCAATCTTTATCTGACAAAGTGGTTTGTCTTATTAGTTGAAATATATTTTCTGCTTTATCTGCCAGGCTGTCCTTTATAGCCGTTAGACTCAAAAAGTCTTCTCTGGCCATAAAGAGCTCTTTCTGATGTGACTTTTTCTAGCACTCTTTTACCAGATTGATTTACAGCTTCTTAGAAAGCTTTATATTTTTATAGGATATCTGTCTGCAAGATATATTTTGCTTTGTGCTTTTTGCAGCCCAGTTTGCAGATTCCAGAAGAAGACAAAGTTCAAACTCAGATTAGAGCCGTTGCAAAGGCTCATATATAAAGTGCCTTCTAAAGACAGAGAAAAAATATATACAAGAATAACAACACAAAATACAAGAAGTTTTTACTCACAGCAGCATAGAGATCTACAGCTCTTAGAAATTCACATTCAATTGAGAAGATCAAATCTCTTCAGCATTCTTCTTCATTCTGAGTTCATCCTGCTCACAGGAATACATTCACTCAGAGGCTTTTAGAAGAAGAAGAAGAAGAAAGGAAACTGATTGAAGAAAAACACCTTTTCCAAATCAAGAGTCTTCTTCAAGCTTCTCTATCAGAATTTCTAGACAGTTCTCTGTCAAGAGTTCAGAAGAGTTCCTGCACCCTGAAGCAAGACTTCTTCCTGGATATTCTCTAAGCCAGGGGGAGCCTTGACTCTTTAGAGCTTTCTAGCTCTGTGCAATCCACTAGCTTCTCTAATTTGTTTTAACAATAGAGAAGAAACTTTAACTCTCTCAACCTCCTGTATAAAGGGTTATTACTCCCTTCAAAAGTGAACCTTGGTGGCAGGGCACCTGATCAAAAACCTGTGTTGGATTTTGAGCTCCTGATCAAAAGCTCAAAGGGTCTACTTGATCTACCTTAAGCAGATCAGTTGGTGGCAGGGCACCTGAACAAAAACCTGTAGTGGATTCCTACCAGGGTGGTAGAAGAGTGGACGTACCTATTTAGAGGGAACCACTATAAAATTTCTTGTGTCGTCTATGTTGCTTATTTAATTTATTGCACTGTGGTTGTGAGTAGAAATAACTAGGATTGCTAGTTGCTGTGATAGGATCAAAGCTCAACTGTAATTACAGTTGCCCTTCTCTAGTGCACTTCACTTTGTGTCAGGCTCTAGGGTTTAAAATATCTATAAACTCATTCCGCAAATTAACTCTAAGGGATTTGAGTAGGGTGTCATAATTTTTGAATACTCTATTCACCCCCCCCCCTCTAGAGTTGTATCTATCACCACTTTCACACTAGCTGGCAGGGTCGTAGGCTCGCTTGGAGGGAGGGAAGGGATATAATTTGTGGTTTCTGGCGGCACCAACTAAACCCCCAAATCAGGCTACCATCGAGCCGGATGGGATGATGGCTCGCTCGGTGACGAGACGAAAAGGAAGAATAACTAAATTAAGGACCACTCCTGCCGGCAAACTCTCACCTAGCTTATGGGGCAACTGGACCATGGAAGAACATTGCAAAGAGCCTCACTAGCAGGCTTGCAGATAGCCAGTACCTATTCTAAGCCGAGAGAGGGGAGCTCAGTCCTTCTGACACATAGCATATCAGCAAAGGTCTCCCGACGCGTCTACTCAGCATACCTCTCTCGCGAAATTCACTTATATAATCTAAGAAATGAACGAGCCGCGGTCATTGGTGGGCCAAAACCCGAACAGGCAAGCATACCTGTCGAATTGTAGTACCAAGGTCGTATTTAAACACGGGGCTGTCAAGTACTGCTACTCACGCTTGAAATATTATCCTACCGGAAAATAATTGGATTTTTAGAAATTTTAAAGTAAAGTAAAATGAAAGACAATTTGCGAGACGAAAAACTTATAATAAAAAGCTAGCACTTGATCGATGATTCACCATGAAAAGAGATGAAGGAAATAAAAATGTAATTTTATAATTGCAAACTAACTCGATCGTGGCGGATCCGATATTAAGACAAAATCTCGCTAGAGTATTAGGTCTCCTAACTTATAAACTCTTTGATCGAAATCTCTTTACAAATCAAAGAAGCTTAAAGTTGCATTATCGAGGTGATCCGCACTATTGGATTTGACTCCAATCCGGAGGATTTACGTCATCCTATCTCTAGGGTTGCGTGCAACTCCTTCCTTCTTTGAGTGATCTTTCAAATCATGAGTCTCTCGACTACTATGAAATGAGAACAAGGCCTACTACCGTATACCGGAAATACAGAGTCGACACAAATTAATCAAAGAAGGATCGAGCTAATTTTAGCAAAAATAAAATTACAAAATAAGAAAAATCGTCATCTCAAATCATGGATCCTCATGATCAAATGCTACAAGGAAATTAGCTACGCATAATTGAAGGGGAAGACAAAATAAAAGAAGAGAGAAACATTTTCATTATTATTACTAAAAAGAAACGTTCACAATGCTAAAACAAAACGATCTTAAACAAAGCTTTCAAACAACAATTGAAATTACAACTAAAAGGGAAACTAGAAATGAAAATTACAATGAAAAGAACTCTCTTGACTTGTACTCTCTTGCTCTCTTGCTCTCTTGCTCCAACCTCTCCAAAGCATGCGATATGGGTTCCTTTTATAGGAGAGGAGGGAAGCATCTAGAAGAAGGGGGAGATCAAGGGTGGCCGGCCATAGGGGGAAGTTGGTTCATGCATGATATAAATGAAGGAGAGAGAAATGGTAGAGTGCATGCATGTATTTAATGAAAAATGTAAAATATAAAATGGGGGGAATGAATGGAAAATAAAGGAGAAGAGAGAGATGGTAGGGGCCGGCCACATGGGATGAAGTGTTCATGCATAATATTAAAATGAGGGGAGAGAAGATAATATGATTCATGCATGAAATAATGAGGTGGCAAGGAAATAATAGAAGAGAGAGAAGGGGGGTGGTTGTATGTATGCATGAATTGAAAGGTGGCCGGCCACTTGATTTGAAGGCATGTTGGGCTGCATGGGCTCGGGCTAGAGAGGAAAAGGGAGCAGCTAGGTGGGCTCGGGTAGGGGAATATAGGCTGCATGGGCTGCTCCAATGTTGAAAGCTCGGGCTGCCCTTTGTGGACTTGAATGAAATAATTCAAGGGCAGCACTTGTAGGCTCGGGCTGCACCAATGCTTCATGTAGGGCTTCGGGTAGGCTGTGTTAGGTGGCTGGGCTGCTTCTTCATGGGCTTGGACTTGTGAAGGGCTCGGCTAGGGGCTGCACCTACAAAACAACATATAAAAAAAACAAAATATTAGTTCTCATAATAATATAAATAAGTAACATGTTGTTAAAAATAAACTAATCTTAACTAGCACAACACATAACACATAATACATAATATAATAAAAATATATAATAAAAACTATAGATTTTAATATCATGACATAACAAAATGAAATTGCCATAGAAACTAGGAATTATAATATCTTAACACAAAAAGACTTTAAGACGAAATAAAACAAAACATGCATATAAATACTTAAAATAGGAATTTTTCATACTAAACTACCCCAAAATATGATGACTAAATCTAGTCATCAAACACCCCCATGCTTAGACATTTGCTTGCCCTCAATCAAATAGAAATAAAACTAGGGAGAAGCAAAAAGAAAGCAAAAGATATATATATTTTTAAGTTCCATAGTTAAGAAAAGCAAAACATGAAAAATTAAACTATCCTAATATTCATATTATCAACTAGTGGGGTGAGAAGTGCACAATAGAAAAATTGAAAATGGAATCCTAAAAATCTCATTAAAACATAAGGGAAGTCTACTAATTTCTAAATCTTAAAAACAAGGCATCCAAAATAAATGAAAATAAGGAAAACAAAAGTAGAGGTTCTAAGTAAACGGCGCATTAACAAACTACTAGGTTGCTAGATAAAAATTAACCCTAAAGCACTCCAAGATAACCTCCAAAGAAATCCATCAATGATGGTGGTCATAGGCTTGTACGTTCACACTTTCTCCACTACGCAAATTTACATTCTAAGATCAATAGGACTTCTAATAGGCGTTAAGACTTGGTTTAGGTGAATGATTAGGAAATGGAAACAAAGATAAACATAATGGCTTAAACACTAAACCAAGGGTGAGCTTAAAAATAAACAAAGCATAAGACATGATAAGTACTTCAATTCAAACTAAAATAAACATAAGGCCATGTATTTTTTTCTTTTATAAACTTGGCCAAACATAAACTTTTTGCATTTTTATTTTGATTTTTTCATTTTTCTTTCTCAATTTTTTTCTTTTTGAATAACAATTGATAAGGAAGCTCCAAAAATAAGCTTTATAATGTCCTTTTCATTTCCAAAATAATACAATACCCCTCCCACAAAAAATAATTTTAAGCTCAAGGTTATAGTGTGAAAATAGGAAGGGCATTTGGCTTTGGTGAACAAGATGAAATGAAAGGTGGAGCTAAAAACAAGGAAAATAAGGAAAAGGCCCAAAATTGTTTTGCAAGGGTTTTGTTTTTGGTGGGCAAGAAAAGCTCAAACTATTCAAATAGTGGCCTAAATCATTTCTAAAGAACGTAAAAAATGGCGCAAATGCTTCGAGAGTAGCTTGGTACAAGTTCTAGACACCAAGAAAGACTACCCCGCAAATGAAAAGGACTAATGATACCTAGCAACCATTTGTAAGTAACTAACCGAATAAAAAGACATAACTACGCATTGCTAGCTTATAACTTAAAAACCGGATGCCTATATTTAAGAAAAAGAAACTAGTAGAACTAGACTATGTTAAAATGATAGGTTTAGAAAACCATTTTCAAAGTAATCTATATAGAACTAAGAAACCGCATGGGCCTACACTTCACTAGAAGAAACATGAAAATAAAGATAGAAATAATTTTAGATTTTGTTTTTCAAATAGATTTTAGCACAATTTTTTGGTTTTTTTTGTTTTTCTAATTTTTTGGGTTTTATATTTTATAATTTTTTTGAATTTTTGATGAAATAACATAAAATACTATACTAATATAAGATATAAAATTTTTTTTCTTTTTGAAAGAAGAAAAACAGAAAGAAAGGCAAAAAGAAACTAGACCCCCCATGCGTAAATTCTTCATTGCCCTCAATGAAGAAAACATAAAGAAAAAGAGAAGGGGACTGAGAAGAAGAGAAAAAAAAATGTAGGAAAAATAAATAACTAAAAAGAACAGGACTTCCCCGGGTTCGTGAGATGAAGGCGGATGTCGCTCCCCCATGCTTGCCTTTTAGAGTACTTGATCGTCAGCAGGTATGACTTGATCCATCTGATATCAGCAACGGCGGAGCGGCGACCACGATCATGGACTTGATTGGCCGCCGGTAGAAAGAGCAAAATAAAAGAAAAAAATAGATAGAGTCCATGGGCAGATGCCCGATAATGTTTTTTATTACAATAGTTCAAATAAAAGAGTTTCATAAGAATATAATAGTCCAAAAGAAAAAAATGTCCATCAGAAAATAATAAACTAAGAATCAAAAAGAAGATTCTCCTTTGCAGGAGTCACAGAATCATTAGAGAAATAGAGTTTAAGCCTATGGTCATTAACCTTAAAGTCCCCCTTATCGGGGTGCGAAAGTAGCACAGTTTTATCAGAAAAAACATCCTTGACCGTGAACGGTCCAGACCAACGAGATTTAGATTTTCCAAAGAAAATATGCAGACGTGAATTTAAAAGAAGAACCTGATCGCCTGGCTTAAAATTTTTATGATGGCGAAAGTTCTTATCGTGATATATTTTCGTTTCAAGATCGGGTGGTTTATCAGAATAGTTGTTCAAATTTTTGTCGTTTTCAAAAGTAAAATTTTCAAGATTCTTTTGTTTAAAATCAGTTTCATTTTCAGAAATAGTTTGTACGGACATAACCGTATTTTCAAAAATAGTTGATGAGGGTCCAAAAAAGGAGAAGAAAAATCGTTTGGAGAAAAATAGGAGTCTTCTTTTAAATCATCAATGAAAAAACAAGAGTCATCATTTTGTAAAGAGTTTTTCATCGATTTATTAATATCAAATGCTACTTCCTCATCTCCTACATGCAGAAAAAGTTTTCCGTCACTCACATTTATGATTGCGCGAGCGATGGCTAGGAAGGGACGACCAAGGATAAGAGGGACCTCGATGTCCTCTTCAATATCGAGAATGACAAAATCCACCGGGAAGATGAATTTATCGACCTTCACTAGCACATCCTCAACAACACCTAACGGATACTTAATTGAACGATCGGCTAACTGAATACTCATGCGCGTAGGGCTGAGAGTGCCCAATCCTAGCTTTTTAAATAAAGAAAAAGGCATCAAATTGATGCTTGCACCAAGATCCGCTAACGCATGTTTAACAAACAGATCGCCAAAAACACAAGGAATTGAAAAACTACCCGGATCGTTTATCTTTTTAGGAAGATTAGAATTCTTAACGACCGCCGAGCATTCTTCATTTAACGTTACATGAGAAAAATTTTCCAATTTCTTTTTATTCGTTAATAAATCTTTAAGATATTTGGCGCGCTTAGGCATTTGACTAATCGCTTCATGAAACGGCAAATTAATATGAATTTGTTTAAATATTTCAAGAAAGCGTTGATATTGATTATCTAGTTTTTCTTGCCTAAGTCTAGCCGGGTAAGGAGGTGGCGGAAATTCATTTATAATAACTGGAGCATCATTTTGAAAATCAGAAAGAACAGAAATATCTTTTTCTTTGTCAAAAGTAGATTTTTCATTTTCAAGATTTGATTTTTCATTTTCCGTGGGGATAATAACAGGAGGGACAATCACCGTTGGCTCTTCCCTTGTGATGGGCTCGTTAACAACCTTACCGCTCCGAAGGGAAATCGTATTTGCGTGTTCCCTTGGGTTAGGCTCAGTGTTCGAGGGAAGAGTTCCAGGTGGTCTCTCATAAAAAGCCTTGGCGAGTTGGCTGACCTGATTTTCTAAATTTTTAATTGATCCCGTTATGTTTCTAATAGTGGCATCGTTTGAGCTTATATACTTAGCGAGGATCTCTTCCAAAGGGGAAGGTTTTTGAAAATTTTGTTGTGGTGGTGGTGGTGGTGTAAAATCGTGCGGTGGGCGTACTACGTTAGCATTATTACTCCAAGAAAAATTAGGATGGTTACGCCATCCAGGATGATAAGAGTTCGTAGCAGCATTAAAACTAGGAGGAGAAGAAAAATTCGAAAAAGTAGAAAAATTATTGGCAGAATTATTTTGAGCAGACCTGGGTATGTTCCCCAGATAATCCACCTGCTCGGCGGCAGCAGCATTTTCATATACCTTAGCGGCGGAGGGAGCAGTCATCTCCGAGATCTTCTTGTTGAGCATTTCCACTTGCATCGCCAGTTGCGTCACCGAATCCACTTCAAATATACCTGCAGGTTTAGATGGGCGAGACCTGGACGAATTCCACTGATAAGTGTTCATTGCCATGTCATCGATAAGCTCAAGAGCGGCTTCCGGAGTTTTGCGGTCTAAAGAACCAGCGGAAACGGCATCTATCATTTGCTTAGTCTCTTGGTTTAGCCCATTATAAAATGTCTGAACCTGTAACCATACAGGCAAAGCATGATGTGGGCATCTTCTCAAAAGTTCTTTGAACCTCTCCCAAGTGTCATAGAGGGTCTCAGAATTAATTTGAGAATATGAAGTTATATCATTTCGAAGCTTAGCAGTTTTAGCGGGGGGGAAATAACGAGAAAGAAATTTTTCAGTTAAAATGTTCCAAGTAGTAATTGATCCTCTTGGAAGAGAACTCAACCACTGTTTGGCTTTAGTTCTTAAGGAGAATGGGAAGAGTCTTAGCCTTATCGCATCGTCTGAGACACCATTGATTTTAAAGGTGTCACAGATTTCAAGAAAATTGGCAATATGCAAGTTCGGATCTTCATCTTGTAATCCGTCGAACTGTACATATTGCTGCACCATTTGTATGATGCTAGGCTTAAGCTCGAAGTTATTGTTCGCAATTGCAGGTCGAACAATACTTGTCTCAGTCCCCTCCAGATTGGGTCGAGCATAATCGGACATAGTCCTTTGCTGAGCCATTTCTGGGTTAGGGTCTCCCATCTCAGAATTAAAATTACAATCCCCAAAGGAATCCTCAACCGCTGTTTGAGAAGTGGAAGCCCCGAATCGTAGTTGTCTCCGAAAGGAGCGTTCGATTTCCGGGTCCAAATCAACAAGTAGCGACGGATTCGCACAGGTCATGCACTAGCAAAGAAGACGAAGAAAAAACGAAAATGGAAACTTGAAAAAGAAAGAAAAAGAGAAGAAAGGATTTTTTTTGAAAATAGAATTTTTTACGGCTTGGCTCTCGAACTTCCCGAGGACTACCCGGTGAAGGGTTCGCCTGGTACTAGGTAAAATGGTGGCGCTTAAAGCCCCTTACCCTTTTCGAGAGATTTTAGGTGGGGTAGAAATAAGGTGAAGTGGGTTGATTATAAATATTTAAATATATAAATTATAATTTTTTTTTTTGATTTTTGTAGAAGTAATAGCGCAAGCGTTTTCAAAATATTGACGAAGAAAACTCCCCGGCAACGGCGCCAAAAACTTGGTGGGCCAAAACCCGAACAGGCAAGCGTACCTGTCAAATTGTAGTACCAAGGTCGTATTTAAACACGGGGCTGTCAAGTACTGCTACTCACGCTTGAAATATTATCCTACCGGAAAATAGTTGGATTTTTAGAAATTTTAAAGTAAAGTAAAATGAAAGACAATTTGCGAGACGAAAAACTTATAATAAAAAGCTAGCACTTGATCGATGATTCACCATGAAAAGAGATGAAGGAAATAAAAATGTAATTTTATAATTGCAAACTAACTCGACCGTGGCGGATCCGATATTAAGACAAAATCTCGCTAGAGTATTAGGTCTCCTAACTTATAAACTCTTTGATCGAAATCTCTTTACAAATCAAAGAAGCTTAAAGTTGCATTATCGAGGTGATCCGCACTATTGGATTTGACTCCAATCCGGAGGATTTACGTCATCCTATCTCTAGGGTTGCGTGCAACTCCTTCCTTCTTTGAGTGATCTTTCAAATCATGAGTCTCTCGACTACTATGAAATGAGAACAAGGCCTACTACCGTATACCGGAAATACAGAGTCGACACAAATTAATCAAAGAAGGATCGAGCTAATTTTAGCAAAAATAAAATTACAAAATAAGAAAAATCGTCATCTCAAATCATGGATCCTCATGATCAAATGCTACAAGGAAATTAGCTACGCATAATTGAAGGGGAAGACGAAATAAAAGAAGAGAGAAACATTTTCATTATTATTACTAAAAAGAAACGTTCACAATGCTAAAACAAAACGATCTTAAACAAAGCTTTCAAACAACAATTGAAATTACAACTAAAAGGGAAACTAGAAATGAAAATTACAATGAAAAGAACTCTCTTGACTTGTACTCTCTTGCTCTCTTGCTCTCTTGCTCCAATCCAACCTCTCCAAAGCATGGGATATGGGTTCCTTTTATAGGAGAGGAGGGAAGCATCTAGAAGAAGGGGGAGATCAAGGGTAGCCGGCCATAGGGGGGAAGTTGGTTCATGCATGATATAAATGAAGGAGAGAGAAATGGTAGAGTGCATGCATGTATTTAATGAAAAATGTAAAATATAAAATGGGGGGAATGAATGGAAAATAAAGGAGAAGAGAGAGATGGTAGGGGCCGGCCACATGGGATGAAGTGTTCATGCATGATATTAAAATGAGGGGAGAGAAGATAATATGATTCATGCATGAAATAATGAGGTGGCAAGGAAATAATAGAAGAGAGAGAAGGGGGGTGGCTGTATGTATGCATGAATTGAAAGGTGGCCGGCCACTTGATTTGAAGGCATGTTGGGCTGCATGGGCTCGGGCTAGAGAGGAAAAGGGAGCAGCTAGGTGGGCTCGGGTAGGGGAATATAGGCTGCATGGGCTGCTCCAATGTTGAAAGCTCGGGCTGCCCTTTGTGGACTTGAATGAAATAATTCAAGGGCAACACTTGTAGGCTCGGGCTGCACCAATGCTTCATGTAGGGCTTCGGGTAGGCTGTGTTAGGTGGCCGGGCTGCTTCTTCATGGGCTTGGACTTGTGAAGGGCTCGGCTAGGGGCTGCACCTACAAAACAACATATAAAAAAAACAAAATATTAGTTCTCATAATAATATAAATAAGTAACATGTTGTTAAAAATAAACTAATCTTAACTAGCACAACACATAACACATAATACATAATATAATAAAAATATATAATAAAAACTATAGATTTTAATATCATGACATAACAAAATGAAATTGCCATAGAAACTAGGAATTATAATATCTTAACACAAAAAGACTTTAAGACGAAATAAAACAAAACATGCATATAAATACTTAAAATATATAATTAAAATAGGAATTTTTCATACTAAACTACCCCAAAATATGATGACTAAATCTAGTCATCAGTCATCACCTAAGAGCCTAAGGTCCGGGCATGATAACAGAAGCACTTGCGAATAATAATGAGAGAAGCAAAAAATGAACAGGAAAAAAAGGCCTTTCGGAGAAAAGCAGAAAAGAAAGCCAATTCTGTATATATGTATCCCAAAATTTTACATGTTTTTAGGCATCCCGCCCACTACCTAGAAAATAAAAAAGGAAAAATGTTACAAGGCAGAAAAAGGCGGGTGGTCGTCAGGAACAACTGTCGGAGGTCTTGCTAGAGCTCCCGCTGGAGGTCTCACTGGAAGATTTGCTGCCAGACCCGTCGTTCTGGCCGAGATCCAATGCATCATCTTCTCCCTGAGGGTCTCCCTCTCCCGCAGGCTTGGGGATGGGCTCGAATAGCCAGGGGAGGACCCCGCACACGGTAAGGGTCTTGCCATCTTCGTTCAAAAAGCCTGATTCCCGCAACACCTTGATCACCATCATGGTTTCCTCCCATGCATTTTCTTACATCATCTCTTCTATCTCATACTCTGAGAAGTGACGACTCTTGAGCCTCTCGTCCAGGGAAGGCAGAGCTGGCACTTTGGCTTCTTACATGAGCTTGAGCTCAGCCTTCAGAAGTTGGATCTCACATGCAAGGCCGGCCTCCCTCATGCGCGACAATTGAGCTTGGGCGGAATCCTGCGAAAAATTCTTTTGAGCTGTGGAAAATGGCAGACATCAAAATCCTTACATATCTAAATTAATGGGCGAATGGAGAGAAGCTTTTGCGAGCCTGCCAGGTCTGCCTTCAGTGCGGCCGCCTCAGTTACGGATTGGTACTGCGACTTCCGCACGTTGCCTAGGTTCTGCTCTATATAGAGGCCACAGCGCGCGCACATGCGTGATCTCAAGTACGCGCATCTGGGCTCGCACAGCCTCATGAGCGAGACCCTTTATGGTCTCTTGGTCATAGATGCTCGCATCCTCCCGGCTATAAATCCCGAAGCCTACCACATAGGCCTCGCCGCTGGAGGTTTCTCTTTCCATCCAGGAGGGGAGAAGTGAAGAGGGGGTGACCTGGTTGGTTTCCCAGTCCCACTTCAGGAGGGGTTGGCCCTCTTCATCTAGATGTTTCCCGCCCACGCCGAAGTTGCGGTGCCCTTTCGACACAGGCTTGGCGGGAACCCTCTTTAGGACAGCATGAGTCTCGTCAAGAACACCTGCTTCCCCCACGGAAGACGGGAGCATGGTCGGGGTTTTGACCGGATGTCCGGTTGTGGTCTCGGTGAGGGACTTGCCCTTGTCTGCCGTGGATGGTTTTATTTTCTTCTTAGGAGGAGCTATAGGGGGGAAGTTGGGCTTCTGCTTCCAGGCACTTGGTGTAGAAGATGTTGGAGTTACCATGGTGATCTAGAAGTGGTCAAACATGTAATCTCACTGCCAACGCGATATGAGCCTGCAGGGTCGCACATTAGAGCATGTGGAGAAGTTGGAAGATTGACTGTGTTGGTAAGGGTTACCAATCACCATACAAGAATGGGGTCAGGCAAACATTGCAAGGAAATTCATCGAGAATCGTCAAGTATGACTCGCTGACTCTCGACGAGTTCGTCGAGAATGAATTGTCGGGATCGTCGAGTATGACTCGCCGAATCTCGACGAGTTCGTCGAGAATCATTCGTCGCGAATGATTTGTCGAGAATCATCGAGTATGACTCGCCGACTCTCGACGAATTCGTCGAGAATCGAATTGTTTGATTCCCGGCGATTGGTGATACTCGACGATTCCATCCTCAATTCTCGACGATTCTGCAGATGATTCTCGCCGAATCTGTCTGCTGATTATCGCCGAATCTGGAACTGATTCTCGCCGAACCTGGAGCTCATTCCCGGCAAATGATTCTGAAACCCTATGTTGTGTGGTCTGTGGATAGCGATTCTCTTAGGTCTGTTTATACCTTTGGTATAAATATGGACTTAGGGTTTTGGGATGAAGTGTTTGCGTGCTTTTCTCCTACGGCCGAATCGAACCCTACGGAAGCATTCTGCCGCGCCGATCCACCGAATCTCGAACCCCGCCGGACGGAAGAGTTCTGCTTCCGCCGATCGCTCGCTCCGCCGGCCTCCTCTCCGACGACAGTCGCCGGTGTTGTTATTCCTGGTGCGGACCTAGCAGTCCGTGGAAGTGCAAGGTGCAGTTGATCTCCTTCCCGACCCTTCGTGCGATGAAGCTCGGTGTTCTCCTGCTCGTGTGGATTTCTACAGAGACGAAGACGTTATTCTACGTAGAACTCGCCACCGATAAGGACTCAAAGCTTGGAGCATCTCTGTTGAGTTTTGACTCAACACCGGAAAGGTAACTTTTACCTAGTTGTTTGTTAACTTCTTGATTCGACATTCATGGCCTGATCCCTATCTCTTTGGGTTGTTCTTGATTTTATTACTTCCACTGCGTGTACAAGTGTTGTGCCATCCTCATAGAGAAACCCAACAGTGGTATTAGAGGGAGGTTTCGGCCATGATTGCTGTTTTGGAAGTTAGGTTATTCCAGTTCGTGTAAACCTAGAGATTTAGAAGTGTTCTAAATGTCTAGATTTAATCCTGGAACATCAATTGTTGATGGTTTTTTCAAGGGAATTCCGTAGGCCCATAACCAATAGGTTAGGGGCTCTACCCCTTGGAACCTTGCCAAGAACGTATAGGATTTCGTGGTAATTTCTAATTGTTAGAAATTGTTGTCTCCTTAGCAGTAACCGTCCCTCGAGTCGTTAATGAGCCCGTGTATTGTTTTGGATTTTGAATCCAACAATGAGAGATGAGCTTGTCTACTGCTTTAAGTCGAGTTGCCTTTGCCTTTGTCCAATGCATGTAAATCTGAAGATTTGGAAGAGTCCGGATGTTCAGATTTAGCCCTTTCTTCTATCAAATGTTGATATTACCATGTTGTGCACATAAGGGATGCATGTGGATTTTAGAAAGTGTTTTTCTTTGGATGTGCACATTGATCAAATGTTGATCATGGTTAATTGTTAACCTATAATCAAAAATTCCCTTCATCAAATATTAAGTGTTCGGATGCCTTCCGATGGATGACACTCTTCCTGCCTCGATCGATGAAGTGTGGGCTTGCCAAAGCAAGGTGCATTAATCTATCTTGGTAAGGGTGCGAGCAGATAATTGTGATATCCCACTGTCGACATCGGGTCTAACTTAACTAGGTGACCTCAAATGTTGAGTGCCTAGAGGCATAGGGTTGGCATGCACCATATGATGGATGCGAATAAGGAGTTATTCACCAACCATACAAGAATTGCATGAGGATGCAATTGGCAAGCGTTGCCTACCTAAATAACCACATCGTGAGAGAAAAGCCAAAGCTGACTCATTGTGTTGGTGAAATACGGATCTTGTCCACTAAGAGAGTAGCTCGCATGAACTCTCCGAATTGATAGTGAGGGCTATCATTTCGATTAAAATAGTGGGAGTTTTAATTGAAGTCCAAATTAAAATAAATTGTATTTTGAAATTTTGGTACTGATATTATTCTGCATGAATTCTTGTAGAATTTCATGGCAAGTGGTTCACACTCCACTCTGTCTCTGAGAGCCATCCTTGAGAAGGATAAGCTCAGTGGGACTAACTACATGGACTGGTACAGGAACCTGAGAATTGTTCTCAGGCAAGAGCGAAAGCTCTATGTCTTGGAAGAAGAAGCCCCCGAGGTGCCGACCGGAAATTCTTCCCGTGCTGATAAAGATACTTATAAGAAGTATACTGATGACTCCTTAGACGTCGAATGCCTTATGCTTGCCACCATGAACTCTGAGCTTCAGAAGCAATATGAGAACATGGGGTGCAATTTGATTAACGAGCATCTCAAGAAAATGTTTCAAGGGCAAGCTCGTCAAGAGAGGTTTGACGTCACAAAAGCGTTGTTTCAGTGCAAGATGGGAGTTCGAGACTCAGTAGGGACTCACATACTCAAGATGATTGGGTATATAGAGAACCTTGAAAGGCTGGGTTTTCCTCTGGGTCAAGAGTTAGCCACAGATCTGATTCTGCAATCATTGCCGGATAGTTATGAGCAGTTTATCTTGAACTACAACATGAATGAAATAGACAAGACACTGCCTGAGCTCCTAAGCATGTTAAGAACTGCCGAGATCAACATGAAGAAGGCCAAGCCTGCCAGCCCCATACTGATGGTGCATAAGGGCAAGGGCAAGGCCAAGGGCTCTAAGAAGACGAAGGTGGGACCTAAGTCATATCTTAAGCCCAAGTCTTCTACACTGAAGAAAAAGGAGAGCACGGTGAAGGAAGGGAAATGCCACCACTGTGGCAAGGCTGGTCATTGGAGGAGGAACTGTCCTTCTTACATTGAGGGTCTGCAGAAAATGAAGGGAGGTATGACTTCCGCTTCAAATATTTACGTTATAGAGATAAACCTTTCTGCTCCTTCATCCTGGGTATTGGATATCGAATGTGGTTCACACATTTGTACAAATATACAGGAACTGGAAAGGAGAAGATTGCTAAGTAAAGGGGAGGTGGACCTGCGTGTCGGCAATGGAGCAAGAGTTGCTGCTGTAGCCATAGGGGTTTACCGTCTTTCTTTGCCCAGTGGGCTTGTAATAGAATTAGATAATTGTTATTTTGTTCCGGCCATAACTAGAAATATTATATCCATTTCATGCTTGGACATGATTGGATTTTCTTTTATAATTAAGAACAACTGTTGTTCTATATTTAAGAATGATGTTTGTTATGCTATAGCCCAATTGTTTAATGGTCTTTATGTTTTGAACTTGGACCATCTGATCTATAATGTAGAAAATAATAAAAGACTAAGAACAAATGACTCAAACCCTATATATCTCTAGCATTGTCGTTTGGGCCATATAAACGAGAAACGCATATCCAAGCTCCATAAAGATGGACTTTTGGACTCATTTGATTATGAATCATTTGAGCGATGCGAATCTTGTTTGTTAGGCAAGATGACTAAAACCCCTTTCACTGGTTATACTGAGAGGGCTGAGGATCTCTTGGGTGTTATACATAGTGATGTATGCGGACCCATGAGCTCCATGGCTAGAGGTGGGTATTTCTACTTCGTTACATTTACTGATGATTTCAGTAGATACGGATATGCGTATCTTATGAAGTGCAAATCTTAGACCTTTGAAAAGTTCAAAGAGTTCAGGAATGAAGTAGAAAACCAGTTGGGTAAAAGGGTTAAAGCACTCTGATTTGATCGAGGTGGCGAATACCTGAGTCATGAGTTCCGTGATCATCTGAAAGAGTGTGGTATTGTATCACAGCTCACTCCACCCAGAACACCACAACATAATGGTGTGTCTGAGAGGAGAAATCGTACTCTGTAAGACATGGTACGTTCGATGATGAGTCATGCAGATTTGCCTGTTTCCTTTTGGGGTTTTGCTTTAGAGACTGCTGCAATGAAACTGAATCGCACTCCAACGAAAACAGTTCTAAAGACACCATATGAGATATGGACTGGGAAGCGTCCTAGTATGTCGTTCATTAAAATTTGGGACTGTGAGGCATACGTGCGACGTAAAATACCTGACAAGCTGGAACCCAAATCGGATAAATGTAATCTGGTGGGATATCCTAAGGAAACGAAAGGGTATTACTTTTACCTACCGTCCGAGGGTAAAGTGTTTTTTGCAAGGACTGGTGTCTTCTTGGAGAGAGAATTCTTATCAAGAAAGACTGAAATGGTAGAACTTGAAGAAGTTCAAGAACCACAAGTAGTGAATGAACTGGAATTGGATTCTGAGACAGGACTACAAGATGTTGTAGCTAGAGAACCCGCGCAAGAAACACAAGTCCTACGTAGATCTGGTAGACCGAGATTTGAGCCTGAGAGATATGGATTTCTCATGTCTCAAAATGGTAATGTGTTGCTTATGGATCATGATGATGAACCAATAACCTACCAAGAGGCTATGAATGGACCGGACTCCGACAAATGGCTTGAGGCTATGAAATCCGAAATGGACTTCATGTATGCAAACCAAGTTTGGAACTTGGTGGAACCACCTAAAGGGGTACGACCCATAGGGTGCAAATGGGTCTTCAAGAAGAAGACCGACATGGATGGGAATGTACAGACATTCAAAGGGCGACTGGTGGCTAAAGGTTTCAAGCAAATTCATGGTATTGACTATGATGAGACCTTTTCCCCTGTTGTCATGGTAAAGTCTATAAGGATATTGCTTACTATTGCTGCGTATTATGACTACGAGATCTGGCAGATGGATGTCAAAACGGCTTTCCTTAATGGAAACCTCCTTGAGGAAGTGTACATGACACAACCCGAGGGTTTTGTATCCCCAAATGAAGCCACTAAAATATGCAAGCTGAATAGGTCCATCTATGGACTGAAGCAGGCCACTCGAAGTTAGAATCTTCATTTTTATGAGAAAATCAAAGAGTTTGGCTTCATCAAGAATGAAGATGAGCCTTGTGTTTACAAGCGAATCAGTGGGAGCATTGTTGTCTTCCTGATATTGTATGTAGATGACATACTATTGATTGGGAATGACATTCCTACCCTGAAAGTTGTTAAGAACAACCTAGGGAACTGCTTTTCTATGAAGGATTTGGGTGAAGCGACTTACATACTCGGTATTAAGATCTATAGATATAGATCGAAGAAGTTGCTGGGTTTGACCTAGAGTACATACATTGAGAAGGTGTTGAAGCGGTTCAACATGCTTGAGTCCAAGAAAGGATTTTTACCCATGTCTCATGGTGTGAATCTCTCTAAGGACCAGTGTCCAAAATCTTGTGAAGATAAGGACCGCATGAAGTTGATTCCATATGCTTCGGCAATTGGATCAATCATGTATGCGATGTTATGTACTCGACCCGATGTCTCCTTTGCTTTGAGCATGACTAGCAGGTATCAGTCAGACCCCGGTGAGTGTCACTGGATTGTAGTCAAGAATATCCTGAAGTACTTGAGAAGGACAAAGGATGTGTTCTTGGTGTATGGTGGAGAGGAAGAGCTCGTTGTAAATGGTTACATGGATGCTAGCTTCCAAACTAATAGGGACAACTCAAAGTCTCGGTCATATTTTGTGTTTTGCCTTAATAGAGGAGCTGTGAGTTGGAAGAGTTCCAAGCAAGAGATAGTTGTTGATTCTATAATAGAGGCCGAGTATATTGCTGCAGCTAACGCAGCGAAGGAGGCTGTATGGATTAGGAAATTCATCGGCGAGCTTGATGTAGTTCCTAGCATTGTTGGTCCCATAGTTCTCTATTGTGATGGCAATGGTGCAATTGCACAATTTAAGGAACCTAGATCTCATCAGCGCTCCAAGCACATACTTAGGCGGTTCCATCTTATTCGTGAGATTGTCGAACGAGGAGATGTGAACATCTGTAGAGTGCCGACTGAGGAGAATATTGTGGATCCACTGACAAAGCCTCTCGCACAGAGAAAGCATGATGGTCATACTAGATCAATGGGTATGCGATAACTAAATGATCAACTCTAGTGAGAGTCTTGTGGGTTGCATGTAAATATATATTCTGTTGGCTATTTGTTATTTATTCATATGATGAATTGTGTACCTAGATTTTTCTTTTACAATTAATGGCAAGTTCTTTTATTATGGTTTCTCTATGCGATAGTTAAATGTTAACATAATAAATACCCTTAGAATGTTCGCTTCCATAGGACATCAAGTACGTGACTTGAATGTGAGAGCCTGTGATTTATTTGAAGCTTCATTCTTAAAAGGTCCCTAGTCGTTGTATCATCATAGAAACTAAGGGTGAAGATGATACATTAAGACTAGCACGTGTGTTGACTGATGATCAGTTCTCATAGGTCATGATATTGTGATATCAAGTCATCATGTGGGTACTTGTTAATGAACAAGTTGTACTAGACAGACCCAACCTGAGACTACTCTGTGGATTGTTATCTAAACGTGTCATGAGTAGGTCTCAATTGACAATGGTGTTGTGGTCCTTTGACCTGAAGTCACAACATTCATCAAGTGAGGAAGAGCGTGCTTTGATGTCATCTAAAGTCTTCCTTGAGAAAGGTTGATAATAAGGGTGGTTGTTGGGCACGTTACGAATCATTTGGGTATTTGTGTGTGAGCAGATATGGGATTTGTCCTCCTATATGACAGGAGTTGCATCCATGGGCCCCTTGATGGAACTGGACTGAGAAATGCATGGCCATGCTTGGTTGAGTCAATATATGATATTGGACTCACCATTCTCTGGAAGTCCGTTCTAGATCAAGAACATTGGATTGAGCTATTATGATGGTGACACGGTCCATGCCTCTAGTTCTTTCCGGATGTAAGGGACAAAGGGACAAAGATAACGCTGGGACATTGTTCATAAGACTTATGAGTTATGAACTCTTATTGCTTGGGTAGCAATGATGCATTGTTAGATGCCGCTCATTATTTGTGAGGTTTTTGGTTTGATACTTTCAAGATCAAGTGGGAGACTGTTGGAGTTACCATGGTGATCTAGAAGTGGTCAAACATGTAATCTCACTGCCAACGCGATATGAGCCTGCAGGATCGCACATTAGAGCATGTGGAGAAGTTGGAAGATTGACTGTGTTGGTAAGGGTTACCAATCACCATACAGAATGGGGTCAGGTAAACGTTGCAAAGGAAATTCGTCGAGAATCGTCAAGTATGACTCGCCGACTCTCGACGAGTTTGTCGAGAATGATTCATTGGGAATCGTCGAGTATGACTTGCCAACTCTCGACGAGTTCGTCGAGAATCATTCGTCGCGAATGATTTGACGAGAATCATCGAGTATGACTCGCCGACTCTCGACGAATTCGTCGAGAATCGAATTGTTTGATTCCCGGCGATTGGTGATACTCGACGATTCCATCCTCGATTCTCGATGATTCTGCAGATGATTCTCGCCGAATCTGTCTGCTGATTCTCGCTGAATCTGGATCTGATTCTCGCCGAACCTGGAGCTCATTCCCGGCGAATGATTCTGAAACTCTATGCTGTGTGGTCTGCAGATAGTGATTCTCTTAGGTCTGTTTATACCTTTGGTATAAATATGGACTTAGGGTTTTGGGATGAAGTGTGTGCGTGCTTTTCTCCTACGGCCGAATCAAACCCGACGGAAGCGTTCTACTGTGCCGATCCGCCGAATCCCGAACCCAGCCGGACGGAAGAGTTCTGCTTCCGCTGATCGCTCGCTCCGCCGGCCTCCTCTCCGACGCCAGTTGCCGGTGTTGCTATTCCTGGCGCGGACCTAGCAGTCCGTGGAAGTGCAAGGTGCAGTTGATCTCCTTCCCGACCCTTCGTGCGATGAAGCTCGGTGTTCTCCTGCTCGTATGGATTTCTGCAAAGACGTAGACGTTATTCTACGTAGAACTCGCCACCGACAAGGACTCAAAGCTTGGAGCATCTCTGTTGAGTTTTGACTCAACACCGGAAAGGTAACTTTTACCTAGTTGTTTGTTAACTTCTTGATTCGACATTTATGGCCCGATCCCTATCTCTTTGGGTTGTTCTTGATTTTATTACTTCCACTACGTGCACAAGTGTTGTGCCATCCTCATAGAGAAACCCAACAGAAGAGGGGTTGGGCTCCTTTCGGCAGGCTAGGGTGACGGACTTGGTGAGAGCTAGGGTGTTGGCGAAGTCCCTAGTCTCATCGAAGGGCTAGTGGAGGGAGATTTTCCATTCACCTGTGAAAGCTTTAACGATCAAACTTATAATCTATGACGAAGGGTTACATAAATGGGCCGAAAGGGTACCTTCACCGGGAGGGACTGGCAGAAGAGAGTCCGGGTCTCGTCGAAGGAACTGGACATCAAAGGTCTTCATTCCGAGGAACTCGAGGAGGGCACCCTATCACCTTCAAAGGACGAGAGGCTTGTAGGTTGCTTTGTCATATTAAACTGGCGCAAGGGGAACATTACCGAAGTTCCCAGAGACAAAAACGAACTTCTTGTCCCAATTGTGGTTATTGTTGGCGAGACCGCTAGTCTTCACTGTTTGCCTAGGGAAGAAAATTGACCCGCCTTTGGACCAGAAGTTGAACAGCTTTCATAAGATTGGCAAGTTGAATTCAATCCTTCTCACCCCGTATATAGCAGGAGAAAGCTACCAGGATCGTGACGAAGTTGGGGTTGAGCTGGGTCGACACTACCCCGTAGTACTGGAGGGCTTTGTGCACTTACAACCAGAGGGGTAGGCGGAACCCCACCTATAAATGTTCTAGAGGGATGGCGAGCTCCCCTGCCAGCGTAAAGTTGACCCTATCTTCATTCTCAGGATTTCGCTCAACAAAATCCGGCGGGATGAAATCTGTAACTACCGAAAGGTATTCCTTCTGGGTCAATCGGCATAGACGGAAGTTATGGTCCAGGAAGGTTTGCACACACTTAGAACGGCCTTCGGTATCGCCAGGCATCTTGAGAAAAAGGTGGAATGGGAGAGGAAAGGCTAGTAGGCGAGAGGCTCTGAGTTGCAGAGGGAGGCACGAGCAGGGGGAAGGAATACGAAGGCACGGAGTCAGAAAGAAGTAAATGTGGTTGGTGAGCTTGCCTATTTATAGAAAGAGAAGTAATCATTAGTGTTTACCTAGGCAGCGGAAGTGCGGTTAACAAATTTCAATGTTTTTACTCTTCAGTTTCCACCCCGCCCCGCCGACGCCTGTCGCACCAGCAAATGGCGAGAGCTTCCGGGAGGGATCCAGGGTAAGAGCAAAGCAGCATGCATCTATGAAAAGAGAAAATGGTGGGGGAACCAGGCACTCAGCAAGATAGTTAAAATAACAAAGTGCATAAAATCAAACATCAAAGGCATCTCGTTGGGCGAGAGCCATAGAAATAATAATAATAATAATAATAATAATAATAGAAAATGTTTAGATTGATTAGAAGGGGTACATCGCGAGTAGGGTAGGCCGGGAGGTTAGGGAAAGAAGAAGCGAGATCCAGCAGAGCTCGGTACTGCTCTCATCGCCAACGGCCCCAACCTCGTATTTCCGACCTCGGCGACACCCGTGGGTAGTGATAAGCGGTTACGGCGGTAAGCCCTTGGTTTACCAAGCGCAGCTTGTCCCGGATTCGCGCGATGTGCCTTCCTGGGGAGGTCTCTTTGCCTTCACCCTGCCGCTCCTGCTCACCGAGAAGGTGGGAGTAATCTCTCTCGATCATAGCCATCTGCCATTCGATAGACGCCCAGAACCTGTTCAACGCCAGCAAATCGGCTTGGCACATCCAAACTAGCTTTGATAGGACTTCCGCTATTCGCTTCTGCCTAGTTTTGCTATTCCCGCAGGCGTCAAGGTAGTCCTCCATTTCGCTGGGGGAAGGCGAGGGCAAGATCATCTCCTCTTCTTCATCGGCTTCCGCTTCCAAAGTCTTTGGATCTAGCAAGAAAGGGCCAATCAGGTCAGGCGAAGGCGAAAGGACTAGGCAAAGTTCTCGCTTATCTATGGCAGGGGATGAACTCTTGGTGTCGGATTGGCGAGAAGGGTCGGGTTTCCCTTCAGGTTTTTTCCCGAAGAGCAGGTGGATTAGTTTGCCCCGTCCCGCGGGGTACTCCACGAGCTCCAGGGTGTTGGCCTCAGCCAATTGTGGGATGGCGGTATCTCCCTCCGCTGGAGGCCGAGACCCCGAAGCGGGTGCGGTCGATACAGTAGTAACCCTCTCGGGCGAGAGGGGAAGGCCGGTTTCTGAGTTGACAGGATCTTTGTGCACGGGATTCCTAGACCTTTGGTTGAGGAGGCTTGGGCTTTCGAGGCTAGGAGCTATGAGAAGCGAGTCAACGAAAGGCAAGCGGGGTGGATAAAGCGGGAGCCAGGCGGGAAAGGTACATGTGGTTCTTATAGGCTCGGCTCGGATCACCAAAGGAACAGCCTTCAAGACCAGCAGCAAGCTTTCGTCAGGGAGCTGGAGTGATTCAGCATTCACCGAAAAGTCATTCGCGACGTATTCAGGAACTGATCCCTGTAATAAGGGTAGCATAGAAGTAAGGCAGACCACTTTGAGGGTTCGCACAAAAGCGGCAAAGCAAGAAAAAAAAACCTCAAGTAAGGAAGGAGGGTTATCAACACAGCCGGGGGTCGGGGTGGGCAAGCCTAGATTCTTCTTTGAGTGGTCTTGCCTAACCGACTTGGCCTTCTTCTTCTGCGATAAATAGGGAGAGCTAGCAGGCCTCTTGACCATTAGCCAGGGGGAAACCCCGACGCAGTCTGCATGGGATCTCGCCTGAGCTGCGACGAGACGGTCTTGGAATTCTTGTGAGAGTGGCCTCTCATTGCACTTGGCATACATCTTGATAACCTTGCGAGAGCTTAAGCATAAGGTGGCAGCCACAGTGGTGGCATGAGGACTGGCCCGACAATATATATATATGGTTGTGGTAGAGCCCACAAAAAATTCTCTTCTAGGTCAGCAAGCGCTCAGCGAATATCTGGGGTTGGACATGTCTTTCTAAGCATAAGGCTAGCTCGCAAAGAGAGAGGATTGTGTATAACCCCATATTAATTGGGTGGGACCTAGAGGCTCGAAAGGCCAGGATTGGGCTACCCTTGGGCTAGCCTGGGGTTTAAAATAGATCAGACAAACAAACTACCAAAAGGGTTCCTGCCCGAGGCATGCAGGAAGGCTTGCGCCTATGTGAGTGGGATCTCTTCAGCTCCTAGCGTTAAGTGAGGCTCTGCCACTCAATGCCCTTTAAATTCTCGGCGTTGATTTACGACTCACCACTCAGCGCTCTCAACGCCTCGCGGCTTCCGCCTAAGTTTCTTATAGGGGAAGCCGGGAGGATCTATGGCTAAGGGCAGGTGGAAGGCCTACAGAATAACAGAAGGGTTTCTGCCCAGCGCAATCCATAGGAGAAATTACCTAGATGCCCTTTGGTCTGTATTTAGCTTCTCAAAACAGCGAAATTACGCTATTGGCAGACCAAGTTGGGCTGCAAATATACCTTTAGAACAGCGGAATTTTGTTGTTGGCAGACTAGATATTGGAAATCTATAAATAAGACCCACAGGATACCTCAGAGAAGAAGCTTTCATACTTTCTCAAATCAGTTAGTGCTTTCTGAGGTGCTCCTAGCCCAGCAATTAGCTAAGGAGGGGAAGCACTCAGAGATCTTCTGGGTTAGAGGAGGGTCCTCCTAGCCGAGGCTTAGGGTCAGTTCTATGTTCTTTGTTGCTAGTCAGGGGTCAGGGTTTGGGAGAAGTAGGTGTTGACTACACCCCAAGGTCTGAACTCTCGTTGAGGCCAGTTTTTGGCTTCAACAGTCGGATCTACAATTATTATATCGGACGACTCTTAAAGCGAACTTAAAATGAATTTGGGCCCCAAATTTGGCCTATGAAACAGCTGTGTCCAAGGTTGTGTACCTGCACATAAAGAAAATGTCCAACTACAGAGCTCTGCACGGCTTCATACACAGTCATGTGCCAGGCCGTGTAGCTCTACACGGCTTTGGACATAGTCGTGTCGCAAGTCGTCTTCCTCTTTGATTTAAAACTACTTAAGAAAAACTACACATAACTTTAAACACAACCATGTTCCAGGCCGTGTACATCCTCAAAGGTTCCAAAAGGGTTCCCAAGCACCCCTAAATCATCCCCCATCTTCATGGCACTTCTCTAAGGCTCTAAGGTTACTCATGACGAACTTGTATTCGGGTTTTGCGGTGTTATAGAAGTCCTCTGTGCAGGAGACGGTGTGACTTCTGGAGAGAACTTAGGGGGTTGTCAACCACTAGGTGACCGAGATGGGGCCCTTGAAGAGCAAGATAGAGAGCCTTTCTTCACAGGAGCGAACCATAAAGTTGAAGGAACCTAGAGTTGCTGAGTACAAATACTCTATCGATTAAATGCAGGATCGTTGTTTGTTATTCGAGAAGATCCGCGAGGAGGTTAAGTCCAAGGAAGTTGAGCCCCAAATGGAGGATATGAGGTGGCATTGCAGCATGAGATCGAGAAGGCTCTCTGGTTGGTTGAGCGGATGCTGGCTGTGATATTTCCGGACTTGGCATCGATGAACTTTCTAGAGACAAACACCTTGACTCTGGTACTGAGGGTGAAGAGTAGCTTTTATATCTTCATAGATTTGATTGTATTTTGTCTCCTCGGTGGTGAGTTTGTGTTTGCATTTGTTATTTGTATACTTGCACATTGTAGTGGCGTTGTGTATTATTTGCGGCACTTTGCTCTGTCTTTATTTATTATATTATTGCTTGTTGACTACTTAAGCATTGAGCATTTGCTTGTGATGATGATTGAGCATTTGTGTTATAGGCACCGCCATTTTACATGGGCTACTCTGGTTTGCTTCTTCGAGGTTAGATATTGGAGGTTGATACCTAGATGATGTCGTAACCTACTACAAGGGAAATGGGCGGACACTTCGAGCCGGGTAGTGAGAGGTTAAGGCCACTAAGCTAGGGGATGTCACTGAGTGTGGTGGTGAAGGGCGGACCTTTGAACCTGGGAGACCACGAGGGGGATAGGCCATGACAGAGTTGTGACGTACTACGAGGGAGAAGGGAAGTCCTTTGATTTGCGATGGTGGAAATTCACTAGGGCGTGGACCCAGAGAGATGGTAAAGGGTGGGCGCTTCGAACCGTTGGTGAGCGTCAGGGGAGAGGCAGGCCCTGGTTATGTCATGCCCTTTTGCGGGGGAGAAGGGCGTACCTTCGATCCGCGATAGTGGGATGTCACGGTGGCTTGATCCAAAAGAAATAGTGAAGTTCAGATGCTTTGAAATGTTGTCGAGCAAGGGGGACAGGCCCGAGCAAAGCCGTGACCTACTGTGGGGAGAATGACATACATTAAATCCATGGCAGTGGGAGGTCACTAAGGATAGGAGCCTTAGAAAGGCGGTGAAGGGGGGACCTTTGAACCATTGGTAGATACGAGGGGGCAGGACCTGGAAACGCTGTGATGCACTACGAGGGGAGAAAAGTAGACTTTCAATCCACTATAATGGGAGGTCGTCGGGGATCGACCCGGGAGCTCCAATATTGGAAGAACACTTTGAACTATTGGACCTACTATGCAGGCAAAGGGTCGACCTTTAAGCCGGGAAAGTGTAAGGTCCTAGGGACTGACCCCACAATTTTTCCATGATGGTAGAGTTAGAAGCAGATAAAACATGAAAGAAAATACTAGCACGTGCATAAGCGTATGCTTGAGAATTTATAGAGTTAGTGATTGTTTCTTAGACAAATAAAAAGTAAAGATAGCGTAAATTTAGCCAAAATATGGTGGGGCTCTAATGCCCGATTCCTAGATTTTCTTCAGGTTGTTTCTTCTAGGGACCTCCTGACTCGCTTGCTCAAACTGTAATGGTGGAGTCCCTTCCCCCGATCGTGCTGGTATTTGGAGCCACTCCTCGTCCATGCTGCATTTGTTGTGGATTGCATTTGCGTGCCACCTCTTGGTTTCCCCAGATGACTCCTATCTATACTGACGCGATAAACTTCATAGCAAGGTGGGGAATGAAGGGGATAACTCCAATCACTATTTGAAGTGTTTGCTCGAAGATCTCATTGTACATCGACTCTGATTCTACCGCTATGAGCTGGATCCCGTGCCTGGTCTGCTTCGGTAACTTTCCCAAGGTTTAATGGGAGAGTAATCATTCCTTTAACTGGTACTAGTCCTCCATTAAAGTCGTAAATCAGTCCCTTAGTTGGCTGGAGCCTTTCTTTTGGAATTTGCATTCCGCGAAGGGATAACAGGAGACATCAAACTGCCATTGTATACTAGTATCCACTTAACGTGGAGGCTGGGGTCTCCGATCTCTGCGATGAAGAGCAATAGGTCTTGGTATGGCATGAGTAGTCCCTTTATATCCTCATCTCCAAAGCTGATCTTCTTTGTAGTTGGTGCACTCTGACCTTTCTTGTGTTGAGCGGTGGAATTTATGGTGGCGAAGGGGAAGCCAACGATGGTCTCTAAAGTTCCCACAATTTGTCTATCCACTACGCTCCTGATGCACAGGTGGCTACTCCCTCCTTGGCTAGGTTGGCTGGTTTTAGGGCTGAGCTGATTATTCTAAACTCTAAAGTCGCTTGAATATTGAGCCGAATCAGAATCAGTTAAAATTGATTCAACTCAATTTGAGTCAATTTAATTTGACTCAAATCTGATTTCAAGTCGATTCGAGCCAGCCCTGAATAACTAAAAATATGATTTGAATCAACTCAAATTGATAAAAATATTATGTATTTATCAATATATTCTTATTTTAAAATTAAAAATAATAAAATTTAAGCATAAATAAAAAAATTAAAAACTCTAAGGGTTTCACTTGCTATATTTAGAGGTTGCCCAATTTAATTATGAGCTAATTAGGAATTTAGAGAAAATTGCTCAATTTCAAGCCGACTCAGAATAGGGTCATTTCAAGTTGAGCCGATTCGACTCGAAATCGATTTCAAGTCAATTTCGAGCTTTGTTTGACTCAAAATTTTTGATTTCGAGCCGCAAATTGCTCGAACTCGACTTGTTATCAACCCTAGCAGGTTTCTTGTCTGATCTTGTAGGGACCTTCTAAGGGCGCCTTGACAGATGGGGCACGCAATCTCATCCTTTAGCTTAACGCACTCCTCGGTGGTGTGGTTTGTTCCCATATAGAACTTACACTACTTTTTTGATCTACTTTGTATGTGGGGATTTCTCGCGGACTCCGTAGTGCTAGGTCATCTTGAATCGTGTAAAGTACATTTGCGCATGAGATATTGAGCGGTGTATACTCTTGTTAAGTTCGGGGAGGCCAGTCCCCGTGACGGCCTTGCTGATGGGGATTAGTTCTGTGCTCTTCCTAGCATTTTGGTGCTGGCTCTTTTTTTTCTCTTCACTCCTCCTTCGATCTATTGTCACTGGGCTTTAATGGATTCATTGGCTTCGATCTGGGCTTCAACTCTGTGTACTAGATCTGGGTATTTGGGGGACTTTCTCCCTCATTAGAGCAGAGTAGAATCTTCTTGGTTGGGGTCCTCCAAGGAAGACCCCCCTCAGCAGTTCGGGGTCAACTCTAGGGATATGTCTTGCCTCCGTCATGAATTGACAGAAGAATTCTTTGAGGGTCTCCTTCCTCACTCTATCAGATCCCTGAGAGGTAAGAAGGATCCTTCACTATTCTCTTATTGGAGATGAATTGGTTGAGAAATTGTTGGGATAGTTCTGTGAAGCTTTTGATGGTCCCTTCATACAGGGAATGAAACCATGTCCAGGTATGGCCCTTGAGTATAGCAGGGAACACTTGGCAAAGAAGCTGGTCAAGGGCATTATAAATTTGGAGGTTGCTGGAGAAGTGGTTTATGTGCTCCAGGGGATCCTCTATCTTATCATAGGAATCAATGTTGAGAATCTTGAATCCTGCTGGGATGGGGTGCGCCAAATCTTCAACCACTATAGGGAAGTCGATCCTGACGGGGAAGTGTATGCGGCTAGACCCACCTGGTTATACTTTTTTACAATCAGTTCTCTAATCTCTTCTCTGGTCATTCTTCCTACCAGGTTCTCGGGGGTGCCCGCCTGGTATCGGTGATACTAGTGGACGACTTTGATGGCCCTGAATAAGCGGGTGGGATGTGCAATGCTTGCAGCTTCCGATAATTCCTCGGAGACTTCTTCACGATAGCTCTTTGGGGTGTGGTATGGAGGTGGAAGAGGCTAATTAACTGGTGTGGGAGGTGTTATATGAGCCTGAGATGCTCCTAAATTTCTTAGTAGGGCAACCATCTCAGCTTGCTGCTCTTCTATTCAGATGATTCACCATGCCAGCATGATTACATGTCTGTTCTCTGTCTCCTCTACTCAGTGGGCATCGATGAGGGAGTAGGAAGGATCAGGAGTGACATGTCATTTGTGAATCGATCCTTAGGTTGTGCGAGTGCGGTGCTTAATCTCACCATTAATTCTAGATTGCAGTATCACTGCGCAGTATATACTGTCTCCTAGATCTTCAAAGGATGCTAGGAACTCTTTCTCATAGATGACCCCAAACTATTGCGACTCACTCGAGGATCTTGGTAGACCGGTTTAGATTAGAACTTCTTAGATTTGGATCGATCAAGCGTAAACAGTCAGAGAAATGAAAAAATAGACAGGAGAATTTTTTTAGCATGGAAATTCCCGAAAAGGGGTGAAAAATCATGTGGTCGGATTGGTGCCAACCAAACTTCAACTATACGGTGTTGCTTTACAAGGCTTTTAAGAGAATGTGAAGACGACAGGCTTCTCCTCATTTCAATTTTCAAGCAGTGAGAAAGGGAGGCATTTAGAGGTGGCAAGCCTCCACTCACGAAACTATGTATTTGTTCTTGCCCATGATAGAGAACGCATGTGCTCTGAAGACTGGGTGGACTTCTGCAGGTGAATGGATGTTGGAGCGGAGAGAGCTTGCGGTTGACTAGCGAGTGCTGAATATTAATTGTGTTGTACACACGTTATTTGTTATGATGGGAAGAGTGCACACGGAGTGGAACACTCAGGGACGCATGAAGATGAATGATAGTGGTCAAAGGTAGACGAAGATCTCTGAATGATCTTCGAAGTTCTTGAAGATCTTCAAGGGTGTCTTCAAAGATTAGGGAGATTATTGGTGGAATTCCTAAGCGTGTAGAGGAGAAGTGGAGGAGAGAAAATGTGAAAATGAAGAGGAGATTGAGGTCCAGTTAATAGGCATCATGGGTGGTTATGGTGGTTACACGAATATTCGCATATCATAATCACCCTTTCTTATTATTTACAGACCATTTTAGTATAGTTTAACACATGTATATTTTAACTATTACTACGCACAAACTAATATAATTTTGACTATTTGCAGCCACCCATGATTGGTGGTTATACTGGTGGTTGTGCACATATCGTACGATGAAAATTATGTGGAGATGATCGGACGGTTAAGGAGGGCTGACCAGCAGGGGTGGTCGGCGATGAGCCGTGGATGGCAGGAGGCCAACCGGGGGAAGGGAGATGGAAGTTGGCTTTGCAGAGGTTTGCCAAGTAGAAGCCACCCATGCACCATGCGGCTACACGAGGGCCTACCTTGCGAAGGCTGGCTAGGCACTCGTATGGGTTATGACCTCACAGAGGCTGGCTAGAGGAGGCCACCTGCGCGGAGGGGGGCAGCCGACCTCCCGAAGGATGGTTAGGGAGAAGCCGACTGCACATAGCGCCCTCAGGCACGCCGCTTGGTGAGGAACCGTCTGCCCGCGGTGGGTTCAGGCAAGCCGGCTAGTGAAGGGCCGGTCATCCTTGGCGGCCTTGGGAGCGCCTGCCGGTGAGGGGTGGGTCAGGTTTAGCAGCGGGTCCGATGACGGTTGTTGGGCAATTGGGATCGCGTGTATGGTGGTTTCTCCTATAACCCACTTAATTAGTGGGGGACATTTGGGAATTCCGGCTATTTGCATCCTGGAATTCCTATAAATTGATGGTGACCCCATCAATTTTAATTCTAGATTTTTATAATGAGAATTTATATAAATTACACAAAGGAGATCTTGTAGTTGCACATTCTCTGAACTGTGTTGAATCCATGATTGTTGTATTGATCTCACAAGTAATTGTCAAATCCTTGGATCTTGATTAATCAAGATGTTAGCATTTTAATGATTAACCTAGCTCTGATACAAATTAAAAGTGAGGGTAAGGTGATGAGAATTACTTTAGAGGTAGTAAATAGAGTTTTTTTAAAAAAAAAATCAATCACAACACATTTACAGTTATCAAATTTACAAGCCGAAGAAGAAATTAAATCACAGAACATATAATGAACTATGCAACAAGAAGACACAAAGTTTATAGAGGTTCCCCCAAAGCTTTGGATGCAACCTCTCCACCCATTTGTAGAAATTCCACTAAAAAGTATTGTCTTTTGATAAAGAAATACTTAGAACCAAAATACTGAATCTCTTGATAAGGAGATTCACAAATAAAATACAAGAAATCTTTTGATAAATGATCCACACAACTACCTAATCCTTTGATATGAGAATTTTAAGGACCAAATGAATCTTATGATAAGAAGAATCTTAAAACCAACTGAATCTTTTGATAAAAGACTCTTAAAACCAACTGAATCTTTTGATAAAAGACTCTTAAAACCAACTAAATATTTTGATAAAAGACTCTTAAAACCAATTGATTTTTTAAGGAGATTCTAAAAAATCTTTTTGAATGATTGTTGTAGAAGCAACAGTTATCAATTCCTCTATGTAGTCAAGAATGGATTTAATAGAAAGAAGATGAATCCTATCTTGTGAGGAATCCCGAGAAAGAAAATGAAGAACCCTTGGGAAAAGAATTGAGTCTTTGATCACTGTGAAAAGATCATGATGGCTGAGGTTCTTGGATAAAACATCTTCTGAATAATGGATGAAGACTAAAATGGGATAGGTAGTACTTTTTTTCTTTTCTTTCTTTAAGGCATGTAGAATAGCCTTTCTCACATAGAGAAGAAGATGATTTTGGACTCAAAGAGAAGATGAGTGTTTCTTAAGAAAAGGTGAAAATGCAGAAGACAATCTTTCAGAAATATTTAACTTGAATCTATAGATTCAATCATCTCCACATATTACCGATTTCAAATATTTCTATTTTAAAGTGATCATCTAAATTGTCATTTTCATTTTTCCTTTATGTTTTATCAATTCATATGAGGAGCACCAATGACTTATATTTCTTCTTCAATCATGATCATAATTCATTCGAGAACTAATAGCAAAAGACTAAAGAAAATTCAATGTTTTTGTTACTTATGCATTCAATACTTATCATTGTATGTTGAATCATTGGGTGGAGAGAATTCAACAGAAGCTGAAAAACTGTCGATCACTTCTTGATATATGTTGATTTCTTCTTGCATATACATAATTGTAAGTTGACTTTTGTATAATGAGCTTTGATTTCTTCTGCACATTTTTCTTATTTTTCAACGCAAACTTTTACGGCTTCTCAACATACATCAAATAGTTATCGACATACGTAGCCTTTAGTTCAACATTTTTTACTTAGCCTTTTTAGCTATTATAACTTTTGCTTTAGTTGTCTATTTACTAATATTTAGAAAGCCTTTCAATACATGTAATAAGATCACTTATTTTAATCTAATATTCAAACTCAAGAGTTTTTTCAATTATACTGTTTTAAATCAAAAAGTGATCAACATGAAAGCTACTCATATCTATGAGATCTATAACTTTCATGTTGATTACTTTTTAAAATAAGATACATTAAGACATTTTTCTCCCAATTTTCTCTCTAAGGGGTAGAGAACCTGTTCTCTCCCTAAAATCCCCCCATATATATATTCATATATACACAAAAAAAAAATTTGGTTCGTATACTTACCTATTATTTTGTACATTTATAAATAGCATTTTTTTATCCCAGGGCCCGCCTTTTCCCTCCTAATATCATGATTGCCCTCCTTCCCCGTTCAAAATGAAAGAGGAAAGGCGGGACCTAGAAGAAACCCCCACCTGACCTAATCAACTGAATTTGTGCTCCCTACCTCCAAGCCGTCAGAAATAACAGAGCCCTACCACCAGCGAGCTTAAACAAGACGTGCCTCAGAGGTGTATTTCCCGGTATTGCATGCCAGATGCGAGCTTTATAAGTCCACATCGCTGGAAATCGCATAACCCTACCTCTCATGAACTTCAGTCACCATAAGTTACTGTCGTATGCCTACTTTAATTCCATTATGCTACATTAATAACTGAAGACTTACAAGCTTAGAGTTTAGTATTATAAACTAATTAGGTGTATTAGGACATCTTGAAGAGCAATAGAGGCTAATAACTTAATTCTTCATTATACTAGTATATCAAATAATGATCTGTCATCTGGGAAGTTGAAGGAGGAGGAGATTATTACTAGTTCATCGAATGAGGAGATGGGACATCGTAAGACACTGTTGTATTTACAACCATATAATATTAAATATGGTCATATTTAATATAATATGATCTTATTTCTAAAGTATCCGCCGGTATCTTCAATGACATGTTTGTAAGTGAATAAGGAGAGATTAGTTTTTTCCATAGTCCATTTTGATGAGGAGGCTTACAAAATATACTTAGAATATGCACGTAAATGCGGATTTAGCATACGAAAGCAACATGTACTTTATTGGATGCATACCCAGATCATCAAGATGTTGGAGCATGCGTTCTGTACTTCTTGGTTTGAAAATAACAAATCCCAATTGTATTTGAAAATATCATGTTTATGGTATGCAGATAACACAGGTACAATACTCTGATTATTATGGATTATCAACGAGCTTAAAAATTCAAAGGCAGAGATATCGCTGGCGATAACACTCTATCGCCCTGCAATAGTGTTGATGATGTTATCCATAATCCACACCACTCAACCACGACGTGCATTACATTGAGATATCGCCAGGCGATATCGATATTGTATCATGATAGCCCCATGTCCAAACACAATCTCCATCTTTACAGCACGGTTATTGTAGAGTGGGACTCATGGAAGCTGGAGGAGATATCACCGATGATACCTACCTATTGCCTGGCGATAGCACAAAATTATAAAAAGGGCTGGATTTTGAGGAATTTTGATTACATATCTCCTGGAGCTTTTATTCTCATGTAATCCCAGCCAACTACCTCCAGAAACAAAAAAGAACTCATAAGTGCCCAAGCAAGTTCAAGAGCAAAGAAGAGACTGTTCATGTACTTAAACTTTGGCGATCTTTGTAAGGATTCACCATCTTCTTCAGTGCTCAAGACCAAAGGGATTTTTTAATTTCAAAATTCTTTCTTGTTTTCTTTTCATTACTTTTTGCAAGCAGTAGAGAATTTGTTGTCTTGTGAGTGAGGATTAGGCCCTTGTGTGGTTTAGGGGGAAATTGATGCCTTATGTGCAGCAACTAGGTCATAGAGTGATCTAGGGGGAGGCTAGTAGCTGTATCTAGGGAGAGATAGACTATAATTGGTCGGTCTTTGGGACAAGGACCGGTGGAAACACAAAAGAAGATTTTCTCCGGTAGTCTCGATTTCAAGCTCTATTAAAATCATGGTTCTTTTACTTTTCATTATTGAAATAAAAATTTTATTTAATTTTTCCATAAATTTTCTAAGTACTTGTTTCATATTTTATGGTTGTGTGAAAATTGGCTTAAGTTTTATTCATATTTTACTAAGTTAAAAAATTTAAGAAAAAAAAGTTATTTTCCCTTATTCACCCCCTCTAAGGGCGCCTCAAGATCCAACACTTGGTATCATAGATAGGTTACTCCAAAACGGGTTTACCACCGATAGTAATGGCGCGCAATGATCACGCTTTTCTGAGGTGCAATGTATTAATAGACCTACCTTATTAACTGAAATTGAATATAAATATTGGAAAACTAGAATGTGATATTTTCTAATTGCATTAGATATTGATGTTTGGAGAATGGTAGAACAATGTTACACTCCACCTATAATGGTAGTTGGAAGTGTTTCTATAGAAAAACTAAAGGAAAAATGGGAATATACTGACAAACTTAGATGCAAAAATAACGCTAAAGCAATGAATGCTTTATTTTGTGCATTAGATAGAACTTAATTTAATAAAGTTTACGCTTATGAAACCTGGGAATGAGAAGATTTCTTATCAAGAGTGCGATCACTCTTTGGGAAGGATAAAAGAATTAGAAGAAGCTCTTACTAAGTCCCAATCAAATGTCGAAACTCTCGCTAAGGAAAAAAGGGGGCTTAGAAAGAATTCTTAAATCTTACAGGTAGAAGATGGCAAAAACATTTTTGCAAACCGATGTGTTATGTTAGTCCCAGAAAACACTGCTTTGAAAGTCTGGATTCATGATTTGAATATGGCTATTAAGAAATTCAGAATTGGCAAAATATCACTGGATTGATTTTAGCCAATCAGCGCCATGGATCTGCAAAGTACGGTCGGGGGTATCTCGCTGGAAGTTATCTCCCAACGATAGCCACTATCACTGGCGATAATGAAAAATCCGAAAAAGTAAATTTTAAAAATAAAAATTCATATACTACTGTTAGCATATCTTCCAATAAAAGTCTGAAACAAATTTTGAAAAAGGCTTCATCTCTTTTTATTATATATGTTAAATATAATAGGTTTGGACACACAATTGACTCTTGTAGGAAGAAAGGTCGTAGTTTATATAAACAAGTCTGGGTGCCTATGGGATGATCCACTTAGGTAGCCGGATCTTTACTCCCATTTCCTTTCTAGGTATGTTGGTAGGCTAAGGACAAAGAAGACGTGTGGTACTTGGACTTAGGATATTCAAAGCACATGACGGGCAACAAATAAAAGTTCTTTAGTCTAGTAATGAAGAAAGGAGGAGTTGTGACCTTTAACGATAATGGAAAAGGAAGGAGCGGTTCCTCCCATAATATAGATGAAAGCCTAAGACACCCAACTTTTTTCTAGGTGTGTAGACAGGCTAAGGACAAAGAAGACATGTGGTACTTGGACTCAGGATATTCAAAGCACATGAAGGGCAATGAATTAAAGTTCTTTAGCCTAGTAATGAAGAAAGGAGGAGTTGTTACCTTTGGCGACAATGAAAAAGGAAGGATCATGAGAATCAGTGTGGTGGGTAACAATTCTTTTACTATTTCAAATGTTTTATATGTTGATGGTCCAAAATATAATTTAATTTATTTAAGTCAATTGTGTTATAAAGGATTAAATATTTTATTTGAATCGTCTACAAATTTGTGCAAAATTATAGATTCAAAATCATATGAGATTGTACTTACTGCACCTTAATATCACAATATTTATATGATAGAATTTCACAATCTTTCACATTCTATGTAAAAATGTTTTTTTATTTAAAAATGAAGAATTAGAATTGTGGCATAGACGTCTTGGTCATTCTAGTGCTAAATTAGTTGTAAAACTTTCTAAAAATAAGCTGATAAAAGGTTTACCCATGTTGGATGGAAAGTTATCTTCTTTATGTACGCCATGTTAAAAAAGAAAAATTTTAAAATCCTCATTCAAAAGTAGAAATGTTATTTCTACTACTAGATCAATTCAATTAATTCATATGAATTTATTTGAACTAGTAACTATACAAAGTTTAGGAGGTAAAAAATATACATTTGTTTTAATTGATGATTATTCAAGATTTTGTTGAACTATTTTCTAACTTCCAAATCTGATATGTTTTTGAATTTACAAAATTATGCATTCGTATTCAAAATAAATTTGATTTAGAAATTAAATACATACGCTCAAAACATGGAGGTGAATTTGAAAATGATAGGTTTATGTCTTTTTGTACTGAGTTGAGAATAAAACATGAATTTTCTACTCTTCGCACACCACATCAAAATGGTGTAGTGGAGAGGAAATAAAACTCTTTAAAAACTAGCTCGCGCTATATTATCTTAATATAAATTACTTAGATCTTTTTGGGCTGAAGCTATTAGTACTATATGTTATATTGTTAATCATGTCATGCTTCATCTATTTTTAAAATTAACTCATTATGAACGCTATTTCCAAAAAAGAAACCTAATGTATCTTATTTTAAAGTTTTTAGTTGTAAATGTTTTATTTTGAATACAAAAGATTCTCTGAGAAATTTGATAAAAAAAATTTTATTGGTTATTCTTCAACTATTAAAATGTATAGAGTTTATAATAAAAGGACTAAAATAGTTAAATAATCAATTCATGTTAAGTTTGATACTTTGTTCTATGTGTAGTGGATACTAATCCTATAGGAAATGAAGAAGAAGAACTCATTCCTTCTTTGGAGCATGATGATGAAGAGTTACTTGGAGATCAAGATTAAGGAAAAGAGGAAAGAAAAGAAGAAGTTCAAGTATATGTGCCTCCAAGTGAACTATTTTCAAAAGATCATCCAAAATAATTAATTATAGGAGAACCATCAAAAGAGGTTAGTACTCGTGCTTCTTTACATGATTTATTTACAAACCTATATTTTATTTCAGATACAGAACCAAAAGATGCTTCAACCGCATTAAATAATTAATCTTGATTTTTAGCTATGAATGATGAACTTAGTCAATTTAGACGTAATAAGGTTTGGAAACTTGTAGAGAGACATACTAATCATACTATTGTAGGAGTTAAGTTGATTTTCAAAAATAAACTAGATAGTGAATTTAGAATCATTAGGAACAAGGTTAGGTTAGTGGCAAAAGGATATGCTCACATATAGGGGTAGATTTTGATGAAACCTTTACACCCGTAGTACGTTTTGAAGTAGTTGGAATTTTTCTTGCATTCACTAGTTTCAAAAAATTTAAATTATTTCAAATGAATATTAAAACTACATTTTTAAATGTGTACATTAAGGAAGAAGTTTATGTAGACCAACCCTCTAGCTTTGTTAATGAAATATTTTCTGATCATGTTTATAAATTAAAGAAAATTATTTATGCTTTGAAACAAGTTCCACATGCATGGTATGAAAGATTAACATTATATTTATTAAAAATGATTATAAAATGGGTGATGTAGATAGTACACTATTCATTAAGCATGTTAATGATAATTTAGTAGTTTTACAAATTTATATTGATGACATTATTTTTGGAACCACTAATGAAGAGTTGTGTAATGAAATTGTTATAGTTATGAAAAATGAATTTGAAATGAGCATAGTAGAAGAACTTACATATTTTCTAAGATTTCAAATTATCCACAAACATGATGGTATTTTTACTTGTCAATCTAAATATATTCATGATATTCTTAAAAAATTTGGATTTGAAAATCTTAAGCAAGTTAGTACTCCTATGAGTATTTCATTGAAATTAGAAAAGATGAAAGTGAAATTTCTATTGATCAAACTTTATATAGAGGGATGATTTGATCTTTATTATATTTAACCACACCCGGACCTAATATTATGCTTGCAATTTGTTTATGTGCTATATTTCAGGCTAACTCCAAACAATCACATTTAAAATAATTAGTTAAATGAATTATTAGATATCTTATCGATACTTCTAAACTAGGTTTATGGTATCCACATAATAACTCATTTATTTTGCATGGTTATTCTGATTCGGACTATGTTGGGTTTTCCTTAGATCGTAAGAGCATAAGTGACACTAATCACTTTTTAGGCTCTTCACTATTTCTTGATCGAGTAGGAAATAGAATTTTGTCTCCCTCTCCACCACTAAGGTTGAGTATATTATAATACTAGGTATTTGTTGTGCAAAAGCCCTATGGATGAAACAACATTAGAAGATTTTGGGGTAGTTCAACAAACCATAGAATTAAAATGTGATAATAAGAGTGCAATAGATATAACCTACATTTTAGTATATCATTCATCGTCTAAATATATAGACATCCGACATCATTTTATTAGAGACCATACAAAAAAGGATAATGTGAAAATAAGCTTTATAGGCACAAATTCACAAATAGCCGATATTTTCACTAAGACACTTCCTGATTCACAATTTTCTATGTTAAGATTAGAATTAGGAATTTTAGATATTGCAAACTAAATTAATTTATAATACTTAAAAAAATTAAAAAAAAATAAAAACATTAAAAATCAATTAATTAAAAAATAATGCTAATCCATGAATACCAAGCTAAACATTAATTAAAATATCCAGACAAATCACAAAATATGATGGTTTAAGCATAGTTAAACATCTCAGAAGTTTTAGCACACTCAAAACAATAATATTTTAAAAAAACTCACTATTTTCGGTGATAGTGATTGTCGTCGGGCGATATCTCCAGAAGTCAGTATCCTGCCATCTCGCCAACTTAGAAGTTCCTGCTATCCTCAATACTGGTCTCAGGTTGATCTTCGTTGGAGCTCTGTCCTCTCTCCCTCGGTCGACACGTACGACGAATGGAATGTCGTGGAAGATCTGCCACTGGACTCTTCCATTCTTTCTCTTTTGTGGGGTAGCCTTCAGTTTCAATCCTCTAACTATAAATTTCATGAACTTCTGCATTCTACTCAGCTGTGGTTTTGTTTCATTTGTGTGTTCCTCCAATGTATCTTTAATATCCTCAACCATTTAACGATGAGTTCCTCCTCATGGTATTGGTGGCTTTGTGGAAGTAGATGCTTCTCCCTGAGCAGGTCTCGTAGTAGTAGATATAGGAAATTGGTTAATATCTGTGTTATATATAGAAGGAATACAGTCATCTACATAAATATTATGTTGAATTCAACTGTATTTCTGATATATAATGCACTGAATTATACTTTTTAGTGGAAGAGTGTTTATCTTCTTTCTTTTAGGATTTTTCATCTTGAAAGTATATTGAATAATCGACAAGACTAAGTCAGCAGTATCAAACTGAACTCCTTCCATAATCATATATGTAACCAATGTCAACTGTGCAGTAATCTTTTTTGTGTGTTCCGCCTTAAGCATAATCATGTTTCTCAAAATGTCTTGAATTAAAAATACTTCAATAGTGAGAGAAGCAGTGGTTTGAATTAGATTTATATGTTCAAAAATTCCATGAAGAGTCTCATTCAACCATCTCCAATTTGTATCTTTCCTATAATTCTCAACAAAGTCCAAGACATTTGTACTGGAGATAAGCCCAAATTCATTTCTCAAATCGTCATGGGTTATCTCTAGAACTCCTCCTTGAATACATGATCTAACACCTTCATTCATTTAAGTATAGTTTTGGTCTTCTAAATGATGATAAAATTCTATGACCAAAACCGAACTTAACATATAAAGAATAATCAGAGAGATTATACCTGCATGTGCTAGCTTATCATACACATTAACTTCACGTGTTGTGTTGAATTCCATAATTTTGGCTACACCTATAGCCGCATTCTCAATACTTGGACATGATTGATATGATGAATGAGGGTTACTGGAAGTGTTTTTTCATGCTCTTGATCATGATGCCATTCTTCCTAAAAAAATAAAAAAACCATTAATTATTATTAAGTTTCACTATTGCCGACAACAGTAGCTGTCGCAGGGCGATTGCCAGAATTCCTCTAACACTCGAAACACTTTTCAAAATAATAATATTTCAGTATTTATACATGTAATTTAACTTAAATTTCTACCTATAGGGAAGATAAGTTTGGAAATAAATCCATAAATTCATGAAAATATTATTCATCATCTTCTCAAACTCGTAAAAGCTAAACATTGAAAAATCATGTTAACACTTGTAGATCTAGCATATCTCTAACATTACAACATGAAAAAACTTCACAAAACCCCGTACATTCTTTAGATCTAATGATACATGAAAAAATAGCCCTAAAATGTCAAGTTTCTACAAAGTTATCTCAAAAATCCATAAAATTCAAATTTTTCTTAACCAATCTACTTTAAATTACAAAGGATATTCCAAATTAACTTCAAGTCCAAGATCCCTAAATTTTTCTAGAGCAAAACATGAAAATACCTTAGTTTTGGGGGTTCTGCCGGCGATATTGTCCATATCTCACAATAGGGTTAGGGGAAATAAGGAGAAGAATGGAATTCAGAATTAGATCTGACTTTTATATAAAATTTGATATCACAACATGATATTGCTATCGCTCGCAATAGCGAAAAATTCCATCAAAACTCTGATCTGCTATCTTCATTTTCTTTGCATATGCTACACATACTACAGTCAAGATTTCGTTGATTTATCTTTTTCAGACAATTTACAATGCATGTCTTTCTTTTCAAGTTTCAAAATACATTGTGTTTTGCTTATTCATGCATTGCATATCTTCAATATACAATGAAATTGTGAGTAACAAATGTTTATGATTGTTTTTGCATGACTCTAAGTATAGGTAACATGCTATACTTGATAATGAAAATACAAGAACACTTTTTGGTACACTATATGTGTGTTTTAAAGTTTTTTTCATGAATATGATTTGTTCACACTTAACCACTTGAATTACACAAGTTCTTTGTTTCATATATAATTCTTGCGCAATTTCTTAAATTCCATTCTCATGGCTCCTAAAAAATGAAAATATGGTTGTAAAACAAATGGATTCGGAGTCCTTGGTCAAATATGAAAACAAAAACAAACACAAAATTAATGATGATAAAAAAAATCTGCTCGATAAAATAAACTGATAAGGAAAATTCACCAAGCACTATTCACCCTTCTAATAAGTCTTAATAATTATTGTGAGGTTGTGTACCTTAGAAAGAATCGTAAAGTACCTTGTGCAACCTTGTAATGACCATTTGAATCATAATTTGTGTGCAATGAATTCTTTTATGATCACCAAGTACTTTGTGTCAATTCAGTGTTATGTTCCTACATTTCACATTTGCACGATGTTTACTTTATACACTTAAATTTTATGCACTCACACAACTTGTACACACCATTATCTATTATAACATTTCTTCTTATGAAAATTGGACATAAAATAATGTTCACATTTCTATCTCACTTAACATAATTGGATGAGATATCTAAGCATGAGTTCTACAATGTTTTTGATTACTTGACTTGAATTTTTCACATTGTTTGCACTATATCTACTTGATAATTCTTCACTATCTTGCATATTTCACGTCTAGCCTACTTGATTTTCTTTTCAAATTCTCCTATCAACTATCGCTTTTGCCACATTTTCTATGTCGGTTTATCTCTTGTGCTTCTACAACTACAACGTGCTCTAAACTCTCATCCTATTTTATGCTCTCTATTCTTTTATAATTCCCTCTAGTACATCTTCTTTTGATAATACCAAAAAGGGGAGAATAACAAAGAAATATATTGTATATGGGAAGTTTAAAACTATTCAAAACTAACATTAAGTCAAAATAAAATTATGTTCAACACTACAAGTAATATTTACTAATGTTTAAGATTCAGAGGGAATCTGTGCACATTTATGTCCTTATTTTGCTTATCATATTATATAAACATCACTATAGGTCGAAGCTGATTTCTTTCTAAAATAATTTGTTATTATCAAAAGGGGAAGATTGCTGTAGCATACGTTCTGCACTTCTTAGTTTGAAAATATAACAAATCCCAACTGTATTTGATCATAGTGTGTTTATGGGGTATAGATAACACAGATACAATACTCTTATTATTGTGGATAGGAGAAGAGCTTAAAAATTCAAAGGCAGAGATATCACTGGCGAAAACACTATATCGCCCCGTAGTAGTGTTGATGACGTCAGCCATGATCCGCACCACTCAGCCACAGCGCACATTACATTGAGATATCGCTAGAAAATATCGATATCGTGACGCGATAGCCCCACGTACATACATGATCTCCATCTCCACGGTGTAGTTATTGCAAAGTGGGACATGTGGCAGTTGGAGGAAATATCGCCGACGATACCTACCTATCACCGGGAGATAGCACGAAATTATAAAAAGGGCTAGATTTTGAGGAATTTTGGTTACACAACTCCTAGAGCTTTTATTCATGTGCAATCCCAACCAACTACCTCCAGAAACTAGAAAAACTCATAAGTTCCCAAGCAAGTTCAAGAAAGAATAAGAGACCATTCGTGTACTTCAACTCTGGCAATCTTTGCAAGGATTCACCGTCTTCTTCAGCGCTAGTTCAATACTAGAGGGAGTTTTTAATTTCAAAATTCTTTTGTGTTTTCTTTTCATTACTTTTTGTAAACAATAGATAATTTGCCCCTTGTGAGTGGCGACTAGGCCCTTGTGCGATTTATATGGAAATCATCGTCTTATGTACAACGACTAGATCATGGAGTGATTATGGGGAGGCTAGTAGTTGTATCTAGGGAGAGATAGGCTATAACCTGTCAGTCCTTGGGAGAAGGACCGGTGGAAACACAAAAGTAGATTTTCTTTTATAGCATCGATTTCAAGCTCTATTGAAATCATAGTTCCTGTACTTTTCATTTATGAAATAAAAATTTCATTTCATTCGTCCATAAAATTTCTAAGTACTAGTTTCATATTTTATGGTTGTGTGAAAATTGGATTAAATTCTATTCATATTTTACTGAGTTAAAAATTTCAAGAAAAAATGTAATTTACCCTTATTCACCCCCCTCTAAGGGTGCCTCAAGATCTAGCATAAGAGTCGTGAGATTTCATGTTTAAAAGCAAGGTTTAAAATTGCCAAGCTGTGTAACAATGCATAGAAGAAATTCCACTATCTTGATACTTAGACAGGTTGATTGGCTTGCTTACACTTTACTATCGATGAAGATGGTAAGAATTGGAAGGTATTTAAATTAATTGAAGAGCACAATCATCCTTTGGCATTACAGAAAGATGCATATTTGTTAAGATTGCATCGTCGTGTATCCGATGACCAAACAACGTTGATTAAGAATATGATAGGAGTGGGGATACAAATGGTTGATGTGTTCAACCTCATAACGAAAGAAGTTGGAGGTGCTCATAATGTAGGGTTCACGAAAGCAGATGCCTATAACTTTGTACATCAAGAAAGAAGAGCGCTCATCGAATTTGGTGATGCAGCTAGATTATTGGAAATATTTGAGGAGAGACATTTGGTTGATAACATGTTCTCTTTTGATATACAAACAGATAAAATGTACCGCCATCCAATTTCTTTTGGATTGATGGCCCTACAAAATTGGATTACAAATGTTTTGGCAATGTTATCAATTTTGACACCACTTATAGGATGAACAAATATAATTTGGCATGTGTTTTTTTATAGCAGTGAAACACCATTGGGAGAATATTTTTGTTGGTTATGCATTTGTAGCATATAAGACGATATAATCTCTCTGTTGGGTATTTGAGACTTTCTTAGAGTTTGTTAGAGGTAAGCAACCAACCACAAATTATACAGATCAAGATCAGACAATGATAATTGCTATTGAGATGATTTTCACTACTATCCGACATCGCTTATACCAATGATATATTTCAAAAATGCATCGTCAAAGGTATTAACTTTCAACTAATATAAGCACATTAGATCTTTATTTTATACTTGCCTAAGTAAATGTGACATAGAAATGGAGTTTGAGCAATATTGGAGAGAAATGATAACCAAAGGAAATTTGCAAGAGAACCCATGGTTAAATAATCTTTAAAACATTAAAATGTGGTGGTCCACTGCATTTACTAAGGAAGTATTGGATCTTTGCATTTTATCTACCCAACGTAGTGAATCGATTATTAATTGCTTGCATAGTTGCTCAAAGCCCACATGTTCATTAGTTGAATGTTTCCTTGGAATGGAGAAATTGATTTATGGTTGACAAATGAGTGAATATGATGAGGAATTCAAATCTAAACGAGGTACAATCACTCTAAAATTCAAAAATTTCCCTATACTTAAGCAAATGTCAAAGATTTATGCTAGAAAAATATATTATCTATTCGAGCAAGCTTTTATGGTTGGCGCAATAAGTTTGATAGTAGCAGAGGAAACAAGATAAATCCTAGATATGATTGTATACAACACATGCCTTAGTGACGTTGGTGGCATTGATAAGCAATAAGTTGTGATAATAGAGTCTAAGAGCAATGATATAAAATGTTGTTGTATGGGTTTTGAAATGAAGGGCTTATTGTGTAAACTTGCATTACGAGTATATAATATTCGTAATATAAAGCTTATTCAAGCAATTTACATACTGAGGAGATTTACAATGCAAGCTAAGAAGCGAGTCAATGTTTCAATGCCCGTAACCTCAAATCACTATGATTCCAATTTAATTTTCAGAAATCAAATGATGCGCTACACATATGACTTATACCAACAAATAGATAATAGTCAACTATCAAAAGATTACCTTGTGAATGTAATGAATCATGTTGTTCTAGTTTTAGAAGATATGATTGACAATGGTAAAAAAAAAGAAAAAAGATTTGTTGACTACATACAGATGGGCAAAGATATTTTGAAAGATCAACCATCAATGGGACCAAAAAGAGCATCAAACGCTCGTTTGAAGAATTATTGAGAGTTTATCTCCAAAAAATCAAGTATGATTACATATTTATTTTTATTTGCACTGAAAATATATGGAATTAACTTATATCTCTTTATTTTTTCAAGCAGGGAGGTCTTATATAGCTAAAGGGAAGGGCCCAACTAGTATTGATGTTGTCGAGCAATCGAAGGAGCATAATTTCATGGACATTACTTGCGAGATTGATTCGAATGCAAACCCCACTCCACAAAATGGTGATTTAAACAATGAATTCTCCATAAATGACGACTTATTTATTAATGTACCTTTAAACTTTTCATTTAATCCTTATGTCTTCAAATGGTGAATTATTTGTTATTGTAAAAGTTATTATGTTTTCAAGCAACCTGACCACAAGTATCTTTTCCTTAAATATTATAGTATGATAACATTTTTTGAGTTTAGATACAATAATAATAATTTTAATAGTAAGAACAAGACAATATTGGTAATATAATGAAATGGATAAAAAGGAAATATGGTTGTACTAAACAATTTAATGATCGTATTTGCATTGTATCCATAGTGGAAGTAACCTTAAACTAAAAGATATAAATACAACAAATCAACAACATAAATAACAGAATTCATAGTGGCAATAAGTTCAATACGGGGATTTATAACATAAATCTCACAAATTACGATGAAAAAAACTCTAAAAACCCTATATATGATTGTTAAACCCGGAAACCACGGTTAATCAAAGAGTTCGGACCTGGGGTGTAGCTTGCCTTTACTTCTCTCGAATTAGTGCCTCAGCTGTGAACTTAGAGTTTGGAAACCTTCTCCTTCCAAACCAATGCTAGACCAAGCACCTTTGGAGAGACACGGGAACTTCCGACCACCCACCCGGAGACCACGGTGAATGATGAACAGAAGCTCCTGCCAGCCAGAGCTTTGTTAGGGGAGAGGATAACTCAGAAAGAGGTCCTCTCCAAAGGTGCCATTGGGGGTCTATTTATAGTTTTCTGGGAATGGACTGGCAATAGCGAGATCCCGTCTTCTGATTATTGTTAAATGCAGCCCAAAGTGGTCTGCCAACAAAGAAACTCTACTGCTTGGAGGGGCTAATGGCAGACCAGAAATGAATTATTGGAAAATGGAAATGAAAATCCACTAACGGCGAGTCGGTGCACCTCAGCCAACTCGCCTAGGCGGCGAGTGCCTGATGAGAATGAGCACTCACCACTCACCCGACCGGCAAGTACCCTATAAAGTTGGGCACTCGCCACCCTACCTCTCGCCTATGTGCGAGACATCATCTCGCAGGCTGTACTCGCTTATCACTATACTGGACAAGCAACGAGTGCCTAATGAAACTGAGCCCTTGCTCCCTACCTTTGGGATAGCTGGGTCCACTCGACAAATATGGGGTTGTACAATGACAGTATCTGCACTACATCCAGCCTGAATATCATGAATATGCAAATATTAGTACTGAATATGGTATCATGCAGTGAAAGATTACTATCTAAAGAGTTACTGCTATCATTCAATCATATTGATGTCTGACATGAATGCATCAAAAATGAGACCATATAAGTGAAACAGATAAATTTTTTAAAAAAATAAACTAGAGAAATATTGAGTATGACATTAACCATTATTATTTAAACTTATACACTCAATCTAAAATCAATTAATTATATAGTGCTTTATAAGCTCTAATAATATTGATCTTCAAGTCGAGTTCTCATGGTGAGGCCATATGCATAAACACTGTCAATAGTATGCAACAAACCATTTTATAAATATAGCGGACTAGCATTGATAATTCCAATAGTAATACAAAGACTTAAGTATACCAAAGTGTTAATGGTTCATTCACTGGGAAGCCAATTCGAATGAAAATTACCTCAAAACAAAACTTCAGAGGAAAAATTCCATCCAACAGAACAGATCATTGTATCCAAATTGTGCCTAACATTATCAAAATTGTTAAGGAGCCTAAATTAACATAGTCGTATTTTCAATAATTAACATTATCAAAATCATTGCATCGAAATTGTTAAGGAGCCTAAATTAGTAATTATCAAAATTATTGTATCCATCATTATCATAATCGTATTTTAAATCATTGTCCAATAAGATAATTTGATCAACTTCCAAAGAAATCATCTTGCCAATTGAAGAAAATTCTCCCAACTGAAGCATTTTAACCAACATTTGGTGCTTTCTTTTTGTTCACCAAACAATCCACATTATCAACCTGCAAAATATTTAATGAAACATAATCATTAAGAACAGAGAAGGAGAGTGATGTAACAAAACATAATCAACAATTAAAAAAATGATGTTATATTTTTGAAATCCGACCGTATTTGGACAAAATGATCGTATACACAATATTACGATCGTATTGCAGCACATTGATGTTGTATTTTTGAAATCCGGCCATATTTAAATTATTAATTCAAACCAACGTTGAGTGAAAAAAAATACATAACACACCAAATATTTCTTCTACATAAACAAACCGAACTTAGCATGATGTAATATTCATTGAAATAATCTATTCACTCAATTGACAACATTTTGAAGTACAAAGGAACTATTTACAATATATTGGAAGAAATCCGATCATATTGTACGACAATATGTTTAAGCGGGCACACAACTTGACTATATTTTCTATAACCGGCCGTATTTTAATCACAATACATAACTGTCTAATAACATGAATGTGGTGTTCAATGCACTAATACATTAAATTATAGTACTGCATATGGAAGTATTTAATAACTTTTTTACACAGTATTGAAAACTACGTACTCATTATCTTGTCAGGAAATGTTTTGAGCATCTCCACTGCAATCTCAACACAAATCTTCGACATTTGTTTTCCCCAAGTTTGATGCTTATCCCAACAAATTTTGCTCTTCCCAATAATTATCTTCATACACATCATAACAAGAACTGCACAATTATCTGAGCTTTCTTTTGTTGGGTTCTCCTCAATCTAGAAACATGGATTTTTCTGGAAGCACGTCACTAACAACTTCTTCAAAAGAATCCAAGTGCATGGGAAAAAGAAAATTTATTATTTTTAAAATAATTTGCAGTTACTAGCTATAAAAAAACCTTTCATACCACTTTTGAAAGCTTGCTGTAATTTGAAATTCTATACAAGGAATCATAATACTGCCAGCACTCCTCCTTGATGTTCCTTACCAGCAAAGCTCAATGATTGGTATGGTGTACTGGAATAAGAACGAAAGTCTGTGTACTTCAACAAATTAGTGGTGAAGTGGCTGACTAGTGATTTACCACTCATTTTGCTTTTCTTGAGGTACTGCATAATAATTTCAATTACTATATGACTTTGCAAAATCAAAGTTAGAAGTTTGTATACAAGAATATTTGGAGAATAAATACTAATGATATGATTTGGAGACACATATAGGAAGTGCTTAAATTTTCTAGGATTCATTGATTTTGCATGATTAATATTATGTTATAAGCATCTAGGTGGGCGTTATTAATTCATCCATTTCCCAGTAGATCATCAAAGAGTGATCGATATAAAATAATATTACCCCCTTCAATCACAATACTATTTCTGCACAAAAGCATTAACTACTTAAACAATAATTCACCCATTGTAAAATAAAATTATCGATTATAAATGAAAAACTATCAAAAATTAAAAGTAAAACAAAAAAGATAACATGTTAGGAAGCTCTAACAAAACACGTCTATTATAAGGCGCATGCTTTTGGAAATGCTTGATCTTCCTAGATATGTTACTTGAGAGTATGATGAAGGAAATTTAGAATTTTGTTTCCGATCACAGCGCCTTTCAATATATTTAATCAAACTTCTATCGCTCTCCATATTATTTGAAGGAAGAGCAACCACCACTAAAGCATCTGAAATATCAGCTGCTGATTGGTCAGCAACATCATCAACATTTGATGGTGCTCTCGGTGAAGAGTGATGGGAAATAGTTGGTGTAGAATGATGAGAGATGATTGGTTCTTCATATGTATGTGTCGGGGGACGATTAAAGCCATCTAAAAAAGTGGTAGTTAATGCATCAATCCTACTATCTATATGACTATGTAATTATTTTTTTCTCTTCCACTACAAAATCCTGAATCTTTTGGGACTGAATGACTATCTCTAAAGTCACTCGATTCATTATGCTTTGTATGTTTCCCCCTGCTCCTTTCTCCTCTTGTTTCTCCGCACATTTACCTTCCACATTCCCCTCTACCTTTACATCTCTCCCTCTTTTCACCTCTCTTTTACCTTTCTCATTTGTGCTTATTACCAACTTCTTCATCTCTTTCTCTACGCTCTTTCTTCTCTTTCTTTCTCTTTGCCCTTCTTTTTCCAAATATTTTTGAAATTTTCTCTTGAAATACTTCTTCATTTCCTCTTTATTTGTCTCCTCTTTTGAAACTACATCCTTCGTTTTCTTTTCCTTACAATAGAATTCTTCAAAATCTTTGTCCGCTGGTGCTTCAACTCCTAATAAAACCTCTTCAGCCGACAATATATTCTCGAATGACTGCTTCACATGTGTAGTAATTTGATAGTCATGTTATATTATTCGGCAAGTTGCATTTTAATCAAACTATTGAAATTTATTAGAAGGTAGTAGATCATACTCTCTTGCAGGCGCTTAACTTTGAACGCAATTCTAAACAAAATTTACACATAAAACTAAACTTAGGATACCACCGACAAAGTCGAGGCCTCGTTAAGTCATCAACAACCGGTAAGATGTTAGTGAATTCATAAAATCACATAGTCAATTATGAGATTTAACATTAAACAAACCACTTAGTAGTAAAAAGTAGTGGTAAAATTAATTTTTGGCTCACCTCTAAGAGAATTGAGCAACCTTCCATGTACCCCAAACTCTCTTTAGATTCCTTTTTGGAGGCCGCATAACTTAATGCCCGGAATTATTACTGAAAAAATTTATGAACAGTTTCGGGCCAGTTATATTTCTTAAACTCTTCCAAGTCTCCGAATGTATGTAGACACGTAGGTATCTTCAATATCTTTAGTAGAAAAAAACTTGCATAGAACATACTACACAAGTATCTCAACCCGTAGAGCCTCAACCTCTTCACTCCATTCCGCATTCGAAAGCCGCAACAACGCGGCTGCCAAATCCCTCTGCTCGTACTTTGCTAGAGGGGTCCTATTAAATATGAAAGGTAACCCTCTGTTTGATAGACCAAACAGCAATGCAACCTCATTAACTGTTAGTTTTTTGTAAAACTTTCATAATAGGAAAATCCTATGTCTTTTTAGTATTACCAATGCAATGTGGTAAGCAAAAAAATATTTTGGTTTAGGCTTAGAATAGCAAACAAGGGAAGAATCCCAGCTGCTTGTAAATCATTTCTTGAATTTTCATTCAAAACATTTAGTAATGATTGTGCTTTCTCTTTAAATGAAGAGACGACATACCAACAGTTCAATGTTGTTGAACCTGTCATCTGCAAAAACAATCAATATTTACAAATTGTTCAATATAGTGCATATACATTTGTTTCTAAGGAAAAAAAATATTGCAATTTTGAAGACCATTATAGGACCGTATTTTCACAGGACATAAACACTTACAACCATATAATCACAGCACAACAGCAATATACGATCGTATTTTCACATCCTATAACCAATATATGACCGTATTTGCACAACATTTTTACTATACCAACTGCTAATAAGATTTATTTACAAAAAACATTGAAGCATAGAACTTGTTGAATCTAAGTAATATATATACTATCTATTGCAATTTTCAAATGATAATATGACTGAATTTATGTAACTGTAATAGCAGGAACAAGATTTGCTTTTAGTAATATAATGGATTGAATACTAATGAAATATGACCTTACATAACTAATTTACGACTGTATTTTCACTGCAATATGGTCAATACATGTATTTATTACATAAATATCATTAATTTGGATGAAATACAGACAAAGAAACCCTAGATACAACAGTATCTGCACTGCATCCAGTCCGAATAGCATCAATATGAGTGTATTGGTATTGAATATGGTTTAAAGGCTATCTATACAATATATATTGCAATTTTCAAACGAAAATACGACTGAATTTATGCAACTGTAATAGCAGAAACAAGATTATGCTTTTGGTAATATAATGGATTGAATACTAATGAAATACGACTCTATATAACTATTTTACGACCGTATTTTCACTGCAATAAGGTCAATACAGAGATTTATTGCATAACTATCACTAATTTGGACTAAATATAAATAAAGAAACCCTAGATACAACAGGTATCTGCACTATATCCAGTCTGAATAACATCAATACGAGGGTATTAGTACCGAATATGGTTTAAAGACTATCTAAAGAGCGGAAAAAATTTCCAAGCGAAGAGATTTTGGTAGCCTTGGAAAAAAATTTCCAAGCGAAGAAATTCGTACCAAACAGAAGCGGGAAAACGGAACAAGGAGCATGACCGGTACCTTTCTCGATGAGGACGTTTTTCGCTGTTGGCCGATTCTCCGGGTTCGCCGTCAAAAACTGGAGGTCGCCCGGAAAATGCTAGGTCGGCTATGGCTTTCTTTCGCAGGAGACAAGGAAGGGGGAAAGGCAGCAATGCGGCATTTCAAAATTAGGAGAGGGAAAAGGCAGGCCCCGAGACGGAATTGCTATTTTTAAACGTATAAAATAATAGGTACATATACGTACCAAAAAATTTCCGGAAAAACAAAGCTTAGGGTTGGACTTTAAAGTGTGTCATGTGGTTCACATTCTGGAAAGCGGAGCGCAGAGGCACATTCTAAAAATCAGCGCATAAGGGAGCATTTTGGAGTGAGGATTGCGGGACCATGTTTTGGATAGCGGTGTGCGAGGGTGCATTCTGCACGCGGGACACGTTCTAGAGAGAGGAGTTCAGAGTGTATTCTAGTGAACAATGTGCATGCCCATGTTTTGTAGAGCGGGGCACGGAGGCACGTTCTTGAATGAGGAGCACATAGGGGCTCATTCAAGAGAGCAGAGCACATGGCGCCTTCTAAAGAGCAGTGGGAAAACACGCACGTGCGCGGGCGCATTTTGGTTAGTGAACCGTTGGAGCTATTTTTTGAAGTGCAACATGCAGGAGCCCATTTTTGTGAGCAAAACACGGGGGTGCATTCTGAAGTGAGTCATACAAGGGCACATTCTAGGGTGCAGACCCGTAGGCGCATTCTGGAGAACAGAGCACGGGCCGTGTCATAAAGAATGACGCGCGATGACACATATTCTGGAGAGCGACAGATAGGGGCACGTTCTTGAGAGCTCCACTAGTCCGCTCAAGAAAGTTCCACTCGTTCACTCTCGAGAGCTCCACTCCACCCATTGGCTAGAGAAAGTTTCCTCTCAAGACATTAATATTTTTGCTTCTTCAACTGGGTTGGCGGGCCCAAAGCTCCACTTGAGCTCTATGCCTCCACTCAATTGCTCAAGAATCTGATCCCTTCAAAAAAATGATAAAGCCTCATTTTGTAGATTTGTTTAGGGAGCACTTAGAAAATTTCACCATTTAATTATTTTACTGGGGAATGTTAACGCCGTCTTGTATCCATTGGATTGTGGACGCCTTGCAAAAATATAAAAGTTCCTGAAACTTGAAGAAAATTTCAAGGAAGCTCTGTTTTGTAACCGCGAGTCGTCAACTGGTGACCGTTTCTCGTTCGAAGGCCTCGAACTCCGCCAATCGTTGACGGAATGTCACTATTCACTAACTGGTCAGCCTCGCCAAATCCACACAAACGTTTGATTGAGGGATTTATCTTATCCGTTTCTTCGAGAGGAGACCAATGCCGCTTTCAAATTCGAGTTTCATCAATCAGTTTAGGAGATATGCCCTCCCAAAGTTTCAATATCATACACCATTAACCAAGAGGGAGTAAATGAAAAAAAGAGAGGTCTCATGCGGCTATAGATTGACGCGGTCGACCCCCTTGTCACCTACTGACAAAGAGAACGAGCCTCGAAGTGTCGGGGCTGTGAGCTCAATGTGGCGCAAGCGCTTGCTTGTTACACATGACGACAATGCATTAGCTCGACAGTACTTAGCCCGCAGCCTACCGTGGTAGGTATACGAGCTCTACTTTGAAAGAGGAGGTAGATCAACAACAACAACACTCAAGCCTTTATCCCACTATAGCGGGGTCGACTATATGGATCCTTTGTCGTCATTGTGCCCCATTTTTTTTCATAATCTCACTAATGCCTAAATACATCATATCTTTCCGTATAGTTTCATTCCAAGTCTTTATTGTTCGACCCCTCCCTCGTTTAACATGCCTAGTGACTAGACTCTCACAACGCCTAACAGGTGCCTCTAAGAGAAGGCAGATCAAACGGCCAAAAAAACAATACTCTGATGTTGCTCCACCATTACACGACAACAAATCATAAATTTCTTGCTTTAATGTAGTTTAGGTATAGAAGCCCATTTCATTGTCTTGGAACAGCTAGACAATATTTCTTCAATACAAGAATAGCCTGAGCAAAATACAAATTCAAATCAAATCAAATCATAGAACTCACAAACTTTTGTTCAGATTTTTTTGCTCTTTTTCTTTTTTGATGGAACTGATTGGTTCAGCTGGATCCTAAACTGTGATTGATGTAAAGAAAGTAGTGCCTTCAATGATACAAGGGACCTTTTCAAAATTTGTTTTTTCCTTCATTTTTATTGGCCACGCATCTCTATTCTCGACTTTTCGCAAGAATATTACTATATGCTAAAAGCTACAACTATTCCATTCAGATCTCAGTTATTCGCGGCTTTTCGGAGGGCGGCTTGGAGTGCCGTTTTGAACCGTCCCCGCCAGAATGCGACGGTTCATTTTGTGGCTCTAAACCGCCAGCGATCAAACTCGTCTGGAGAGAGTAAGTTAAGCAAAGTACACCAAATGCCAATACATCCAAAAGCTTTAGTCAATGAATGAGGGTGAACTGCAAGATAATTTTATATATCCCATGTGAGACTAAAACATGGTCCTGCACCTCAACAATTCCCACTTGCACCAAAAACACATTCAGGCTCCGTTTGGCACGGCGGGGGCGGTTGTAAACGTATGGGTTAAACCGTCATTCGTTAAGGATCATCTAACAAACATCATCGGTTTGAACATAAAAGTGAGTGAAGTTCGTTAGATGGGTGTTAACGAATGACAATTTAACCCCCATGTTCCTGACCGCCACCACCTTGCCGAATATAGCCTCAATTATGTACAGTTAATTACTTGGCAGTGCATGTTTGCATAAACACACAGTGCTCCCTTCTATATTTCAAATTTACAAAAACCTCTCATATAAGTTTGCTATATTTACAAAACTCTATTACCATTTAAATTTTAGATGAAAAGTGACTGAAAACAACTAAAATAATTTTTTACTTTTCTAAATGCACTTTTCATAATAACTCAACTCTACATAGACCAAGTCCATCAAATGGTAAGACTTAGAAATAAATACATTGAAAAATAAATAAAAACTCTTATGGAAAAAACTCTACAAACTTAAATAAAAGATTTTTTTTTGAAATTTCAAAACAAAGAAAGTTGATCCATGTAATTATGCAAACTCACAAAAAAGCTCAAGATAATTAATTGCATATATGTTATTTATTTTATTGATTCAACTGATTAAGCATCTCTTATTATTATTAAGAGAATAATGGCCAAAATAAGCCTCAAATGCATATATGAAAGCACCAAGAGCATAAATCCATGAAGAATTTCAAGTAACAAATATGATTTTATCATATTATGCATGTAAAACAACATTTATAGGGTATCTAAAGGTCGATTCAGACAACACTCAAGCTTTTATCTCACAATAGTGGGGTCGGCTATATAGATCTTTTGTCGCCATTGTGCCCTATCTTTAGACTAAAAAAAAAGTAACATCAATGCATACTTACCCACTAAAATGATAAAATAGCAAAAAAAAAATGTAGTAAAAAAATTGGTCAATCATCAGATTTTCACATCCATTAACTGAAGTCATTCAAGAACCATGATGCAGCAGTTAGGCAGGTCAAAAGGCCTTGCAACTTTACAAAATAAAATCCCCAGAATAATATATTTGCAAAGGCTGAAGATTATATTCATAGCCCAATAAATATCCCTTTGCCTTTATACAAATACAAGAGAGCAGGGCCTGCACTCTTTCCTCTCCTTTTGACACCTGAACACCCTTAATGTACAGAAGTTGCTTTGAGAGAGCAAAAGTAGATTCTCAGCATCATTGGCCTGCATGAACACATATAAATATAAAGTCTCATCACCATTCAATCACACAACAGAATACCAGCTGCACTCTGCTTATTCGCTCCAGCATAGTGAACTTCGCAACATTGTTAACTCAACAATGTCGAGAGATCCCTTAGTCGTCGGAAATGTCGTCGGTGATGTCCTGGACCCGTTCATTAGGTCGGCGTCCATGTCGGTGGCCTATAACAACAAGGAGGTCACCAATGGCTCTGAACTCAAGCCTTCGATGGTGGAAAATGAGCCTCGTGTCGGGATTCATGGATACAATAACACGTGTCTTTATACGCTCGTGAGTTAAATTGTTTAGTTTCTATTGCCTAATCATGGATAATGGTATTTGCTATTTGCCAATGAAAAGAATCAATAATGCATGATCTAAAACAGATAATTGTTTTGAAAAAATTAATTTTGTTTTCATAATGACTTTTTTTCTAATACTGAGTGAACTACCACTCTAGGTGATGATAGATCCAGACGCACCAAGCCCAAGCAATCCGACAAAAAGAGAGCACCTTCACTGGTGAGTAAAACTCTACCACTCTATAGTTTTTAATATTTTGAAGACAGGTTGCTTTTAAGGGTTCTAATCATCAGAAAACATCAATCTGAATCTTAAACCGTGTACTTCTACAAACATATAGAATATGTGCCCATATCTTTAAGGCTCCGTTTAGCGCAGTGGCGACGGTCGTGAACACAGTGGTTATGTACCATCGTTCGTGAACACCCGACCTCACCTAAGGAACTTCATCCACTTTATGTTTAAAACTACTTTTCTTTTCTTGTTGGCAGTCATAATCATTGTCATGTCAAGCATACATTCCATGAATGTGGCATTATTGTCCAAACTCACCAGAGCAAAAATGCCAAGCCAAACGGAGCCTAAGTTCACATCAGACATTAATGTTACTAACTGTTGTAATTTTAGGTTGGTGACAGATATCCCAGAAACAGCCAATGCAAGTTATGGTGAGTTCACACATAGTTTAACAACTTAGTTCCCCACAATTGGTTTTGAAAATCAAATCAAATTTTGAATGTGAAGAATTGATGTTCAAGATTCAAAGATATGGTTTATATTTGAAGAACAGAAAAGATATAGTAGCTAATAAGTTCTATAATAATAAAATAAAGGGTCAATTACTGAAATTTCCCCTCTACTTCTTGAAATTACAAAAACATCTAATCTGAGTTTGCAACATTATAAGGCAACGCCTCTTAACATATATTACGAGTGCACCACTCTCATATGAGTGGTCTGTTGTACTAAATAATGTCTAAACTCAAAAGAAGATTTTGATCATTTCAAAAAGTAGATGAGAGGTTTTTGTAATTATGCAAAATAGATGATGATATACAATATATATATATATATATATATATATATATATATATATATATATATCACAAACTTTGTAAGATTTTGATTCATTTACCAAATATGTTTAAATACAGTTAACAGAGATTACAGAAGCTGAAACTCACCTATCATCATATCATTTTAGGAAATGAAGTGGTCTCCTACGAGAGCCCGAACCCTATGGCGGGGATCCATCGAGTTGTGTTTGTGCTATTTCGGCAATCTATCCAGCAAACTATTTATGCACCTGGATGGCGTCAAAATTTTAACACCAGAGATTTCTCACAGTTTTACAGCCTCGGGCCGCCGGTTGCTGCCATGTACTTCAACTGCCAGAGAGAGAACGGTTGTGGAGGTAGAAGGTATTAAATTCAGACATACATTCCCACAGGACAATAAAGAAAATGCATAAGAGAAGTTATAGATGATTATGAATATAATCATAAAGCCAAATAATGCACCTTGTTACTATAAATCATGTCCTTACTATCCTAGTTAGTATTCTAAATATAGGTCTTTAAGTCTTTGCACAATAAGATTTAAAACCATCTGTTACAACCCATGCATCCCATCAAAAATCAAATTGTTGCAGTGAAGATGACCAGGATCAATATTAGTGTCACAATGGTACATGAGTTTCTTGATGTGAGAATATATTCTAAACATGCTCCTCAACATGTAGGCAATGTTGCAGATGTCGGATGCCGGGGACACTTCGGTTTGGATTTTCATGTCGGTTTTTTATATATCGGGGGATATATCGCGGATTTTCATATATCGGATTTTAATATTTAATTAATTATATATGTAATTAAATATTATTTTTTATACATGTCACAGTACTACCTATTCTACAACCTATTGAACTTTTAAATATTAAAAGTTATATGTAACATTTAACATACAACACTTTACAGATGAAAATTTGTAAAACTAGTGATTTTAGGATCAAAAATCAAATTTCAAACATACATCATTATTCATCACTTAAAGACTCATCTATAGTCGGCAGAATAGATAGAATATGATCTTCATCTGATGAACCATCTACATCTCCCTCGTCCACCTCAGATACTTTTCTTTTTCCCCTTCTTTGATAACTAATTGTCACTTCTTTGTTTGTAGCTAATCTTTGAAGCCTCCTTTCATCATGATCAACGTCGACTATATTGCCAATTTGCGCCCATGTCAGCCTCTCTCCAGGAAAGACTTCATCATCGTCATCTTCATTTTCATCCTCCTCAGGATCAACATTCACCATCCACTCTTGTGTCATTCCAGAATCAACATTCTTAGTTGCCAATAGATCTCGAGATGTCTCTGAATATTTCAACTTCAGCAAAGCATTGAACTTTACAAATACTAAATCGTTCAATCTTTTGCTATCAAGTTTATTCCTCTTTTTAGAATGTATCTACAAAATTTTTAAACAAAGTTAAATAATACATACAAATACAATCATATAATAAGATATTAATGTTTAACTAAATAACTAAATTAATGCATACCATCTCGAAAATACTCCAGTTCCTCTCATAGCCAGAGGATGAAGTAGTCAGACTTAAAATTTTCATAGTCATAGTTTTAAGGTACGGCGTATCAGCACCGTTAAGCCTCCAAAAATGTACTGTGAAAATTAAAATGACAACACAATGTATTAATTATTAATTTATTATACATAAATACATCATTATTGTTAATAAATATATATATTAAAATGTACCTGGATTTAAGTTGGAATTTTGTAGTTGTCTCTTTGCCCTGATGTTGGTATTGGTATTGGTAAACATCAAGCTCAGCACTGATGTGATCCTATGTAGAAGGATCTTTCCTATATATCATTGAGAGACACTCAACAAAATAACTCATTAACCTTCCGTCAGCCTCAATCTCCACTCGACGGGAATAATAAAAATATGGGTTTAAGTAATAACCTGCAAAGTGCAGATGACTGTTCAATCTTCAGTTTAAGTAATAACCTGCAAGGTGCAGAGGGTTGCTAATCTTTTTCTCCCATCTGTTATCAATCAACTTTCAATCATTCATATAGGAAGATATTTGTTCTCTTGATGATCGAGAACAACAGCAACCTCTTCCCTAGCTTTTTTGATATCCCCATATAACCATCCCATGGATGGTGTCTCCCCGCCGACTCTTCTCAAAACTTTCACAAATAGTGTGAATATACAACCAGTCAGCTTAAAATTCTCCCAAAATCTAGCGTTCATCACTATCATTGCAGCCTACCATATGCAAAATAAATTATTAAGAAAATACTATAAAAAGAACCTTTCAAAACATATATTTTAAATAAAATGAATAAAAATGCAATAGTTTTACCTGCTTTCTCCCGGCACTACTGGCCAACTTTGTTGCAACCCACTTTGCAGATGTGAATAGACCCCTCAATTGATTCTTCTTCTCTAAGATGCTCTCTAACGATAGAAACGCTGTAGCGAATCTTTTCCCTTGGTAGACTCAGCAGCTGAATGAACAAATTGGTCCATTGGACTTTCGAATCTGCGCTCCTACGTATGCTAGTGTCCTCTTCTTGATCATCATGGACTCCTCCAACAACCACCTCATTCAAGATTGCTTGAAACTTAGCACTTTTAGCTCTCTTACTCTTTAAATTTGAATTTGGGGCCGAATCCGCCTTAGCCTTAACGTCGGCGGGAACCTTAGGGCATGGCTTAACATTACCCTTCCCCCCAGCCAAGTGATGCTTGAAACGTGTAATTCCACCATTCACTGTCTGCTTGCAGTAGTTGCATTTGATTCGGTTGGTGTCGTTTGCAACCAACTTCTCACCAAATGTCCAGAACGGATCTCTACCGGTTGGTACCAGTGATGCGGGAACCTCACTTGATCAGCAGAAGAAGTCATTTTAATAGGGCAAGAAATGAAATTAATATTAGTTAAATGAAATGAAAAATATTTTACATGACTAAATCACGAGAAAAATTACTAGTTGAAAAAAATCAACATCAGAAAAGCCTCATAACTTCATTAAATCGTTAGATCTTCAGATATCTTTTATATTATCCACGCAATATTTTATTTATCCGACAACATTTTGCATCCTCAGTAGTATACTAGTATATAAAGTTATAACTATCATTCAAACTTTCAAAATATCCAACAAAATGAACAAAGCATTCAAGTATCATTCAAACTTTCAAAACATCTCACATTTTATTTATCAAAAGGCACAAAGCAACAAGGCAACTAAAAATGTGATTGGATATACATGCATCATTGATTGCAAAATAAGGTTCGATAAATAACTATTAATATGGGTATTTCAAATCACTTGTTGATTAATAAACGTGTCAATTAAAAATAAGACAATAACTAATAAGACAAATAAGACACCAGGGCATCCACCATGCTACAGCCAGCAAGTCAGCCACAAGACAACCACCATGCCTTGTTGAACTAATAAGGTAACATGGCAGCCACCAACAACTAAACGGGTCATTGACTGCAACAACCCACAAGGCAGCACCATGCTACAGCCGACAGCTAACACAACAACCAAGACAAAAAAAATGCAGAGCGATAAAATGAGAGGGGGAGGTAGGGAGAAGAATGCACTAGCCGAGAGAGTGCCGAGATCGAAAGCACCAGTGAGCTAGAGAGGGAGAGAACCAGAGATCTAGAGAGCACCAGCGAGCAGAGAGAAGAAAGAACCAGAGAACCAGCGAGCTAGAGAGGGAGAGAACTAGAGAGCGGGAGAGCACCAACGAGTTAGAGAGCACCAGAGAACCAGAGAGCATCAGCGAGCAGGGAGAAAAAAGAACCAGAGAGATAAAGTGCCGACAGCGCGTGAGAGAGGGAGAGCACCAGCGAGCTAGAGAGCATCAAAGAACCAGAAAACCAGAGAGCACTAGCGAGCAGGGAGAAGAAAGAACCAGAGAGCTAAAATGTCGACAACACGAGAGAGAGGGAGAGCACCAGCGAGCTAGAGAGCACCAGAGAACCGGAGAGCACCAGCGAGCAGAGAGAAGAAAGAACCAGAGAGATAGAGTGCCGACAGCGCACGAGAGAGAGCTAGGGCAGGAGCGACGGGGCGAGATAAGACAGGAGCGACGGGGTGAAATGAAAACAGCAGCGTCGGGGGAGTTAAAATAACGGGTGTTAAATAAAATAATAAATAAAAAACTTCAATTCAAAAAAACGGCCGATATTTCCGTTTTTTTGGCCAGGTATGTCGGTTAAAACCGACATATCGGCCCGTTATTTTCAAACCGCCACAACCCAATTTTAAAACGGTTTCGTGGTGTTTTACCTCCCAAACCTTCATGTCGGCCGATATCCACAACACTGCGTGTAGGGGGGCCTTTATCCTTCAGAATGCGAATTTTTAATTTGGTGATATGAGAACGGTTCAACGGACCTATAACCAGCTTTGATGCAATATTAGAAGGTAGTTGTTATGGTCCTACTCGGAGTGGTGGCCGAAGTAGTAGTCGAAGGCAGAGATGATGGTGGGGATACAATGGAGCCCTAACCACGGCTGTCTAAGCGGGGTTGCTCATTAGAAGAGAGAACCACCAAGATCTCACATTCAAAGAAGGGAATTGGAACTATTTCATTGCCTCCTTCATACAATACACAAAATGTCTTTATATAGGCTTACAACATAATAAAAGACAAACCATAAAAATACCTATTACTAGACCTGGTGCTCGAGCTCCCATACATAATGGTACCAACTAGAGAGAATCATAATTAATTATATAAGTGGGTCTAGAGATAATAACATCATCATTGGGCGCACAACCCATAATATCTCTCTTGGCCTTCAAATTGAGCTTGTCCTCAGGGTTGGATGAGGCTTGTACTGCAAGATCGTTTGGCTCTTTGATTTCGCTGCAAAACAACTCCGTGTATCGTGTTGTTATAGCGAATGCGACATCGAGCGATAGGACATCAACGAGCTCCCAAAAGATGAGCGGCCAGAACGAGGGTGCCCGGTAGAAGCAGACAGTAGACCCTGATAGGAGCTCGAGCAGAAAAAGAGCTACGACGATCGGAAGTGGCAGCGCCGACTTGTGAACGGTTGGCAGAAAAGGATCCAAAGGGGTCGGCAGAGCAGGGACCAACAGAGTAAGTGCTGACAAAAGAAGTGTCCACATGGTCGGAGGAACAATCATTGCAGAGAGAGGTGGTACGTCAGCGGCCGGCGAAGATGGTGACAACACGAGGACAGGTGGCATCCTCGAAGGTGAAATCTTCGGCGGAAGAGCGGCTATCAAATTATTAAGTTTGTGGAGGAGTGTGATCATGGCGTCCTGACGACGTGCTTCGGCATCCCGAAGGTAAGCGTCCCAGAAAATCATCATTTTCTCTATCGAACGAAGGGCAGCAATTTCAGCGACACTAAGCTCGCGACCCATGAAAATTAATTAATTACCTATTAATTCAACAAAAGAATTAATTAAAACAATTAATAAATTAAGGAAAACCCTAGCCTTGAATAGGGTTGCTGCGCGGGGCTCAAGGAGAACAGGCGCATGAGGATATCCCACTGAGGGAGAATCGCAGCAGTCGGCCTGAGACTCGAGGAAAAAGGAATGCAGAGGAGGCTCGAGAGAAATCAGAATGGGCGGCTTGATGAACTAATCGGGGACGTGTGCTTGCAGGAGCGGAAATGTCGGGTGGTTCGAGAAGGTAGAGAGACGCGACCGACCGACTGAACAGACGACGAAGAAGCTGGCGGAAGTGTAGAGCACAGAGGCGTGCATCCGAGTGGGAATTGCACGACGATGAGCGGTTCGATAGAGAAGCAACATCGATGTTGGAGAACAAACGCGTGCAGGAGGTCGATGGGGATGAACAGCTGACACGAGGAGAGTTGCAAGAACTGAGCGGGGATGGGGATTGATGGGACAAAGCAGTAAGAGATTGAGCGGCATTCGGGCGAGGATCCCACACAAGAGGGGAGGTCGGCTCTGTTGTCGACAAGATGGGTGCAGGTTGTGGACGGAAGGGACGATGATGAAGCAACGTCAGGCTTGTTCTGGAGGGTAAGACGATGCGTTGGGCTTAAGGGCAACAGGGGAAATCACAACAGCTTGTTGGAGTCGAGCGGAGCAACAACGGCTTGTCGTAAGAGGGCGGATGGCTTGCTGAGCGTTGGAAGGAGGTTTCGGAAGCGGCGTCTGGGCAATGTTGGCGTGGACTTGCGGAAGGTGTCGACATGCGTCGGAGGACGAGGACCGAGGGGCTGTGATACCAAGTTGTTATGGTCCTACTCGGAGTGGTGGCCAAAGTAGTGGTTGGGGCGGAGATGACGGTGGTGGAGGATATAACAGAGCCCTAACCGCGACTACCTAAGCGGAGCTGCTCATTAGAGGAAAGAACCATCAAGATCTCACATTCAAAGACGGGAATTGGAACCCTTTCATTGCCTCATTCATACAACACACCAAATGTCTTTATATAGGCTTACAACATAATAAAAGACAAACTATAATAATACATATTACTAGACCCGGTGCTCGAGATTCCATACATAATGATAACATCTAGAGATAATCATAATTAATTAAATAAGTGGGTTCGGAGCACAATACCATCATTGGGCGCACAACCCAAAACAGTATCCAACTACCATAAAACCGATTGGTTGTAGGCAAGGCGGCACAGGGTTTATATTAACTGCACAAGCTATGAAGCACGGATACTTCCCCGAAGGCAGCGTACCGATACCGGATACGTATCTGGTACCGGTACGTACCCGATACTCGATGGATACACCTATGTGGACACACTTGGACTTAGCACATCATTCTGCATACTGTGATAGGAGTCTGTTTTTCTAGAGTAAACAAATGTTGGCTCTATGATAAGAAGAATTGGTACGCCCAATTAAGTTGTGTATCTGTACTGAGTATGTTTCTGGTATCGGTACCTTTGTGTTACAAGTACGTGTATTGAACGTGTTGATTCAACACAAGTTATTAACAAAATGGCTAACTAGTCTTTATACTAACTAGAGATTGAAGATGTTGATCTCCAACAATGAAGAAGAAAAAAAACTGATAAGTAACTTAAGTTTAATTTTATCTCTTTTGGTTAAACGTATAAGATGTAAAATTTTGTAATATTTACGAATGCTTAATGTTTGAAAACATCATGTTATGTTGCATTGATTTGAGAACTTGTACTTCAAGTTATGATTTATGTTTAATGTTTTGATGTTTTGAGTACAATTTATTGCACTTGTGATATATAAATATATATTATATTTGTCATAACGTATCATGACGTACCCGTATCATTGTTTTTAAAATTTTGTCGTACCGCCGTACCCGGTACGTATCGTATCCGGTACCCGTACCCATACCGGTGCTTCCTAGTGCACAAGGTTATATGAGTTTCCCAATGTGGAATTATATTTTCAAGAAATCTGTGCATGCGTAGGATCATTGGCTTCTAAAAACTGTACTTAATTTAGTTGAGTAATGTGGGAGTGGCCCGTCAGGGCTAGCCTGCTCTGAAACAAAATTATAACTTATGCAACTAACATCAAAGGAATTGGTTGTAGGTGTGGCGAGACAAAGACCTATAAGGCCATTATCTATATTCACTCCAGGAAATTATATGTAGGATTATATTCTATTTTATGAAAAAATTAAATTATAATCAATATGAAATTAATTGATTACTATAAAAATATTCTATTTTTGTAATAAAAAAATTTCTATTTTATAAAATGCTTCTAAGTTAAGTTTCCTGGTTTGTTCAACTTCATTTAATTACACATAAATAAACTAACTTCCCTGTTTTAAAATTTAACTATAAATTTTTCTCTTACACTATATTTCTCTCTCTTTATCTTCTTATATATATAGGGCGATTCACCGGGACCTCCTCTCTATGTTTGCAAAATTACAGGTTGTACCCCTCTAACTTTTGAAATTACAAACACCCCCTGCAAGATTACATTTCATAACATTCTGTTAGGAACTAGATGAGATTTGAGGGAGAAGGAGAGATTTCTAGGGTTTGAGAGGAGGCTAGAAGAATGCATAGATGATACTTGCATAGTCCCCTCCAAAAGAGGATCCGGGTATATTTATACCCGGACCAAGGCCGGCCGGCCCCAATTGGGGCTGAACCGGGTGGGTTCAGCCCCCGAGGGCCGCATTTAGAAAGTGGGGGCTGAACCAGTTGGTTAAACCCCGTTGTCGCCTTTGGATCTGTATGGGGGTGTAACATTCCCCACCCCATCAAGACTCAGCTTGTCCTCAAGGTGGGAATCTGGTAGCTCCGTCCGTCCCCTCAGGCCTACCCATGCCACGTCGCGGCCTTGTCCCTGCAACCGCTCCAAACAACAAAGAGAGTCCCCCGACACTGGTGAGAGTCGGATTCCCTGCAGGCAGTACTCTCTCCCATCCTTAGCAAACTCCATAGTCAACCTCTCCCAATCCAGAGTCACCCGACCCAGCTGTCGCAACCACTGGGCCCCCAGAATCATATCTGGCCCCCGGATGGGCAATAAGTCGACATCCATGTTGTTGGTGTATCCTTGCACACTGACTTCCACATCCGGAAGAACTCCTTCGCACTGCAGCTCGTGTCCACCGGCCACCACAACCTGAGAAGCGGCATCCTTTATGATCTCGAGTCCCAGCTTCTGTGCCACTGCCGGGCTAATGAAGTTATGTGTACTCCCACTGTCAAGCAGAATGGTCACCTGTTGTTGGTCAATCCGCCCCGCAATATTCATAGTGGGCGGAGCGGAGTCTCCCGCCATGGTCAGGGAAGATACCTCGTACTCGATTGTATCCAGAATGTGCTCCTGTGCCCCTTCGTCTCCATCCGGCATCGTACCTTCCTGCAACATGTAAACCTGGATCCTCTGACATTTGTGGTCTGGGGTAAATTTTTCATCGCAGTTGAAGCACAATCCCTGCTCTTTCCTAGCCTGTAGCTCTGTCCAAGTCAATTTCTTCATTGTTACCCGTTCTGCAGTTGTTCGATCCTTTTTTGTGTCGGGAAGGTGTGTAGCGTTCCTCGGAGTGTCCCCCCTGGACTTCTGTCGATTGAGACGCTCTTCTTGAATCCGGGCCAAGCTGATAGCGTGTGTCAAGCTGCGCGGCATATAGGGATTCACCTCATCTCTGATATCCTCCTTCAGGCCGGAAATAAAACAACTTGTTAATGTCCTCTCGCCCCACTGCACCCTGTTGGTCAACCGTTCAAACTCGGTTCGGTACTCCATCACTGTCCCTTTCTGACGCAATTTCTGAAGAAGAGCCTCGAAGTCTTAATACTCAAGGGGACCAAAGCGGGCGGTGAATCCGTCGACAAACTCGTTCCATGGCGCGTGATTCCGTCCCCGGAGGAACCATTGGGTCGACTAGTATGCGTCCTCTTCAAGGTGGAAGGACGCCAACTTTACCCTCTGTGCCTCTGGTATCTCCTGATAGCTGTAAAATAACTCTGCCTTTTTGGACCCATTCGAGTGCATCTCCTCCTTTGAACTTGGGGTAGTTCATGCGGGTAATCTTCGGCGGCATATAAGCGCGTGGTAGTTGTTGCCCGGGTCCTCCGTACTCTTGTCCGTGTCCACGCGATAGGTGTCGATCAGCGGCCACATGTGGGTACCCCCAATCCTCTCCATAGGGGTTCCCCAAGACTGGCGGTCTAAACTCTCATCCGCCTCCTCCCCTTCCTGGAATAGGGAGGAGCCCATCACGAGGCGGGTACCCCATCCCGTTGGGTCGTTGGTCCTCCTGGCGGTCTTCGCGGTGAGGAGGAAAATCCAAGGCAGACGCGGCGATTCCGCCAAACTGGGTTTCCTCGGACCATACCTGTGGTCGTCGTGAGCCTCCTACCCTTCCACCGTCAATTCCAAGCCCCCCATTGAGGCTAGAGGCTCGATCGTCGTGCCCCGATGCTGGAGTAGGAAGGGGAAGCTGGACTGTGATGGTGTCGCCCACAACACCTTTTCCTTTAAGTTGTTGAGTTAACATATTTTTAAGCTCGTCCATGCGGGCATCCAATTTCTCTTCGAGACGTTTTTCCGATGCCGTTAACTTATCAGCGAGGGCTGCCACGGTGTCAGTCAGACCGGTGTAATTTTCTTCGAGATATGCGAGCCGAGTGGAGTCCTCTTGGGTGTGGGTCACCATGGTGAGACCCCGGGGGCGTGCAAAAATGTCAACAATTGCGACAGCTGGCGGATTCAGATGCGGCAGCAACTGGAAGAAGCAGCAGTAGTCGACGGGTTCAGTTGCGGCAGTCGGTCGGCGGACGCGAGTGGGAACGACGCCGGGATTCGGCCTGGAGGCAGGGCCGCGGAGGCAGCAGCAGCAGGACGCAGATGCGGCAGCCGGATGCAATCCGCCGTCACCTGGGGTCGAGACGGGAGCGATGCGAGGTCGGACTGGCTGGATCGGGCCGGCGGAGGCGGAGAAACTCGCGGTCGGCTGGAGCGGGAGGTGCGGCAGTGGATGCGATGCACGGATGCGATGCAGTCGGCGGCAAATGCTGATGCGACGGCAAGGAGTCGTCGATGCGTGGGATCGGTCGAACGAAGTCGGGCAGAGCCTGGATGCAAGAGGGAACGAAAATTTTTGGGAGGAAGAAGCCTCTGTTAGGAACTAGATGAGATTTGAGGGAGAAGGAGAGATTTTTAGGGTTTGAGAGGAGGCTAGAAGAATACCTGGATGATACTTGCATAGTCCCCTCCAAAAGAGGATCCGGGTATATTTATACCCGGACCAAGGCTGGTCGGCCAAGGGGGCCGGCCGACCCCAATTGGGGCTGAAACGGGTGGGTTCAGCTCCCGAGGGCCGCATTTAGAAAGTGGGGGCTGAACCAGTTGGTTCAGCCCCGTTGTCGCCTTCGGATCTGTATGGGGGCGTAACACATTCATGCACAAAAACAGTCTTGGAAATTTACTCCAAGGGGGGTCTTTTTGTGCATGAATGTTATGAAATGTAAACTTGCAGGGGAGGTTTCTGTAATTTCAAAAATTATAGGGGCAAGACCTATAATTATGCTAACTCCCAAGGGAGCATTGGATAATTATTCCTATATATATACCATAGTTGTGGATGCCAGAGACACGTTGGTTTACATTTTTCATGTCAGTTTTAATATGTCGGGGGATATATCATGGATATTTCACATGTCAGGCTTTAATAATTAATTATTTATATACATAATTATATATATATATATATGTAATCATTTTTTATTTATATATATTAATGTATTATTGATAAAGATGTAAACACAAAATCCAAGCGGGTTGGTTGAAATGGAGAAAAACATCAGGGATCTTATGTGATCGTAAAGTACCATTAAAATGTAAGGGAAAGTTTTATCGTACTACAATTAGATCAACAATGCTCTATGGTTCTGAATGTTGGGCAGTGAATTGTGTACATGAGGAAAAAATGGGAGTTGCGGAGATGAGAATGCTTAGGTGGATGTGTGGACACACGAGACTAGATAAAATTATGAATGGATGTATCAGGGATAACTGATAAGACAGGAGTAGCACCAATTGCAGAGAAGATGTGAGAAGCTCGACGAAGATGGATTGGACACATACAAAGGAGACCATTAGAGGCATCTGTTAGGCATTGTGAGAGTCTAGTCACTAGGCATGTTAAACGAGGGAGGAGTAGACCAATAAAGACTTGGAATGAAATCATAAGGAAAGACATGATGCACTTACGCATTAATGAGATTATGACGAAAGATAAAGTAAAATGGCGACAAAGGATCCATATAGCCGACCCCACTATAGTGGGATAAAGGCTTGGGTGTTGTTGTATATATATTGATGTATTAATAATTTAATATTTATTGAACTCTAAATTTACCAAACAAGTATAAACATTTTATATTATACAATTAATAACAACATAACGCATGGAAGAAAACAAGATGAAGTCAGGAAGTCGTCAAATACAATGGAAGATAAGGAACCTTTATTCTATAATATGAAGGCCAAGAGAATTGAAGTCAATGATGGACGAAGGTAGGGAAAAAAATCAGAGGAAGGATACAAAAAAACCTAGCAACGAGACAATATTGGTTTATTGTCTATTAAACCATAGACACACTAAATTAAACAAATTAGTCGATAAAACATCGGAATATTCGGTCGTTATATTCCAAAAGGTATTTTGTAAAAAATATCGAAAACGTGTTGTTTTGTCCATGAAACCTTTATGTCGGCCGATATGTCGGGCATGTTGGAAGATATCCACAACATTTATCATATATAGGGTTATTTACTGGGACCTCCCCTCGAAGTTTACATAATTACAACTTGCACCCCTCAAACTTTTAAAGTTACAATTATCTTGCTCAATGTTTATATTTTATAACATCTATGCACAAAATGACCCCCTGAAGATTTACTCCAAGGAGGTACTTTAGTGCATGGATGTTAGGAAAAGTACAAATTGAGGAGAGATTTTTTTATTTTCGAAAGATAGAGGGGTGCAAGCTGTAGTTACGCAAACTATGAAGGGAAGTCTTGGTAAATAATCCAACATATATTATACATACATATATGTGTGTGTGTATATAAATATATAAATACATGTCCATAATCCATATATATATATATATAATTACGAAAAAACTTCAATAATTTTGCATAATCACAACGACCCCATATAATCTATTTTTCTGATTGTTTTAACGCCTCTATTACAATTTTCTAGTGGAATTAGCCATACAAACATAACAAGTTTGATCCAACTTATAAACTATAATATGCATCCTCATAGGAATAGTAAGAATTATCTAGTCACTTCATGTAAATTATTATTTGCCATAAAAAATCTCAATGAATGTGATATTGCATGAAGGTATATTGCCAGCGGATGGACTTGATTTTTCCTCAATCAGGACTGTCAAGGGGAAGGAGCTTAACAATTTCAGGCAGTAGGAGAGAGCAGAAGAACACATTTGATTCTCTTTCACTTTCAGAGTATGTGCCGAGAAATAATTGTCACAGTTTCTGTCGTGCGTAATATCATATAGATGAATTCTCCTACGGATTCTGAAATAATAAACTAGTGTTCTAAGAGTAATAAGACTGCAGCTCTGATGTATAAGGGAAAATGGGTTTGACAATAAAGTGGTCTTCTGTTCGTTAAAAAAGGAAACACTATCTGAGTTTATCTTTTTGATCTTATTTGAAATTAAAACTCATAACATTTTTCAAAATTTTAGCATCGTCAAGTGATTTTTTTACAAGTTTAGCATTGTCAAGTATCACTGAGAAACCTGTCAAAAGTATTGAGACATTCAGGAGAAAAAAGAGTAAAGTAAATCAAAACTTGTCTCCCTTAAAATAAATTCCAAGCATACAACAACAACACTCAAGCCTAAAATAAATTCCAAGCATATGCAAGAAAATTTGTTATTTGTGAAATATACCACAAAATGATTCACAAGAATCAGATAATTTCAAATAAAAACTAAATAACAAAATGCATTCAAAGACCTAAATTTAGTTGATGAAAGGAACAACTTCTAAATTGTGCTAGTAAGCTGACCTGTCTATCCAAGAGCGTTTTATCTCCAATTAAAACATTGTGTGAACAAGACGTGTTTGCAGATTCAAAATGTAGTCGCAAAAAAACTTGCAGTCTAAGAAACAAAAAAAAACTTTAAGAGCAAAAAACAATTTTAACAGTGCAAACGTGAAAAATCATTCATATCCTTACGACTGGAGTTGTGTTTGCTCCAAAAGATGGGTATAACCACTCTGAAACTTCTTTTGGAGTTGGTGGCGGCATATTAAAAGTTCGAACATAAAGGTGAAGCAAATTTGAATTTCATTGTTCTCACACAGTTATAGAACATCTTTCGTCGACCATAGCTACAAAAAATTATGTTTCAACTTCAGTCTGCATTGAAAAATGTCAATTGAAATCATGAATACAATGACTTCATTCACAACAGTTGCAGTATCAGGTACCATATTCATTACCCAGCAACTAGAATAAGTCCAAAACACCAAATCTTTGTATATCTAGGAATTCAGCAAAGTACAAGCCACTTGTGTGTAAATAATCCAGTGTAGAAAACTATTTTGGACGGAGCTAATGAACAAGTCCCTTCCATCATGAAAGAGGATACATAACTTTACCGTTAGTTTGGACGGAGTTGGGATCATGGAATTGGAATTGAACCTCAAATTCCAATTCCGTTGTTCGGTTGTGCACTTGAAGGGAAAATTTGAAATTCAAAATGAATTCCAAGGAATTCATTTAGAACTAAATCTAATTCTTTTCTATCTATATATGAATCAGAGAATTTCGTTCAAGGCCACAAGCGTGATATATGTAAAGACGTTTTTTGCATTAATAAATGTGATATTTTTATACTTAAAATCTTAAATATATTTATTGTGGTCCCGATTAACGTGCTATCGGAATTTGTTGAGTTCAATTGGTTCGGTAAAAAATTGATTGGAGGCAACTAGTGGTGGGTGCCTCACCAAAAAGAATTGAAATCGTAGGATCATCATCAAGGAAACCTTTTCTTATTGCCCCGAGACTGTTGGTGTTGAGGGTTTTCATTGACCTGATCTCCAGATCACAACAAATCACCGTCAAATCGTTGTCGCCGAAAAACATGAAAGATGTCAAATCATCCTCAAAATCTTCTGGAAGCTTTTTTTCATTATTCTAAGACCATTGGTCATGACATTTCATCGAACTGAGAATCGGATCTCTGACAATTTTCATCAGATCATCATTGCTAAAAAAAATGAAAGTTGTTGGATCATCGTTTAGGGAAGCTACTTATCATCGTTCTAAGCCGTTGGTGGTGACAGTCACTGATCCGACTATTGGATTTCATGCAATCTCGTTTGCACTGTCGACATTGATAAAAATGATCGTGGTTGAGTTGTCCTCAAATTTTTGGGGAGAGTTCTTTTTATCAACCCTGAGATTGCTCGTGGTGACGGTTTGCCAATCTGATTACTAGATGACAGTTGCGCACTATCAAGAAATAAAATTGTATGATTAAACATAAAACAAAAATACAAATGTCGAGACAAGCTTGACCCAAACTCTTGATAGTTGGTTCACCCTAAGAGCCTCTATCACCTAAGAGAGCCTAACACTCACAATAAGCAGAGGGAGACATGTGTCCAGAAGGTCATATCTATATCAACACTCCCCTCATTAAAAAAAGACCTTGTCCTCAAGGTCGAGGTCCAAAGGAGTCATTTGCGAACATCAAAAGATCCATGTTTCCGAAGTCAAGACCGTCGTCTTCAAATCAAACCAGTACACGCAAGTTTTTAAAAGTGCAAGCGTAGCGAAGTCCCTTGCGAAGAAACTCGAGGTGTTGCTCGTCAGATAAGAGGTGGGGTCGTCGGTGCGTCGGCGGAGACGAGACTGGCAAAGACGGGCCTAGCAGTGGGGGCTCAGGCGGGGGATGGTTATCCAAGCAGGGAAGAGATGGCTGAGATTTCGGCTGCAATAGAAATAATGGCAGCGAATAATGGGGTGGGAAGGGCGAGGACAGTTGGGCCGTGTAAAGTTCCTCATCGAGGCAACGAGCTTGATCCATGACGCGAGAAAGAGTGGCCGGAATGTGGACCCGGAGGCACCCCGAAGGTGGGATTGTAGACCCCTAAAGGAGGTACATCAGGTAATGGTCACAGGTTAGGCCGAGTACATGCGTGGCGACCTCGATGAACTCGGCAATGTAGGAGGTCACGGTGTTGAACTGGCGAACAGAATAGAGATGCTCATTAGCATTGCCCGCTTGGAATTCATCACAGTGGCGGAGGATTTCCTCTAGCGTGGCCTAGGAGAGGTCAAGAACATATTGGTGCGTCCAATGCACCCATTGGAGCGTCGAACCCTCCATATAGATAGTGTTCAGGGGAAACTTCTAGTTGGCGGAGGTGGGCTGAAGGTCGAAAAAATGTTCGGCGCAAGCAATCCAATCGAGGGGGCGGTTTCGTCGAATACATGTGATGTAAACCAGATGGGGATTTTTTAAGGTCAAATAATTTTAACCAGTTTATTTTATTTATTAAAATTAAAATTATGATTTTTTTTCTTTTCTTAAAAAAGGAGTTTTAATTTTTTGAACAACGGAGAGGGCCGAGCGGCTAATTCGGATTACGCGCGCGAGTGGCACTCGTCACTTTGGATTTTAAAAGATTTGGTAATATCACTCGAGCGGATCTCTCACGTGTTTTGTGATTCAAACCCTCCACGGGATCGGCACGGCCACAAGCAAATTTATAATCAATAACTTATGAAATAAACGATATTATCAATAGTGCGAACGCAACGGCAAACCCAAAGTTATTTAAGTGAAATGCATAAATTTACTACTAACACAAGGGAGAGAACGAGAATACCCAAGTACTCGCAGGAGGTGAATGGTTCGCCCCAACCCTTCCACACAAGGGAGAAAATGGCAGCCGACTGCTAGCCGGTGCACTCAAACCCCGCGGTCGGAGTAGAGGATGAGGTCAACGACACACAGGATTTCCAGGTCGTCGGAATAGCGTTTCGAGGTCGACGGCGGTCTGGAGGTGGGAATCTGGCGCGGGGATAGCGGCACTAGGCACCGGGAGGCGCGGCGGTTGCGACTTCTGCTTCTGGAGACAGCCGCGGGTGGAAGTTCTCCTCTGGCTGTAGCGGCGGTGCAGGCGGCCCAAGCGGTGGAGACCGTGGTCGCCGGTTGAGACAGGCGGTAGAGAAACCTTCCGGGCACAAGCGAGGCAGGAGACTCAGGCGGTAGAAAATGCGGTTACGACTTGAGGCAAGCGGCGGGTTCTCTAATGCGGGCGGCGGTAGCGACGAGGGTTAGGGTGCGGCCGGCAAAGGCGGAGAACAAAACGAAATAATCGTTATCTGTTGTATCCAGTTTTAATCTTCACGGTTACTTGGTGGTGGGATTTTAATGGCCAAATAAAATTTCTTATTATATGACTTTCCCTGAAGAGAGGCATTGTATATAAAGAAAACAATCAGCCTTTCCTCTTTTTTTTAAAAATGAGATTTCCAAAAAGTAATTCTTAATTGATTCTAAATTGGTGCATGAGATTTAAAATTTATGTTTACTTTAAAACTTGGGCTTGCCGTTATTGTCCTACTATTAATAATACTGGACCTTTTATTCAAGGTTTTATCAGCAGATCAAACCGATGAGCCAACGAGCATCTGAAAATGAGAAAAATACATGAAATAAAATGCGCAACAAGGAAAAAATACATAAATAAATATGTAGGGAGGAAAAGAACGATGATGCATCGAAGGATGCATCAATTCCCAGGAAGTTGAAAGAGCTCGATCCCGGCGAGAATTCGCAGAGACTAGCAACAGAGAGATCTGGGCGGCATCGTCGTAGCTCGTCAATGTTGATCCACGAACTGTGTGATGTCTCATCCCCGCCAAGAGACCGAGTAGCGCTGGTAAGTCCCGTGGCGAGTACGAAATTCTCGTACGTCAAGAACCTGATTTATCTCCTTAGTGATGGGTGTCTGCACTGGAGCTAAGTCGATTGGGATCCCTAGAGCTGTCGTAGATGGACTCGGGGTAGAACTAGGTGGATCTCCATAAATGGCGTCAGGTCGGCCACGTTAAATATCAGTGAAGTACCAAATTCAACGGGCAGATCTAGGAGATAAGCATTTTAACCGATGCGCTGCCGGACTTGAAAGGGACCAAACTTCCTCTGTTGTAGCTTATGGTATGTGCCCGGAGTGAATCTCTGATTCCTGAAATAAGCAAACACTCAATCTCCTTCTGAAAAATATAACTCCTGGCGATGACGATCGGTTAGGGATTTATATATTTCAGAAGTCACTCGCAATTTATTAGTCATATTTTTATGCAATTTTTTAAATAATCAACATGAGCTTGCGCATCAAAGAAAATACATTCATGATTCATGAGAGAATGACGATCTAGTATATATGGTATAGAGAACCCGTAAACAATCTTGAAAGGACATTTAGCAGTGGAGCGATTAGTAAAATTATTGAATGCAAATTCAGCTTGCGGCAGTATAAGGTCTCATTGTTTCGGATTCTCCCCAGTCAAACACTTAAGAAGGTCCCCAAAACTTCTATTAACGACCTCAGTCTACCCATCGGTCTGAGGGTGATATGCGCTGCTAAATTCGAGTTTGGTACCTAGTCGGGTCTACAATATTTTCCAAAAATACCTCATAAAACAAGTATCCCTATCAGAAGTGATCGACCTAGGAATACCGTGTAGTCTAACGATTTCTTTAAAAAAAGTTCAGAGACGTGTACATCACTAGAAATTTTCCTACACAGAATAAAGTATGCCATCTTCAAAAATCGATCTACGACTAACCAGATGGGGCTAAGCACAAGACTGTGACAAGAGGCCAGCAACAAGAGTGAAATGGCTGCGGCAAGTCACACAATGGTTAAAAAAGACCGCAACGAGCAGGACACACGACCGCAGTGAGCAGGAAGGCCGCAACGAGCAGGAAGGCCGCAGCGAGCAGGAAGGCCACAGCAAGCAAGAGAGAAACTGCCAGCGAACAGGAGATAAGATCGCAGCGAGCAGAGAAGACGACGAGTGGATTGAAGCAGGCAAACCGGGAAGGTCGCAGCAGTCAGAGAAGCCGCGTCCGGAGAAGAGACTGCGGCGAGCTGAGCAAAACCAATACCGTAGCGGGCACAAACCAACGGCAAGAACAGACCGCAATGAGTAGAAGGTAGACCGCAAGAGCTGGGGTTAGACAGATCGTACGATAAGAACAAACCACGCGAACACGAAGAGAGGAAGCAAACACGCGACAGTGTGCGACAAGATTAAGTCGGCACGAGCAAACCGCACGACAAGGAACCTGTACGAATAAGAAAGAGGTCGGAGCGTTGTAAAGTCGCACGAGAGGCAGGTCGCGGGGAGACCGGAGGATCGAGAAGAGAGGACCGCGGCGACTAGAGGAGAAGGCCGCGCAGTAAGAGAGGAGGTGAGACCCACAGAGCAGATCTGAGAGAGTTATAAAAGGAGAAGAGGAGAAGGAGGGGAGGAGGGTGGTTCCACGAGAAAAAGTAGCGGAGAAAACGACGGTTAGAAGAAGTAAACCGCGTGAGAAGAGGCAGCAGGGAAACTGGCGGTTAGAAGAAGTAAACCGCGAGAGGTGTGGACACTAAACCGCAAGGAGGATTGCGGTTAGAAACTCAGAGACCGCCCGGGAGAACCTCGCTTTGATACCATGTAGAAGAACACTTAGGCGGAAAAATGAAATTTTGTATATCCTTCTTGTGTATGTAAATACAAGTATGAGTACAAATATATAGGGAGAGAAAAGAGAGAAGAATCACAAATCCGAGATGTGAGACTAAAACAAATAGGAAGAAAAGACACAAATGGGCCAAAATATGGGTTTTTACATTGTCTTTTCTAACAATGTGTTTATCCAAATTCAGTGTTGTTATATCATCAACATGTAGCGCATGATTATTAATTTCACATTTTAAAATAAATCCCTTTGCAGATTAACGGGCCAACAAATCAGAGGAATGCCTTTTTTCAGTCGATGTAGCGTCACCAGCACAACCTTCAAATGAAGGTATTATCTTCTCTTCATCCTTATAGTTGAACAATGATGTGGTATTTTAGAGAGTGCTGTTGAATTGAAGCAAACTCTACATGGTGTATCTATTTGTGTTATACGATGGATTAAAATGTTGTCATATTGATTAGCGGATGTAATTTTTGTATGTAGCTATCAATCTGTTGTCTTATGAGAAAGCAAACACCTCTACACAAATTGATCTCGAAAATCACTTTATTACATCTAATATATTTCCAAGGAAGAATTGGTGGTGGATTGGGCTCGAAAAATGGAAATGAGTTTGGGATTTGTCTTTACCATATAAAGTGCAAATAAACTTACAAGCAGACTCAAACCTAGAGTTATGATCACTTGTGACAAAGCTGGGTTTTACCGTGAAAATCAACGTAACAAAGGTAAGGTTAGAAAGAATTTGAGAAAATTTAGCTCGAAGAAATGTGGTTGTAAGCTCTCTTAAGTCTTAAAAAACTTGAATATGTTACGTATGTGATCGATGTATTGCGTGGGTAATGGCTGGTTAAAGATACGTATTGAGCTATCTTTAGAACTATAAAACAAGAAAAGCTTGTATGACAACATATTTGGGAAGGAAAGAAGAGAAGAGTTACTTAGATCACTAGATTGTACTATTACTCGTGCTCCATTTGACAAGTGGATGTCAATGTCAGATACTAGATTGGTGGTTGTTTTTTACTACAATATAAATCTTGTCCACTTGTCTAGATATTAGTCATTCACACTATTACCGTTGAATTCACTACCTCCAGCTACTCGCAAGATAGAGTAAAACAAATTTATAAATGGTAACCAATACGAGTTGAAATCAAGTCGCTTTCATTTCTATTTTGTATTTTACCCATAAGAGTAGTTTCGTCCTTTGTACCTTTTCTCCCCTTCATATATATGTGTGGGGAGCTCTCTTTGTTAATCAATTAAGCATTTCTATTTCTCAACTTGGTATCAGAGGGGAGAAAAAAACCGAACCCTAAATCTCTCGCCCCGCCGCCGCCGCTCGTCCATTCCTGCTCGATGTTCGTCGCTCGGCCGCTCCCCCGATCTCCGGTTTGGTCGCCTCTGTCGGGCATGGAGCCAAACGGCCTTCTCGCGGGCAGCGGTGCATGCTGAAGCAGCCGGTCGTCTCCTCATGAAGTATCGCACAACACCGTCGCCTGCTCTCCCTTCCTCGCCGCTCGCTGACGCTCCCGATCTGCCGCACCTCCAGCCGCGCCTCCTGCTGCCGCTCCAGCCGCGCCTCTCTGCTGCCGATCCCGCTCTGCCGCACCTCCAGCTGCGCCGACTCCAGCCGCGCCGCTCTGCCGCACCTCCAGCCGCACTGCTCTGCTGCCCTTTGATTGTTCTCGGCGCTGCTTCTCTGCCGATGCCTTCTAATCGTTCCTGCAATCTTACTCTCTCTTTGTGGGATTAGCTCGTTGCTCTTTCTCACGGGTTGTTCCTTCGTCATGGATGATTCCTCGACTGCAGTTGATTCTACCTCCCCGGTGATTATGGCTTCCCCGATGGGTGAACCTCAGCGGCCCTCTGGCTATGCTGGCTCTTTGAAAATTACCACGGTTCCACTGGATGGAACGAACTATCTCGAATGGTCTCGTGCAGCAAAACATGTTATCCACAGTCACCAGTTGTTTGGGTACATTGATGGAACTAAGGTGGCACCATCTAGGGCTGATGCTTCCTGGCCGCGATGGGATTCTGAAAATTCTCTGGTGATATCCTGGCTTCTCCATTCTATGTCCCCCAAGGTATACCACAGTTATATGTTAATGGACTCAGCCTACGAGATTTGGACTCGAGCCCGGGAGACCTATTCTCAGAATGGAAACTCCACTCAGGTTTATAAGCTCACCCGCCGTATGTTGGAGCTACGACAGGGATCTATGACTGTGTCCACCTACTACTCCGAGTTCGAGCGCATATCTCAGGAGTTGGATTACTTCGACCAGTTTACTCCCGCCTGCACTGCTGCTGCAGTCTTGTTGCAGAAGCGAGACGAACGATTTCGCCTACATGTGTTCTTGATGGGCTTAGGAATGGAGTTAGATATGGTTTGGACAAATATTCTTCATCGGTCACCTCTTCCATAGTTCCATCTCTTCGTGAGGCCTTCAGTATGGTTCTTGGCGATGAAGATCGTCGTCGCTCTCGCAGCAATGCGGCTCCTCTTCCTGACCGCTCTGCCTTGACGAGTACTGGACGTGGTGGCTCCAGTCATACCAGCACGATCCCCACGTGTGCTCATTGTGGTCATCGGGGCCATTCTCGCGAAGTATGCTTCAAGCTTCATCCTCACCTTGCTCCACCTGGATATGTTCGTGTTCGTGGACGTGGTCGTGACCCTGGACGTGGGGGATTCTGCCAGACTAGTACCCGCTCTCATGATGCTGCTTATTCCACAGAGATGCAGGAGGGCCATCATAGCCAACCCCTGGATCACTTCACTACATCAGAATTGGATGTTCTACGACGCCTGCTTCACTCTCAGCCTGATCTTACTCCTAGTGGTACTTCCTCTTTGTTTGCTATTGCTGCGATGCCCAGTGCCCATGCCGTTATGCCTCCCCCGTCTGAGTGGATCATTGACTCCGAAGCCACTGACCATATGACCAGGTCCTCTACAGGTTTTTCCTCCTACACCCCCTTGTCTGGTAAGGACAAGGTTGTCTCTGCTAATGGTACCCTGTCTCCTATTGCTGGCAAAGGGTTTTTTTCTTGTTCCTCTTCTCTTCCTCTCTCTTCCGTCTTGCATGTCCCTTCCTTTCCCCGCAGTTTACTTTCTATTAGAAACCTTACTAAATCTCTTAACTATTCTGTAACCTTTTTCTCTGATTCTTGTATTTTTCAGGAACTGGGTACGAAGCGGATACTTGGCAGTGGTAGGAATCGTGGTGGTCTGTACTACCTGGATACTACACCATCATCCCTTGCTCTTTCTTCTTCGGCTGCTACTGCTACTGACGCTCGCCGTTGGCACTTGCGTCTTGGTCATTCGTCTCCTGTTTATCTCCAGAAACTTTTTCCTGCTTTATCTCAGTTTATTCCTAGTTTAAAATGTGATGTATGTGTAATGTCTAAACATATTCGTCATTCGACATCCCATGTATCTTCTCCTAGTAGTACACATTTTGTTGTTATACATTCTGATGTCAGGGGACCTTCCCTGATTGTGTCTTTAACTGGCTATAGATGGTTTGTTACCTTTATTTATTGTTTTTCTCGTACTACGTGGATTTATCTTTTGAAGAAGAAAGGAGAAGTTGCTTCTGTTTTTCAAACCTTTCATAAGATGATACAAACACAGTTCAATGAAACCATTCGTGTTCTTCGAAGCGACAATGGGGGGGAATAAGATGATCGTGGTGCTTTTGGGGCCTATCTCTCGAGCAATGACATCCTCCACCAAACCACATGTGTCTACACTTCCACCCAAAATGGTGTGGCCGAACGAAAAAGCAGGCATCTCCTAGATGTTACCCGTTGTCTCCTCACCTCCATGCACCTTCCGAAACCCTATTGGGGTGATGTCATCATGACGGCCACTCATCTTATCAACCGTCTTCCTTCCCGGGTTCTCGAGTATGCCACCCCTCTCGCGCCCCTTTCTTCTACGACAGTTGTTCATACCTCTTCGCTTCCACCCCGCGTGTTTGGGCGTGTCTGTTTCGTTCATGTTCATCAGCCACTCCATGACAAGCTCGATCCTCGAGCTATCCGTTGTGTTTTCCTTGGCTATTCCACCACCACCAAGGGGTATAGGTGTTATCACCCCCCTCCAGACGTACTTACTGTACCATGGATGTGACGTTTCATGAAGATGAATCTTACTACTTAGCTTCGACTTCTTCTCGTCAGGGGGGGAAGATAATGATGTTGAAGATAATGATGTTATTGGTGATGTTCCTCTTCCTGTTACCCCCCCCCCCCCGAGCGTAATAGCACTCCTACTTGCACTATGCCATCCACTACAGATATTTCTCATATACCCTTCTCTCATCATCCATCTCTCATCACGCCGCTACCTCATGTTTATCATCGTCGAAAAACAGGTGAACAGCCTGTCATTGTTCCGCCGCTGCCAATGCTGCCTTTGGACTCAGATGTTGATGTTGATTTACATGTTCCTATTGCTCAACTAAGAGGTAAGGCCCGGTGTACCGAACACCCCATTTCTAACCATGTTGCTTATAATCACCTCTCTAAGCCACATCAGTCTTTTATATCCTCTTTGTCTGAGATCTCTATTCCTAAGACATGGCAGGAGGCACTTGGAATTCCAGTATGGGCTCAAGCAATGAAGGAAGAAATGTCCGCTTTGGAGAAGAATCACACATGGGATGTCATCCTGCTTCCTCCTGGCAAGAAACCCATTGGCTCAAGATGGGTCTTCTCAGTAAAGCAGAATCCGGATGGGAAAGTCGAGCGATATAAAGCTCGGTTGGTTGCTCGTGATCATACCCAGACTTAAGGGATTGATTACCAAGAGACCTTTGCACCGGTTGCAAAGATGGACTCTATTTGTGTGATCATATCATGTGTTGTGATTTTATACTGGGAACTTCATCAACTGGACGTCAAAATGCGTTCTTGCACGGAGACCTCGAGGAAGAGGTGCACATGGTCTTTCCTCCAGGCTTTGTGAAGAAGGGGCAAGAGAGCCTGGTTTGTCGCTTACGAAAGTCCTTGTATGGACTGAAGCAGTCCCCGAGGGCATGGTTCGGTAGATTCCACAAGGCCATGATCCAGTTTGGCTACAAGCAGGGACACTCTGATTGTTTACCCGGAAGACCGCTATTCAGATTCTTCCGCAAGACCTGTCAAAACTTCCCTTTTCAACCGTATAACCGCGAGACCGCAGCAATCAGCAAGCCGGGTTTCCGTCCAGGAGTTATCGGTCCTTCTGTTTTAGACCGCGTAACCGCGCGGTTAGGAGCTTTGTCCTTTTCCTTCTTTAGCCATGTATCCCATCACCGCTGCCCGCTCTCCTGTCCCACGGGTAGCCGGTGATTCTAGCGCCTGCCCGCTCGGGTAGGACCCCGAGCCTATAAATAGGCATGAACAGTACTCTCTAGGCATCGCGAATCGAATCCTCAAGCTCTCCGTCTGTGGCAGCGGTCTCGAATCCTTTGCCGAGCGGGTTACTGTCCGATCGGGTGCTCCTTGGTAACCGCTGTAATCGATTCATTCTATGTCAACCGAAAAGCCCGTCGCAGGAGTGGTTTTAGCCGCGACGGGCGAACTCTGATGTCGCCGCTATCAGCGGCACCCTTTTGTCTCCTTTTAATTTAACCGCTAGTAACTGACAACTCGCAGTCTCTCCTTTACCCTTTTCTCTTTCTCGTAAGTTCTTCAGCGACCAAGGGACATTCTCGACACGAACACTGATCATACCCTATTTGTCAGGAGAAATAAAAAGAAAATTGTTGTTCTGATTGTCTACGTTGATGATATTGTGATCACAGGAAACAACACAGATGAAATCTCCAAATTGAAGGCTCGTCTCTCAGCTGAGTTCGAAGTAAAAGACCTGGGAAGGCTACGCTACTTCCTAGGAATTGAAGTAACCCGTTCTGACAAGGGTATTTTTATCTCCCAGCGCAAGTATGTGTTGGACCTGCTAACGGAGACCGGTCTGCTCAGTTGTGCCCCTGCAAACACTCATATGGAGGAGAACCATAAAATCGATGAGGATAGCAATGGTGATCGTACAGATGCCCCCAGTTATCAAATATTGGTGGGAAAGCTCTTATATCTCTTGCATACTCGCCCCGACATTACATATGTTGTTGGGATCCTGAGTAGGTACATGCATGCTCCGAGAGTCAAACACCAGGAGGCAGCTTACCGTGTCCTTCGGTATTTGAAGAAGTCCCCAGGATGGGGGCTAATGTTCTCTAAGAACAATCACTTGCGGATTGATGTTTTCACTGACGCAGACTGGGATGGATGCCACGATGACCAGAAATCTACAACAGGCTATTGCACATTCATTGGAGGAAACCTTGTCACATGGCGTAGTAAGAAACAGAATGTGGTGGCTACATCAAGTGTCAAGGCTGAGTACCGGGCAATGTCCCAAGGCCTCTGTGAAGGCCTGTGGTTGCGTACCCTGCTGCAAGATTTGGAGCTTCAGGAGGAAGCTCTCATATCCCTATACTGCGATAACAAAGCTGCCATCAGCATAGCACACAATCCAGTTCAGCATGACAGGACTAAGCACGTTGAGGTGGATCGTCATTTCATCAAAGATCATCTTGAAAAAGGAAGCTTAGTCACACCCTTCGTTCACTCCAAAGATCAGTTGACGGACATTTTCACCAAGAGTCTAAGATCCGATGTCTTCACTGATGACACTCATAAGCTCGGAATGACGGATATCTACCGTTCGACTTGAGGGGGAGAGTTGAAATCAAGTCGCTTTCATTTCTATTTTGTATTTTACCCATAAGGGTAGTTTCGTCCTTTGTACCTTTTCTCCCCTTCATATATATGTGTGGGGAGCTCTCTTTGTTAATCAATTAAGCATTTCTATTTCTCAACTATACGTTCAATTGCGAATGCGTGAAGATTTTTCATTGCCTCCAATAAGATCACTTTGGAGAAGATATTGAAAAAAATGCAAAGCAATGAGACAAACTTAATGAAAATGGGGCGGTTAATTTGAAAAAAATGATTATAAGGTACTACTAACTTTTTCTTGCTAAAATCTATTCAACAACGTCATAAACTTTATTACATATTACTAACACTGATTACATTTTAACAGCAGGATCAAATAAATTTCATGATGTTAATTTTTGTACCTAGTTTATCACGTCCAAATATTTGAAGCTTGTTCTAGGGGTATAAGTAATTATTAAACATAAAGTGATAAAGTATAATCTGATAATATTATTTAGTCATCTCACATAAATTTATATTTTGATGCAGGTTGCTTGTAACTTCACAATAGCATTTTGGATATCGAAAATGCTTCATCACTTTCAATGGAGGAATTTGTTGTATAAAACTTTTGGATTAATGCTTATGTTTTGTATTAATTGTCAAAATTTGAAGGATGGAAGCACTATTTAGTTTTTGTATGGTCTGCACTTAAAATTTTTTTTGTTTGCACATAACCGTGATTTGTACGTAGCCAAAATTGATTTGCACTTATAATTACTCTATAATAATTAGATGCACAAGAGGAAAACACAACATTAGTGAAGTAATACTTAATAAAATCATTATGACAGATTTTGTATCATAATTCCCATCTAGAACTAAATCAAAACATTGATTAAACAAGCAAGGAGAGACCTCACTGAGGAAGAAAATATGGATAGTAAACACTCCACGGAATTATTCAAACAAATGCTCGCAAACCATCACCAAGACAACTCAAACAACAATAAGAATTCACGGGAACAACAACTAGACCTAAGCCAAAACAGACAAGTTTTCAGTCTTGTCCAGCAATGATAAATCAAACATGTGGTGTCAAAGACAGTAGTAGTAGTAGTAGTAGATGAAATAATAACAGAACCACCAAAGACATCGAGGTAATTCAGAAGAAAGAAAGGAGTTGTAGGGAGGAGGATGGAAAATGGAGGAAGAGGTAGAAGCATGGGACGAATGGCGGAGGTACTCGAAGGATGAACAATCTTGTGGGATCAACACAGCCACATCCGTAAAGGATTTTTTTGTTTATACAAAATACTCCAATTTTCCCTTTTGTTTCCCAATGCATAATGGATGAATTGAGATGCCAATGCAACGGAAGCCCCACCTCAGCCCACAATTTCTCCACTTGGATAAGATTGAAAAATAACAAAAGAGAGCCAGTCAAAAGGATTAAAATTTTGAAATTTTAGGTAACCTTAGGAATAGGTCAATTGACTGAACCGTGAGATTCCTTCAGAGAAAGACCAACCGTCATTTAAGAAATAAACCAAGGCAAGCAATTAATAACCGAAACCAGTCCCCCAAAAAACCAAGGTAGGAATAAAGCAAGATATACCAACTAAAACAAAAGTTGGATCACATAGCAATTAAAAGCTCACACCAACATAATGCACACAGGGATATATAGAAACGGAAATTTTACAAAGACCCAACCAAACACGAATAATCAAATCTCTATTAAGGATAAATAAGAATGTGATCTGATATAAGTAATATCATTGGATATACTGATATACACCATTTCGTCTCCAGGGAACCATACGAATACATGGGACTCGATCTTCAATCATAAAACACACGAAATAATAAATTCCAATATAAAATGGAAATAATAACTATAAAAAATAGAAGTCTTGAATTTTGGCAATGAAAAATAATTGTAATCACTTAACTAAAAAAAGAAAATAGCATCGTATTAGCAGAGTTTGGTTATTTAAAAGGGTTGTTTAGTTGAAAGTAAAACGGCTGCAAGTATTTCTGAATAATTTATCTTTTCTAGCATTTGTTTGGATGTATTTGAAATACTTCAAAACATTCATATCACCAAGAAAATAAATTCTCCCAAATCTGTATAAGGGCAATCTCCTTGCTCTAGAGCTTGAGTTTTGGATCACTTGAATTTCGGATCATTGCCACAACAATGTCACTAGAAGAAGCTTGAGATAACAATCAATATCCAATCTCAAAGAACCTGAAGGAGAAAGGGAACCATTTGAATGTGGTTAGCTTTTTACTACATTAGTTTTTAAAGGCATGTCCCACTTGGAGGTAACATACTGGTAACATGCTGAGTAGGCCGAGGATGCCGAAAAGATTTTTCATGGAGCAATATGTTTATAACTTAATTAAAAATTCAAAATAGTATTGAGAGGTGGAAAGGTTCCCAGGAGAAATTTCAGTGGTAGCAGACGCCAAGGGTTAACTAAAGTAACTATAAATTATAAAAATCCAAACAACTGAAAATCTTAGGCATCAGAAGCTAATGTGTATGGGAGTGGATGTTACAGAGGTAGATTCAGAGTCCCGAGAGCGCCTCGGGGGCTTGGCGCGTTTTCTAGGACAACACCCACGGGCGAAAATGCCTAGGCGATATCGGTCATCATATTTCCCAGCTTTATTTCATTTCCCAGCTTTCTTTTATCGCAATTAATATAATTGGATTGCTTCTGGTTTTGCCATTGGGAGGGTTTTAACACCCAACGTTGACTATGGTATGAATTATCTTGGATGAATAGAAATTTGAGCCTAAGGTTGGCCAAGAGATTTCCTCTTGGATTCTACCTCATCATCCCCTTCCTCTCCTCCCCCCACTAGGTAACATTGGTCCGACCTTGCCGTTTCTTCTCGCTCATAGCCAAAGGATTTCATTCCTCCCAGCTTGTTCCTGTCGTGCGACGCTCGCGCAACCCGCTCACACTCAATGATTCCCTGGCACAACAGCTTCGCGGGATTCCTCCGCGTTGCTCCTTGCTGATTCCTTCACAGTCCTAATCGTCGTCTTCTGGATGGTCCTGCTTCCACAATCTCGATGCCACCTCAAAATCCTCCTTCAACACCCAACAACACCAAATCCATCGTTCTTCCGATCTCCCGACCGCGACATTGCGGTCATATTCAGCACCATTGCAGCTTCAGTATTCTCCTCGTTACTTCAGTTCCATTCCATGTCTCCGCTTGCACCCGAGTAACCCGGCTGGCCTTCTCTTCCATTGGCTTCAGTCGCACCACCTACCGATCATTCGCAGTGAATGCCCGCAACCTGCGCTATGAACGACGCACGCCTCGGCGCCGTCGAACGTCTCCTTGATGAACAGTCCAACATTCTTACTTCCAAGCAAGCCATCCTCCAACGCTTTGAGGCTCAAAAGATTCACTCGAATCATCAATATACCACACATGGACTTCCAGACGACCCTCCATGTCCGCCCAGACAGCGACCAATCGGTCACTTCCATGGCCACTCTTGCCCCAACCCATGATGTTGGGTAAATCCCTAAAGATTAAATGAGAAAATGCTAATAGTTGATGATGTAAAAACTCTTCAAAATATTAGGTGAGGATGTTAACTAAATCTCTCCAAGATAGTCCCTTGAAGTGAAGCAAAACTAAGAAAAAGAAGTCACAGAGGAAGCTCTGCAATCAACATCCGTTGATCGGCAATTGTTAATTGGTGGCTAAAGCGCTTAGCGGTCGTTGATCGTAAGGAATGCTCAACAATCAACGATCATTGAGTGTCGACCATTGTTCGGTGACCAGAAAGCTCACGGCTCAAAAAAATGAAAACAAAACTAGCTTAGCAAACTACAATCGATGAATGGTGACCAACCCACTCTAATAGAAGACCTAAGCCACTCCAACGATCACCGGTCGTTTACCGGCGACTGCTAGCTTTGCTCAGTGATCATCGACCGCTATCCACGCTCAGTGATCGCCGACTGCAAAGAAGGGTTGATCGCATATCGTTGGCTGCAATCCTGTGATTGTCGATCGCACTGCCCTTCCCATGAAGAGCTCCAATCAATGAGCATTGGCTGAGATGCTCAACGATCGTCGACCAAGTTCAAAGTTCTGTCAAAATAAAATATATTCATTGAAGTTCCCAGAAAGGAAAGCGGCAACATTTTGTTGGGTTCATGAATCTCTAGAGGAAAAGATTTTGTGAGTTGGAGTCTATTGTTGTGTTTTTGTCTTTATGCTTTGATTTTTCTTGCTTTTATATTAAAAGACTCTCTCTATACATCATCATTCTAAACAAATATATGAAACATCATATAAGTAAAAAGAATTTAAAACTATGTCCCTTGGGTGTCTTCTTTATTCATCATCCCTCCCCTCTAGAAATGTATTCAGAGATTTTATTCTGCACTTTCAATTGGTATCAGAGTTAGGATCACCTCTAAGGGTTAAAATATTGGTGAATCAAGATTCAGACCTCTGAATACTCCACCAGTAAATTTTATATTTTATTATGTCTTCACAGAAAGACTATTTCATCTATTTCGTAACATTCAGACCATTTATATGCAACCTTGATTGGTTTTGTCATATGGAAGTCAATCGGGATATAAATGGATTCAATAGATGAAGAAATTAATGAATTTATTCTTGCAGGTCCCTTCATCCCAAAAAGGTAAATATTACATGTGAGGGTGATTTCCTAAAGCCAAGGGACCAATGGTCTGATGAGAACAAGAAGACTGGGTCTTACACCAAGAAGGCTATGAACATCCTTGTCAGCACTCTTTCTGATGATCTCTATCAGACCATCATCAATTGTGCATCAACCAAGGAGATATGGGATGCTATGACTACAATGGCTGAAGAAAGAGAGGATGTCATCATAAGCCAGCATGAGAACTACAAGATGAAGACAGTTGAGTCAGTGATATGGTAAAAGAGATACACCACCATCATTAATGGCTCGAAGACCTATGGAAGAGAGATTTACGATGAGGAGCAAAATGACAAGCTCCTCAAGAAACTCACCAAGGAGTATCTTACATACTCTTGGGTTATAAAGGAGACAAGGAAGCTTAGAGAAATCACTCATGATGCACTCTATGAAAGGCTCCAGTCCTTTGAGTTGAACACCTCACAAACAAAGGATGAGCAAGAATCAGCCACTCCTTTTAATGGCTATTGGACCACACGGACCGTTCGGGCTCAGTGACGATCAGAGCCGCTCATCACGAGCGGATCGCGGATCATATAGTATTTTTCATTCTTACATTTTTTTCATATTTTATATATTTTTTGTTTTTGAGAACTACAACGATCGAAGGATCTCGAATGTCCGTTGTCCCTCTCATAGTCTATACAAAGGGGTAGAAGGCTCATATTTAAGGCATTTAAAATTGAGTGAAAGAGAAGCCACTTCTTTTGATCACTGGGTGCCGAAGCCGAAACCCAATTGCTGAAGCTTGGATTTATCCCCTCCCCTCTCCTTGGCGAACGACCTCCATCCCCCCCCCACCATTTGTCGGCAACCCTATCCCCTCCACTACCTTGTCGCGGAACCACTATACCTTCACGCCAACCCCCTTGGCCGACCACCCCTCTCCTCACTATCTTGGCCGGCCACTCTCCACTACCATCCCCTCCCCTCCATATTATTTTGTTAATCATTTTCCAACAATTACCGGAAAAAAATTTCGGCCTCCGCTACCACCGCCGTCATCTCCATCATTTTCCCTCTCCTTTTCATTTTCTAATGATCGCTAGAAGCCACCTATAGTGATCATCAACACCTCTGGCAACCATCACTGCCAAACCTCCACCATCACTCTTCAATTCTCTTTCACTTCCAATTTTTCGGAGATCACCGGAAAACAGATTTGGTCACCACCGCCACCACTGGCAGCCTCTCCTGGGACCACCTTCGGTCAGTCACCACCCCACTACCCCATAACCACCACCTCACTACTCCATAACAACCTTAACAACCTCCCCCACACACTTCCCCACTACCCCATTACCTCCATAATGGATGCAACTTGAGTTACACCTTTATTTTATTTACAACACTTTTCATTATATTTGTAGCGCATGTTATCGATGTTGGTGTCTTACTTTTTCATGCGTATTATTAGAATGTATATGTTTGTTTCACGCGTGTCACTCACGCATGTCTTTCGGCCCATTGGCGTGATCGACCAGTGAGACCCTAAATAAAAAGCTCCGTCAATTTTTGTAGGTGTAATTAGGGAAAGCTTTGAAAGATATACTTTATTAAATATTTAAAGTAAACTAAATTCTGAAAATTATCATTAAATATAATAATTTATTAAAAAATTAAAGTATTATAATAATGTGGGTAGATGAAAAGAGGAATTTCTTCATTAAATTGGCCATGAAGTTTCATTTTAAAATCCCCACCGCATTTGAGTTGATATTTCATAACCCCCCACCCCCTCATTCAATACCCTTAATTAAAATTACATTTCTTTATAAACATCTCTCAACTGACCCAATTCTAATAGGCGGGAAAAAAGGAAATGACAAGACCCGTGTTGTCTTTGTCGTTTCCCTTCATATCCAGTGCGCTTCCCGTCCATCCCCTCCCACCATCGGCGACGGCGCACTCCTGTGTACAGTATGAGCGCCCGCGACAATTCCCTGTGGTGGAATAGCCACCGGCAAGCCCTACCCGAGCGTTCCCAGGAAGGATTTGTTGGTGATACCATGGTGATCTGGAAGTGGTCAAACAGATAGTTTCACTGTCAACGCGATATGAGTCTGTAGGGTCGCACATAAGAGCGTTTGGAGAAGTTGGAGGAATAGATTGCGTTGGTCTTACTCATATGTGATGAGTGAAGAACCAAACACTTGACTTATTGGAATTCGTCGAGACATCTCGTTGATTCGTCGAGAGCGTCAAGACATCATAGCTGATTCGTCGAGACCTCACAGCTAAGGCGTCGAGTTCGTCGAGATCTCACAACTAAGGCGTCGAGACCTCACAGCTACAACGTCGAGTGCGTCGAGACATCAGCTGATTCGTAGAGACATCTCGTCGATCCGTCGAGTCATCTCATCAGTTCGTCGAGTCATCTCTTCTAATGATTCGTCGAGTTAATTCCATTGGTTCTGGGTCTGCGGGTAGCGACAGTTCAAGCCTGTTTGTACTCCTGGGTATATATATATCAGTTGTCTTAGGGTTTTTCAGTGTGAGATAAGACGAGAGACACGATACTGACGGAAGGTTTTTCCCGAAATGTCGATCTCGTCACTCTCGTAAGCCCCGATTCTGACGCCCGCCGCCGCCGCCTCTCCTAGTACAGACCTAGCAGTCTGTGGAGACGTAGATGGCTACCCATTCTCCATCATGGATCTTGTTTGACAAGGTGTCGGTGTTCTCCCCATTCACGTTGATTCCTGCAGAGACGCAAATCCTTTTTTTGTGTGAACTCACCCGCCGGCCAAGAACTGTTCTGGAGCATCTTGATTGAGTGCTGACTCAATCCCACTCAGGTATACTCTTATTTTTTATTATGCAAACTTCTTGATCAATGTTCATCGCAAGATCCAAGTTTCTCTTTACGATTTTCTTGAACTTTATTTCGCTGCGCACATTTGATGTACTACTCAGGAAAACCCTACAGTGGTATCAAAGTGAGGTTGTCGATGATTATTGTTTCAAAGCGCTGCCCCTTGGACCCCATCAGGATCTCTCCCCCTAAGACCCTGCCAGGGGTGCATCCCCTTGGAACCCCGTCAGGAGCGCATGTGTTTTTTTGTAATTTTGTGAATGTGCACAATGGTTAATTGTTAATCATGATTAAATGTTAATCGATTATTATAAAATCTCTTATCCAATATTAAGTGTGTGGATGTCTTCCGATGCATGACACTCTTCCTACCTCGATAGATGAAGTGTGGGTTTGTCAAAGCAAGATGCATTAATTTACCTTGATAAGGGTGTGAAGGGATAATTGTGATATCTCACTGTCGACATCAGATCCAACTTAACTGGGTGACATCAAAGGTTGAGTGCCCAGAGGCATAGGGTTGGCATGCACCATATAATGGATACGAGTAAAGAGTTATTCACCAACCATACAAGAGTTGCATGATGATGCAATTGGCAAGCGTTGCCTACCTAAATAACCACATTGTGAGAGAAAAGTCAAAGCTGACTCATGGAGTTGGTGAAATACAGATCTTGTCCACTAGAAAGTAGCTCGCATAAACTCTCTGAATTAATATTGAGTGTTATCAATTTGATTAAAATAGTGAGAGTACTTAATTAAAGTGCACATTAAAATAAAGATGTATTTTGAAAAGTAGTACTAAGTTTTTCTTTGCATAAATTTCTTGTAGAATTTCCATGGCAAGTGGATCTCACTTCACCTTGTCCCTTAGAGCTATCGTTGAGAAGGACAAACTGAGCGGGACTAATTATCTGGACTAGTATAGGAACCTGAGAATTGTTCTCAGGCAAAAGTGTAAGCTCTATGTCTTGGAAGTAGATCCCTCTACTGAGCCAACCTCCTCTGCCCCTTGGGCAGATAAAGATGTTTATAAGAAGAATGGTGACGACTCCTTGAATGTCGAATGTCTCATGCTTGCCACCATGAATTCTGAGCCATGAACTCTGAGCTTCAGAAGCAACATGAGAATATGGGTTGTAAAGAGATTAACGAGCACCTTAAGAAAATGTTTCAAGGACAAGCTCGACAAGAGAGGTTTGACGTCACCAAGACGTTGTTTCAGTGCAAGATGGGAGCTCGAGACCTAGTAGGGACTCATGTACTCAAGATGATTGGGTATATAGAGAACCATGGAAGACTAGACTTTCCCTTGGGCCAAGAGTTGGTTACTGATCTGATCCTGCAATCGTTATCGGACAGCTATGAGCAGTTTGTCTTGAATTACAACATGAATGAAATAGACAAGACATTGTCCGAGCTCCTAGGCATGTTAAGAACTATTGAGATCAATATAAAGAAGGTCAAACCTGTTAGCCCCATACTGATAGTGCATAAAGGAAAGAGCAATCAAGGGGTTCAAGAAGACTAAGGTTGGACCTAAGTCATCTCTTGACCTCAAGTCTTCAGCATTGAAGAAGAAGGGTGTGGCGAAGGAAGGGAAATACCACTACTGTGGCAAGGCTGGCCATTGGAGGAGGAATTGTCCTTCTTACATTGAAGGTCTGCAGAAGATGAAGGGAGATATGACTTCAGCTTCAAATATTTATGTTATAGAGATAAACCTTTCTGCTCCTTCATCTTGGGTATTGGATACCGGATGTGGTTCTCACATTTATACAAATGTGCAGAAACTAAGGAGGAGATTGTTGGGTAAAGGAGAGATGGACTTACGCGTTGGAAATGGAGCAAGAGTTATTGTCGTTGTCGTTGGTGTCTACCGTCTTTCTTTGCCCATAGGGCTTGTAATAGAACTAAATAACTGTTATTTCGTTCCTTCCATAACTAGAAACATTATATCTGTTTCATGTTTAAACATAAAAATTTTTTAATTTATAACTAAGAACAATTGTTATTCAATTTTTAAGAATGATGTTTGTCATGGTGTAGCTCAAATATTTTGTGGTTTGGATATTTTGAACTTACACCATCTGATCTATAACATAGAAAACACTAAAAGACTAAAGGTGAATGACTCAAATCCTATATACCTTTGACATTGTTGTTTGGGGCATATAAATGAGAAACGCATATTCAAGCTTCATAAAGATGAACTACTTGACTCATTTGATTATGAATCATTTGAGAGATATGAATCATGTTTATTAGGCAAGATGACTAAAGTCTCTTTCATTGGTCATACTGAGAGGGTTGATGAGCTCTTGAGTATAATACATAGTAATGTATGTGGACCCATGAGTTCTATGGCTAGAGGTGGATACTACTACTTCGTTACATTTACTGATGATTTCAGTAGATACGGATATGTGTATCTTATGAAGTGCAAATCTGAAACCTTTGAAAAATTCAAAGAGTTTAAGAGTGAAGTAGAGAACCAGTTGGAAAAAAGGGTTAAAGCACTCCGATTTGATCGAGGTGACGAATACCTAAGTAATGAGTTTCGTGATCATCTAAAAGAATGTGGTATTGTATCACAACTCACTCCACCTCGAACACCACAACATAATGGTGTGTCTGAGAAGAGAAATCATACTCTGTTAGACATGGTGTGATCGATGATGAGTCATGCAGATCTACTTGTTTCCTTTTGGGGTTTTATTTTAGAGACTGTTGCTTTCACACTAAATTGTGCTCCAACGAAAACTGTTCAAAAGACACCATATGAAATATGGACTGAGAAGCGTCCTGGTATGTTCTTCGTGAAGATTTGGGGCTGTGAGACATAAGTGCGACGTCAAATACCTGACAAGCTGGAACCAAAGTCGGATAAGTGTTATCTTGTAGGGTATCCTAGAGAAACTAAACGGTACTACTTCTACATGTCGTCTGAGGACAAAGTGTTTGTCGCAAGGACTGGTGTCTTTTTGGAGAAAGAATTTTTATCCAGAAAGACTACAAAGGTGGAACTTGAAGAAGTTCAGGAACCACAAACAGTGAATGAACCGGAATTGGAACCTGAGCCAGGACTACAAGTTGTTGTAGTTAGAGAGTCTGCTCAGCAAACAAAGTCCTACGTAGATCTGGTAGACCTAGATTTGAGCCTGAGAGATAAGGATTTCTCGTGTTTCAAATAGGTAGTGTGTTGTTTATGAATCATGATGATAAGTCTACAACCTTCCAAGAGTCTATGAGTGGACCGGACTCCGAGAAGTGGCTTGAGGTCATGAAATCTGAAATGTACTTCATATACGCAAACCAAGTTTGGACCTTGGTGGAACCACCTGAAGCGGTACGACCCATATGGTGCAAATGTGTCTTCAATAAGAAGACCGACATGGATGAGAATGTACAGACATTCAAAGGACGATTAGTGGTTAAAGGTTCCAAGCAAATTCATGGGGTTGACTATGATGAGACATTTTCCCCTATTGTTATGGTAAAGTCTATCAGAATCCTGCTTACTATTGCTGTATATTATGACTACGAGATCTGACAGATGGATGTCAAAACGATTTTCCTAAATGGAAACCTCCTTGAGGAAGTGTATATGACACAACCCAAGGGTTTTGTATCTCCAGGTGAAACCACTAAAATATGCAAGCTGCAGAGATCCATTTATGGATTGAAACAAGCTTCTCGAAGTTAGAATCTTCGTTTTGATAAGAAAATCTAAGAGTGGTTTTATCAAGAATGAAAATGAACTTTGTGTTTACAAAAAAATTAGTATGAGCATTATTGTCTTCCTGATATTGTATGTGGATGACATATTACTGATCAGGAATGACATTCTGACCCTACAAGTTGTTAAAAACAACCTAGGGGAATGATTTTCTATGAAAGACTTGGACGAATCGACTTATATACTTGGTATTAAGATCTATAGAGATAGATCGAACAAGTTGCTGGGTTTGACCCAAAATACATACATTGAGAAGGTGTTGAAACGATTCAACATGCTTGAGTACAAGAAAAGATTCTTACCCATGTCTCATGGTGTGAGTCTCTCTAAGGACCAATCTCCGAAATCTTTTGAAGATAAGGACCGCATGAAGTTGATTCCATATGCTTCGGCAATTAGATCAATCATGTATGCAATGTTATGTACTCGCCCCGATGTATCTTATGCTTTGAGCATGACTAGCAGATATCAGTCTGATCCTGGTGATGGTCACTGGATCGTCGTCAAGAATATCTTAAAGTACTTGAGAAGGACAAATGATGTATTTTTGGTATTTGATGGAGAGGAAAAGCTCGTTGTAAAAGGATACACGGATGTTAGCTTCCAAACTGATAGGGACGATTCAAAGTCTCAATTAGGGTTTGTGTTTTGTCTGTATGGAGGAGTTGTTAGCTGGAAGAGTTCCAAGCAAGAAACAGTTGTTGATTCTACAACTGAAGCCAAGTATATCGCCGCTGCAAATGCAGCAAAGGAGCTTGTGTGGATTAGGAGTCATCGGCGAGCTTGATGTAGTTCCTAGCATTGTTGATCTCGTAGTTCTCTACTGTGACAACAACAGTGCAATTGCACAAGCTAAGGACCTAGATCCTACCAGCGCTCCAAGCACATACTTCGCTGGTTCCATCTTATTCGAGAGATTGTCGATCGAGCAGATGTGAGCATATGCAGAGTACCGACTGAAGAAAATATTGCGGATCCACTGACGAAGTCTCTTGCACAGAGAAAACATGATGATCATACTAGATCAATGGGTATTAGATACCTGAATTATAAACTCTAGTGGAAGTCTTGTGGATTGTATGTTTGTCGGTTGTTGTAATTCATTTGATGAATAGAGTACTATGTATTTTATTTTATACTTATGACAAGTTTTTTTATTATATCAATTTATTTCCATGCGATAGATTAATTGACGTGATAAATGTCCTTAGAATGTTTGTTTCCATAAGATTCAAGTTGATAACTTAAATGTGAGGGTCTATGTTTCTTAGAGGCTTCATTGTTAAATGGTTCATGGTCGGCGTATCATCTTAGAAATCTAGGGCAATGATGATACATTAAGACTAGCATGTGCGTTGACTAATGACCGGTTCTCACATGTCATGATATTGTGATATCAAGTCATCACATGGATACTTGCTAGTGAACAAGTTGTACTGGACAGACCCATCATGAGACTACTTTGTGGATTGTTATATAAACGTGTCGCAAGTAGGTCTCAAGTGACAATAATGTTTGTGGTTTTTTGACCTGAAGTCACAACATTCATCAAGTGAGGGAGAGCGTACTTTAATGTCATCAAAAGTCTTACTTGAGAAAGGTTGATGATAACGATAATTATTGGGTATGTTACGAGTCATTTGATTGTTTGCATGTGGACAGAAATTAGATTTGTCCTCCTATATGACAGGAGTTACATTCATGGGCCCCTTGATGGAATGAGACTGAGAAATGCATGGTCATGCTTGGTTGAGTCAATATGTGATATTGAGCTCACCAATTTTCAGAAGTCCATTCTAAATCAAGAAACTTAGATTGAACAATTATGAGGGTGACACGGTCCATGCCTCTAGTTCTATCAGAATGTAAGGGACAAAGTGACATGACAACCCTGATAAATTAGTCATAAAGGCTTATTGAGTTTTGAACTCTTATTGTTTGGGGAGAATGTTGTATTATTAGATGTCGCTCATTGTTTGCGAGACTTTTGTTTGATACGTTCAAGATCAAATAAGAGATTGTTGGTGTTACCATAGTGATCTGAAAGTGATCAAACGGGTAGTTTTACTGTCAACGCGATATGAGTCTGTAGGGTCACGGATAAGAGCGTTTGAAGAAGTTGGAGGAATAGATTGTGTTGGTCTTACTCATATGTGATGAATGAAGGATCAAACACTTGACTTATTGGAATTTGTCAAGACATTTCGTCGAGACATCTCGTTGATTCATCGAGAGCGTCAAGACATCAAAGCTGATTCGTCGAGACTTCACAGCTAAGGCGCCGAGTTCGTCGAGACTTCACAGCTAAGGTGTCGAGTTCGTCGAGACCTCGCAGCTAAGGCGTCGAGTTCGTCGAGACCTCGCAGCTAAGGCGTCGAGTGTGTCGAGACATCAGTTGATTCATCGAGACATCTCATCGATTCGTCGAGTCATCTCATCTGTTTGTCGAGTCATCTCATCTGTTTGTCGAGTCATCTCTTCTAATGATTCATCGAATTAATTCCATTGGTTCTGGGTCTGCGGATAGAGATGGTTCAAGCCTGTTTATACTCCTGGGTATATATATCAATTGTTTAAGGGTTTTTCAGTGTGAGATAAGGAGCGAGACACGAAACTGACGGAAGGTTTTTCCCGAAGTGTCGATCTCGTTGCTCCCGTAAGCCCCGATTCCAGCGCCCGCCGCCGCCTCCTCTCCTGGTGCAGACCTAGCAGTTTGTGGAGACGCAGAGGGCTTCCATTCTCTATCCTAGATCTTGTTTGACAAGGTGTCGGTATTCTCCCTGTTCGTGCGGATTCCTGCAGAGCCGCAAATCCTTTTTTGCGTGAACTCACCCGCCGTCCAAGAACTGTTCTGGAGCAACTTGATTGAGTGCTAACTCAATCCCACTCAGGTATACTCTTATTTTATGTTATGCAAACTTCTTGATCAATGTTCATCGAAAGATCATAGTTTCTCTTTAGTGTTTTCTTGAACTTTATTCCGCTGCACACATTTGATGTGCTACTCGGGAAAACCCTACAGGATCGTGCCTCCCAGAGCTACTGGATTCGTTGTTTCCTGCTTCTCCTTGCCGCAGCTGCCACGCAACCGGTTTATCCAATCCCTGTTCGCTGCTATTCCACTCCCAGTCAGTCCAGTCGGGCCCTGCTAAGTTAGCAGGAATCCTGGCTACCTGCTGGGCCAAACCCGACCCCAAAGCCATCTCCTCCTTCTGATTCCCCGTTTCACTCGTCTTTGCATCCTTTGTCTGATGGTATGACCACTGCCCTCACTACTGCTCATTAATATTAGTTCTTGTATGTTTAATATGAATGATCTCAAAATTCAAAGCTTGTCATAATTCTTACCTTCATATTTGTCGTTAATTTCAAAATCATTTTGTTATTTGTTATTGCGAGAAAAACTTGTGGGACTTTAAATTGTGTTTATTCCTCGTCCGACTGTTAGCGTCGTATGAGTGTGTGCGAACCCTAGGCCGATTATCACATGTTATTGCTCAAGAAAATACTCAATTGCGTCGCATATTTAAAGGATCACATTTTTAACATTTAAATTATAAAGTCGAGAAGTTTAGAATACATCAGTTTGGTATCAGAGGAGGTTCGATTCACTCCTAACGTGAATCGGACAATCCTGATCTTATTTTTATTTTAGTTAAGTGTTTTTTATTAAAAAAAATCTTAAAAAAATGTTTCTGTCAATTTTGTATAAAAAAACAAAAACTAATTTTTTGTTTAAAAAAATCAGTTTAGTGTTTTAAAACAAATTAATTAGCTTTAAAATGGAGACTTGCATAGACGACTTAGGCAACTGAATGAGTGAACTGATAAAGACGGTAAAAGCACTTACCGCCAACGTGTGAGACACGAGCCAAGTCGTGAACGGGTGGACCTTCGTTAATAACATAGAAGTTGAATGTCACCTAGGTTTGAATCAACCACCTCGTTAAAATCCTAGGAAAGAGGAACAAAATCTTAGACGACAGAGCCTGCACAACCAGAACTTGGATTCAGTCGCCATTGCCAACCCCGTTGGGACGATGAAGTTAAGTTAGATGTCGGTGATTTTGAGGGTCACGTAGAGCCTGAGAAATGCCTCGAGTGGTGTGAGCGTATGGAACGGTTCATGGCATGAAAAAAAATCCTACTAATTGTCAAGTCGAATATGTTGTACTTCGGCTTAAGGGACCCGCACTAATTTAGTGGGTACAATTAGAGCGCACCAGATTCACCTTAGTCCTAGCACTTATCACCATGTGGGTAGAGTTTAAGTTGCAACTGCGGAAGCGATATGTCCCCACGGACTATCTGCAGACTCTTTATCAAAGGTTCTACAATCTTCGTTAGGACAAGCTTTCCGTAGACAAGTATACCCACGAGTATTTAGTGTTGAAGTCTATGCTAGATCTACACGAGGAGGACGATATGACAGTGTCCTGTTATCTGAACGGACTCTATTATGCTATTAGAGACGAGCTAGAGTTGCAAGACTTGAGAGATTTTTAGTGTCTAGTAGAGCACGTAGAGTAGAGGCCACACTTCAAAAGAGGACTTCTGGGCATAGGTCTACTAATAGGTCTTCCTCAAACACCACCACCACTGCACCCACCTCTAGGAATTCTGATCTCCCTCCTCATATCACTACTGGGACCCCGGATCCTCCCACTGGCCTCGCCCAAGGTAAGGAGTCCATGTGATCTAAGCCCAACACTGAAGTATTCTGATGTTTTAAGTGTATGGAACCTGGGCACAAATCTTCTAAGTATCAGCAACGCCACTTCGTCGTAATTACTGATTCCTCTAATGGGCATGAACCTGAATATGGAGTCTTCCTTAGTTACTCCAAGCCTGAGCCCAAGCCTGAGCCTGAGCCTGAGCCTGAGCCTGATAGCGTGATCGAGGTCGAAGGAGAGAAAGTTGGACACTTAGTTTGTGTCCTTCGTTATACTTTGGTTTCTCCTAGTGAGACCATTGAGCGTGACGTTCAGAGAAATGAGATTTTTGGCACTATTGCGTGTATTCAGGGACACTTTTGTTTCATCATCATTAATAGCGGTAGCATGGAAAACTTCATTTTCAAACGTAGGGTTGAGACACTAGGACTCAAGACATACCCCTTAGAGTGACCCTACCACTTATCTAGTGTTAATAGTCATCTGACTATGTTTGTTACTCATTGATGTCTTGTAAAGTTCTCAATAGGAGACGTGTATCAGGATTTTGTTTTGTGTGAAGTAGCACCCATCGATGTTTGTCAAATCCTGCTAGGTAGAGCATGACAGTATGATAAACGTGTTATACATGATGGTGTGAGAAACTCACTCCTTTGATCACCATGGGCGAAAGATTGTTTTTCTTCCGCAGAAGAATAGTCGTATCCCTAAGCTTCCTGGGAGGACCTCACTAGCACTTGTCGCTCCTTCCTTAGTTACCACCACACCTCTCCTATTTAGTGCTACTCTTCTGCCTGGACCCCGCTCCAAGAAGAAGCATATGACTCTGGGGAGTCACTCATCTTGGATGTTTTGGAAACACCACCTCATATTGATTTTATATTCGGCGACTATACGTTAAGCACGTATCATTTCGTTGTGAGTATAAGCGGGCGCTTGGGGCCTCTTCGTCTGATTTCCTATCTTTCTAGGCTTGGTAGTATTAAGAGAATTAAGTCTATCCCTATACTTTTTCTTCCTACCAAGGACCCACATTTTAAAGGATTCTTCTGGTTGATTTTAAATGTTAAACTTGGGATTTTAAAAAATAAATTGTGATGTCAGTGGGATTTCATTGAGTGAAATCTTGACGATAGTTGATCTTGGTTTCGTGGATGCTCGAAGGTGTCTCACACGAGTGCGAATGATGTAGCATGACTTAGGCTCCGTTTGGGGGGGCTTATTTTCACCGGTCAAGCGGTTACGACCGCATGAACCGGACGTAACCGCTTGACCGGTGAAAATAAGTCCCCCCAAAAAAAGCCTTAATGTTCCCACGGGTTGTTCTTGCTTACTTCCTGCCACGTTTCTCACCTTATTTTGTTTCCCTTTCCACTTCTCCTCTTTGTGAAACTTCACGCTTTGGTACTCTGATTTTGATTGATCATTTCAATGTTTTGCATGAAATTATAACTAACAATTTGCAAGAATCTTTGAAAAATTATAACTCCATGGATGATTTTTCTCGCCAGGAGTTATACTTTTTCAATGGGGAAGTTTTCCTGGATCTTTAAGGAAAGATGGTGTACCTACAGGTCAAGTGTTGCAGAGACAAGTGTTTCGTTGTTCCATTTTCTACTACAGCGAGATGGCTTTTGGATTGTTCAGCGGTAGGTTCGATCATATTCTCGTTAAGGTCGAGTTCTTTCAATCCCCGGGAAATTGATGCAACCTGAGTTGCACCTTTATTTTATTTACAACACTTTCCTTTATATTTGAAGTGCAGCCTTACTTTTTTGTGCATATTATTAGCACGTATACATTTGTTTCGCGCATGTCTTTCGACTCATTGGCATGACCGACCAATGAGACCCTAAATAAAAAGGTTTGTCAATTTATGTAAGTGTAATTAGGCCAAGCTTTGAAAGATATATTTTATTAAGTATTTAAGGCAAACTAAATTCTGAAAAATTATCATTAAATATAATACTTTTTTAGAAACTTAAAGTATTAAAATAATTTGGGTAGATGGAAAGAGGAGTTTCTTCATTAAATTGGCCATGAAGTTTCATTTTTAAAGCCCCAGCATTTCTAAGTTGATATTTTGTAACCCTCACCCCCACATTCAATACCCATAATCAAAATTACATTTCTTTATTAACACCTCTGAACGGACCCAATTGTGATAGGATGGAAAAGAAGGAAACAACAAGACCCGTGTTGTCTTTGTCGTTTCCCTTCATATCCAGCGCACCTCCCACCTCCCGTCCATCCCATCCCACCTTCAACGACGGCTCCCTCCCGTGTACTGTACGAGCGTCGGCAACACCTCCCTATGGCAGAAGCCGCGGAACAGCCACCAGCGAGCCCTACCCGAGCGTTCCCAAGCGGGATCGTGCTTCCCAGAACTACAAGATCCGTCATTTTCTGCTTCTCCCTGCCGCAGCAGTCGTCTTTGTCGCTGATTCCACTGCCAAAGGGCCAGTCGAACACCGATGACTCATTCCCGACCTTTTTTTTGGTGTACTCCACTGTTCTTCAGCCAGTTTATCTGATCCCTGTTCGTCACTGCTCCATTCCCAGCTAGTCCAGTCGGGCCCTGCTCAGTTAGCAGGAATCCTAGCTACCTGTTGGGCCAAACACGACCCCAAAGCCATCTCCTCCTGTTGACTCCCTGTTTCACTCATCTTTGCAACCTTTGTCTGCTGGAATGATCACTGCCCTCCATACTGCTCATTAACGTTAATTTATTTTTATGCTTAATATGAATGATCTAAAAATCCAGAGCTTGTCATAATTCTTACCTTCATATTTTTCGTTAATTTCAAAATCATTTTGTTATTTATTGTTGCGAGAAAAACTTGTTGGACTTTAAATTGTGGTTACTCCTCGCTCGACTGTTAGCGCCTTATGAGTGTGTGCGAACCCCTAGGACGATTATCGCATGTTATTGCTCGAGAAAATACTCGGTTGCGTCGCAAATTCAAAGGATCACATTTTTAACATTTAAAATATAGTCGAGAAGTTTAGAAATCATCAATAACCAATTCCTAAAATTTAGACCCATTTTCTCCTCAAACTTCTCACTGTCTCTCACAATCCACTACTCTTTAATTCCCTCTTCCACTTGCACTGCCTAACTCCCCTCTTATCCTATGTTGTTAAAGGTGCGCCTCAGACACAAGGCTCACCAGACTCAGAGGTTTGCATCTTTGTGCGTCTTATTTGCGCCTTTGGAACGTAAAAGGTGCGCCTGAGTGAGATTTATGTTGTAAAATTTTTTTTAAAAAAATTATGTAAGAACTCAATAATTTTGATTGGTTTAGTTATTCTGAAAGATAATTGTGCGTTGTGACTTAGATATGATGCAAGTGACCACATTGATTCTATTTTTAAAGAGATAAAAACGATAGTAATGAATGATTAATTAGTAGAATAGATGAAAAATTTGATCGAGAAGATGAAATGATGTTTGATGCTGATTATTTAAAATGGATCTGGTTGTGTCTTGCCTTCGTCAGGCGGGCGTATGCGCCTTGAGTCTTGCGCCTTGATTCTTGCGCCTAGACTCCAAGACTCTTTTGTGCCTTACGCCTTTAATAAATAAGCCCTTATCCTACGGACATGCAACTCAGCTGAGGGCTCATAACAGCCAAATCCATGTTCCCTTTGGTTACTCCCCTCTTGTACCCCACTTTCCCCACCACTCCTCTGAGCAAACACAGCCCTCCATCCCTCCAATTTCCCTATTTCCATATTCTAATGGAGCGTAGGTTGTTGTGTTCTCACTTCCTAGACAACCAACATACCCAATCGCCTTGCTCCCACCAAGAGCTGAGTGATAACTGTTAGCGGATCAACCATCTAGATCCAACCATGGACCGACACAGGTGTATTTCCGCAGTTGTACTTGACGCCCGATCGGCCTGGACATTATGAGCCGTCCGATTCAGATGCAATGTTGGTCTTACAGTTATACATGTATCAGGCAACTGTTATGATTTTAGGGTTATATAAATCGTGCAGGCAGTTTTAGGGAGCATCAAAGGTTTGTAGTTTCGCAAAAATCGTCGATCGTGTGTCCTCCAGGCGCGACTCCTGGAACGATTTCCTTGTTGTGACGCCAAGGCCGCCCCTTCCCTCCTCCACAGCCGATCGATTGTAAGCCCTTTCTCCTTCTCCCTGAGTCTCCCCTAGCCTTCCCCGCATCACACGTCCCCAATCTCCTTCCCTACCGCCGGACCCACACAAAGACCACCCAGTTAGCGACCCCTACATCACTCATTCCACTTCCCGTTCGTCGAAGGCCATTCCTTCCTCACTCACCACCGACCTCCACCCTTCCAAGAACTCCCAGGCCCAACAACATCAAACCCCGACCTCCTTCATGCATTATTCACTGTAGGCGAGCCCCACCATCTCTTCCTCCAACCCAGCAGCCGCCCTCCCTGGTTTCTTCACTACCACCAGCCCCAAATTCCCTCCACTGTAAACCCCTAAAGCCACCATCTTCTCTATAACATACGGCACATAGCCCACCCAAGCCACCACCGGTCCAGAACTTCACTTTTGACACCTTCCCCACTTGCTCTGACCTTGGATGTCTACAAACAACCGTCATTGCCGCCTCTTGCACGTGTGAGTTGTGGTATGATGTTTTATTCTCTATTGTTGTTTATTTTGGCACTCGACCTGTAGTGAATATTTATTTTATTTGTTGTTAGTATCTACGATTGTTCGATTTGCATGTTCCATTCCACGCGCACTTGAAATATTTGCGCCTCGTTCATTTTGTGAACAAGGCTTGTTTTCTTTAATTAAAGTTTAGGATCGTTTGTGTCGTTATTCTTTTAAAATAATTAATTGCAGTCGTATTTTGACCAGACCGCTCTCTGCATTGGCATTATACTTCATCGCACATAGGATTGCATTTAGAGTGTCCACCCCAAGTCGACCTACCACTGCATCAAATTTGTATCAGAGCAGGTTAGGGTCACTTGCATGTTACGTAGTGGTAGCGATTATCGTCAATCCATGTCGAATCACAATCACACCGACGATAGGACCGTCAGTTCACAGTCAGACATGACGTTGGTTGAGTTTCAAAGACTTGTTCTCGATCGATTTGATCAGATGGGAGCGCAATTTGAAACTCTTAGGGGCAATATCGCTATGGTTAGCACAAGGGTTGATCAGTTAGAGACACCTAGAGGTCGAGCAACTCCTCCCCCTGACGAGGAGCCTCCCGAGGATCCCCGGGATGTTACACCCCCTCCTGAGAAACATGGCAGAGACATCCCTGACCGAGACCCCTTTCCTCTTGCGAGGGGAAATTTTCATCATGGTTACAAATATCAACAAGATCCAGGGAGGAATTATCGTCCTCCCGATGTGCCACATCCACAACCACCACTTGGTTGGAGAGATCAATCCCCACCCGCACGATCAATGTTGCAGATGTCGGGTGTCGGGGACACGTCGGTTTGGGTTTTCATGTCGATTTTTTATATATCAGAGGATATATCGGGTTTAAATATTTAATTGATTATATATGTAATTAAATATTATAATTTATACATATCACAGTACTACCTATTTTACAACCTATTGAACTTTTAAATATTAAAAGTTATATGTAACATTTAACATATAACACTTTACAACAACAACATTCAAGCCTTTATCCCACTATAGTGGGATCGGCTATATGGATCCTTTGTCTCCATTGTGTCATATCTTTTGTCATAATCTCACTAATGCGACTAGTAATTTTAAGAAACTTGTAACTGTTTATTATTTCTATGAGATCAAAATTTTAAAAATTAAATTCCAAACATACCTCATTTTTCATCACTTACAGACTCATCTATATAGTCGTCGAGTAGATAGAATATGATCTTCATTTGATAAACCCTCTAGATTTGCCTCATACATCTCAGATAATTTTGGAGGTCACATCTTTGCTTGTAGCTAATCTTGGAGGTCTCCTTTCATCATGATCATTGTCGATTATATTGCCAATTTGCTCTCATGTTAACCCCTCTCCAGGAAAAAATTCATCATTGTTATCTTCATTTTCATCCTCCTTAGGATCAACATTCATCATCCACTCTTGTACCTTCCCAGAATCAACATTCTTAGCTTCTCATGGATCTCGAGATGTTTCTGAATATTTCGACTTCAGCAAAGCATTGAACTTTACAAATACTAGATCATTCAATATTTTGTTGTCGAGTTTATTACTCTTCTTAGAATGTATCTACAACATTTTAAAAATGTTAAATAGTGCATACAATCATTTAATAAAATATTTATGTTTAACTAAATAACTAAATTAATGTATATCATCTCGAAAGTGCTTCAGTTTCTCTCATAGCCAGAAGATGAAGTAGTCAGACTTAAAATCTTCATAGTCATAGTTTTAAGGTGTGGTGTATCAGCACCATTAAACCTCCACCAATGTACTGTGAAAATTAAAATGACAACACAATTTAATTATACATAATACATTATTAAAGTTAATAAAATATATATATTAAAATGTACTTGAATTTAAGTTGGAATTTTGTAGTTGTCTCTGTCATGTCTTTACCAAATAACTCTTGTTGGTATTGGTAAACATCAAGCACAACACTGATGTGATCCTGTATAGAAGGATCTTTCATATATATCCTTGAGAGACAGTCAACAAAACCACTAATAAATTTTTTGTCAGCCTCAATCTCCACTCGACGGGAATAATAAAAATATGAGTTTAAGTAATAACATGCAAGGTGTAGAGGGTTGCTCATCTTCTTCTTTCATCTGTTATTAATCAACTTCAATATAGGAAGATATTTGTTCTCTTAGTGATCGAAAACAGCAACAACTTCACAAGCTTTTTTTCTATCCACATATAACCACCACAAAGAAGGTGTATCCTCGTCGTCTCTTCTCAAAACTTTCACAAATAATATGAAAATACCAATAGCCAGCTCGACATTCGCCCAAAATCTAGCGCTCATCACTATCATTACAGCCTACCATATGCAAAATAAATTAGTAAGAAAATATTATAAAGCGTCAGTTGCAAATATATATTTTAAATGAAATGAATAAAGATGCAGATGTGAATAGTCCCCCGTCACTATTGGCCAACTTTATTGCATCTCACTTTGCAGATGTGAATAGTCCCCTTAATTGATTTTTCTTCTCTACAATACTCTCTACAGATAGAAACGTTATAGCAAATTTAGTCACACCTGGTCGAATAAGAAAAAGAGAGTCCAAGTCCTTTATCGACTCTCTAAACATGTCGAGAGAGGTGATGTGACCATAGATAAAGGGTTGGCGACCAAGGAGATAGTACACTTTATTGGCTTCAATTTTTCGATATTTTGTAACAGTAGATTAATAGTGTGAGTTGCACAACTAGTCGAAAAAAGTCTAGGCCTTTTCAAAGCCAAAAGCTTTGTTGCAACCATATTATTGGACGTGTTATCTGTCACAATCTGCAAGATATTATCCTATCCCGACCTCTCAGGGTTATCAATCGCCTCATCTAAGAAGTTAAAGATGAATTTTCCATCATGTGTGGAGGAGGAGACATTCTTGGAAAGCCAGAATGTCACTCTGAAACTACAATGTATCATGATGTTCATCACGCTTCTACCCTTCCGATCTGTCCACGCAAACGTCATGATAGTGCAGCCCTTCAATTTGTAGGTCTGCGTGAATGTGCCCAACATCTCCTTCGTCATCTCCACTTTCGTTCCCAAAATTTTATCTCTCAACTCATAAAATGTTGGGATTTTCATCCCAAGTCCGCATAACCCAATGGCATGAGCCATCTGCTAGAAGGAGGAATTACATTTGGCATTAAACGGGATCCCGTTTTCACATGACCATCTACATATTTACACGACAGCATCATCTCCGGCTTTCTTTTTATACTTACTCTCAATCGTGCTCTACTGGGAATTTTTACCTTGCTAGACTCAGCAGCTAAATGAACAAATTAATTCATTAGACCATTGGAACCTGTGCTCCTACGCATGACAGTCTCCTTTAATTCATCATCATGAACTACTCTGACTACCACCTCATTCAAGAATGTTTGTAACATTGCACTCTTAGCTCTCTTACTCTCTAAATTTGAGTTTAGGGCCGATTCAGCCTTCGTCTTAATGTTAACGGGAACCTGAGGGCAAGACTTAACATAACCCTTCCACCCAATCAAGTGATGCTTGAAATGTGTAATTCCACAATTCACTGCCTACTTGCAGTAGTTAATTTTGATTCGGTTGGTGTCGTTTGCAACCAACTTCTCACCAAATGCCCAGAACAGATCTCTACCGATTGGTACTAATGATACAAGCACCCCACTTGATCCCGCAGAAAAAGTCATTTTATGGAATATGAAATGAAAGAAATATTAGTTAGATGAAATGAAATAAATGGTTTATATAACTACATCACGAGAAAAAATATTAGTTGCAAAAAATCAACATCAAAAAAGTCTCATAACTTCATTAGATCATTAGATCTTCAGTCATCTTTCATATTATTCACGTAATATTTTTTTATCCAACAACATTTTGCATCATCAGTAGTATATTAGTATACAAAGTTATAACTATCATTCAAAGTATCCAACAAAAGAAACAAAACATTCATTATCATTTAAAGTATCCAACAAAGCATCCACGTTTTATTTATCAAAAGGCACAAAGCATCCAACATTTTATTTATCAAAAGGCACAAAGCAGCAGAAAATGAAGTTGGATATACAAGCACAATCGATTGCAAAAAGAAATTGAATAAATAACTAGCAATATGGGTATTTCAAATCATTTGTTGATTAATAAAATCATAAACGAGCCAAATAAAAATAACAAAAGCCACCAAGTAAGAAGCTCACAGAATGGGCCAAATAAAAATATCATACAGCCACCATATAATAGAACCCACAACCAACAAGGAAAACGACCAATAAGGCAGCAGGGCGGCCAACCAATAAGGCAGCAGAGAGTAAGGCAACAAGACAGCATGACAGCAGCCAGCAGGGCAGTAGGGCAACAATAACCAACACAGCAACCACAACTAGCAAGACAACCATGAAAGCACAAGAAAAGTAAAAATGCTAAGAGAGAGAATGAGAGGAGGAGATAGGAACAAGGATGCACCAGCCGAGAGAGTGAGAGCACTAGCAGATAGACGAGTGCCCGCGAGATAAAGAGCACCAGAGAGAAGAGAGAATAACCAGAGTGAGAGCACCAGCGAAATAGAATGTTGAAAGCACGAGAGAATAACCAGAGTGAGAGCATGAGTCACACAGGGAGAAGAAAGAACCAAAGAGCTAGAGGGTCGAGAGCACGAAAAAACAAAAAGAGTGAGAGCACCAGCGATCAGGGAGAAGAAAGAACCAGAGAGCTAGAGTGGCGAGAGAGATAACAACCAGCAAGTGCGAGAGAGGGAGAGCGCCAGCAGAGAGCGAGAGCGAGAGCCAATGTTGTAAATATTGGATGTCGGTAACATATCAGGTTGAGTTTTTTAATGTTGGAAGTCGGAGACATGTCGGGGATATTTTAAAATATCAGATTTGCATGTCTTATAAATAAATTTTTTATTTTTATGTATACTAATTATAATTATATGTTATAAAAATAGAAAAATAATATAACAAATAGATAAAAAAATGAGTCATTTAAAATACGAAATAAAATTGAATAGTATGTAAGGTAAAATAATATTAAAAATTACAAAATAATACATTATAAAATATATTTAATAGTATATAATAATTATATTTTGATAACACTAAGTTTATTCCAAATAAAGAAGATTTAAAAGTTAAAAATTCTTGATTGATTATAAGTCTTTTCAAACTTATAAGTTTATATTAAAGACATGCAAACAATCAACTAATAAATGTATTAAATGTTTTCATATTTTTTATAATATGAAATTAAAAATTTGTGAAACAATTATACAAAATGGTTGTAAGAATAAAACGTTAAAAAATTAAAATAATAAGTCTAATCGATTTAAACATACATACTATAATATATATCGGAGATTTAAACATATGCTGCTAGTTTGTTATTATAACATAAAATAAAATAGCAGACGATATATTTAAAAATCGTGTCGGACGATATATCGAAAAAAATCAAATATGTCGGCCTATATTTTACAAAAAAATATAATCTATTTTTAGAAAAAAAAAATATATCATTTTGCCCTTAAAAATGACTGTCGGGAGACATGTCGGACATGTCAGAGAACATTTAAAACAATGACGAGAGCACCAACGGAGAACGCAAGGGAGAGCTAGGGCGGGAAATGAACCGTGTGGGGTGGGGGAGAATAAAAGCTCATGGCTGCCGAATAAAAATAAAAATAATAATAAATAACAAAAAACAAATATCCTACCATTTTTTAAGACCGATATATCAGTCCGTTTTTTTCAAAACATTACGAACAAAATTTAAAACGATTTTGTCGTTTTAGCTTTCAAACTTTCATGTTGGCCGACATGTCGACTAATACACACAACACTTCGCATGATACGACGACCACTATGATGATGAGTATGGTGACTACCAAGAGCCACGCCGCAGGATGACTCCAGAGGAGGAGGATATCACCCGACATATCCGCATTGACGCACCCTCCTTCGGCGGTCACCTGGACCCGAAGGCAATTAATGATTGACTCATGGGCATGAATCACTACTTTGGCTGATTTAAGATTAATGACAAGTGGCGTGTGCGGTTCGCCAAAATAAGACTGATCGGTCAAGCAAAAAATTATTGGTCGAGTTTGGAGAGGTTACTTGAGCGGGATGGTTATTACCACATCACCTGATGGAATGAGATGAAGCAGCGCTTGAAAGATAAATACCTCCCGACGTATCGTGATCAACTCTTAGATCAGCTTTACGCACCGCGTCAGGGAACCCTCTTCGTTGCAGATTAAATGTCACGATTTGACGAGCTAATAGTTCATAGTGATATTATGGAGGAGCCCATCGCCACTGCATCTCATTTTCGTATTGGAGTTAGGGTTGACATCCGAAGGAAACTGATTCCTCATATGATTGAGATGGTTGAGCGGGTCTTTCAGCTCGCGCAGGAGTACGAGCATTATTTACACATTGCTGGCCCGAGGCAAGTCACATCTCGACTTGATACCACCCCAGCTAGGAGGCCCAATCCTGTTACGATCACTGCCGCCCCTCGCACTCCTACAGATGTGACGGGGAAAGCTATTGTCCCTAGTGGCCTCAAATATGAGGGCTTTCAGTGTTATCGATGTTCTGGCCGAGGGCACTTCACAGTATAATGCACGACTAGGAATTTACTGATTGAGGAGTTGGACGAGCCCAGCAGAGGCTGAGGACGTCGTCATTGAGGAGATTATGGTCGTCGTAGAGGACGGATGGGAGAGCAATGTTGAGAGATTGCTAGAGTTAGGAGTCCTCCGCCACCGCCTCCACACCCCACGTGCCAAGAAGGCTTGGCTTCGCACCACTATCTTCTTCACATATTTCTTGAGCGCATCCCCTGCAAGCTTGTCATTGATAGTGGTAGCTGCGTAAATATAATCGCTAGGAAAGGGTTGGAGAGAATGCAGCTCACGGATGAACCATATCCGCATTCTTACCATGTCTTATGGGTGGACAAGTCCACCATCCAGGTTAGACAGCGATGCCCGGTGCCGATTCGCTTAGCGACCACTGAGGACAAGGTTTGGTGTGACGTTATCCCCATGAACGTCGCGCATGTTCTTCTTGGGTGACCTTGGTTATATGATCGTGATGCAACGTGTTATGGCCGGTCTAACACGTGTGTATTTTTCGACAAAGGTCGAAAGATTACCTTCACCTTGACCCAGCCCAAGGATCCTCCCAAGGGCAAGGTTAAGTCATCTGTTAGTGGAGAATATTTGAGACCTCTCCATGTCTTGAGGAAGGGTGACTTCCTAAGAGAAAGTTAAGAGACAGAGGTTATGCTTATTGTGGCAGCCACGATGGCGGCTGAGGCCCCTAGCAAAATTGAGATTACTGATCCGGATGTTCGTCAGTTGATGGATGATTTCATAGATATTATGGCTGAGGAGCTTCCTAATGAGCTCCCTCTGTTGAGGAACATCCAACATGCGATCAATCTTATCCCAACATATTTTCCCAATCTCCCACATTATCGCCTGAATCCGACCGAGCATGCCGAGCTGAAACGAGAAGTTGATGATCTTCTACGGAAGAAGTTTATACGAGAGAGTCTGAGTCCCTATGCCGCTATGTTGTTAAAGGCGCTCGTAAGGCTCAAGGCTCGCCAGGCTTAGAGGTTTGAGCATTTGTGCACCTTATTTGCGCTTTTGGAACATAAAAGGTGAGCTTGCATGAGATTTTTGTTGTAATTTTTTCCCAAAAATAAAGAAAAAATAATGTAAGAACTAAATATTTTTTTATTGTTTTAGTGTTTATGAGAGATAATTGTGTGTTTGAACTTAGATATAATGTAAGTGACTGCATTGATTCAATTTTTTAAGAGATATAAACGATAGTAATGAATGATAAATTAGTAGAATAGATGAAGAATTTGATCGAAAAGATGAAATAATGTTTGATGTTGATTATTTAAAATGGATGTGGCTGCGTCTTGCCTTCGGCAGGCGCGGGTCTGCGCCTTGAGCCTTACACCTAGGCTCCAAAACCATTTTGCTCCTTGGTGCGGCTTGCGTCTTTAATAACTAAGTTGTGCCATACCGGCCCTTCTTACTCCAAAGAAGGATGGGAGCTAACACATGTGCATTAATAGTCGTGCCATAAATAAGATCACGATAAAGTATCATTTTCCTATTCCCCGCCTCGACGATCTCCTGGATTGAAAGGTCGGTGCCCAGATCTTCTCGAAGATCAACCTTCGTAGTGGGTACCATCAGATTAGAGTTAGAGAGAGGGATGAGTGGAAGATGACCTTCAAGATGAAGGACAACTTGTATGAGTGGTTAGTCATGTCATTCAGACTATCGAATGTACCAAGCACATTCATGAGGGTGATGACAAGGGTTCTGCGAACCTATATGGGCAAGTTCTTGGAAGTGTATTTGGATGATATATTGATATACAGCACTAGCCACACTGAGCACTTGCGTCATATTCGTCTGGTGTTCGAGCTCCTACGGAAGGAGCATCTTTACATCAACTTGAAAAAGTGAGTGCATGTTCCTATCTACGTCAGTTCACTTCTAATGTTATATAATTTCGGCATCTGGTATATTAGTTGACCCTAACAAGGTCATGTCTATTCGTGAGTGGCCCGTTCCGACGAACATTCATGAGACTCGTAGCTTTCATGGACTTGCCATCTGCTATAGTAGGTTTGTCTGTGCTTTCAGCTCGATTATGGCCCCCATTATGAGTTGTCTCTGTAACAGTGATTTCGTTCGGACAAAAGCCACAACTCGAGCCTTCGAGGAGATTAAGGAGAGACTGTCTACTGCTCTTGTCATATGCTTACCTGATTTCTCCAAGGCCTTCGAAGTATCCTGTAATGTGTCAGGAATTGACATTGACGCGGTGCTTAGCCAGGAAGGTCATCCAGTGGCCTACTTTAGCGAGAAGCTGAATGATGTCTGATAGAAGTATTTGAATTATGTTCGGGAGTTCTATGTCATTATACAGACACAACGTTATTGTCGTCATTATCTCCTGCACAAGGAGTTTGTTTTGTACTCTAACCATCAGGGGCTGAGGTACCTCGATTCACAGCAGAAATTAGGTCATCGACTCATCGTCATGCTAAATGAGTGGAGTTTATGTAGGAGTTTCATTATGTTCTTAAACACCAAGCGGGTGTTGAGAACAAACCGGCTGACGTCATAAGTCGTCGAGTCAGCATTCTTCACACTATGAGCACTCGAGTAGTGTGTTTTGAGCGACTAGATTGCGATTATCTATAGTGCCCAAATTTAGGGGACATTTCGTCGCGCTATCGAGGGAGTCTCCTGATCTACGTGAGAGTTATGCGATTTCAGACTGGTACTTATTCATGGGCTCGCGCCTCTGGGTTCCTCAGTCGTCCCTCTGAGATTTCCTTATCTAGGAGCTACGCGTAGGAGGAGCAGCGGGGCACTTCGGGCAAAACAAGACGATTGTGTTAGTCAAGGATCGCATCTTCTGGCCCGGCCTGAAGGACATTACTAGAGTTGTCGGGCATTGTCGAGTCTGTTAGACCGCGAAGGGATCTCGCCAGCAAACTATATTATAAACTCCACTACCCGTCCCCAGAGGCCCTGGACTAATATTAGTATGGACTTTAAGTTGAATATTCGCATTTATTTTTCGATATCAAGTTATGTATTCCACGTGATATGTCACAGGCTAGTGTACCTATATATATGAGTGTGTTGCCCGGTTTAGGGTATTAGCAAAGTTATTTCCGATTTCTACTTGGTATCAGAGGGAGGTTAGATCTTCCGCCGCTCCAGCCCGATCGTCGATCCCGTCGATCCCGTCGCTCCCGCTCGCCCGTTCGCTCGCCTCCTCCCGCTCGCCCGCTTGCTCGTTCGCTCGTCGTCGCCAGTCCGCCCGCTCGCTGTCGCCAGTCCGTCAGTCCGCTCGCCCGTTCGCTCTCACTCGCCTGCTCGACTCCTTCTTAAGGCATTTCTCTTCCGCGGCGCTCCTCCGGGGGCCTTCTCTGCCCGGCCTTCCGGGCGGCCCCCCGTGTCTCCGGCCGTTTTGTCCTCCATGGGGCAGCCAGAGACATCTTGCTCACCTCCTCCGGTGTTCCTTCCGGCGCCATGATCTACGGGGGACCCATTGGAGGTCGTCTTCTTTGATTTGGAGCTCTTCAGTCTCTCTTCTCAATGGATGATCAATCTACTATCTCCACAGCTCCTCAATCCGGTGTTCCAACCGGTTCGTCTGTCGATCCTCCTCAGATCCATGGCCAGTCTGGCTCGTTGAAGATCATTAATGTTGCCTTGGATGGAACGAATTATCTGGAGTGGTCCCGGGCGGCCCAACGTGCTATTCGCAGCCACCAGTTGTATGGACTTATTGATGGTACTACCGTTGAGCCACCACGTACCGATCCCACATGGAAAAAATGGGATGCGGAAAATTCTCTGGTTGTCTCATGGTTACTTCACTCGATGTCCCCTCAGGTGTATCGCAGTTATATGTTGTTGGACTCCGCATATGATATTTGGACTCGGGCTCGTGATACCTGTTGGTGCTACCATGGTGATCTGGAAGTGATCAAACATGTAGTCTCACTTCCAACGCAGTATGAGTCTATGGGTCGCACATAAGAGTTTTGGAGAAGTTGGATAGGTTTGTGTTCGCCCTGCTCATATGTGATATGAGTGAAGGAACAAGCCTATGACGTTCTGAACATGGTGGAATTTCATTCCGGGACCTGTATTGTGAATATGGTTCGACCGGTATGTAGTCGGAAGAAGCTAATGTAGTCGGAAGAAGCTAAAGGAAATTTGTCGAGTATAGGTAAGGGGTTTCGACGAATGGGCTGGATTCGTCGAGTATTGTCGTGACCTCTCGCCGATTCGTCAAGTATCGTCGTGATCTATCGCCGATTCGTCGAGTGTCATCATGGCCCCTTCACGATTCGTCGTGTATCGTTATGGTCACTCGCCGATTTGTCGAATATCAGGTTGATACTTGCCGAATTCTGTCTCGACGGTTTATTTCTTCCAAGTCCAGTTCGACGGGTCTTTGCTGGCTTTGGTCGGTTCGGTTCAGGGTATAAATATGATTTTACTGTTGAACCGAAATACGACTGTTCATTCTAAACCTAAATCGCGAAGCCGACAGCGACGATTCCTCGCAACGGAACTGTTCCGCATCCACGACCGTCGCCGCCGTTGTCGCCGACCGCTTCTTGTCGCCGCCGACCGTTCGTCGTCCCTAGCCGCCGCCGGAAAGAGTTTCCTAGGCGTCGTCTTCGTCGTTGCCGCCTCTCCTTGAACGGATCTAGTACTTTGTGGAGACGTTGAGGGCAAGACTCTTTCTGACCTAGATCTTGTGCGACAAGAGTTTAGGGTTCTCCGTGCTCGTGTGGATACCCGTAGAGGCGTGGACACTATTCTACGCTCGGAACTCCGGCCGTTGCCGTTCGTTGGAATCAATCAGCGCACCTAGGTTGGGTATTGACTCAATCCCGCGAAGGTATAAATTTATTTATTGCCACATTACTTCTTGATTAATGGTTGTCGCAAGATCCACAATTTTCTTTTGGGTTTTCCTTGTTTCCTTATTCCGCTGCGCATAATTGTTATGTCGTATAGCAAAACCCAACAATACCTACTCTCATGCAGGCAGTTCGATGCAAGTATATGAGCTCATTCGTCGTGTTCTAGAGTTGAAGCAGGGCACTATGTCTGTTTCTGCCTACTATTCCGAGTTTGAGCGCCTTTATCAGGAACTGGACTTCTTCAATACTTTTACGGCTGCTTGTACTGCTGATGTGTTGGCCCTTCAGAAAGACAGATCGTTTCCGTGTCCACGTCTTACTTATGGGGCTCAACATGGAGTTTGATGTTGTTCGCTTGCATGTTCTCCATCGTGAGCCACTTCCTTCTCTTCGGGAGGCCTTTAGCACGCTCCTCAATGATGAGAATCGCCGTCGTGCTCTTGGTGTCGGTCCAGCTACTGATCATTCTGCGCTTGCAGGAGCTTCGCGCGGACCCCCTCTTTGTAGCCACTGTGGGAAGAAGGGCCGTACCAGGGACTCATGTTTTCGTTTACATCCTCACCTTACCCCTGTTGGTCGGGGTTCTAGTACTCGGGATCGTGGTGGGCACCGTGGTGGTGGCCGTCAGTCTGGCGATCCTCAGTTTTTTGCGCACTCTACTGAGGTTCAGGAGGACACCTCCGGAGGCCTGTCTGATGTCGAGTTAGATGCTCTCCATCGCATGCTGCGCACCCACACTGACTCTCCTACTGCTGGTTCTCATGTTGTTGTTGCTACTTCGGGTCTCTCCAGTGCTCATGTTGTGTCCTCACCTTCTGAGTGGATTATTGACTCGGGTGCGACCGATCACATGACTGATTCTGTCTCAGGTTTTACCTCCTATACTCCTCTTTCTGGTCGTGATAAAGTTATTGTTGCTAATGGCTCTCTCTCTGCCATCGCTGGTAAAGGGACTGTCACTTGTTCTCCCGACCTATCACTGTCCTCTGTTTTGCATGTCCCGTCTTTTCCTCGCAATTTGCTTTCCATTAGTCACTTAACTGCTTCTTTAAACTATTTTGTGACATTCTTTCCTGATGTTTGTGTATTTCAGGATCTGGATACGAGGCGGACGCTTGGCAGTGGTAGAATGTTGGTGGACTGTACTTGCTGGACCAGTCTTCTTCCAGTGCTTTTTCATCCACCAGATCTCCGACCCTACATGACATTCAACGCTGGCACCAGCGTCTTGGCCACCCTTCGCCTCTTTATCTTACTAAATTGTTTCCTGTTTTAACTCTTTAATTCAGTCTTTTTCTTGTGATGCATGTGAACACTCTAAACATGTCTGTCAGATTACTAGTCATTTGTCTTTCCCTAGTTTTTGTCCATTTGATGTTATTCACTCTGATGTTTGGGGCTCGTCTCTAGTGTTATCTTTATCTGGTTATAAATGGTTTGTTACTTTTATTGATTGGCACTCCCGCGTTACGTGGGTTTATCTGCTTAAAAAGAAAAGTGATGTCCTTTCCTGTTTTCAGACGTTTCATAAGATGGTGAACCAACAATTTGGTGGCACAATTCGGGTGTTGCGTAGTGATAATGGTGGAGAATATGATAATCGGGGTGCTTTTGGGGCCTATCTATCTAATAATGACATCATCCATCAAACCACGTGCGTTCACACTTCCACCCAAAATGGGGTGGTCGAACGGAAGAATAGACACTTGCTGGAGGTGGCTCGGTGTTTACTCCTTGTCATGCACCTTCCCAAATCCTACTGGGTGATGCAGTTCTCACAGCTGCTCATCTCATTAACCGTCTTCCGTCTCGTGCCCTTTCATTTGATACGCCCCTATCGCGCCTTGTCAAACAACACATCGTCCACACCTCTCATCTTGCTCCTCGTACCTTTGGCTCCGTCTGTTTTGTCCATGTTCATACCCCGCATCGTGATAAACTTGATGCGCGTTCCCTGCGGTGTATTTTTGTTGGGTACTCCCTCTACCACCAAAGGGTATCGTTGTTATCATCCTCTGACTCGGTGCTACTATTGCACTGTGAAAGTAACATTTCGTGAAGGGGGAATCGTACTTTAATCCTCGTCAGGGGGAGACGAGAAGTGACGGTGACGAGAACATCGAATCTCCTCTTCCAATTGTTGTCACTCCTCTTTCTTCCACCTCCGCTCCACCTATATTATACACGTACTCACGTCGTCCCAGGACTGCTGCGCAAGTGCAGACTGTGAATGTTCCGCCAATGCCAGTGACTGTCTCAGCTCCAGATTCAGATGATGACCTCCATGTTCCTCTTGCACGTCTTATAGGTAAAAGGGGCGGCACCAAACACCTCATTGCCAACTACATTTGTTATACTCATCTATCTCAGGCTCATAAAGCATTTATCTCCTCTCTGTCATCTATTGTAATTCCTAAGACATGACAGGAGGCTGTTCAGATACCTGAATGGAAACAGGCTATGGAGGAGGAATTAAGCGCCTTGGATAAAAATAAAACATGGCGGCTCACTTGCCTTCCCCCTGGGAAGCGAACGGTCGGATCCCGTTGGGTCTTCACCGTCAAACAGAACCAAGATGGGGTGGTGGAGCGATACAAAGCACGTTTAGTGGCTCGAGGATATACCCAAGCTCAAGGCATTGACTACCAGGAGACCTTTGCTCTTGTTGCTAAGATGAACTTAATTTGTGTGCTTCTTTCTTGTGTTGTGATTCGTGGATGGGAGCTACTGCAGCTCGATGTCAATAATGCATTCCTGCATGGTGATCTGGAAGAGGAGGTCTATATGGATATTCCTCCGGGCCTTGATGTCAAAGAGTCCAACTGGAGGGTCTGTCGCCTGCTAAAATCCCTGTACGGCCTGAAACAGTCTCCGAGAGCGTGGTTTGGGTGTTTTAACAAGACCATGCTACGTCTTGGATATACTCAAAGTCAAGCTGATCATACCCTCTTCATCAAGAGGAAGGATGCTCTGGTTTCTATCTTTATTGTGTACGTGGACGACATCATCATTACCGGAGATGACTTGGATGAGATCAAGTACTTGAAAAAATAACTGTGCGAAGAATTTGAAGTCAAGGATCTGGGAAAGCTGAAATATTTTTTGGGAATTGAAGTTGCGAGGTCCCGACAGGGGATCTTCATCTCCCAAAGGAAGTATACTCTTGATCTTCTGGAGGAGACTGAGATGCTTGGGTGTGCTCCTATTGACACTCCAACTGAGACTAATCAAAAGATTGATGCAGATATTAGTGGGGAGAAAGCGGACGCCTCAAAATACCAACGACTAGTTGGGAGGCTCATTTATCTGTCTCATACTCGCCCGGATATCACGTATGCGGTGGGTGTCCTAAGCCGGTATATGCACTCCCCTACGTTACGTCATCAGCAGGCAGCCTTTAGGGTGTTGCGATATCTCAAAAAGACACTCGGGCGTGAGATTCTATTCAAGGCTAATCAGTCGTTGGAGGTTGAGGTATTTACTGATGCTGATTGGGTTGGTAGTCAAGATGATAGAAAGTCAACCACGGGGTACTGCACATTTGTGGGAGGCAACCTGGTTTCATGGAAGAGCAAGAAGCAGAACGTGGTTGCTCGCTCAAGTGTTGAAGCAGAATACAGAGCTATGGCTCAAGGCGTTTGTGAGGGACTGTGGTTAAGAACCATTCTCCAAGATTTGGGCCTTCAGGTGAACAAACCTATTACTATCTACTGTGACAACAAGGCAGCCATCAGCATTGCACACAATCCACTTCAACATGACAGGACCAAACATGTGGAAGTTGATAGGCACTTCATCAAAGACCACCTCGATAAGGGGAATATCTGCACTCTATTTGTGAGCTCATTTGATCAGCTTGCCGATGTTTTCATCAAGGAGCTAAGCAGCGACAACTTCAAGAACAATACTGACAAGTTGTGAATGATCAATATATATTCCCAACTTGAGGGGGAGAGTTGAATATTCGCGTTTATTTTTTGATATCAAGTTATGTATTCCATGTGATATGTCACGTGCTAGTGTACCTATATATGAGTGTGTTGCCCGGTTTAGGGTATTAGCAAAGTTATTTTCGATTTCTACTCTTTATTCTCGGGCTCCCTCACACTTTGAGGAAGCACGATTCGATCTTTGTCGTGGTGGACCATTTTTTCTAAAATGACTCATTTTATCCCTTGTCGAAAGACCGCTGACGCCTCTCACGTGATTGTGATTATCTTTATAGAGGTATTTAAGTATCATGAACTACCCAAATCCATAGTCTCTGATTGCGACGTGTGTTTCATGAGTTATTTTTGGAAAACATTATGCAAGAAGAATGGTACAACCCAGAAGTTCTCCTCCACCAACCACCCACAGACGGATAGACAAACTGAGGTTGTCAATCGTGGTCTTGGGACACTATTGCATTGTCTTGTTGGGGATAGTCTGTCCACCTAGGATTATGTTCTCCCCATAGCCGAATTTGCATATAATAGTTTCGTCAATAGGACCATAAGTTTAAATCCAATCCATATCAAATTAAGGTATGAGACTAGAAAACCTATTGACATGATGGATATTCCTCTCGAGTCTAGACCCAGGGAGTCAGCAGAGTCTTTTACCCAGCATGTGCATGCACTTCATGAGTCATTCCGTAAGAAAATTACATCTAGTAATGATTATTATAGAGATCGAGCAGGCCAGCACAAACAGGAACAAATCTTTGGGGCGGGAGGGCAAGTGTTGATTCGCATTCAACCTGAGAGGGTCCTACAAGGACCATTCTTGTCATAACGTCTCCTAGGCGACGCATAGGCGTCCAGGCGCCCAATTGTGTACAAGGCATTGGGCGTCTTGATTTTTTTTTGGAGAAGGGCAATAGACTACGGTTTTTATAACAACCGTAGTCTATTCTACCATGAACGTAGAATAGACAGTGGTTTTTATAAAAAACATTGTCTATTCTAGGTTCAGGGTAGAATACACTGCGGTTGTTAAAAAAAACACAGTGTATTATAGGGTTTAGGTAGAATAGACTGTGGTTTTTAAGAAACTGCTGTCTATTCTAGGTTCAGGGTAAAATACACTGCGGTTGTTATAAACCTGCAGTGTATTCTAGGGTTTAGGTAGAATAGACTGCAGTCCATGGTCACTTAGCATTTGCTGGAATCTCACAGAAATTGAATAATCCTATAAGGAATATTGCATTTTTTACATTGTTCTTACATTGTTCTTTTTTACTATACACTGCTTAATAAAAACTATTTTATACACTAAATTAAAACTATTTTTTAATGATGCAGAGCAATCATGAATGTGTCAACATGTGTTGGTAAACAATATTGCTTTCAAAGTTTATAAAAACTGAGATAGACTGCGGTTTTTATAAAAATCATTGTCTATTCAACTGTACACTGCGGTTTTTTATAAAAACTACAGAGTATAGTCTGCCTGACAAACTTTAGACAGCGGTTATTATAAAAAACGTTGTCTTTTTCACTATACACTGCGGTTTTTATAAAAACCGCAGTGTATAGTCTGTCTTAACTGCGGTATGGCAGACTTTAGACTGCGGTTTTAAAAAAACTGTCGCCTTACGACTTGCTCGTCTTATTGTCGCCTAGGCGTCTGCCTTATAGCCAAAGCATCCAGGCGCCCGACACTTGTCTTGGTTCTCATTGACGCTATGACAAGAATGGCAAGGACCAGCAAAGAAATTAAGCACTTGTCAAATGGGCCCCAATACAATCATGCGGCGGATTGGCAAAACATATGAAATTGACATCCTTCATGGTATGGGCATCAGCCGAGTATTCAACGTAGAGGATCTGACTCCTTACAAAGAGTAGCGTGTGTATATGGACTCTTTCTCCATACCTCTACATGAGCCTTCACCTCCTAATGCCCCTACAAGACCCTCCTTATAGCCACCCGAGGAGTCTCTCCATGAGGATAGCATTGCACCATCAACGGTTCCACCGATCCAACAGTCAGACGGAGATACATTACAGCCAAAGCCATTTTCTTTTGCAGACAACATACTTCATATCATCGATCACGACTTTTGTACCACGGGCCGACGAGATATTGTGCATTATCATGTCCGTTAAAGAGGTCAGCCTCTACACGATGCTACATGGATTTCTTTGGAGGAGCTCGAGAGACTCGCCTTGAAGCTATACAGTGAGTATGACCATCTTCAATCACCAGAGACGAGTGTTTTCAAGTCGGAGGGAGTTGATGGCGCGCAACGCCCGACACAGGTGCATTCCCGCAATTGGCGGTGATCCGCTACCAAATCGAACGATCTAAGTCTGTGGTTGCATCTGGATGGTGATTCGAGTCCGTAGTTGCCCAGACATTATGAGCTGCCCGATTCAGATGCAATGTTGGTCTTACGGTTATACATGTATCAGGCAGCGGTTATGATTTTAGGGTTATATAAATCGTGCAGGCAATTTAAGGGGGGCATCGAAGGTTTGCAGTATCGCAAAAATCGTCGGTCGTGCGTCCTCCAGGTGCGACGCCAAGGCTGCCCCTTCCCTCTGCCTCCTCCACAGTCGGTCCATTGTAAGCCCTTCCTCCTCGAGTCTCCCCTAGCCTTCCCTGCATCTCACGTCCCCATTCTCCTTCCCTACCGCCGGATCCACACAAAGACCGTCTAGTTAGCGACCCCTACTTCACTCCTTCCACTTCCTGTCCGTCAAAGGTCACTCCTTCCTGACTCATCGCCGACCTCCATCCTTCCAGGAACTCCCAGACCCAGCAACATCAAAACCCCGACCTCCTTCATACCTTATTCACTATAGTCTATGTTGCACCAACACCGACACGCGATACCCAACATGACACGACACAACATGCGACTCATCAATTCTTAAAAAATACCATATTCCGGCACGTTGGGACACGTATATTAAATATTTACTTTTTATAATTATGAAAATCCTAAAACAACAACACTCAAGCTTTTATCTCACTATAGTGGGGTCAACTATATGAAAATCTTAAAATATTTAACAAAAAAAACAATTAACAATATTCAAATAAACTAAGTCATGTATAAATATTACTCATCAAATATTCAAATGCATAGCTTAACAAAAGGTCAAAAAAATAGAGCATTAACACATTATAATTATATATCATCAGTAAAAATAATGGATTCTAAAGCAAACCTTTTCCACCACTTTCAATCTTACTTTCTCTGGAGAAAATATTCACCCCACTAGTAGATCCACCTTCACTACTTGAAATGCTAGAAGGGGACAAAGATACTTTTTTAGGAGCAAGACTCTCTATTGTAACATTCACCTCTTATTCTAGTTTTTTCATCTCAAATAGATCACTTCTTGAGACTTTTATACACTTTTCAATTCCTTTTCCACCAATCATTAACAAATATGTTATCACTCTTGTACATGAACTTATAAAATATTTTTCACAAAAATTGCACTTCCAAGACAAATTGTCTTCCACCTCACTATGAGTAGCTAACTTAGGGATGTGTGTCCAATTGAGCGCAACACGCGTGTCCGATTGAGCGGGACAAGCGAGTCCCGCGTGAGCCAGCGTGCCGGATTTCCGACACAAGTGTCGGGGAGTCGGATGAGTGTCGGAGAGTTCGACACTAACACGTTGGGCATTTTGAAGTGTCGGTGCTTCATAGACTGTAGTCGATACCCACCATCTCTTCCCCCAACCTAGCAGCCGCCCTCCCTGGTTTCTTCACTGCCACCAGCCCCAAATTCGCTCCACTGTGAACCCCTACAACCACACATCTTCTCCCTAACAGACGCCACATAGCCCACCCAAGCCACCACCGGTCCAGAACTCCACATTTGACACCTTCCCCACTTGCTCTGACCTTGCAAACAACCGACATTGTCGCCTCCTGCACGTGTGAGTTGTTGTATGATGTTTTATTCTCTATTGTTGTTTATTTTGGCACCCGACTTGTAGTGGATATTTATTTTATTTGTTGTTATAGAGAAGTGCACGAGCGATGACAGAAAAACAATAAAATTGTATATCCTTGTTGAGTATGTAAATACAATGTATGAGTACACATATATAGGGAGAGGAGAGTGAGAGGGGTCTCATATACACGGTGTGGGACTAATACAAGAATAGAAGGAGTTATACTAAATGGGCCAATAAATGTGCATTTACATGTTCTTTTCTAACACTCGCACGCAAGCTGGAGCGTACAAGTCGTAGGCACCAAGCTTGGACAAGAACTGATAGAACAGGGTACTCAGGGCCTTAGTGAAAAGATCAGCAACTTGGTCAGTACCCGGAACATGTTTCAATTCCAGCTTCTTCATTTGAACTTTCTCCCGAATAAAGTGACAATCAACTTCAATGTGTTTCGTTCTTTCGCGGAAGACCGGATTCTTAGCTGTGTATAGCAGCTTGACTGTCACATCGTAAGGTAGCTGGTGAGGGAAGTTTTACTCCTAGATCGGCGAGGAGACTTTCAAGTCATGTAAGCTCAGATACAACAGACGCCATCGAACGGTATACAACTTCAGCTGAAGATCGAGCAACCACAGCTTGTTTCTTACTGTGGTAGGTAATAAGGTGACCTCCGAAGTAGGTACAAAAACCGTTGGTAGAGTGTCGATCATCCAAGGAACCAGCATAACCTGCATCTGAATTGCAACCAACGTTGGAGTAGAGGAAGAGGTTTTGTATACCAGTCTTTAGAATGCGTTCGACGGCATGTAGATGAGACATACGAGGATTATGCATAAACCGGATGACAACCCCAACAACAAAGGATATGTCTGGTCTCGTGACTGTTAGGTAAATCAGTTTTCTAACGAGACGTCGATAGTATTCTGGATTCGGAAGAAGTAGATCTGTATCTGAGGCATGTGCACAAAGCTTATGATTGACATTCATCAGAGTATTGGTCGGCTTGCATCCAGAGTAGCCGGCATCCTGAAGGAGGTCGAGACAGTACTTAGGTTGACATAGGACGAGGCCATCAGTACGTCTTGCAATCTCAATGCTGAGGAAGTATCGAAGGACACAAATCTTTTGTTTGAAAAACAGAGCTCACGTGTTGTTTGATCATTTGTGTTCTCTTTGAGTCATCACCTGTAATTAGGATGTCATCGATATAGACTAAAAGGAGAACGGTGTATGTTTTGTGATGTCGAGTAAACAGAGAGAAATCTGTCAAGCTCCTTGTGAAACCAACCTCTCGCACAGCCCTACTAAACCTATCGAACCATGCCCGAGGGGAACGGGAGCTTGTGGAGAACGGGAGTCGGATCAGGGAGGAGTGGTGAAGGAGTGGTAACTGGGATGACAGGTCCTGGTAAGAATTATGGTGGAAGAGGTAGGTTTGGAGCGAAGAAGAATGGTTAATCTTCCTGAAAGGTAACATCAGCTGAAACGATTACCTTGCGGGTAGTAGGAGAGTAGCAAACATAGTCTTTCTGAGTACGGGAATAACCAGCGAAAATGTGTTTGGCCGCCCGAGGATCCAACTTGTTCGTGGATGGACCTAGTAAGTGAACATAGCAGGTACAACCAAATATATGGGTGTGAGAGAGAATGGCGGAGCAGAGTGAAAGAGGAGACTAAACAGGGTAGCATTCTGGAGGACGGAGGAAGGAAAACGGTTAATGAAATAACATGTCTGTTGAAACCAAAAATTCGGTCTCGATGGAGTTTACCCTTGGGGAAGGGGTGATCGCGCACCTACTTCTCTCCTGCAAGAAAAACAACAAGGAAAAAGAATAAGGGACTGGACCAAGGGCCCGGCGCGGAGGACCCACCACATACCCAGAAGATCACTGAGCGCTTCCCCTCCTTAGCCAAGTGCCGGGCTAAGGCACCTCAGAAAGCGCTAGAAGACTGGGAGACAGGTAAACATGCCTTCCTGAGGTACCCCTTGGGTCCTATTTATAGATTTCTGAAAACGGCATGCAAATAGCCAACCTCCGCTGTTCTGAACAGTTATATGCAGCCCAACTGGGTCTGCCAACAGCGCAACTCCGCTGTTCTAACTGGCTATGGGCAGGCCGGCAGGGGCAAAATGGTAAAAACACCTCACAGATCACTGGGCGAGTAGCCCTCAACAAACCCTACTCGGCAAGGGCGGCGAGTACTCGATGGAGCAGGCACTCGCCGCCTATCTTCGATCTTGGGCGAGTACGGGCTCGGCCTGCCCTGCTCGCACGACGCGGGCTTGTTGAACGGTTTGAATTCGACGAGCGACTCAGAGCTCGACGAACAGCTCAGAGCTCAGCGAACAGCTCAGAGCTCAGCGAACAGCCCAGAGCTCGACGAACAGCCCAGAGCTCGACGAACAGTCCAGAGCTCAGTGAACAGCTCAGAGCTCGACGAACAGCTCAGAGCTCGACGAACAGGGCTTGGCGAGCTGGGCTTGGCGGGCCGGAGACTGTCGAGCTCGCCCAGGGACTCAGACTGCCCGATTTGGCCATTCTGGCTCCTGCTGACCCACTCGCCGGATACGGGGTTGTACAATGTCGTTGAAAGCTAAAGTTCCAATAAGCCTTGTGTACCTGCAATTGAATCATGAGAGAGTGAGCAACATCAAGAAAATGGCTATTTTTACGTTCAGCAACTCCGTTTTGTTGTGGGATATAAGAACACGGCGTCTAGTGAATAATTCCAAATTTCGAGCAGAGATTAGCAAATTCATAGCTAGTGTATTCGCGAGCAATATCTATTCGGGGAGTTTTAATTTTGTCGGAAAACTGTGTGCGAGTCTCAAGAACGAAAGCCTAAAATACACGGGGAAGCTCGGAGCGATTACGAAGTAAGTACAACCGTGTTGTTCGAGAATAATCATCAATAAAAGTGATAAAATAACGATAACCAGACACACTAGTGATTTTGTACGGGCCTCAAACATCAGAATGTACTAAAACAAAAAGAGCAGAGTTCCGAGTACAATGAAGAAGAAAAGATGAACGATATTTTTTTCCCAAGATACATTAATCACACGTAAAAACTGGAAGAGAAATATCAGGAAGAGTCTTCTTGAGGACCGGAAGAGGGGCATGCTTAAAACGCGATGTCAATCAACGGAGGAGACTGAGGAGAGGATGGTAGGAGAAACATCAATAAGGTAGAGCTCGTTTAGCAGTCGTCCTTTACCAATGAAACTTTGCGTTCGTCGATCCTGCATCAGAAAAGAAGAAGAGGTGAATGTGGCAGAGCAATTCAAATCGACAGTGTTGCGCCTAACAGAAAGTAAATTAAACGGGGAGCCCGGAACATGAATAGTCGAGCGGAGAGAGATAGAGGAATTGAGAGGGATATCAGCAGAGCCGAAGACAGGAACGGTGTCACTATTGGCCACTGTGATACACTTGGGATGTGGAGAATTCAAGTATTGATGTGGCTTCAGCGAGATGATATGGTGAATAGCACCTGAATCCACTATCCAGCGCGGACTAGTGGTGAGACGAGCGATACCTTCATTGGAGATGGAGGCAACGGAGGCAAGAGGGTGGCTGAGCATCCCGTGAAGTTGTTGGAGTTGGAGGCGGATTTCGTCAAGATCAGCACGAGTGGCATAGGGACTGTGGGTAGCAACAGAAGCAGTCGGACGAGGAGGAAGACCATGTTTGCGGTAGCAGGTCGCCTCAAGGTGTCCATCCTTACCGCAAAAACAACACTTAGGTCGTGGCCGGCCACCTCAATCCCTTCCCCGAGAGCCTGAACGTCTTCCACGAGTAGGGGGAGGGAGAGGTAGTAATGGCGCAGAAGAGTGCTAGAGAAGGCCCGGCGAAGGAGGCCCGGTAGTATCAGAAGGGGGTGAAACCTTTAGCAGCATGGAGCACACATCAGATAATGAGGAAGTTGCAGCAGACGAGAGGATCTGAGCCCGAACACTCCGCAGATGAGGCGGGACACGTGCAATCATCATAGCAATACCGACTGTTTCCTTTTGAACGTGCTGGGCAGCAAGATCTGTAGTAGGGGCTGATGTTGGATCCAGGCGTCAACCAGTGACTTGGCCCGAGCAACAAATGAGGTTAATTCGACAGCACTTGTTGAAATTTGCCAAGCTGATCAGTAGATAGTCTGATACCAAGTAAAAACTCTCAGAGATATCAAGCTGACAACTTGATCAAGCGGAAAGCGGGAACCAGACGCAAGAACACTCCAACCATAAACTGAGCTAAGTAAATCATAGCCAACAGAAAGCAACCACAAGTCTTGTATTATCAACTATCTTCATTACAAAGCTAGACATACATAGCGAGACATGATTTCGCCAAGTACAAAGGAGAAGCAAACAAGCAAACAAGCGATTCAAGTCGGGCGGACTGCCTCAGAGACCGCCGAGTCCGCCGAGTTTGCTGAGGTCGCCAAGCCACTACTGCACCAACTGATCTACGGAGTCCGCAGACAACTCGTTATTCTGCTGAACCTTGTCCGCTCTCTGCAAGCCGCCTGACTAGAAGTCGCCTAGCTACAAGAGTCCGCGAACAAGCCGCTGCCGAACTGAAAGAACAGACCGCCTAGACCGTCGAGGCCGGCGGACAGGTTATTGAACTGGATTGCTGAAGGAGAGAAGACTGCCTGGCCGCAAATGCGACCTGCTGCAAACCGCCGATTGTAAACCGCAAGCTCCACTGATTCCTAACCGCAGTTAGAACCAGACTCCTGGCTTCACAGTGCTAGCCGCGCAACCTGCAAACAGCAACCAGTTAAACCTTCTCAATCTGCGGGGATAAGAAAACTGAGGCCGCAGCAATTAACTCACGCTCAACTTACTGTTCATTCAGTTACTATTAATGTGACGGGGGGTCCTATTTATAGATACGGAGAGGAGTGTGGTCACCGCCCTAGTGGATAGAATCACCACCCCAACTCGCAGCTAGCACTAAGCAGTCCGCTCAGTCCGCATGGACAAAGCCGGACACCAGCCAATCCGCCAGGCACCAAGGCAAGAAGCCAGTCCGCAACACGGCGGACACCGCACCAGTCCGCACGCTGTAGCGGACACAGCAACAGCCCGCACAGCCCGCAAACAACGCACCAGCCCGCAATAACAAGTCCACGACCAACAACCACAAACCGCCCGGTCAACCAGCGGACATTGCGGACTCTGCGATCAACCTGGACTTGCCACAAATTGTGACCAAGTCCAGCAGCCACAGCAAACTCAGGCGCGAGCTCGGCGGACAAGAGCTCAGTCCGCCAGCTCCCAAGAAAGTCCGCCAATACACGAACACCGTGGTTAACACCTAACCGCACCACCAGAACAAGGGCAACAACTGTTGTTCCCACGATCACCACAAGCAGTCCGCCACAAGCGGACTCTGCGAACTCAAAAGGAGTCTGCACCTCCCCCGCGGATATACCATATATCCGCACGTCTACTTCAAAGAACGGCCAACAGCAGAACAAGCTGAACAAGTTGATCGCCATCACCGGGCCGCAACCCCAGACCGCTCAGGCCGCACCACCAGTCCGTCAGACTGTCCGTCCAGGCCGCGCGGTCTGTCTGATCAATCCCAACATTTACTTCACAATTTTCAACACTCCTCCTTGAAGTGAGAAGTGGTGACCAAGCCCAGCAGCCCCCGTAACCGTGAAAATGGCACCTTCGGCAGCGGCATCGTGAAGATGTCTGCGATGTCCTCACTCTGCACATGCTCCACCATAAGAGATCCCTCCAACACCTTCTCCCGAATGAAGTGGTGTTCAATCTCTATATGTTTGGTCCTCGCGTGACAAACTGAATTATTGACCAGCTTCATGGCACTTTCATTGTCACCGCGAAGCAGAGTAGGACCGCGCACTTTTGCATAAACGTCCTCTACTAGTCTCCTAAGCCAGATGACTTCCCGAGCTGCCAAGGCCGAAGTCTTGTACTCTGCTTCTGTAGTAGAGACGGACACCGAGTCTTGTTTCTTGCTACACCAAGAGATACTGGTTGATCCACATGTAAAGACATAACCGGATGTTGACTTCCGGTCGTCTGAATCTCCCTCATAATCAGCATCCGAGTATCCTTGAAGAGTAAAACTCGTGCCTCTTCTATAAAGGAGACCCATATTAGAAGTGGACTTCACGTACTTCAGAATGTTCCTCGCCGCCATTAGATGAGGTTTTCTGGGTTTCGTCATATACCGACTTACTCGGCCAACCGCATACGCAATGTCTGCCCTTGTAATCGTCAAGTAGATAAGACTCTCAACCAGAGCCCGAAACACCAAGGGATTAGGAAGAATCCTCCCCTCATCCCGCCGAAGTTTGATGCCTGAATCAAAAGGAGTAGAGCTACTCTTCCCTTCCCGCATGCCGAATCGCTGAACGATTCGTTCCGCATAGCCTTTCTGGGACACGAGTATGTCGCTCTCTTTCCTCTCCACCTCGAGTCCAAGGAAGTGGTGGAGTTCACCCAAGTCCTTCATCTCGAATCTTATAGCTAGCTCTGCCCTGAGCCTAGCTACCTCCTCCTTGGAGTTTCCCGTAATGATCATGTCATCCACGTACAATAGCACCAAGACCAGAAGCTCCCCCTTCTTCTTGATGAACAAGCTCGAGTCTGAGTTAGAAGCAAGATAACAGCAGAACTGGAGGTATTCTGCAATTTTTCCATACCAAGCTCGAGGAGCCTGCTTTAAAACAGAGAGGGCTTTCCGGAGCTTGCAGACGTAGTCCCGATGTTCTTCAGATATATATCTCAGTGGTTGATCTATAAAGATGTCTTTGTCGATTTCCCCGTAAAGAAAAGCGTTCTTTACGTCTAGCTGCCACAACTTCCATCCCTGGCAAGTTGTTAAGGTCATCACCACCTGAACTGAAGTCATCTTCGTCACGGGACTGAACGTCTCTTCATAGTCTTCACCGTACTGTTGTGAAAAACCTCGAGCTACAATGCGAGCCTTGTACCGCTCGGTGCTCTCATCCGCCTTTTTCTTCAGCTTATATACTCATTTGCAGGTCACAAGAGTAACGTCATCAACCTTGGGCACAAGGTTCCAGATCTCATTCTTCTTGAGGGCAGTCATCTCCTCATCCATGGCATCTTCCCACTCCTTGACTCCAGTGGGTTCATTAAAGCTAGAAGGCTCCCGCTCATCCAGGGGGTCTGCGAAGAAACAAGAGACAAAGCTCACAGTGTTTCCTTCGCAATAACGAGCTGGTGGCTTGATGGTCCTCTTCGATCTCCGAAGAGTCTGCTCCTTGCTCACCACCTTCGCTGCTTCTTCAGAACCAGCTCCATTCCCGGGCATACTTGGAGCATCGCTCCCCTTGCTTTCTGAACCAGAAACCTCTCCCCCAGAGCTGGAAACACCTAGAGCTCCTGGTGACACAGGCAGCTTCACCTGAAGATCCTCAGCAGCCTCCTTCTGCCCTTCATCAGCATTGCTCTCCTGCAGCTCAACAGAACCACCTCCATACGACGTCAGTTCATCAAAGACGTCTCTTGATACAACGAACTTCCTTGTCGCAGGATCCATACCTTTCATCCCTTCTTCCGCTCATCATAGCCCACAAAGACAAGCTTCCTTGTCTTTGCATCAAGCTTGGTCCTCTGAGCATCCGGGACGTGTACGTAACGTAGCAGGTTGATCCAAACACCCGAAGGTGTTCCACGCTAGGCTTCTCCTTGAACATCATTTCAACAGGAGACTTCATGTTGATCGGACTCAGAGGCATCTGATTGATGACATAAGTTGTGCAGGTCATTCCTTCCGCCCAAAAGAACCTGGGAATGTCCTTTGCATGAAGCCGGCACTTGCAGGTTTTCGTCAAATGACGGATCTTCCTCTCCGCTACTCCATTTTGTTGTGGAGTATGAGCACAAGTGATCTCTTTCTGGATGTCTTGCTTCCTACAGAAGTTAGAGAACTCGGATGAAACGAACTCACCTCCGTTGTCCGTTCTAAACTTCTTGATCCGCAGGCCAAGCCGACCCTCCACCAGCTCCTTGAACTCCACAAACAACCGGAAGGCATCTGACTTCTCCTTCATGAAATACACCCAGGTGTATCTAGAGTAGTCATCAATCAGCACCAGCATATACATGTTGCCTCTAAGACTAGCGGTGACAGTTGGCCTCATCAGATCACCAAGGATACACTCTAATGGTGTCTTGCTCCTTGTTTATGACTTGTCAAACGGAAGGCGATGAGCCTTTCCGAACTGACACCCCGCGCAAACATGGCCATCTCCGTAGGATGACAATTTTGGCAAGTCTTTCACAAGGCTCCTCATTGCCATAGCTTTCAGCTTGTCCATCCCTACGTGTCCTAGTCTTTCATGCCAAGTAGCAGCGCTATTGTTGGCCCTCATCCGATCAAACTAAGAGTTTGTTGATAAAACAAACAAGTCTCTTACTCTTCTCCCTACATGAGCAACATCAGTCTTTACCGTTGATACGTTGCGGAGAAATTTCACTTCTGTTGGGCCAAACAGAACGTGATAGCCCGCGTCAACTGTCACAACCAGCATTTTCTCCGAAATTAAGAAGTATCAGAGTAGGAGAAAACACGCGTTGTGATGCCACGTCGAGCAGGGGATAACTACTGACGCTCAGGCAACCACCAACTACTAAGACTATGAAAAAAAAACATAAGTTTTAATGATTTGAAAATCAATTATATTTTAGAGGTCATATCCCTCAGCTCAGTGGATCAGCTAGTCCACAATTAAAAACTATACTTATACGCAGCGGGAAATACTTTATTTACATTACTTTGACATCCTAAGAGAGTGCATAAGTGTCCCCAGGGGGCAACTTATACTATGCAAGAACCTCGATTTATTTTATATCACATATAAGAAAACGATCTTTTTACGTTATTTGAAAAGTAGTGTATGAGTTTTATAAAACATGCTGATCATGAGATATGAATATAATAGTGCTTCTAGGTTTAAAAGTAACTAACAACCTAGCATAAATCTTCTCAAGAGCAAGTTGAATAAACTCCAAAACAGGTAATCTGGCAGTATAAGCAAAGTACAAAGCATCTAAAAGAGAAACCACCAGTGAGCGTCAACAACTGACACAAACCCACTGGTGAGTAGGCATATCTGTACTACAAGTCTATAGAAACTACCTCCCAAGAGTGAGGAAGAGAAAATCACAGCAGCAGCTATAGCACTAGCAAGCTTCAGAAGAAACCTAGCCGCACAGTCGGCTATAAACCTGAACCTGAGGCATTCAAAGAAAAAAACACCTCAACAAAACAATTATCAAAAGGAAAGAAGACAATTAGGTTTAAGGAGAGAGCATTAGCATAAGGCCTACCAGGCCCAAAATTGTGAATACTAGCAACATAAGCTAAATGAGGTAAAGTAAACAAGTAAAGGAAAATACTCATCAAAAGTTGAGTAAAAAGGGGGTGCACCAAGTGCACGGATGAAGCCAAGCTTCAAGAACCTCTACAAGAGGGATTAACAAAATAAATAAATCCTAACATAGAGCTAGAGCAGAAAGAATCACCTAATACTGGAGATGGACAAAATCATCAACAAGGGCCTAGGCTGGTGGCAACATGTCCAACCAAGTCTATCAGGCCTAAATATCTTCAAGGTGCTGTGGTGGTGGCATCAGTCCAACTCAACCAAACAGACCAGAATGTCTTAGCAAGACAAGAAGTACAACAAGGGTGGCGGTACCGGTCCGACCCCCCTCAAAGCCACATCCTACTCCAGTACTAAGTGACTCGGGAAAACCCTTGCTGGTGGCTCCATGTACCACCAAGAAGTCACACGGAACCCTAAACAATCTAGAGCAACCCACCTAAGAGGCTTAGCTACCTAACAGTTGACGACGTTGATTAACTAAACACACATTTAAAATGTAAAAATACCTTTAAACTCAAATACTAAAAATGTTACAATATCAGTTTGATACCAAATATAACCAATTAGTTTGATACCAAACATGTGCAAGGGATTTGATACAAAAACGAGCTGGTCACGATTTACACTCAAGGAAAACAGCAGGCTAAAACATAAATCTTGAAATGAACAAGGCTATAACATGGAGCACTCGGTGCTTGAACAGCAAATGGAAAATAAAAAAAATATGCACTTTACACTATCACCTAGAGCCGCACTCCTCCAAGTAAACATTCTCTGGAAACATCACATGCCCATGCCATTCTTAACAAGAACAAGTCTAAAACCATAGGGAAACTCCGTGGTTGAACATCAAAACAACATTTGTATATAAATCATTTGTATATATAAACAAAAGAACAACAAAAATCTGATCCAAACTCATAAAAAAAGGAACAGCGACATCTATTACATCCTTTGATCTGGGCTACAGCAAAACTGATGAATAGAACAAAGCTACAAGCTATACTCGGTCTGGGTATGATTCAAAGCCAAAACAAGGGAACCACAACTCTAAAATTCATTCAGGCCGCAACTTTAGCAAACAAGGGATTTTGAACAAGAAATTTTGCACAAATTTTGGAATAACTAAATCCTTACAGAGCTAGTTCAGCATTTAAGCAAACCAAGAACACAATCTAGAATTTCTTTGGCAAGGGCGAAGGGCACACTTGCCTTGATTTTTTTTTTTGAAGAATTACGGCCAGCAATACTCTTCCCAAACCGATCGGCCGCAAACCACAATTCCTAAGAAAACTGGAAAAAGACTGGGCGATCAAAGCAAGGAACCCGCAGCTCTCTACTCCGAAAAAGATTGGTGAACTCTCAAAACATTTACCTCGGAAGGAAGGTCTTGCCTAGAGTAGCTCAGATCCGGCCTCAAACAGGAATTTTGAACTCAACTGGGCAAGGAAACCGGCGATCGGTGCTCTTCCTGGTGTTCGCCCCTTCGCTCATTCCGCAAGAACTGGGCCGCCGGGTTTGGGGAAAAGAAATACCTAAACCTAATGACAAACCTTATATATACCTATTTAACTAACGGCCACTATATGCATAGATTAACATTTATATGCATACTAATAATAATAGCACACTAATATGCATACACTAACATAACCAGCCCACTATTATCAATACTAATATATATATCAATACTAATATATATATCAATATGTTACGCCCCCGCTACGCTTTGCGGGTGGTCAATATGTTCAGAGGAGCAAGGACGTGCTAAACAACGGGGCTGAACCTTCCGGTTCAGCCCCCACTCAATGAACCGCCGGCCTGGTTCAGCCCCCTTGGGAAGGGCCGGCCGGCCCCTCCATGCCCGGATATATTTATATCCGGGCAGCCCCCCTTTGGGGATTATGCAGAGTATTATCAGGTTAGCTTCTTCCTCCCTCCTCAAACCCTAATTCTCTCCTTTAGCCTTCTAGATCTCTCTTAGTTGCTTTCTCTCCTAGTTTTCTCCTAACATTTGGTATCAGAGGTGTTCGTCTCTCCGAAATGGTGACCACTCGCACTCAAGAGGAGTCCTCGCGGATTGAAACCCGAGAGGAGAACGTTGTTGGGTTAACCGATTCGATGGCGGCTTTGGAAGGGCGGTTGGACGCTCGGATGGAGGAGTTGAAGACGCTGTTGAAAGGTAAGGCACCGGCGAGCGAAGATTCGGCCGGATCGGGGGCCGATCCAGCGGCGACGGGCGTGCGGCTTGCGGAGGGCGTCGGCGTGCGGGTTCCGGAAACAGAGCGGATGCGCGTATCGGGCGGGATCGCGCCTGGCACGGCGTGGCCGGGGACGGGCGGAGTTGGCTCGACGGCCTTCGGTCTTCCCGGAGGGTCGGCGGCGGCGTACGGGGGTGCGGCGGGCTCGTTTCCGCTGGGATCTGCAGCAGCGGGGCTCGGCGATCCTGGATTCGGCCAAGGACAGTGGCGCCGGGGCGGTGACGACCCGTTTGGGTTCCGGCGGCCACCGGACACGATGGGACAGCAAAGAGGGGGGCTCCTCCCTCCTCCCCGCGGGTTTGGGCCTCCTGGGGTGGCCGGTTTTGGCCCAGGATGGGGCGGCCAGCCGCAACCCCCGCCTTGGGGAGCGGGTCAGCATCATGGCTACGGCGGTTTCGAGCAAGGGGAGCCCGCAAGACGGGAAGGAGGCCAGGGAACACAACGCTTGACTCCCGGATTAACTCGTATGTACTTTCCGGAGTTCGAGGGCGGTGACGCCTTGGAATGGATTCAAAAGGCGGAACTTTTTTTCTAGTACCAGGAGATGCCTGACGGACAGTGGGTGCAGTTGGCGTCCTTTCACTTGAAGGACGACGCATTTCAGTGGACGCAGTGGTTCCTGCGGGGACGGGAGTACGTGCCTTGGGGGGAGTTTGTGGATGGATTTACGGCCAGATTTGGTCCACTGGAGTACGACAACTTTGAAGCCCTCCTTCAGAAGCTTCGTCAAAAAGGATCAGTGCTGGAGTACCGCACTGAGTTCGAGAAGTTGGCAAATAGGGTTCAGTGGCCGGAGAGGACACTCTACAGCTGTTTCATCTCGGGTCTCAAGGAGCACATTCGTGACGAAGTGCAGGCACTCATGCCTCGTTCCTTGAACCACGCCATTACTTTGGCACGTATCCAGGAGGAGAAGTTCAACAGACAGCGAGCCCGCATCACGAGTCGGACAGCCTTGGCCCCGACCACAGCAGCACGACGGGAGCAGCACACGGGTACCAAACCAACGGTGACTCGGTTGTCTTGGAGTGAGTTGGCCTCTCGGAAGGAGAAGGGCTTGTGCTTTAATTGCGACGAGAAGTTTGTGCCAGGTCATAAATGCCAAAAGCTGCAGGTTTTCATGTTGCATCAGGATGAGGACGGGTCGGCTCCGGACGAGGAATTGGGGGAGGAATTGGAGGAGACCGAGTTTGGAGTTTCTCTACATGCTCTCGAGGGTTGCGCTCCCCCGCTTACAATGCGGCTGGCGGGCCGGATTGCCCAAGAGAGGGTTACTATTCTGGTGGACAGTGGGAGCACCCACAACTTCATACATCCTGACGTAGCACGGCGCGTGGGACACGTGGTTGACAAGGGGGCTGCCTTTCATGTTATGGTGGCGGATGGCAGCAAGCTGCAGTGCGAGGGGGTGCTGAAGGGAGTGGAAATGCGGATAAACGGTTATGTGGGACGGACTGACGTCTACTTATTGCCTATTCGGGGTTCAGACATGGTGCTGGGAGTTCAGTGGTTGCGCCAGTTACAGGGGGTGACTTTTGATTGGAAGCACATGACTATGGAGTTTGTGCACGGGGAAAAACAGTTTTGTCTAAAGGGTATCATGTCCTCTCCTGTTAAGGAGGTTTCTCTTCGCATCTTGCAGCGGTTGAGCGGGGATGGGCAGATCATGGCCGTCCTTCGGGAGGTCCAGACCGGCGATTCCACACTTTATGAGGTACCGGTTCAGTTACAGTTACTTCTGACTGATTATGCTGACGTTTTTCAGGAGCCACACACTTTGCCACCGCCGAGGTTTCGGGATCACCGTATCCCGCTCAAGGCGGGAGCTGAGCCTACGAATGTTCGTCCTTACCGCTACCCACACGTTCAGAAGGCGGAGATCGAACGCAGTGTCCGGGAGATGCTGGAGGCCGGCATCATTCGGCCGAGTACGAGTTCCTTCTCGGCTCCTATTATTTTGGTCAAGAAAAAGGATGGGTCCTGGAGATTCTGTGTGGACTACCGGGCCTTGAACGGCGCTACTGTCAAAGATAATTTCCCGATTCCTCACATAGAAGAGTTACTGGATGAGCTGCATGAAGCGCATCATTTCACCAAGCTGGATCTTCGTTCCGGATATTATCAGATATTGATGGCACCGGAGGACGTCCATAAGACGGCTTTTCGGACACATGACGGCCATTATGAGTTTTTGGTTATGGCCAATGGGCTGACTGGAGGGCCCGCTACATTCTAGGCCAACATGAATGAGATATTCCGAGACTTCCTGCGGGTGTTTGTCCTGATATTCTTTGATGATATCCTCATCTACAGCGCGACCTGGGAGGACCACGTGCACCACGTGGAACAGGTTCTTGCCAGACTTCGTCAGCACCATCTTTATGCCAACCGTTCCAAATGCTCCTTCGGGCAGACAGAGGTGGAGTACTTGGGCCATTTGGTCTCTGGTCAGGGCGTTCGGGCCGACCCGCGGAAGATTCAGAGTATGCAGTCCTGGCCGCGACCGGTTACAGTTCGTGCCTTGCGGGATTTTTTGGGCCTTACAGGCTATTACCGGCGGTTTGTACAGGACTATGGGAAGATAGCCCGACCATTGACCCAGCTGCTGCAGAAGGATTCTTTTTCTTGGACTGAGGAGACGGAGGAAGCATTTCAGGCTCTCAAACGGGCAATGACCACCACACCAGTGCTTGCACTACCAGATTTTTCGAAGGAGTTCGTTCTGGAGACCGATGCGTCGGGGGTCGGCATCGGGGGGGTTTTGATGCAGGCGGGACGGCCAATAGCCTTTTACAGCAAGGCCTTGGCTCCTCGTACCTTGGGTCTCTCGGCTTACGAGAAGGAGATGTTGGCGATCATTCACGCAGTGGCTGTGTGGAGGCCCTATTTGTTGGGCCGGCACTTTAAGATCCGAACAGACCACCAGAGCTTGAAGCATTTTCTGGACCAACGGGTTTCTTCACCTCTGCAGCAGAAATGGGTTACCAAGCTTCTGGGCTACGACTATGAGATTGTTTATCGGCGCGGCAAAGAGAATGTGGTCGCCGACGCTCTTTCTCGTCTTCCAGAGGCTGCTCTCTCTCATATTTCGGGGTCGTTGGTCGAGTCCTTGGAGGACATTCAGGAGGAGGTACTTCGTTCCGCAAAGTTACGGCCGTTGGTGGACACTTTACAACGGGGCGAGACAGGGCCGGCTGGCTATCATTTGTGTAATGGCCGGCTTTATTATCGGGGCCGGGTGGTCGTACCCGCCGATTCAGCTTGGAAGACGGTATTGATGCACGAGTTCCATTCGTCGCCCACAGGAGGGCATGCAGGGGTCCTCCGGACTCTCCAGAGGGCGAGAGCAAACGTTTTTTGGGCAGGCATGCGCCGGGACATTCAGCAGTTTGTTCGCCACTGCGACATCTGCCAGCGACAAAAATATGAGACTTCTTCTCCTGCCGGGCTACTCGTGCCATTAGACATTCCGCAGCTTATTTGGGACACGATGTCTATGGACTTTATTGATGGGCTGTCTAAGTCCAAAGGAAAGTCAGTTATTCTGGTTGTGGTGGATAAGCTCTCCAAGTATGGCCATTTTCTGGGCCTTAGCCATCCGTATACTGGGGAGTCCGTGGCCGCTCTCTTTGCTCGGGAAATCGTTCGACTACATGGCCTTCCTCGTGCCATTATTTCTGATCGCGACCCCACCTTCGTCAGTGGGTTCTGGAGGGAGTTGTTCAGGCTACAGGGTACTCGCTTACACTTCAGCACAGCACATCACCCGCAGACGGATGGCCAGACGGAGGTGCTCAATCGGGGTGTCGAGACGTATCTTCGATGCTTTGTTATGGATGAGCCTCGGAGTTGGCCGGATTGGTTACACTAGGCCGAGTACTGTTACAACACGGCATATCACTCAGCCAGCAGGATGACGCCGTTTGAGGTGGTTTACGGGCGTCCGCCTCCAACTTTGGCCAGCTATGAGCCGGGCAGCACCGCTCTTCCGGCCGTGGATCGTGCTCTTCTGGATCGTGATCGCATGTTGGTGACTCTTCGGGAGAATCTCCGCCTAGCCCAGGAGCGCATGAAGTCCCAGGCGGATAAGCACCGCACGGAGCGGGAGTTCGCCGTGGGTGACGAAGTTTTCCTCAAGCTCCAACCGTACCGGCAGCTGTCAGTGGCTCATCGTGGCAACCAGAAGCTGTCCCCGCGCTATTACGGCCCCTTTCAGATCATCAGCAGAGTGGGGCCGGTGGCTTATACTTTGGCTTTGCCGGAAGGTTCCCGCATTCATCCTACATTCCACGTTTCCTTGCTCAAACGGAAATTGGGTCCGCATATCCAGCCCAGTACTTTGTTGCCTGCAGTTACTCCTACGGGTGAGCTGCGGCCGCTTCCAGAGGATATTTTGGGGCACAGGTGGAAGAACCGGGGCACGGAATACCGGCCCGAGCTCTTGGTCAAATGGAAGAACCTGTCGCCAGCACACAACTCTTGGGTAGACTTCTTCGATTTCAAGGAGCTCTATCCGGAATACCACCTTGGGGACAAGTTGGTTCTTGATGGGGCGGGGAATGTTACGCCCCCGCTACGCTTTGCGGGTCGTCAATATGTTCGGAGGAGCAAGGACGTGCTAAACAACGGGGTTGAACCTTCCGGTTCAGCCCCCACTCAATGAACCGCCGGCCTGGGGCTGAACCAGGCGGGTTCAGCCCCCTTGGGAAGGGCCGGCCGGCCCCTCCATGCCCGGATATATTTATATCCGGGCAGCCCCCCTTTGGGGATTATGCAGAGTATTATCAGGTTAGCTTCTTCCTCCCTCTTCAACCCTAATTCTCTCCTTTAGCCTTCTAGATCTCTCTTAGTTGCTTTCTCTCCTAGTTTTCTCCTAACACAATACTAATATATATATCAATACTAATATATGTAAACCTACACTAACAGCACATATATAATTTTATACAGCTTCGCACGACGTATATGTATTTATACACCGGCACGTCTAAATCACTCACCAAAGTAAAATGACTACCCGCTAACAAGCAACCGTCGAAACGACGCGAAAAAATAAACGATCTCGGATTTCGACCAAACTCGCACCGTAGCTAAACACTCAAGCTACGAAAACAACAGCGAAGTCGAAAATAACCTCCGACGATCAAACACTCGGGCTAACACCTCCCGAAGCCAAAGCACAAGCATTCCCTGAGAGGCTCAGCCGAGTCTCCAAAACAGACTCCGGCTAACTGGGGAACCCTGCAAACAGGCTACGACCACTAAGAACACCTAACGAGGTACTCAAACAACGGCACAAGCCGGAAACGCGTCAACGTAACGCCAAAGGAATATTAAAGAAATACTGAAAAACCGGGGGTGTTACATCAACCGCATTGATCACTAAGAAGAGGTTCTTCTTCATGTCAGGTACGAGATACACACTCCTTAACGTGAGTGGACCCTGAGCACTATCCAAAAAAACAACATCATCCTTCTCTACAGTATGAACAGAATCATCAGTTGTAATAATAGCTTCATTACTTGAGAATGTTTGCAGCGATAAGAACTTTGACTCATCTCCAGTGAGGTGATGACCACACCCCGAGTCAACTATTCAGTCATCTTGGTAGTCGACAGTGAAAAGAGCACGGACACACGTGCCCATCAGAAAAGCTCCTCCCCACCCGACCTCCTTAGCACTGGAACCAGCTCCCTCCTTATCTGCAACATGCTCAGGCTGCAGCTTGACCTTGCAGTCTCGTTTGAAGTGACCTAGCTGATTACACATGTAGCACTTCAACTCCTTCCAGTTTTTCTTAAGAGCAGTACTCCTCTCTTGCTGATAGGAAGTTGAAGGTCCATCCTCAGCAGCAGTCTTCTTCTTTTTCTCTCATCTCTTCTTCTTCTTATCAGTGAAGAGAGCCTCAACCTCCTTCAGAGATAGTCACACCGGCCATCTGCCTAGTCAGGCTCTCCTGTGACGCCAACAGATTCTCGAGCTCCAACAAGGATGGCTGAGTCGCCCATCCTAGAACAGAAGTCACAAAGGCCACATATTCCTTCCGCAAACCGCGGATTATGTGTCTCTTCAACTTAGCTTCAGAAATTGGCTCATCAGGATCCAAAGCTGATATTTCAGCGCACAGGTTCTTCAACTTAAGGAAAAATTTTGAGATAGACAGATCTCCTTGAGTTATTTTAGCCAACTCGTTCTCTAAGAACTGTAGTCGCGCTACATTCTTCCTGTTGAACAAACCATCAATGGTTGTCCAAATCTCAGCAGCAGACTCACATCCTAAGATGTGATCAAAGAGCTCAGGTGAGATAGCCCGCTTGAGAGCAAACTCTGTCTTTGCATTGGTCTTCCTCCAAGCTCTCACATGTTCAGCAGTACCAGTTGCAGCAGTCACTTCTTGCTTGTCGTCACCACCGACGACTTCCCACAACTCCTCACCCAGAAGATAGTTCATCATACACGGCTTCCACTTCTTAAAGTTAGTCGCTATAAGAAATTCAATACCAAGACCCCTTGCGTAAGCTCCTTCCATTGCAAACACCATTGATCTATTAGCTTCCAGAAGCGCCGAGCACAACAGAGGTTGATCACTGCTCAAGCCATTGTTCCCTCTGATACCATGTTGAAATTTCACAAGCTGATCAAGAGATAGTTCTGATACCAAGTAAAAACTCTCAGAGTTATCAAGCTGACAACTTGATCAAGCGGAAAGCGGGAACCAAGCGCAGGAACACTTCAACCATAAACTGAGCTAAGTAAATCAGAGCCAACAGAAAGCAACCACAAGTCTTGTATTATCAACTATCTTCATTACAAAGCTAGACATACATGGCGAGACATGATTTCGCCAAGTACAAAGGAGAAGCAAACAAGAGATTCAAGTCGGGCGGACTGCCTCAGAGACCGCCGAGTCCGCCGAGTCCGTTGAGGTCGTCAAGCCGTTACTGCACCAACTGATCTACGGAGTCCGCGAAGTCCGCGGACAATCTGTTATTCTGCTGAACCTTGTCTGCTCTCTGCAAGCCGTCTGACTAGAAGTCGCCTAGTTGCCAGAGTCCGCGAACAAGCCGCTGCCAAATTGAAAGAACAGACCGCCTAGACTGCCGAGGCCGGCGGACAGGTTATTGAACCGGAATTGCTGAAGGAGAGAAGACTGGTTGGCCGCAAATGCGACCTGCTGCAAACCGCCGATTGTAAATCGCAAGCTCCACTGATTCCTGACCGCAATCAGAACCAGACTCCCGGCTTCACAGTGTTAGCCGCACAACCTGTAAACGGCAACCAGTTAAACCTTCTCAATCCGCGCGGACAAGAAAACTGAGGCCGCAGCAATTAACACACGCTCAACTTATTGTTATTCAGTTACTGTTGATGTGACGGAGGGTCCTATTTATAGGCACGGAGAGGAGTGTGGTCACCGCCCTAGTGGATAGAATCACCAACCCAGCTCGCAGCTAGCACTAAGCAGTCCGCTCAGTCCGCATGGACAAAGCCGGACACCAGCCAATCCGCCAGACACTAAGGCAAGAAGCCAGTCCGCAACCCGTCGGACACCGCACCAGTCCGCACGCTGTAGCGGACACAGCAATAGCCCGCGAACAACGCACCAGCCCGCAATAACAAGTCCACGACCAACAACCACAAACCGCCCGGTCAACCAGCGGACATTGCGGACTCTGCGATCAACCTGGACTTGCCACAAATTGTGACCAAGTCCAGCAGCCAACCAAACTCAGGCGCGAGCTTGGCGGACAAGAGCTCAGTCCGCCAACTCCCAAGATAGTCCGCCAATACATGAACATCGTGGTTAACACCTAACCGCACCACCAGAACAAGGGCAACAGTCGTTGTTCTCACGATCACCACAAGCAGTCCGCCACAAGCGGACTCTGCGAACTCAAAAGGAGTCCGCACCTCCCCCGCGGATATACTACCTATCCGCACGGCTACTTCAAAGAACAGCCAACAGCAGAACAAGCTGAACAAGTTGATCGTCATCACCAGGCCGCAACCCCAGACCGCCCAGGCCGCACCACCAGTCCGCCAGACTGTCCGCCCAGGCCGCGCAGTCTGCCTGATCAACCCTCACTTTCACTTCAAAATTTTCAACAGCACTTCCAGTGTCAAGATTCTAAAGATCTGTGATGATGTCATACAGGTGTTGGAGACTGTCCTTGTCGGAGTAAAGAGAATAGAGCTCATCTCACATCGCCTTGGCCGTCTCGTGATACATGGTCATGCGGTAAGGTTCGGCATCAAGAGAGTTGAGAAGCCAAGTCTGAACATGGTCATCGTCACACAACCAGTCATCAGTAGGTGCAGAAGAAGGATCCTTGGTGAGATTATGTAGAAGTCCCTTGGACTGAAGTACCTGTCTGACAGAATGCACCTATTCAACGAAGTTCTTTTTCCCAGTAAGGGAGATGGTGGTGATCCGCAACTCGTCACGCAGCTTAGGAGCAGGAACTAATTGGGCAGAAAAAGAAGAGTCAGTAGAGGAACCCATGGCGTGGCGACCTGGAGGCTAAAAATAGCGAACAGGAGCTTGGAGATTTTGAGAGGCGACTTCAAGCTGTGAACAATGACAAAGACGAAACTGCGGATACTAGAAAGACGGGATTGAGGTCGCGGCAAGAGAGGACGCAGCAGCGAATAGCAAACAGAGGAAGAAGCCGTGCGGATAAGAATACTGAAGGCGAAGAGCCCGCTGAACGGGAAAACCGCAATAATTCAGTAGCCATTGCAGAAAGAGAACAACCAACAAAGACCGCGAGAAAAGATGAGACTGCACGAGCACAGCAGAAAGAGAAAACCTGCGAGAAGCCAATAGCGGCCAGAAGAAGCGGCCGAGATAGGCGGCCTGGAGCTGCGGCAAGAAGAAGCAGATAGGCAACACGACCTGGCCAAGATAGGCGGCCTTGAGTTTCGGCAAGAAGAAGCGGATAGGCATGCACAAAGGACCGATCTCTGCGGACTAGGACAGAGGTCGCAGCAGCAAGGTTTGGCGAAGCACACAACACAGGTTGTAAGAGCAACAACGAACAGAAGACAAATCGTCGGCAAGCAGCGGACAGGAATCCACGAGTGCAGCAGACTGAGGAGCAGCGAGTAGAGTGGAGATCACGGCAAGAGCAGAAGCCCGACAAGCAATGCTGAGGACAAGGCACAGCGGACAAGGCACAGCAAACACAATCCAGCAATTGCCGACAAGGCACAGCGGACAGAGCAACGAGCAGAGAAGACACTGTTGCGGGCTGAAGAGCAGCAAGCTGAGATGAGACCGCGGCGGACTGAGCGACTAATAGAGAGAAGGTCGCGGCGGACTGAAGGGAGGTCGCGCTGCAACAAAAGAGACAAACCGCAGCAAGGGATCAAGCTCGCGCCAAGGTAGCAAGCGGCAAGGAAGCAGACCGTAGCGGACACAGAACAGGCCGCATGGTGGGTCCCAGCAGCGAAATCTATAAAAAGCAAGGAGGAACGGGTCCAAAAGAGGAGGGTGCAGCACAGGGATAACCGAGCGGCCAGACGATTTTTATCCGCTGAGGGATGCGGATAGAAAGTCGCACAGAGGTGTGCGGGTAGACGAAGTCTATCCGCCGAGGAGGTGCGGTTAGCAAACTGCATAGAGTGCTGCGGTTAGAGAATTAGAGACCGCTTAGAGGGATCGTTCCCTCTGATACCATGTAGAAAATTACACGAGCGGTGAAGGAAAAACAATAAAACTTGTATATCCTTGTTGAGTATGTAAATACAATGTATAAGTACACATATATAGGGAGAGGAGAGTGAGAGGAGTCCCATATACACGATGTGAGACTAATACAAGAATAGAAGGAGCTATACTAAATGGGCCAATACATGGATGGTTCTTTACATGTTCTTTTCTAACAGTTGTTAGTATCTACGTTTGTTCGATTTGCAGAGTTTGTTTCGCGCACGCTTGAAATATTTGCGCCTCGTTCGTTTTGTGAACAGAGCTTGTTTTCTTTAATTAAAGTTTGGGATCGTTTGTGTTACTGTTAATCTTTAAAAATAATTAATTACATTTGTATTTTTGAGCGGACCGCTCTCTGCATTGGCATTATACTTCATCGCATATAGGGTTGCATTTATAGCGTCCACCTCGAGTCGGCCTGCCACTGCGTCTAGAGGAAACCTCACAAAAAGGAGAAAGGGATGATTGAACAAAGCTAAAATGAATTATCATATTCTTCTAAGGTATGCTCGGACTCAGAGGAAGAAGTGTCTGAAGTTAAGTGTCTAATAGCAGATGAAGAGAAAGAGACCTCAACTTCTAATGAGGTACTCAATATACACTCTTTTGATTTTAATTTCCAATTCAATTTTTTTTTTTAAATCACCATAATGAAAATATAATCTTTGAAAGAAAAATTAAATTATTATGAAGAAAATGAAGAACTCACCAAGTGCAACTTTGTTTTGCATGAGCAACTTGAGTCACAAGCTCCAACAGAAGTTATAGATTATGACTCTTGGGCTGAGGAAAAAAAGACTCTTGAAAAAGAACTAAGAAAATCTATTGAGGAAAGTAAGAGACTATATTCTCAACTAATAAAATCTCAATGTGAGATCAACAATTTAAATTGCAGGAGCAATAAGATCCAAGATATCACTAACAGCATTCAAATAAGGTTTAACAAGTGGGGTATTGAGTTGATCCTACAATTATTGTTGAGCAAGCCTCGGCTTCAACAAGCAAGACACCTACAATATTTGTCTTTGGGACTTTTGAAAACAAGGGAAGGAGGTATGTGGATAGAAAGCCTCACAGATCAGGAAGAATACTTCTAGATCATTTAGGAAATTCAAGCCATATGACGGCCATCTTAGGAAGATAGAATCGGAGAGTGTCTATGAACTCAATCCCCCGCCTATTTATATCTCCAAAGTTAAGAAATTCGACATTCAAAATAAAATAAAAGAAAAGGCAGCAGAAGTCAGCTTACCCAATGTATGGGTCAACGATCGTAGACCGATCGATCGCCGATCATTGACCGCTCCAGTCATTGATTGTCGACCACTCGGTCAACGATCAACGATAGATGTCAGCCCTGCTGCAACGGGCGACTCCCAATCGCTGAACGTAGTCCTCACCTACGTCCAACGATGGTCAATCGCCAACCGCACCCACGATCAACGATCGTTGATCGCATCGAAGGCAAATCTCACGTCTGTCTAGGCTCAATCTATGAAGACTAACGCCACCTTCTTTTCTCTCCCCAAGCATCGAAGGCAGACCTCAAACTATCAACCCTGCTGCCACAACCTCATCTCCGAGCGCCTGGTGTAGTAGCTCCGTCTTCCCTCGATTACCTCCCAGAATTTTTGGTCCGCCTTGGAGATGAGCGACGCCGACCAACTCAGACCATTGCACTATAGTGACACTCTGTGGCATCCTGTTCTGTGACCGCGGACTTCTACGCATTCGGCCTCGGTGGTATTGACCCCATTTTGGGGGTGGCTTGGCTTCACATGCTAGGCGATGTACGCATCAATTGGGCGACTATGACCATGCAGTTCCTCCACGAGGGGCGGTCATGTCGCTTCAACGGTGACTCCACTCTCCTCCGCTCTCCGGTATCCATCTGCACGATCCAGTGGATCACGGACGTCGACCTTTTCACCAGGCTGCGGGCCCTCTCAGGACTGTCTAATGTGCATCACCCTTCCCCGACGAACCTCTCGGAGCTTCGCACTGGGCTCACCGACGCCGTCCAGCCTCCAGCAGGACTACCACCATCCCGACTGACCGAGCCAATACCCCTCAGCCTAGAACCGCAACAGGGCGCGTCCATACCGTTCTGGCCATATGCAGATGGATAAGCTCGAGTATCGGATGCAGGAGATGCTGATGGGGGGGCTTACTCTTTCCAGAGCGAGCCCATTTTCTAGTCTGGTTCTTCTAGTTCGGAAGAAGGACGAATGTTGGCGTCGTACTACCCAGCCAAGATACTTGATCGGCGCTACCACCTTTAGAGGGACTCTAATTCGAAGGAGGTCCTTATAGCTGGGCATAACAATCCGGAGTCCAAAGTCACGTGGCTGCCTAGGGAGGACTTCCGCCGCCAGTCCTCCGACTACTGTCTTAAAAACAAGACATATTTTCCAAACAGAGGCATTATTACAGCCGCGCACCCCGACAAGACACCGCGGAAAATCTACACGCATTGGAAGCTAACAGATACTAGCCCACCGATCGTGGAAGAGATCGTTGGCGCTCGATCTGCTTTATTATTTCTATTTCAAAGTTGTTTTGGTTTTTACTATTTGCAAACTGTATTTTATTATTCGTACCCCGCAGCTAAAAAGGGTGTTGTATGCTTGTATTATTGGTTGCTCCCTAGTTCTTCTCCTTTTTTCTTTCCCTTCTCTCTCTCCTAGTCGCCAGCCCTCCCCTTGCCGAATTTCTCATTGGGATAGTATTAGACACCACCCAATAGCCTTAAAAAAATAAACTAGGGATGCCGATCTTTTTAAAAGGGCACTCTCCGAACCCCAACTTGCCGATTCAGTCCAGTAGCTCAAAACCAGCCCTACCCACTTACAATACCCTGATTCTAGCTAGGGTTCAACATTCCTTCCACCGAACAGCCACCAACCACCCGCGAGTCAACGGATCTCCATTGCTCGGCAACCCCCTTACTTAGTGAGTGTGCTTTTGTTGTATGGAACAATTTTGTCAATATTAATATATGATGATCTGATTATATACTTGCTTGGATTTATAGTATCGTGGTTGTTTGTTTTAGATTATTTTGTAATTTGCAGAAACCATTCTGCACGCGCTCTTCTTTTGGTCCTCCATGCAGAGGGAAGCATAAGCTTGTTTTGTCTTATAGAAATAAGATTGTGCCGTTTAAATTATCTGTCTGATTTAATATTTTGTTACTTGTTTTGTTCTCTCCGTCGCATCCCGTTTAAATTATTTGTGTCTGATTTAATATTTTGTTACTTGTTTTGTTCTCTCCGTCACGTCCTGTTTGCATACTATATATAGGAGAGTTACTCATATATACCTCACAAAGGGTTGCTTGTTAGTCGCACACCCACATATCTTACCCTTCCTTAGACGATGTTTAGGTTCATTGCATTTGTTGCACAAATATTCACAGTGCATGCAAGGTTAGGTCATCATCTGTCCACCATCTATAGATTCGTCCTGCGACAATCAATCTCACTAGTTTGCAAAGTTTTTGTACAGATGTAAATCAAAGAGAGAGAGTGCAGCATACCAGGCCAAGAGGAAACATCTAGCATCGGGGAGAAATATTCCAATAAATCCATCAATTTCAAGCAGTAGTCTGGGGCTTAGTGTAAGTACTTCATCCCTCCAATGAAGATCTAATCCAGTAATATGTCAGAGTGTAGAATGCACTCATACAGGCAGAGTAGAATGGAGAAATGTAATGACTCTACCCCACATCAGAGCTTTCTTCATGCCATTGAATGCCCTTATGAAAGATTAAGAAGATGGGATGTTAAAAAATTTACATGAGTACATAAGAAAATTGTTTATAGCACTTCAATAATCATAAGTAAAATCAACAGCGCAGAAATCCTAATAATCATAAGCAGTTTTGAAACAGATGCTAGATTGTGCATATACAAAGGTTCATGTTAGCCTATAAATGTATTTAAGGTGATGCTAAAGTATGATTTGAACAGCAAATAGTTAAGGAATTGATGAGCACTTGAGCAGTACCATGAAAGCTTCAAAATAGACAATAAAATTTGTAACAAAATTACACAAAACAACCAAGCCAAAATAGTAAGTATGCAATTTAAAGTCGTCACGTAAAACAACAGTACCTAACCAAAGTATATAAATAGCCGTAATTGTTATTTTAGGGTTAACTTAGATAAAACTTTGAAATATTGTTTATGTAAGAACATTAAGATGGCTGAGTCTCATTGTTCATATTTTCTTGAAGTTTCTTGAGGAAAGAATTTCTATGTCCATTTATCCAATGCATCAATTGCTATGTTAACCTTTCTAACATTCTTCTTTGATGGTCGACGACACCTCCACACCCAACACCAACAATGCTATAATCCAAAGTATCTTGATGATGCAAGAGGAAATGAGGTAACAAAGAGAGCTAACTCAGTACCATTACATAGAAATGATAAAGGTGATGCAAGGTATGTAAATAAACCAGCCTCCTAGGTCACTAATAAACCCTCAAGAGGCCCCATTGGAGGGAGACAAACATCCTTGCATCAATAAACCCATCAATCTTGAGTCCCTCTGAACTTTAAATCTAATGAAGAAGAGATAGTCCAACATCAAGATGATCATTATCTGAAAATACGAAGCAACCTACGGTTTTCAGTGGCTCAATATCAAAGAATTCTCAGATTGAGTTGTGGAGATGGACAAATATTTTGACCAGATGAATGCCTGAGAATCTCCAAGTGAAGTATGTAGCATACAAATTTTGGATAAGAGCTGCATGGTGGGAACAATCAATGGTAGCAGGGTAAAGCTCCTATTCAAATTTGGTGGTGCGCGAGAGAAACACCAAAATTTTGTTTCCTCTCCGCTGACTACGACCAAACACAATATTTTTGGCAAGGTGATCAAACAGTTTGGCAATACATACAGGAGTATTGTCATCTCCGGAAACAACCTGAACAAAGACAATGACACCAAACGGAGAGATTCCCCAATGGTCGCGGCTTAGCAATCACTCAATCAGATATCAAATCCAAGTTACGCATTGTAGATGAATCCATGAATAAAACCGAGAAGGTGGAGGCTTAATTGAAGCATTCCAAAAGAAATCAATATGGCAAACCTCTAGTGCTAAGCAACCCGAGCATTTGGAGGAGCAAGTGGAAAAGGTAGTTAATGAAAACGTGAAGACATAGGGTCGAAATACATATGCCCGACCAAGGGGCGAGCAACAAGCCAAGCCGAGTACCAACTCGTATGCACACACTTTTACTAGAATATATATCATCATTGTCAACAATGGAGACATTTCAAACAATTGTCTGAAGTAGGAAAGATTTAACCTTACAGAGTGGGACTCAAACTAGAGATTCACGAGCATCAAACCCCTTACAAAATCGGGTTCAATACATCAGATGGAGAAATCACGGTGAATGAACAATGCAATTTTCAATTTTCAATAGGGAAGTTCAAAAACACAATAGCAAAAGAAAAAATAGATACCATCTTAAAACTATGGCAATGAAGATGTTGAGCTTGTCTACTACTTTCTCTGGCAGTGAGAGGAACTGGAGCACTTTTGAGATGGTATGTGTTAATTTAATCTAATAGAAATATCATATTTACAGTGTATGATTGTATGCATTATTTATATTATTTAAATTTTATAGATACATTCTAAGTCGAGATATATAGTCGACAACAAAAGATTGAACGATCTAATTTTTGCATAATTCAATGTTATTGAAGTTGAAATATTCTGACACATCTCAAGATCTTTTGAACGCCAAGGGATTATATTCTGGGAAGGTAGATGAGTGAATGGTGAATGTCAATGATAGCGAGACTGATAATGATGATGGTGACAATGAAGTCTTTCCTAAAAAGGGGTTGACGTGGGCACAACTTGAAGATAATTATCTCCACCGATTTGGATGGAAGGAGACCTTCTAGAATAATGAAGAGAAAAGGTATGCCCATCAATGAAAAAAGAAAGGGAATAAGAAAAGTGTGAGAGGGATGAGGCGGATGAGTCGTCAGGTTCGTCAGATGAAGACTGTATTCTATCTACAATCCCGATTGTTGATGATTCTGAGACATATCAAGAATAAGGTATGTTTGAAATTTAATTTGATGTTATAGATATAGTTGCAAACATATTATTTATTCAGAAACACCAACATCTAAAATTGGTTACTTTTACAATGCATGTTTGTTTAATGTTTTCTTGTCGTGTTATATTATTTTTTATTTGCGTAACATAAATGTTTCATAGTAGTTTGTAAGATTTAGAAGTTCAATCGGAGTAAAATTGTTAATATAGCTGCATCTACAAAATAAAAAAGAGATTTTTTACATATATATAATAAAATTTAAAGCCAAATATATCCTCTGATATATAAAACATGACATGAAAATTTTAAACAAATGTGTCTTCAATATCCGACATCTGCAACATTGGTTAAAAGCACACAGAAATCCTTGGTTTTGAATGTTTAAAAAGAGTTGTACGGTGACCACCTAATTTTGGAGTTGAGTGGAGCAAATGTGGCGTCAAAAGACCCACGCCTCTTTTCCTACGGTAGGATGGTTTTCTATTTACATCGATCAACTCTACATTCTCCAAGACTGGTTATTGGAAAAATTGATTATCGAATTAAATTGTGGTGGCCACTTTAGAAAGGATAAGATCACTGGGTTGTTGAAAAACTGGTACTAGTGTCCTCACTTGAAACATTGTGTCGGTAAATAGCAATCCAAGAATGTTGGCTTTTATGCACCACTCTCCATTTTGACAAAGTGCTCTATTAAAAGCTTTTAAGGGTGCAAAGTGTCAAAAATCAAATCTTGGGGTACAAAGTATCAAAGGGTCCAATTTAGGGGGTGCAAAGTGCCAAAAACCATACAAAGCAGAGTTGTATATGTCGACCGACATAAATGTTTTGGGCATGTTAGAACATGTGGAGTTCGGGCAGTCTGGAGCACAGGTCTAGCGGACAATCGATCTAGTTTGGCGGTTTGATTCTGGCGGTTTGGCGGACAAGATTGGCGGACAAGATTGGCGGACAGGTCTAGCGGACTGTCGGTTTGGTTTGGCGATCTGCATGTCTGATTGATCTGGTTGTAGTTCTGGCGACCTAGTTTTGCGGTCAACAAGAGTTAACCGCAGTGCGGTCAGCAAGAGTTAACCGCAGGGCGGTCTGGTAACTCGTCTTACCGATGTTCTGTTAGAACCGGGTTTGGCGGTCAGCTGAGCAAAGGCTTGACCGCAATTGAAGTTTGGCGGTTCCCAAGTGCTATCGCAGTTGCGGTCTGACGGTTAGATTAAATTTAACCGCAGTTGTTGCCCCAGGAGTTGTCCGCTTAATCGTGACGGATAGAGACCAGAGCAATCCAATTATCATCTCAAGCTGTGTAATCGTGCGGTTAGCTTGTCTAACCGCACAGCCTGCGCGGACTGTGTTTTATTTATCCACCTAGTCGCATGTGACAGGGATTATGTATTCTGTCTTTTGTTTTCTCTCTCTTCGCCCCATGTTTTCTATAAATGGGGGGCATACCCTTGTATTATTCACCTTTTTCGAGCAATAAAAATTGTTTTATTTAAATTTTTTCACATGGTATTAGAGCTCATCGGTCCATTTGCTCCGATTTTTTATTTTCACAGTGCAAAAAACACCACAATATCGATAGTTTAAGCCAAAATATCATTTTTGAAAATATCCCAGATATATCGGTCTTACGTGATATATAAGGTGGTATCTCGGTGCCAATATCGGCGAGATTAGGGCCGAGCATATTATTCGAAACTCGAAAATTGCTCGAAAATTGTTCGAAAATTGAGTCGAATCGGAATCGGTTAAAATTGATTCGACTCAATTTGAGTCGATTCAATTTGACTCGAATCTGATTTCGAGTCGATTTTGAGCCAGCCCTGAATCGCTCGAAATATGATTCGAATCAACTCGAATTAATTAAAAAAATTATGTATTTATTGATATATTCTTATTTTAAGATTAAAAAAACAAAATTTAAACCTAAATAAAAAGAATGAAGGCTTTAAGTGTTTCATTTGCTAAATTTATAGGTTGCCCAATTTTATTTTGAGCAAACTAGGAACAAAATGAAAAATTGCTAAATTTCGAGCCGACTTGATTCGATTTTGAGCTGACTCGATTCGATTTTGAGCCGACTCGATTCGATTTCGAGCCGACTCGATTCGATTTCGAGCCGACTCGGAATCGAGCCATTTCGAGTCGAGCCGACTCGACTCGAAATCAATTTCCATTTCGAGTTGATTTCGAGCCGAGTTCAAGTCGAAAATTTCGATTTCGAGCCGAGCCAAAATCGCTCGAACTCGACTCGATATCAGCCCTAGGCGAGATTATTGAAAATATATTTCAAAATTCATTTAAGTGTCTGAGCTATAATATTTTGTTTTGTGCATCTCTCTGAGCCTAGACTCGATATCTTTCTCGTCTCACGTTTATTTGGTGCTCTTTATATTGTTTATTATCGTCAGCGTCTCTCTCTTATGTAATTTATAAACATATATTATGTGTATATATGTTTATTGTGTAATTTATAAACATCGATTATGTGTGCAGTTATACATATTTACAAAAAATATGTATATATATGAATGAATTTATTTAAATATTATAATCCGACATTGTAAATTATTCTAGATATATCTCCTGCAATCCGACATCCAACATTTTAAACTCAAACCGACATGAACTCGACATTTGACATCTAAAAACTATAAAGAATGAAATATTTTCACAGTGGAAGTACTATACATACGAGAGTGTTAATGTCCACACAAGTTTTTAGTCATAATGGGCATTACAAAACCAAAATACTTCATAAAAAAACTCAAGCAGTGTCGCCTTGCGGACCATTACATCATATAAACAGGACATGTAAATAACAGTAAAAGAAAACACTTCATAAGGCTTATGAATTTTTTTTTCATGCAAGCTAATGATCTTTCACCTTCGAGCCACGTCCTACAACTAAAGACAAATGAGTGAAAAAAACACGGTTTAGCTATATGAGCTAACCACAAACCGCGTAACGATTCCCCTCTTCTCGATCATCCTAGCAAACCCTGGGGAACTACATCACCCCAAAAGTCAGCATTTTGTAATAAAATCAACAAAAGTAACATGATGAATTATAAATAGGTATATGCTACATAAATGTCTCACAAATCATACATGTTCTCCATGTTGAGCATATAAAAGAAAGTGCATACATATGCAAAATGAATGCAAGCGGGTAATTTTAATAGATCCGCCCGACACCAATCACATTGTGTATGCATCTAGCATATCATCATATCACAAATCAGGACCTCATTCCATATACACTAAACATTATAATATAAGTATGGCAACACAATTCACATTTAATACCTAACGCCAACTAATTTTTAAGTAATTGAATGGCAAGGTACTTATAAGTCCCAAGGGCTATATTGCCCGACAATGAGTACCAAGTCCCAAGATCGTTGCATGAGGATTTTATATCAAAGTGATGGCAACATAAGAAGTCCCACAGCCAATTGTTTGGCAGCATCAAATGTAGTCTCAACATTAAAATCCACTCAAATGTGAGATTAAATAAGTTCTACACAAACATATACATATTGTATCACATCAAAGCATGTGTGGAGATCATAAGGTGATCATAACAAAGCATATAACACATTAAAAGTAGGGCTTCTCAAACGTTAGGCAAGATATCAAAAAGGGAACCATTTCTATCTTTAATCACTTCCAATGAACTAAACCCCTCAAAATTCGGCATTATAACAACGCTATGGCGACTATAACACCAAATCAACTCCTAATGCAATCTACCAAGCACCCGTCACCGATTTGTGCCAAACTCACAAATAGACTTCACCACCATGCTTACTCTACAACGATTTCGAAGTTCTAATGTAAGCATGTCGGGGATACAATCCCATGAGAAGCTTGAAACCACCATAAAAACAAAAGTAAGTAAAATTGCAAGCTAACGCAAAAGAAAACCTAAAATCGGGAAGAATAAAATTGTTACCCTCCGCGTTTTTCTCCTAGCCATGATAGCTTGTTTTGTTGGTATGTATACGACGGGGATGTCGAGAGCTAACCGCTTCCACAAATGGCTCGTCAATCGAAGTTTGGGAACTCCTCTAGTGGCTAATTTTTTCCACCAAAACCCTCTTCCCCTCCTCTTTTTTCTTCTTCAAAAAGCTCAAATGATGAAGACTAAGAAGCATTTTCCCCCCTTCATTCCCGAGCATAGACACCTTAGCATTCATCCAAGTCGGTTGCCAACCATTCCGCAATTAAAATCAACATTTGGAATCAAAATTCAACAAATTAACATGTACAAGCCCTAGAACACAAGCATATAATCAAGGCATTTTCGGCCTGTTTTCAGCCAAAATGCATTCCAGCTTTTGGAAAGCCTTCCCCCATCCTTTCCATGTTACACACCCATGTTACACATTGTGTACTTAGGGCGTGTACTTCCTTTTTGGCCTCTAGACGGTACCACAAACTCTTGGACACAACCATCACACCATTTAAACGTGATCTTAAGCCCTCGAAATTGCCTTAAACCTTTCTCGAATTAGGTTAATGATCAAAATAAAGCTAAGTCCTTAAACATTCCTCAAACATTCCACATCAAGATACAGTCATACACACCTTCCATCATGAGGGAAGATCAAAGATAAGAAAACAAAGGTATTACAATTTTACACTCCTTAAAAAAATTTGTCCTCGAAATTAAGGACTTAACTTAATACGTACCTAAGGTGAAAAATTTCGGGTATTCTTCCCGCATAACTTGCTCTCGTTTCCAAGAAAATTCATCCTACACACAATTATTTCAGCGTACTTTTACGAGCTTTACTTTTTATTGCGAAGCTTTCTAGTTTCCATATCTTTTATGCAGACTGGATGCAAAACGGTTGTCATATTTTTCTCCACTGACACTGAATTTGGTTCAACCACAACAGTAGGTTATGTTATAGCCCGTCTCAATACTGAGACATGGAAGTCATCATATAAACGGCTCAGCTCTGCAGATAATGCAAGATGATATGCACACTCAAGAATGCATTCGATAATCGAAAAAGGTCGCAAAAATTGTATACTTAGTTTCTTTAATCGCCGAATTCGTGAAACACCTTTAAATGGTTTGATTTTCGGACATACCATGTCACCAACTACAAATTCTACATGTCGATGATGTGTATTGTAGTACTTGGCTTGGCGATCTTGTGCATCTCATATTTGATCACTGTTGAAGGAGCTCAAAACTTGTATGTATTGCTTGTGTGTCCAAATACAAAGAGAGAATACATATATATAGGAGAGAGAAGGAGAGAAGATATCCTATACATGATGTGGGACTAAAAGAAGAGAAGAAAGAAAACAATAAATAATGGGCCCAATAATGGGCTAATTACATGGGCTTTTCTAACACTCCCCCGCAAGCTGGAGCGTACAAATCGTACGCACCAAGCTTGGACAAGCACTGATAGAAGAGTGAACTGGGAAGAGCCTTAGTGAGCACATCCGCAACTTGTTCTGTCCCGGGAACATGCTTTAGGTCAATCTTCTTCATTTGGACTTTTTCTCTGATGAAATGACAGTCAACTTCAATATGTTTAGTCCTCTCATGGAATACCGGGTTCTTGGCAATATGTATAACCGCTTGACTATCACAGAAGAGAAGAGCGGGAGAATCGAGTCTTACACCAAGATCGGTAAGAAGACTTTCCAGCCAAGTTAGTTCAAACACAACTGAAGCCATTGCCCGATATTCGGCCTCTGCAGATGATCTAGCAACCACTGCTTGTTTCTTGCTCCGTCAGGTAATCAAATGTCCTCCAAAATATGTGCAGAAACCACTTGTTGACCGACGATCATCAAGAGACCCAACGTAATCAGCATCTGAGTAGGCAACCAAAGTAGGAGCTGTAGGTGATGGTTTGTAAACTAAACCTTGACCAGGAGCCGTTTTGAGATATCTTAAAATGCGTTCCACGGCATGAAGATGAGATTTTCTCGGGGAATGCATATACCGGCTAACAATACCAACCGCGAAAGAGATGTCTGGTCTTGTTACCGTGAGGTAGATCAATTTGCCAAATAGACGGCGATAGTACTCAGGATTCTCGAGTAAGAGATCTGAATCAGAGGCCTGAGTGCATAATTTGTGATTCACATTCATTGGAGTATTGATCGGCTTACACCCAGAGTAACCTGCGTCATGAAGGAGGTCGAGACAATACTTCCGATGTGAGAGGACGAGACCATCTGGCCGTCTAGCAACCTCTAGACCCAAAAAATACCGGAGGGGACCCAGATCCTTTGTTTGAAATACTGTACCAAGATGTTGTTTGACCTCCTGTATTCCTTTCGAATCATCTCCCGTGATTATGATGTCATCAACATACACTAACAGCAGTACCGTCCCAGCAGTGCGGTGGCGACTGAACATAGAGAAGTCTGCTGTACTGCGAGTAAAACCAACCTCCCGAAGAGCCTTACTGAATCGGTCAAACCATGCCCGTGGTGACTGTTTGAGGCCATACAAAGCTTTCTTAAGGCAACACACCCGAGACTCCCCCGTGGTCTCAAACCCGGGAGGTTGCTGCATATAAACCGTTTCCTGCAGGTCGTCATTTAAGAAGGCATTTTTAATATCGAGTTGTAGAAGGGGCCATCGGCGATAGACAGCGACGGAGATTAGAACCCGAACGGTGTTGAGTTTGGCAACGGGAGAGAAGGTTTCCTCATAGTCCAGCCCTTGTTGTTGGGTGAAGCCCCTGGCGACCAATCTAGCTTTCGGACGGTCAATTGTCCCATCAGTTGCATGTTTGACGACGAAAACCCATTTGCACCCAACCGGAGTCTGTCCGAGAGGAAGGGGGACAAGAGTCCAGGTCTGGTTGGCCCAGAGAGCCGTCATTTCCTCCTCCATGGCAGCCTTCCAGCCAGGATGTTGAAGCGCCTCCTGCACAGAGTTAGGAACCGAAATGGAGGAAATAAAAGTTGCAAAAGTATGCAATTGGGGAGAGAGACGATGCAGAGAGACATAGTTCGCCAGAGGATGAGCGGTGGAGGGAGATACCTGATCAGCCAAGCGCGGTGTATCCAAGGATGAGGCCGACTGCAGAGGGGTAGCGGAGCGAGGAGGATGTCGGCGGGTATAAACTTGGATAACTGGAGGTTTGGAGGGAGCAGGGGCTGAGGTAGAGGGAGCAGAGGCTGAGGTAGAGGGAGCAGGGGGTGAGGTAGAGGGAGGTAGGAGAATCGGCAGAGTAGTGGGTATGACGGGTCGAGGAAGTGGTGGAGAGGGTGTTGGTGACGCAGTAGGTAAAGTGGAGCAGAAGAACGGTTTATCCTCCCAAAAAGTAACATCGGCGGAGATGGTGACCTTCCGGGTTACCGGAGAGTAGCAAAGGTAGCCCTTCTGAGTACGTGAATAACCGACGAAGATAGTTTTAGCCGCCCTGGGATCCAACTTGTCCACGGATGGACCCAGGAGGTGAACGAAGCAAGTGCACTCAAAGACCCTTGGGGTGAGAGGGTAGGTCGGAGTGGAGGGGAATAGGAGGCTAAAAGGAGTGGCATAGTTGAGGACCGAGGAAGGAAGACGGTTAATTAGAAAACAAGTCGTGGAGACCGCAAAATTCCAGAAATTCTTTGGAACATGCATCTGAAGCATGAGGGGGCGGGCAACGTCAAGAAGGTGACGGTTCTTTCGCTCGGCAACTCCATTTTGTTGTGGGGTGTAGGCACATGAGGTTTGATGAATGATGCCAAAGTCGGCGCAGATATTTGCAAATTCGCGGCTGGTGTATTCACGAGCGTTGTCGGTACGTAAGGTTTTGATGGTTGTGGAAAATTGTGTTTGAGTTTCTTGTATAAAAGCACGAAATAGGCGCGGAATCTCAGAGCGATCATGAAGTAAGTACAGCCATGTCGTGCGGGAAAAATCATCAATGAAAGTCATAAAATATCGATAGCCAGAGATACTAGTAATTTTAAAATGACCCCATACATCGGAGTGTATCAAATCAAATGGAGCAGAGCTCCTAGTACAATGGGCAGGAAAAGAAGTACGCGGCTGTTTGCCGTAAATACATGACTCACACTGAAAAGCATGAAAAGATACATCAGGCAGAGCCTTTTGAAGAATGGGTAGAGGAGCATGCCTAAGACGGCGATGTCAGTCAGCAAAGGAGACAGAGGATAGGATTGTTGAAGAGGCGTCGAGGAGGTAGAGCCCATTCTGCAGGCGACCCTTACCAATGGTACTCCGCGTCCGTCGATCCTGTATCACAAAAGTAGAGGGAGTAAATGTTACTGAGCAATCCATATCATGAGTGAGGCGGCCAACAGATAGCAAATTAAACGGAGAGCCCGGAACATAAAGAGTCGAGCGAAGAGAGATGGAAGGATCAAGCGTGATGTCGGCGCAGCCGGAGACAGGAACGATCGCACCATTAGCCACGGTGATAAACTTCGGATGAGGAGCATCCGAGTACTGTTGTGGCCGCAGCGAGGTGATGTGATGAGTTGCACCTGAGTCCAAGATCCAACGCGGACCAGAGGAAAGACAAGTAATACCTGCAGGAGAGATGGAGGCAACAGACGCCGACGGTGGGCTAAGAAGCCCCTGGAGGTGTTGTAGCTGGAGGCGAACGTCCTCAAGGTCGGTACCAGTGGAGAAGGAGCCATCAGTGGCAGCAGCAGCAGCTGGACGAGGAGGGTAACCGTGTTTCTTGTAGCAGACCGCATCAGTGTGGCCGTCCCGGCCGCAGTATGAACACCTGCCACGGCCCCGACCCCCACGGCCCCGTCCACGGAAGCCAGAACGGCCGCCACGAGTAGAGGGCGGTGTGGACAGTAAGGGAGGAAGGGTCTGTTGGAGAAGGGCCGGAGAGGAGGGAACAGGAGACTCCAGGGGGGGTGGCACACGAAGGACCATAGAACACACATCTGAGAGGGAAGGAGTGGTCGCTGAAGCAAGGACATGAGTCCGGATACCCTGAAGATGCGGTGGGACTCGAGCCAGCATCATAGCTATGCAAACGGCTTCCTTTTGTGCCCGTTGGACTGCATGATCAGAAGTAGAGGGCTTATGCTGGATCCAGGACTCCGCAAGAGTCTTAACCCGAGCAACAAACGATGTCATGTCCGTAGCCCCGCCAGCATCGAGAGTTTGAAGTTCTGTAACAATATCATCAAGGTGTTGAAGGCTATCCTTGTCGGAGTATAAGGAGTGCAGTTCCGTCCACATATCCTAGGCCGTCTTCTGTTACATGACCATTTGATAAGGCTCACCCTCCAGGGAATTGAGGAGCCAAGTCTGAACTCTACCATCATTACGACGCCACTCGTCGGTAAGAGGAGATGACGGGCCCTGAGTCAAATGATGAACAAGGCCTTTGGCCTGAAGAACGCGGCGGACAGAGTGCACCCACGGAATGAAGTTCCGTTTGCTGGAGAGGGAAATAGTGGTGATCCGAAGTTCATCTCGAAGTTCTGGAAGAGACGGCGGGCGGTCATCAGAGGCAGTAGCCGGCTGGCCGGTTGAATCGACAGAAGAGCCCATGATAACCGCGCGGGTAGATAATGAGACCGTCGGAGAGGAGAACAGGAGAGAAGGGGCACCAGGCACACAACCCGCACGGACAGAGGAGGAGACCACAGCGGAGAGGCAAACCGCGGCGAGAGGAAGGGCAGACCACGGCGAGAGGGAAATAGGCCGCTGCAAGAGGGGGGCACGCAGACCGCTGCAAGAAGAGGGAAGCAGATCGTGCGGCGAGAAGAGATAAGCCAAGCCGGGCGAGAAGAGGAGCCGGGCGAGAGATAAGCCAAGTCGGGCAAGAAGAAGAGCAGTCCGCGAGGAGAGCTCGAGCGGATAGCAGGAGACCGCGACAGGTAAGAGAGAGAAGCCTTGGCGGATAGACGCGGAAAGAAGTGGCGAGCAGGAGATCGCAGCGAGAAGGGAGATCGTTGCGATTAAAGAAGAGAGTCTGCAAGCGGAGAGGCACGCGGGCTGCTGCGAGAAGAGGAAAGCCGCGCGAAAACAAAGAGGCCGCGAGTAGGAATACTCGAGCGGCAAGGAGATGCAGATCGCGCGGCGAGAAGAGAGAGGGCAGCGGGGGGGCCCACGGGTGAGGAGAAGAGAAAGGCTATAAATATACGGAGGAAGGGTGGATCCACGAGAGGAGGAGACGGGAGGGCAAGCCGCGGTTAGCAAACACAGTAACCGCAAGGGAAAAGCGAACTCGCTACCCGGAGCAAGTAGAGGGAGAAGCCGCAGGGGGGGAAGCGGATAGGGGGGAAGACGGGCCGGACGGTTAGAAAAGTGGAGACCGCATGGCCCGAACAGCTCCCTCTGATACCATGTTGAAGGAGCTCAAAACTTGTATGTATTGCATGTGTGTCCAAATACAAAGAGAGAATACATATATATAGGAGAGAGAAGGAGAGGAGATATCCTATACATGATGTGGGACTAAAAGAAGAGAAGAAAGAAAACAATAAATAATGGGCCCAATAATGGGCTAATTACATAGGCTTTTCTAACAATCACGAATAGTTTCAATAATATCAAATGCATCTGTGATACCTTGCATTTTCGGAAGAAGTGTCTCCTGCTTCCGCCACCCATAATGCTTCATAAGGCGTCATTTTAATAGTAACTTGGACGCGATTATTGTATGCAAATTCAATCATATACATTCTTCTCATTTTTTTCCAAAATCGAACACATGCATACAAAACATATCTTTCAAAGTACGGTTTTTCCTTTCTGTTTAACAATCAATTTGTGATTGAAACATCGTACTAGATTTCAGCTTTGTGCCCAAATTTTTCTGAACTAGTCTCGAATTTTTGGAGATAAAGCGTTCATCTCTATCATTGGTGATACTTTTGGGTATTTCATGCAGGATTATGTACATAGAGTTTCACTAACTGCCCCACATCCTCACTTTTTCAATTAGAGATGAAGCGAGTCACTTTGGTCAAACAGTCCGCAATCACCCAAATGGCATTGTTGTCTTGGTGTGATCTGGGTAAATCATGTATGAAATTCATGGAAATATCATTAAATTTTCATTCTAGGATAGAAAGAGATTGAAGAAATCCACCAGGTCTATGACATTCCACCTTCACTAGCGCACAAATCTAACACTGACTTACATATAATGCCACATATTTCTTCATTTCAGGTCACCAAAAAGATCTTTTTAAATCCAAATACATTTTCATACTTCCTGGATGAAGAGAGTATTTTGTAAAGTGTGCCTCATACATTAGCTCTTCACATAGCTTGCCAAAGTTCAGAATACATACTCTTCCTTTCTTCTTTAGTAGCCCATCCTCCATTACCAAGTTAACATTTGTACCTTTTTGTGCTTCCAACACCAAAAGTTGAAATTAAATATCAAGTAAAATCGTCTTCCTAACTTGATCTGAAATATCATATTGGGTCGTAATCCAATTCAAACATGTTATACAAACATCGCGTGTGCCACACAATAGATATGTAGCGCTTCAAATTCTCTTGACAACTGTTCACTGTGTGCTTGGATCGAATTCCCTTGCCCTGAGTATTTCTGTCTCAAATCATCGGCTACACATTAACCTTCCCAAGTGTACACTGAATTTCTACATCATAATCACCGAAGAACTTGATCAATCTTTGTTGTGCATATTCAATTCTTTTTGCTGAAGGAGATACTTCAAGCTCTTATGATCGATAAATATTTCCACTTTCGCCACATAAACGTCTCTACAGCTTTAAAGCAAAAGATCACTGTTGCCAACTTCAGGTCATGTACTGCATAGTTCTTCTCATGTGGCTTCAGTTGTCATGACCCATAAGCAATAACATTACTATGTTGAACAAGGATGCAACCCAAGCCACAACTAAAAGCATCACTATAAATTTGAAATCTTATTATCCCACTAGGGAGACAAAGGATTGGAGCTGTCATCAGCCTTTCCTTCAAACATTCAAAGACTTAGTTGCATTACTGAGTCCAAATAAATTTTTGACCTTTCTGAGTGAGAGATGTAAGAGGCAATGCAATGCGCAAAAAATTGTGAAAAACCCTCTGATAATATCCAGCTAATCCAAGGAAACCTCGTACTTCAGCTATCATTAATACTGTCAATCACAAATGACTTCAATCTTTGTTGGGTTCACTGATATTTTGTTGTCACTAATTGCATGGCCCAAGAAGGCAACTTATTTAAGCCAATTTACATTTTAATAACTTGGCATATAATTGATGTTCTCGCAATGCTTGCAATATCAATCTAAATGGTTGGCATGCTCACCTTTGGATTTTGAGTAAATCAGTATATCGTCAATAAAGACAACAGCAAAGAAATCCAAAAATGGTTGAAACATGTGATTCATCAAATCCATAAATATTGAAGGTGCGTTTATCAAACCAAAGGGCATAAAAAAAACCCAAAATGGCCATACCGTGTTCCAAAGACAGTCTTTGAGTTATCCTCCTCCAAAATCCTTAATTGTTAATACCCTGACTTTAAGTCCAATTTAGAATGTACTGATGACCAAACCAATTGATCAAAGAGATCATCAATACGTGCAATTGGATATTTGTTCTTCAAAGTGAGCTTGTTTATTTTGCGGTAGTCAATGCATAAATGCGTATCACCATCTTTCTTTTTACTAATTACACAGGAGCACTCCACGACGAGAAACAAGGTCAAATATAACCTTGTTCCAACAACTCCTGCAGTTGAACCTTTAATTCTGCCAACTCTTTTAGGTTTATTCGACAAGGAACACGTGCCACTGGTCATGATCCCAGTACCAAATTTATCTCAAACTCGATCTCCCTCTGGGGTGGTGCTCCAGGCAATTAATTCGGCAAAACAATTTCAAAAAAGTTAACAAAGATTCATCAACCAAACTTCTGTCGAACGAAACGTTAATGAACGAGCACAGTTTCGTCGACCAAGACAGTCGATGAAGAACATGTTGTCCTCAACCAATCACTTGATGGATGATTGGTGGATGATAAGTAATGCTTTGTCATCCAGCGACCAAGCTAGTGGACAGATAGTTAGGGTTTTGTTAACCAATTGAATACTACCCTAATAGGCTAATATAAATAGTCACAGTTGTTATTCATAGGGTTAAATTTGGAAAAACCATTGAAATATTAGGTATGTAAGTACATTAGGCGGGTGTGTCCTCTTGATCTTGTAACTCTTGTTTCTTGAAGTTTCTCGTGGAAACAGCTTCTACTTGTACTTTATATGTTGCATCAGAAACAAAAGCATGATGGGTAGGATTTGACTTTAAGAACATGATCCGGACCAAGTCCATTTGAGCCCTGATCAAGTCTACTTTGAAATGGAAAGAGACAATAATAGCTTGAGGACAATTATTCTGAAGTCAATTTACTTAGAGGGACTTGAAAAGTAAAATAAATGGAAATAAGAAGAGTGGTAAAGAGACAGAAACAAACACAGTATTTTCTTAAGAAAAATCAACCATAAAAAGTAATAAATTGAAATTTTCAGATAAGGATGGAGCTTCACCATATGGCATATGCTATAAGAAAGCTGTAGTGCTTCCTCCCACTTGTCATCATGAAGAAGTCCCTTCACAAGGCAGAAGAGAATCGTCAATTCTGGAACAAGACCCCTCAATGTTAAATCACTGTACAATTGAAATGCTTTCTCAACTTTGGATGCTAAACATAGGGCCTCAATAAAGACGGAATATGTATTTAAATTGAAAATGGGACTGGAGAATGAACCCCCTGTGACTTCTTTATACAACTCAAAGGCTTCATCCAGCCTTCCCACCTGGCAAAAACTACCAATTAGAATTTTGTATACGGGAGCTACAGGCAGCACACTATAATTTGATATATCTTCTAGAAGTCCAAGTGACGCTATAAACTTCCTACTGAAACCTTCAATAACTTTGCCATAACCTGCTACATGTATTGGCCAATATGTCTGCTTCATCCCCTCTAGAATTCCAAGTGCTTCATCCAAAAGGCCAGCAGTACAATAATGGCTTATCAACACTGTGTAGGTGATAAAGTTTGGAGCACAGCCATTGGTGGTCATTTGACTATATAGTTCAAGGCACATGTCAAATTCAGCGGATTTTCCAAAACCATCTATCATGGCCGTGTATGTTATCACATTTGGGTTACTTCCTTTCTCCGCCATCGTTTTAAAAAGCTTATACGCCTCATGAGTTTTGCCCACTTTACAAAGTCCATCAATCATCTCTGTGTATGTGACAACATTTGGAATACAAGAGTTCGCCAACATTTTTGATAGAATCTCGATAACAAGATCAAGCCTTTTATCCTTAAACAACCTATCGATCAAAGAACTGTATGTATACACACTCGGCGTATGACCATGCTGAGACATCCTAACAAATACCTTTTGTGCCTCATCAAGTTTGCCAACCTTGCAGAAACCATCAACAAGAGCATCATAAACAATATTATTTGGCTCGCAACCTGATGAAAACATTGAATCCAACAAATCATGAGCCTCAACAACTTTGTGAGCTTTACATAGACCATCAACTAATGCACCATATGTAAACACATTAGGCGCTATAATGTTAGAACTATTATCCTCAAAGTACATGTCAACATCCTTCCCCTCATATGTTCCCCTCATTTTGGAATAAATTCGGCATGATTTGTCGACGTAGCCAGCCTTGCAGAGCCCATCAATCAAAGCACTGTATGTTACAACATTAGGGCGACAACCCATGACAAGCATATTCATAAAGAGCTCATTTGCCTCGGAAACTCTCCTAGATTTCAGGTAGGCGTGTATAAGTGCAGTATAAGTGACGACATTTGGAGTACAACCATTTGTTATCATCTCATCAAACCAACTTTTAGCCTGTTTGATCAACCCAGCTTTAGAAAAAGTATCTATCAAAGTGGTATATGTATAAACATCAGGGGTAATACCATTACTCTTCATTTCTTCAAACAAACAAAAAGCTGACTCCACCTTAGAAGCCTGACAGAGACAATCAATCACCTGTGTATAAGTAACAGTATCGGGTACGAATCCCTTCCTCATCATTTCTAGTATAATCTTAACGGCTCTATCAAACTTTCCCAAACTACAAAGGCATTCAGCAAAGTTGACAACATTGACCTTGTTAAGCACTACACCAGCATTTAGCATTTCATCATAAACTTTTTCTACCAACTCCATCATAACAGAACTTATCTCGTGTTTCCCACAAATTCCTCCAATAAAAATGTTATAGGGTATGTAACCTGGTTGGTAACCACATTCATCCATCTTTTTTAGCAATTTATAAGCATAAACATAATCACCAGCAGTGCAATAAGCATGCAAGAGGGAATTAAACAATGAAGGGCTTGGATTGCAGCCCTCCATGATCATCATGCTGACAATCCTCTTACACCAACCGAGCTGCTGTTGCTTCAAAAATCCCGAGAGCAGTGTCCTGTAAGTCACAACATTTGGTACGCATGAATTTGAACGCAGTCTGTGCAACAAAGACATGGCTTCCTCAAAAAGAGAAGCCTCCATCAATCCACTAATCATCTGAGTGCATAAAACAGTGTTAAGCATGAAATCTTCCTTCTCTAGGACACTAAGAGCTTCCTCCCACCTCCTCGATTTGCACAATGCATGAACAAAACACCCTATTGTAAACCTGTCCATTGAGCAAGATGAATTCAACATCTCCCTGTGAACCAAAACAGCTGAATCCAGCCTGCCAGCACTCAAAAGAACCTGAACCAGAGCATTATAAACCGTTCTGGATGGACGGAGACCGAAGTCCTTAAGCCTCCCAAGCTCCTCTATAGCCTTGTTCCAGAATCCATGTTTGCAGCATTTTCTTATCAAGACATTAAGCAGCCTCCCTAGCACTTCCCTGTCTTCTTGTTCAATCTCTCTAAGAAAATGTTGAGGGACAATGCTATTCTCATTGAAACCAAGAATATCAAGCAGGGCATCATAAGTAATGGTGTTGTGGCTATAACCAATCTGTCTCCCAGCCCATAAGAAGAATTTCACTGACAATTTAGGAATTTTTACTAGCCTCAGAACCTCGATAACAAGATTAGCGTCAAGGTTTCCCCGAAACTGACGAAGGTTCTTCAGCGAATTGTCATCTAGATCATCAAGATTAGCCCTAATTGCATGAGAGATCAAAATAGCTTCTTCAGAGTACTCAGTTTTGGAAGAAAGCATGCAGCCTGCAGCAGACTCTCCTAAAATGGTGAAGTCTTTAGCTGTGACAGTAGTAAGTTTCTTTTTTTCTTGGTTCACTGTCAATCCAATGCCTGAAAACGAGCTATTCGAGTCGACCAATCCTTGTAAGTCGTCATAGTGAGAAGAACAGCTACTACGGGTGCTGCAGAAGTAGAGGCGGCAACTTTCGAGGCGGTAAATCCATCGGCTCTTCGGCATGGACGACACAATGTTTTCGGATAGATGTCCGGACATGGTTACACATTGCGAGATGATCGGAGCGGCAGCTCGTCTGCTCATTGAGATGAAGCGAAGAGGCTGGTGCTAGTTAGGGTTTTCGAGATTGGATTTGGATTCTGAGGAGGTGACTGGCCGATGAAAATATTTGACTACGAGGGGTAGAGTTGGGCGGGAGGAAGAAGGCGACGCCATCGGATTGTCTTCTTCCAAACCCTAGAGAAGAGGGAAACCCTGGGGAGCTCAAGTGCGTACATACATTTTCGTCTCCAAATCAAATATTTCCGGTTGTTTTCATTTTATAGTTCCATTTGAATATTTGAGATATCTATTTGCAAACCAAACTCGGTTTATTTGGCGCGGCGGATGGAAAGGGAGAAGGATGTCGCGACCTTGCATCTATGAGGTTAATTTCTAGAGATTTTTAGAGAAATCTAGGATCTTGGAGGATATTCTTGTACATAGAGATTAGTGTAGAATATTCTTGAAAGATGTAGATACATAGATGATGGTAGAGTAGTCTAGATCCTTCCATTTTTTGGAGGGGAAATCTTTTGGGGCATATATAAGGGGAAGACCCCCCTCATTTATAACTAACCAAGCAATTCAAGCAATAAATCTCTCTTACACACTCCTGCTCTTTTGCTCTCTCGTTTACTCTTCTAAGTGCTCTTTTACTTATCTTTCCACGATCAAGTGTTGAAGGAGGCTGACTTAGGTAGGTGCTAAGGGGGGCAGGAAGGAGCTAAGGCCACACGCGATGTTGTCAAGCAGGGGCGGATCCAGGAAGTTTGATTAGGGGGGGCCCAATCAAACAGCGAAGAATTTTTTTTATGATCAATGACTATACTAAAATTTGTGCATGTAGAGATATCACAATTAAGTCATAAAAAATTTATTTCTTATTGCAGCTTATTTATTTAGAGACATCTGAGCTCAATCTTTAATCAGTTTTAGACCAAATGGAATATTGCGTGATACTTGTTGAAAATTGTGAAGTGAAAGTGGCAGATTGCGCGACTTGAGAGTTCTATCTGCGCGACCTGTGCGGTCTGGATAGGCGGATAGGCAGGTCGGCAATAAGGTAACGGTTAGCTGATGGTCAGGCAACCAGGGCGATCTGTCCGCGTGGACTGCGCGGACAGGACTGGCAGTTAATCAAGTCAGCGGATGTGCTGGAAGTGGCGGCCTTGGCGGTCTGTTCGCGCGGTCTGTGCGAACAAAGGAGGCGGCCAGCCAGACCGGATTTTGCTCAGACAGCAGGATGTTCCCAGATGGTAACCGAGCGAATAGGTTTTCTATCTGCGGTGTCCGGCAAGGTGCGGACTGGACTGGAGCTCGGTAGACCGGCATGGAAGATGCCTTAGTCTAGCTCTTGTGGTGCGGCTAGTGGTAGCTGCAAGGTTCGCCGGCTAGGGCGGTGACCACACTCCTCATCGTGCCTATAAATAGGACCCCTCCGTCACGTTAAGAGTAAAGAGAATGAACAGTAAGTGAGCCCGCGAACCATTGCTGCGGACTGGATTTTGGTATCCGCCCGGGTTAATGGAGTTGACCGGTTTGTGCTGTGCAGGTTGTGCGGATAGCACTGGAAAGCCAGGATATGGCTCTGATTGCGGTCAGGGACAATGCAGACTCTGTGGTTAAGCAATAAGCGGTAAACAGCAGGTCACGGACAGCGATCAGGCGGTCTTCTCTTTGGCAACTTGTTTCAGGGTTCAATAAGTCGTCTACTTAAAGCGGCCTGTTCAGTTCGACAGCAGCAGATCGCGCGGTCAGGCAGCTAGGCATGCTCCTACTGTAGAGAATGAGAATTTCAACAAGGGGGTGCATAAACTATTCAAAAAATTTAAGAAACATGTAGTTAAAATTCATTGGCTTTGAGCTCGTGTACTCTTACAGTGTAATAAAGGAGACACTGGGAAAATAAACAAGATTACAAGAGTTAAGTAAAGAAGATGTCGCGTTATATCATGCTAAAGATAACGATAGTGTTTCTTTCAGAAATTTTGAAGAAGTTATGAGTAAAGAAGGTGGACTTGACGGGGTCAAAATTGTTTGCAACTATATTAACTAGATTTGTATATATTATCGCCACAAAAATTAATTAAACTGATTGCCTCTCATGTAAACTTTCTCATCTTCCAATCGGAAAAAATTAAATGTCTCCACCTTTCCGGGTTCTTTTCTCCCTTATTCGGACACCGTTTTTGAAGTATAAGTAGTCAAAATCCATTGGCTCGACGAGAGGAACACAAATTTATCATTTATTTTGCCAAAATTCTTGGGGGGGCCCGGGCCCCCGCCGGCCCCCCCTTAGATCCGCCCCTGTTGTCAAGGGGACAAGTTGAAAGTGAGGGGATAAGTTGTAAGCTACTCTAGAGGGGGGGTGAATAGAGTATTCAAAATTTTATGAACACTTAGTCAGCTCCCTTGGAGTATATTTGCGGAATGGAAAATCTGATACTTGAACCCTAAGAGCCTAACACAGTGAGGTGCACAAGTGAGAGAGTTAACTGAAATTTCAGTTTAACTAAAAGCCTATCACAGCAACTAGCAATCCTAGGTAGTTCTATCACAGCCACAGAATAAACAAATCAGCAAGAACCAGAGAGACACAGGATATATAGTGGTTCCCTTTAAATAGGTACATCCACTCTTCTACCACCCTGGTAGGAATCCACTACAGGTTTTTGCTAAGGTGCCCTGCCACCAATGATCTGATTCAGGTAGATCAAACAGACCCTTTGAGCTTTTGATAAGGATGCTCAACCACAGGTTGTTGATAAGGTGCCCTGTCACCAACGTTCACTTTTGAAGAGGTGTGAACAAACTCTTTTTACAAAGGGGTTGAGAGGGTTAGATTATCTTCTCTGTTTTAAATACAGATTAGAGAAGATTTGTGGATTCTCTAAAGAATCAAAGTCTCCCCCTGGCTCAGTGGAAGTCCAGGGAAAGCCTTTGCTTCAGGATGAAGGAGTTTCAGATAAACTGAAACTAAATCCTCAGAAATCTGAAGACTGATTTTTATCAGGTCTTAAGATTCTGGAGCACTTGAAGCAGATCTGGAGCTTTTTTCTGAAGTCTTGAAAACTCTAAGCAAAATGCTCAGGAGACTTGAGAAACAAAGATGATTGCTCTGGGCTTTTTGCTTCAGGAAAACTTTTCTTCTTCTTGTTGAGATATTGTGAAGAGCTGCTCTGATGATGCTTGAGCGAATGAATAATCTTTCTCTGTGTCTGTGTATTTTTGAGAGAAAAAATTCTCTTAAATATGTCTTCACGTTTTCCTTTTGGAACGGCTCTATTGATTTGAATTCTCGAGCCCTGCAACAGATTATCTCAAAAATAGAATATAGCAATAGGAATAGAATGGCTTATTAACTTTCTGTCAGTCCCAATAAGGAAATAAATGAATAGGGAAATATCTCAGCATAAAGATTTATCGTTCTTGGAAATAGCATACACCGCCAACGGCTAGAATACAGCCTGGCAATATATTTTGTATAATAAGACAAAAATGCTTTATCAAGAATACTGAATCCCGTGATTTATGCTTGACAGAATTTGTAATCAATTTATTTGAATTTAAACCATAAATTTAGCAACAATAATATCAGAGAATCAATCTAACCACCAACTAAAATACTTGGAAATAAACCAAGGAATAGAATAAATACGAACAGATAAAAGCAGACAGAAAACGTCGAACAGGAGTTCGATGATCGTCGACCTGCAAACAGATCGTCGACCAATAGCAGGAATCTGTCGGAACAGAAATCGTCGACCACAAATCGTCGACCAGCTAACAGATCGTCGACCGGCTAACAGATAGTCGACCGGCGAACAGATCGTCGACCAGCAAATAGATAGTCGACCAGCAAAGGCAAATATCTGTCGAGACAGAAATCGTGAAGCAAGAACACGATCGTCGACCTGAAGATGACAGATCGTCGACCATCCTTCAGAGCGTAGTAAGCTTGCTCTGAGATCGTCGACCAACGGTCGACGATAATTGTCTTGACTTCAAAGATTCACTAGCCCTGCTATCGTCGACCATTGATCGACGATCGCGAGGCCTCGTTCGACGATGGTCGAACGGAAAAGCCTTAACTACAAAAACTTCTAGAACTTCTAACCTAAGCTCTAGGTCAGTTTATAAACTGCCCTAGGGAGACTAAACAAAGTCTAACCATGATCATATATATCTTTATATGGATCAAGAGGGGCTGCAAGGGGATCACATAAGCCAAATCACATCTAGGGTACCAACAATCTCCCCCTATTTGGGTTATGTTATCCAATCCAGTTTAAAAGGCTAAAGCAGACAACAACAAATCTAAAGATTAACCAGAATGATAAAACACAGGCAATACACAGAAAATATATCAAGCATAAATCAGCAGAAATGGAATGTATCAAGCAGATTTATCAGCAAGCTTAGCATCAGATGAGTTTTTAGGTATTGCAGCTGGTTTGAAAATAATTTCTCTGTTAGGGTTTGCTGCTTGTCTCTTGGATAGCATTAGATCATGTTCACCTATGATTTTCTTTTCAGCATAACTAGGTAGAACTGCAGCAGGATGTAGTCTCATGTATTCTTCAGTGTCAAAGGCTTCTGGATTGACTTGAATTCTGCTTAGTTCCTTTTCTCTGAATTCTGACATTGTTGAGTAAGCTGTGGGATCTAATCCTTGAGATTTGGCTCTCTCCATCATGCTTAGAGCAATAGACTCTTTGAATCTTGCCATGGAGGCAATCCTTTCAGCTTCAGTTTTGTCTGATGGAGAGGGAGGTCTATCAGTATCTGTATGAGCTGCAATCTCTATGTTTCTTTGAAGAGCTGTAGCAAGTTTGCTTGAATCAAGAGGAATCTGCACAGCCTTCTTAGGATCAGTTTGAGCATATAGAGATTTTGGAGGTGCAAGCTCAATGAACTTTTTGTGGGATTTTTCTGAAAAGACTACTCTTTTTCCTTTAGAATCAGCTGCAGCAGGTTTCTTTAAAGAGGAGGAGGGACCTCTCCTGGGAGGAGAAGGTTTCCTTTCTGGGACTAACTTCTTAGGAGAAGGAGGAGGAGAGAATGTAGGTTGTTGATAAGTCATCTCCTTTATTTGTTCTACGAGAGCATTGTCATTTCTTTTATTTCCTTGTCCTGAACCACTTTGGCTTCCCTGGCCTTGTCTACTTCTTCTCTGATAAGATTGAGAGGGGTTGGAACTGGCTGATCTACCAATTGGAGCAGAAGAGATACTTCCAGAGGCTCCAGCACCAGGAGGTGGAGGAGGGCCTCTGGGGGGGAATTTCTGAACTGGAGAGTCATATCTCTTTGTCCTCTTCTTCTCTTTAGTCTGATTCTTTGACAATCTCATCCAGGGTTGGAATTCCTTGCTCTTAGGATCTATTCCCTTCAGAATGTAATAGGGAACATCCTTGTTAGGATTTGCAGTAGAAGGAGCAGGGGCTTTTCTTTTCTTGGAAGCAGCTCTTTTTCTTTTCTTAGAGGAGTCAGAATCATCAGAGTCATCATCATCATCATCAGAATGAGATGAGTCTTTCCCAGCATAGTCATCATAGTTTTGTTCAGATGGATCTTTGGCAGCAAGTTCAGCTTTGTCTTTCTTTTCTCTTTCTTCTTTCTCTTTAGCTTCTTCAATGGCATCTTGCCTAAGAAGGGCATCCAGATCAACATTTGGAGCACTTTTCCATAGCTCTGATCCTGGATACAACTCAGGAACTGTCTTGGGGACCAGTTCTGCAATAGAAGGAGTGGATATAGGATAGGTGAGGATAGGAGGAGAAAAGATGACAATATCTGCAGGGGCAGATGCTTTCTCTAGAGAGATGGCTAGGGAATCCAGATGATAATTAGCCATCCCTTCAATGTACTCAGAGGCAATGTTCTCAGCCACAAAGGCTATAAATTGTTCTAGGTTTAGAGTACCTGAGCTTGAGTCCATTTCAGTCATCTTGGGAGCACTGTCTGCCCTATCTTGCACTTCTTCAATTTCTTCAGCAGCAGCATCAGCATTTATGGTTGTGCCTGCATGCAAAGAGAGATAGGTTAACAACCAAGTGGGAATAAAATATTCCCCCCAAGGTGAACAAACAACAGGTAATAGATAGGATTACCTGAAGATCTACACAGGATACCACTTTGCATCTAGGAAGGAGGTTATAATTCCTTCTAGATGTTCAGTGACATCAGGGATAGACACCTCTGCAAGGCACAAGAGGAGTGCCATACAGGAAAAGAAAAGAGTATCCTTGACCAAGGGGTCATCAAGGTACTCAGGTCTATAAGGGACCATTTTCTCTTGAAGAGAGGGAACAAGAGGAGTAGATGTGAGTGAGGACTCACAGTCTAGGTTAAGATAGGATTCTAAATCTTTATCAGAATCAAGGGACTTAGCAGCATCAACTTGCAATGCTGATGTGAGATCATCAGCAGCTGTGATGGAAAGGAAAGAATAAGAAATTAACTCTAAGTTGGAGTTAGAATTAATTAGAATCTTAAATAAAGCTATACCATCAGGTTGAGCATCATCATTTTCACAAACGTCCATGGGGACTTCCTCAGTTTCTTTTTCAGGAACTTCTTCCTCAGAAGCTAGATTCATTGGAGAGTGAATGTCTTTGTTAGATACAAATATCAAATTGAAGTCCTGATTATAACCTTTGGAGGAAGAATTTTAAGGTTTACCTTCTGGTTCTTTCTCTTGACTCTCTTGAGGTTCTTCTGCAGATCCTTGAAGGGGAAGAGAGGAATTATCCTGAAGGGTCAGGGCATCACCTGAGACCACTTCAACAGACATCTCCCCCTGCATGACTTCAGTGGGGACTGGAGTCATGCATCCTACAGAAGGGGGCTCAGCAGAGGGATGAGATGATTTTATGGCTTGAGTAAGTGCATTGATGGATGCAATGAGAGGGGCATTGGCAGCCTCAATCATTTTTTGGATGGAGGGAGTGATGAGCTCGACAAGATGTGCAAGCAATTCAGGAGTTATCTGAAATGCTGATGATGTAGAGGTGGATGGAATGGAGGCAGGATGATCTGCCACATGATCAAATGAGTCATGTGGAGATGGGTGAACATCAACATGAGTGTGGGAGTCATGTTGAGAAAGATGCGAGAGGATGGTAGCAGTCACCATGTCAACACTGGCTGAAGCTGCCAGGTGTTGTGGTGTTGGTGACTGGTGTGGAGATGCAGGTGGAATGAAGGATGCATGTTGTGATGGCACTTCAGATTGAGTGGAGGGTAATGCAGGAGATGTAGATGCAGGGGTAAGGAGGGAGGATGAAGGGATTGCTGAGCCTTCCCCAGTAAGCGGGAGAGCGGCCGAATCAGCCCTTGTGTCTGAAGAGGGGTTAGGATCAACCCTGGCAGACTTCTTGATAATCCTCTGGGATTTCTTGAATAGAGAAGGATCCAACCTCTTGCTGGCGTTTACTGCGGAGGGTGCAGAAACGAGCAGCAGGGGTGCTTTCACATATAGAAACACACCCAGTACCCTTGCAAGGTTTACTTCTTTCTGATTGTTCTTTCTCCTTATTAGTTCAAACAGAACTTTTCCCCAGGCAATCTGTGCCTTATTCACCAAGGCTGACATCAGGGCAAATTGTTGCCGGTTGATGTTGTCATGAGCAGAATGTTTTCCCAGGACGACCTTGCCCACCAGGTCGGCCAGAAACTTGTATTCTGGAGACAAGTTTATCTTCAGCAGCTTAGCCGGAATCCCTTCGGCATGGCCCATCACAGAGAGCATGCGGCCATATTCCTCTGTGCTTTGCTCATATTCCTCAGAACCTGTTGGCAGTCCAAACAACTCAGTCAACACTTCAGGAGTCAGAGTGACCTCCTCGCCATTTATCTTTCCTGACATCGCTTCGTCGCTGGAGGACGAGGTGTATACCCATTCACGAATTTCTGGTATATGAATCTTAGGAGAGAACGACATAAATTTCTTGAGGCCTTGGTCTTCGCATAGCTTCAGAATATCTTGGATTGGTTGATCGCATCGGCTGAAAGAATCGAAGTCGACACAGAAGCCAGTGTCGAACTTCATTCCGAACAGAACAGCAGAAGGAATCGCCATAGAATTTGAGAGAAGATGGCGAATCGAGAAGCAAAACAGGGGAGAAGAGAATCGCGCGGGATTAGAGTTCGAGAGCGAATTCTAAGCCAGGAGAAGGAATATGAAAAGACGGAGCGGAAGGACGACGATCTCCAGACCTAAATCGACTATTAGAAACAAATCTGCGATCGTCGATCCCGGAATAAAATCGGTCGTCGAACACAGACCGACGATAGTCAATGTTTGACTAAACAGTAAACATCGACCGCCTACAAGCAAATATCACGATCGTCGATCAATAAATGATGGTCGACGATTCTCCACCCAGCACAGAAAATCTGTCGTCGACCATTGGTCGACGATAGATACCTAAGGAGAGATCGTTGACCAGTTGGTCGACGATTTCTGCCCTACTACAGAACGAGCTGTCGTCGACGGTTGGTCGACGATAGTTCTGACCTGGTCGAAGATCGTCGATCAGTCGTTCGACGATTTTAGACAGAAAACAAAACTAACCAAATTTTCACTATTCTGAACCATTAATCATGCCAAGCTGGTTCAGAAAGAACAAATGCTTTTGTTCATCAAGGGGCTTAGTGAAAATATCTCCTCTTTGCAGGTCTGTGGATATAAATTCCATTACTATCTTGTTCTTTTCCACATTATCTCTCAGAAAATGATGTCTAATCTCAATGTGCTTGGTTCTGGAGTGGTGCACAGGATTTTGAGCAATTGATATTGCACTGGTACTGTCACACAGAATTTTTGTGTTTGAGTGTGTGTACCCATAATCCACCAGCTGATTTTGAATCCACAGGATCTGTGAACAGCAACTAGCTGCTGCTATATATTCAGCCTCAGCAGTTGAAGTAGACACAGATGCCTGTTTCTTGCAAAACCAAGAGACAAGTCTCTCTCCCAGGAACTGACAAGTCCCTGAGGTGCTTTTCCTGTCAACTCTACAACCAGCATAATCAGCATCTGAATATCCAATTAATTCAAATCCTGACTCAGCTGGGTACCACAGTCCTAAGTTAGGGCACCCCTTAAGGTATCTCAAAATCCTCTTGAGAAGAGTTAAGTGAGATTCCTTTGGGTTGACCTGAAACCTAGCACATAGGCATGTAGCAAACATTATGTCAGGCCTACTTGCAGTCAAATACAGCAGGGAACCAACAATGGCTCTAAAGTTCTTTTGATCAACAGGCTTGCCATTGACATCAGAATCAATAACTGCATTTGAGGCCATGGGTGTGCTCATTGATGAAGCATCAGACATTCCAAATCTTTTAACCAGCTCTCTGGCATATTTTGATTGAGAAATGAAAATGCCATCAACACTCTGTTTCACTTGGAGACCAAGGAAATAGGATAACTCACCCATGCTGCTCATCTCAAACTTAGAGTGCATTAGTTCAGAGAACCTCTTGCATAGTTTGGGATCAGTAGAGCCAAATATAATGTCATCTACATAGATTTGAACTAACAGTTGTGAGTCCTTATGATGTCTAATGAACAGGGTTCTATCTACTACACCTCTCACAAACTTGTGTTCTAGAAGAAAATTTGCTAAGGTCTCATACCAAGCTCTAGGAGCTTGCTTAAGTCCATATAGAGCCTTTTGGAGTTTGAACACATGAGTGGGTAAGGTTGATGAAACAAACCCTGGTGGTTGTTCAACAAACACTTCTTCCTTTAAATCTCCATTGAGGAAGGCACTCTTCACATCCATTTGGAAGACCTTAAATCTTTTATAGGCAGCATAGGCTAGGAAAATCCTAATGGCTTCTAGTCTGGCTACAGGGGCAAAAGTCTGATCATAGTCTATGCCTTCCTCCTGTCTATAGCCTAGCCTTATTTCTAACTACTATGCCTTGGGCATCAAGCTTGTTTCTAAACACCCACTTGGTGCCTATGATCCGTTGGCCTCTTGGTCTTGGAACCAAGGTCCAAACTTTACATCTTTCAAACTGGTTAAGCTCCTCTTGCATTGCTATAATCCAGTGGGGATCAAGCTCAGCATCTTTAATGGTTAGGGGCTCAACCTGAGAAAGGAAACAAGCAAACATCACATCTTTGTTGAGTTGATGTCTTGTCTGGACTCCTGCTGAAATGTCTCCAATCACTTGAGATACAGGGTGATCTCTAAGTGTGACAAGATCAGTAGGTTCAACAATGATCTGATCTTCAACAGTTTCAAGATTTAATTCCTCATGTGGAATTTGATCAACTGTTGGAACAGGTGCTTTAACTTGAAAAAGTTCTACATCAGATTCAGAATCTGAAGAAGCAGCCTGAGGAGTTTGTTGGGGATGATTCTCCTGTGAGAGTCTCAAACCTTCCAAATCCTTACTTACTCCTAGGACTTGCACTGTACTATTAGAGGAAGAGTCCTTCTCCTTATAATACATGACTGTCTCATCAAAAGAGACATGTGCAGACTCTTCTATCTTAAGAGAGGATTTATTAAGGACCCTATAGGCTTTGCTTACTTGAGAGTATCCTAGAAAAACTCCCATTGATGCTTTTGCCTCAAATTTTCTATGGTATTCTTTGTTATTGTTATGAACAAAGGCAACACAGCCAAACACTCTAAAATAGTCTATTTTAGGTTTCACTTGCTTAAGTAATTCATAGGGAGTCTTACCCTTAAGTTTATGTATCAGACTTCTGTTTAATACATAGTTAGCTGTGCTAACTGCTTCAGCCCAAAAGGACAGAGGCATGTTAGCATCTGCCAACAATGTACTTGCAGCTTCAATTAGGGTTCTGTTTTTTCTTTCAACTACCCCATTTTGTTGAGGAGTTCTAGGAGCAGAGAAGCTATGTTTGATACCTTCCTTCTCATAGAATTCTTGCATAAGAAGAGATTCAAACTCAGTACCATGATCACTTCTGATCAAGGCAATCTGAGTAGAATACTCACTCTGTATACACTTTAGAAAATCTGTAAGAACCTTGAAGTTATCAGCCTTAGTTCTCAAGAAGAATACCCAAGTGAACCTGGAGAAGTCATCTACAATTACTAGAGTGTAAGACTTCCCTCCAAGACTCTGCACAGCAATAGGACCAAATAAGTCCAAATGTAACAAGTACAGAATCCTGGGAGAATCACTTTTATTAACTGATTTAAAGCTATTTCTTGTTTGCTTACCTAATTGACAAGCTTTGCAAAGGCCTTCCTTCTTGTAGGGGCAAGAAGGTAAACCTCGTACAAGATTGTATTTAGCCAACCTAGAAATGTTTTTCAAGTTTACATGACTAAGTCTCTTATGCCAAAGGGTATTATTACTGGTTACTTCATTAAATAAGCATATTTCAGATTTGGAGGAATTAAAATCTACAACATAAACATTTCCAATTCTAATACCTACTAACACCACAGTATTATTTAAAGAAATATTGCAAGCAGTGTCAGTGAACCATACCTTGTACCCAGCATCACACATTTGACTTACAGAGATTAGGTTGTGCTTTAGTCCTGAGACATAGGCTACCTTCTTGAAGGTTACAGCTCCTATGGTGAAGCTGCCATACCCTTCAGTCTGTCCACAGCTGGAATCCCCAAATACAACTTTTGGTCCCAGCTTGGCTTTGAAACCTGACAGGTTCTTCTTCTTTCCTGTCATATGCTTTGAGCATCCACTATCCAGATACCATTTGTCATGTATGACTGGATAGGTCTTCACCTGGTCCTCCATAAAGGAGTCTTCTTCATTGTCTCCTTCTTCTTCAGAATTCTCTGCAGCTGACAGAGAGCTGCAGGCATCAATGGCCATGAGGCAGACCTCTTTGGCTTTCTTTTCTTCTTCTTCTTCAGAATCACTTGAGCTAGAGGAGCAGGTATCCTCTTCTGTTTCACTCCAGGTAGCAGCCACAAATCCCTTGTCCTTCTTCTTGTATTTGTGTGATGAGGACTTGGAGTGGTGCTTCCTGTATTCTTTCTCATGTTTCTTCTCCTTGTACTTCTTCTCTGGACAATCTGGAGCAATGTGTCCAGGCTTGCTGCAAACATAACAAATGATTTCTTTAGATGGAGTCTTGTCATACCTTGGCTTGTCCTCATGCTTGGAGAACTTCTTTCTGAGGTCTCTTCTTCCCATGTTGAAGAACCTCTTGGCAATGAGTGCCAGTAACTCCTCATTTGATTGACTTCCTTCAGAAGTCTCAGCAGCCTTAAGAGCTAGAGAATGCTCTTTCTTTATTGGTGTTGGAGTCTTCACTTCAGTTACAGCAGCTCTACTCTTTAAGGTTTGCTCATATGACCTGAGCTTTCCCAACAGAGCTTCTGTGGAGAGTTCCACAGTATTTCTTCCATCCTTGATGGGCCATATCCTTGAGTCCCATGAGATGGGAAGGCACATCAGGATCTTGTCATTGACTTCTGACAAGGTTATCTCCTTGTCCAAAGACCTCAGTTCACTTATTATTGAACTGAGTCTTGTGTACATAGTGTCAATGTCTTCAGCATCATCCTTCTTGAAGTTTTCATACTGAGAGGTGAGATTGGATCTCCTGTCCTTCCTCTCATCAGCTGAGCCAGCAACTATGTGGTTGAGGGAATCCCACATAGCTTTGGCTGAGGTACATTCAGCCAGCTTCTGGAATATCTCATCAGACATTGTCTGAGCTAGGATATTCATTGCTTTAGCATCAGCTGCTTTTGCCTTCTTGTAAGTTTCATTGTAGTCAGGTGGTGGCACAGCACTGAGATCAGCAGAAGTGGAAGCAGCAGCAGGCCTAGCAGGTGGTCCTGTCAAAATAGAGGAAAAAATATCTTCATCAATAGAATTCATGTATAGTCTTATCCTGGCCTTCCATATGCCAAACTTGGACAAGTTGCATACAGGAGGTCTGGTGCTTGAATAATCCTTAGACTGGGCCATGTGTGACAGTGTTTGTGAATGGTATCAGGAAACAACTTATCACAGGATCTTTTAACTCAGGTGTTAGCCTGTATGAACAGCCAACCTCCCTCTGATACCAATTGAAAGTGAGGGGATAAGTTGTAAGCTACTCTAGAGGGGGGGTGAATAGAGTATTCAAAATTTTATGAACACTTAGTCAGCTCCCTTGGAGTATATTTGCGGAATGGAAAATCTGATACTTGAACCCTAAGAGCCTAACACAGTGAGGTGCACAAGTGAGAGAGTTAACTGAAATTTCAGTTTAACTAAAAGCCTATCACAGCAACTAGCAATCCTAGGTAGTTCTATCACAGCCACAGAATAAACAAATCAGCAAGAACCAGAGAGACACAGGATATATAGTGGTTCCCTTTAAATAGGTACATCCACTCTTCTACCACCCTGGTAGGAATCCACTACAGGTTTTTGCTAAGGTGCCCTGCCACCAATGATCTGATTCAGGTAGATCAAACAGACCCTTTGAGCTTTTGATAAGGATGCTCAACCACAGGTTGTTGATAAGGTGCCCTGTCACCAACGTTCACTTTTGAAGAGGTGTGAACAAACTCTTTTTACAAAGGGGTTGAGAGGGTTAGATTATCTTCTCTGTTTTAAATACAGATTAGAGAAGATTTGTGGATTCTCTAAAGAATCAAAGTCTCCCCCTGGCTCAGTGGAAGTCCAGGGAAAGCCTTTGCTTCAGGATGAAGGAGTTTCAGATAAACTGAAACTAAATCCTCAGAAATCTGAAGACTGATTTTTATCAGGTCTTAAGATTCTGGAGCACTTGAAGCAGATCTGGAGCTTTTTTCTGAAGTCTTGAAAACTCTAAGCAAAATGCTCAGGAGACTTGAGAAACAAAGATGATTGCTCTGGGCTTTTTGCTTCAGGAAAACTTTTCTTCTTCTTGTTGAGATATTGTGAAGAGCTGCTCTGATGATGCTTGAGCGAATGAATAATCTTTCTCTGTGTCTGTGTATTTTTGAGAGAAAAAATTCTCTTAAATATGTCTTCACGTTTTCCTTTTGGAACGGCTCTATTGATTTGAATTCTCGAGCCCTGCAACAGATTATCTCAAAAATAGAATATAGCAATAGGAATAGAATGGCTTATTAACTTTCTGTCAGTCCCAATAAGGAAATAAATGAATAGGGAAATATCTCAGCATAAAGATTTATCGTTCTTGGAAATAGCATACACCGCCAACGGCTAGAATACAGCCTGGCAATATATTTTGTATAATAAGACAAAAATGCTTTATCAAGAATACTGAATCCCGTGATTTATGCTTGACAGAATTTGTAATCAATTTATTTGAATTTAAACCATAAATTTAGCAACAATAATATCAGAGAATCAATCTAACCACCAACTAAAATACTTGGAAATAAACCAAGGAATAGAATAAATACGAACAGATAAAAGCAGACAGAAAACGTCGAACAGGAGTTCGATGATCGTCGACCTGCAAACAGATCGTCGACCAATAGCAGGAATCTGTCGGAACAGAAATCGTCGACCACAAATCGTCGACCAGCTAACAGATCGTCGACCGGCTAACAGATAGTCGACCGGCGAACAGATCGTCGACCAGCAAATAGATAGTCGACCAGCAAAGGCAAATATCTGTCGAGACAGAAATCGTGAAGCAAGAACACGATCGTCGACCTGAAGATGACAGATCGTCGACCATCCTTCAGAGCGTAGTAAGCTTGCTCTGAGATCGTCGACCAACGGTCGACGATAATTGTCTTGACTTCAAAGATTCACTAGCCCTGCTATCGTCGACCATTGATCGACGATCGCGAGGCCTCGTTCGACGATGGTCGAACGGAAAAGCCTTAACTACAAAAACTTCTAGAACTTCTAACCTAAGCTCTAGGTCAGTTTATAAACTGCCCTAGGGAGACTAAACAAAGTCTAACCATGATCATATATATCTTTATATGGATCAAGAGGGGCTGCAAGGGGATCACATAAGCCAAATCACATCTAGGGTACCAACACAAGTCCGTGACAGTTGGTATCAGAGGCAGGTTTCACTCAAGTTCGTGGTTCGTGCTAAGGAATAAGATGGCTTTGGAAGGGAACAACACTTTAAGCATCATTGATGAGCGCAGCAGGGCGATCGAGGAGAAAAGGGAGAGAAGGATGAGGGACCAAAGCAAAGGTGGACATACTTGAGTATGAGGCAATGCGGGATGCATACCTTACTCTACAACGAAAAGTGGAAGACATATGTAAGTACTTTGATATTTTTCATATGCAGCAAGAGAAGATGCAAATGTTTATTGATCTTCTGAAGGAGCAAACATTGGGCAAATCGGAATCCTCGCATAATGCTTTTGACACTATAATTAGTGACTTTGAAGAGCGCTTGACAAATGTTGAAACAGAAGTGGAAGACTTGTGCAAGCGAAGCCCAAGCAATGGAGGGAACGTTGGAGGCATGGAGAGCAACTCAAAACTGTACGTGCCAAAACATAAGAAGTTTGCAGGAAAGTGGGATACTTTGGAGGTAGAGAACTTTCTTTGGCATATGGAGAAAAACTTGGAGGGATACGATATCACGGATGAAGCTTTGACGGTACGTCATGCTAGTTACTATTTGGAAGATATTGCTTCGTTATGGTGGCGAACGATACAAGCAGATATTGCCAAAGGACTTTATCGGATCGACTCTTGGGAGGACTTCAAATAAGAGTTGAGAAGGAACTTCCTGGAGAATGTGAAGGATGACAACTTGCGGAAGCTTAGGAAGCTGAAGCAGAAGAGCATCATTGGAGACTATGTCAAGGAATTCACAGCACTATCGATATAAGTCTTTGATGTTCCCGAGCATATTCTCCTTTTCAACTTCATTGATGGACTGCAAAATTGGGTCAAGCAAGAGGTCAAGCGGAATGACCCAAAGACCACCAGAGACGTCATTGTTATCACTGAGTCTTTTATTGAGTTCCAACGCCAACCCAATCCAATCAAAGAGAAGAAGGACAAGTTCAATAATGACAAAAATTTGGGAGATCGACGAGACAACAAGACCACCCACTTCAAAGGAGGATCAAAGACTTTGCCCGACCCGCTTAAGGAGTTTGAAGAAAGAAAGAAGAGTTTCGTACCAAAAGGCGGATGTTATGTGTGCAGGGGCCACATCCGATGAGCAGCTGTCCAAAGTTGGAATCATTATCTGCTATGGTGAAGAGCCAAAACGTCAGTCCACCAGAAGAAGATACTTCTCAAATGAGTTCATTGCAATTACTAAATGCTTTGAACGTGCAGCCATCAAAAGCTACATCAAGCAAGAGGCTGATGTATGCGGAAGCTTTGGTCAACGGGAAGACCACGAAGGCCTTAATTGACATAGGAGCTTCACACAACTTCATGACAGAAGAAGAGTCCAAGAGGTTGGGCCTACAAGTAATGAAGGGCGGAGATTGGATCAAGACGGTGAACGGTTAAGCAAGACTGTTCGATGGAGTTACACGCAACGTGGAGTTGCACATGGGCACCTGGAAGGGCCAGGTGGACTTCTCCATAACACACATGGATGACTTCAATGTTGTGCTTGGAATGGACATTCTAGAGAAGATGCAAGTCATTGTCATGCCAGCATATCGCTCAGTTTGCATCTTGGAGGAAGGGACTGCATGCAAGGTCCCAACGATCCAAGGACCATCAAGGTTGGACAAGAAAGGGCCAAAACAACTCTCGGTCGTGCAAATTGCAAAGGGGTTCAAGAAGGGTGAACCAACTTACTTGGCCACCCTAAAGGAAGAAGAGAAAGGTGACATGAGGTAAGAGCTGCCTCACCTCATTGCAGACGTCCTGGTGAAGAATGATGACATTATGCCCGCCGAGTTATCTCTCAAGCTACCACCTCGGCGGGAGGTGGATCACAAGATTGAGCTAGAGTCGGGGACAAAGCCACCAGCCAAAGCACCATATAGAATGGCTCCCCCTGAATTGGAGTAATTGAGGAAGCAACTTCAAGTACTGCTAGAGTCTGGAATGATCAGGACATCAAAGACGTCATTTGGTGCCCCAGTTGTTGAAACCGGAAAACCGGTCTCTTGTGGAATTCGACCCTTGGGGAAGGGGTGGCCGCGCACCTACTTCACTCCTGCAAGAAAATGACAAAGAAAAAGAGAAGGAACAAGGACAAGACCAAGGGCCCGGCGTGGAGGTCCCACCACACACCCGGAAGATCTTAGAGCGCTTCCCCTCCTTAGCCAAATGCCGGGCTAAGGTACCTCAGAAAGCGCTAGTAGGCCGGAGAATTAGTCCGTCTTCTGAGGTACCCCTTGGGTCCTATTTATAGGAAAAGATGGCCTGCTAATATACAACCTTCACTGTTTTCGAGGACTACAGGCAAACCAAAAGGGGACACATAGTAAAGGTATGCCATGGCCGAGGTGCGAGCTGGACCTGAGGGGGCACTCGCTTGGCAGGAGGCCTGACTCGCCTCGTCTTGGGCCTAGGCGGGCAGGTACTCGGCAGACTTGTGCTCGACTACCGCTGAGCTCGGCTTGACTATTGCCGAGCTCGGGCTCGGCACGACGATCGCCGAGCTCCGTTAGAAACCGAACTCGGCACGGGCATCGTCGAGCTTGGCTCGACTATCGTCGAGCCCTGTTCCTGCACCCGAGCTCGGTCTCGGCATGCCGGGCTTCGTTCGGCCATCGCCGAGCTCAGCTCGACTATTGCCGAGCTCGGGCTCGGCATACTGGGTCCAAGTTGGTCTGAGCCGGCCGGTTCAACCCCTGTCGACCACTCGCGGGATACGGGGTTGTACATAATCCTCGCTCTTTGCGAGGTTGGGACAAGCTCGGAAAGAAACATCTAACCCCATAGGATCCGGCGAGTGCGACAGGGGCAAAAAGGAATCTTCTGGTAGGCCCCACAGGTAGCTATATATACGTACCCCTGCGCATCTGGCTGACCTTTGCCCTTCCCCAAATTCTGATAAGATGCCGCTCCCCAAAGAAGTCTTAGAGCGACTCGCACGTTCCCGCGAGGAGATCGCTGCCCAGGCCGCAGGGCTGACCAACCTTGAGGCCCCTGCTCGCCGTTTTGCCGATTTTGGCTCGGCCAAGCGGGCGAAGCCCCTTCCCCCGGGGGCCGAACCCATTCTGGCCGACTTTACTGCCGCCTTGGGGAACGGGGCCGGTTCCTCCAACCAGCCAGTTCTTGGCTCTTCTGCTAAAAATCTAGTGGAATTGTCTTCCGACCGGGAGAACAGCGGCGAAGCATCCACCCCTCGGGCCAAAAGCATTCCCGTCAACTCGCCACGGCAGGATCCCGAGGTTAAGGAGCCGGGCTCGCGAGAGCCGGCGTCGCCGAGTCGCCTCCCTTCTCGGCAACCCTCCCCTGGATCCCTGGTCGTGGGGAGAGGCGTCGGGATTATCCCTGTTCCAGGCTACCAACTTGCTCCTCAAGAACTGCCGGGGCGTGGCAAGGACCTGCGCCACTTCTCTCCTCGCGCCAACCCGGAGGAGCCAGGCTCGCGCGGTAAGTTTCCGGCATTGCTCTTCTGTTCCGTGGATATTTGCTTTTCTGACCGTCTTTCAGTTTTTCACCCAGAATTTCCCGGGCGGACGGAGGACGGCGAGTCCGTGGATCGACCTCCTTACTCGCCCCTCCCTTCTCCAAGCGCCCTGGACGCCTTCCTGGACTCCGAGGTAGGCAGCCCTGAACGCGCAAGACGGGAGCGGAAGGTTCTTAAGAAGCTGGTGCGCGAGCTCCACGACCTGCGGAAGGACAACAACAGGCTGCAGTGGGAGTGCTCGCGTCTCGCGGACGGTGCTGGAGTCAGCCTGGCGTTCGAGGAGGCGTCTTCCCTGGTGCTGATGGACGAAATTGACGAGAACCTGCGGGTGATAAATAGGAACATGGGGCGGCTTCGGGAACTTCATGCGCGGCGGCCTGCGACGGCGGGCCGGCGAGACCGGGGAGAATGAAGCGGCTCCTCTGTCAGTCGGCCGGTACTCGCCCCCGCCCTCGCATGGTCCTTGCGCCCTTATTTATATTTTTTTCTTTTATTTGCTCTGAATGGTCTGTTTGTAATAATTTGGAACAACTTTTCAACCACTTTGTATATGTAGACGCTTTTTCAATATTTTGGTGAGTCTTTTCGAATTCCCCCTTCGGGGGCCTGGCCGGCTCGCAGGACTTGCGAGGAGAGGGTGGCGAGGTGGCGCGGCGAGACCGGACCGATCGGCCGACTCGCCCTCCCTCTCGCCCTTCTTTACCTTCTTCTATAAATAGACCTTCTCACCTACCCCCGAGGCACGCCTTTATTGCTTTCGAATTTTTGCTTCGTCTCTGTCTTCCCGAGCTCGCGATTTCCCTTTTCTCTGCGACCATGGTCAAGACCAACCCTGACGCGGACGGTCGGTCTAAGTGCGCCCAGCACTTTGTTGATCATTGCTTTTTCGAGGGGCACATTACAGAGGAGGAGCTCGCCGAGTTCACGGCGGCGTTCGTCCCCCCCCGGCTTCCAGGCTCGCAGGCCCGCCGAGCATGAGGCCATCAATTCCTTCCCGGAGGGTGAGCTCGCCTTCCCCATCTCGCACTTCGAGGTGGGACTGCGCCTCCCCCTCTGGCCAGAAATCCGCCAGATCCTGAAGTACTACGGCGCGGTGCCCGCGCAGTTGAATTCCAACGCCATTGCTATGATGGTGGCGTTCGCCTGCTTCCTTCGCCGGGAGCGAATCGAGTTCAACCTCGCGGTGTTCCGCAAGTTGTTCTCTTACAAGGCTACCCCCGACGGGGTCGCCTACTTCGGCGGGTCCTTCATCAAGGTTCGCGAGCTGGCGAACAAGAATCATAATTGGATGACCCGGCTCGTCTTCATTAAGGGCGAGCTCGGCAACATCCCCTTTCGCCCCCTGCAGAAGAGCGAGGACATATATCGTCCTCCTTCCCTGTCTGGTAGCGACGCCGACCTCCACAAGTTCTTCCTCCACAAGGACTTCGAGGTCGCCTTCCTCCGCCGCGGCCTTGACTCGCTTCAACCCGTTCTCCCCGGTGAAGGTATATCTCGCTCTGCCCTCTCGCGAACTTTATCATATATTTTCTTCTTTCCCCCTTTTTTTTTCTTGACTAAGTCTTTCTCTGCAGGGGAACGGGTTCTGCCGGAGCATCCGCCGTTCGCCGACCCGGGGATATTCTCAGACCCTCTGGAGCTGGCCCGGGCGGCGGCAGCGGCTTGTCGCGAGGAGCAAGCACGAGTCCAACCCCCCTGCAATAAGCGCTTGGAGTCCGGGGGGTCGAGCTCGCGCCCCGATCCTTCGCTCCCCAAGAAGAAGAGGGCGAAGGTGGTCTCGCGCGGACGGCTGCACCTTCCCCCGTCGCCTACCAAGTTCATGAGCTCGCCGGAGGCTCTGTCCGACGAGCCGCCCTTGAGCCCGTTGAAAGAAGCCTCCTCCCCCCGAAAGGGGAAGAAGAAGAGCGGGCCGTCCTCCGATTCTACCGGGGAGGACGCCGTCCGCGAGTCCAGTCTGCCGAAGGATCACCCCAACTTCGGCAAGGGGTGCAAGAGCAAAGATGCGGCTGGCGAGCCCATCTTGAAGTGGGACGAGGGGGCTCACCGAGTTTCCGTCTCTACTCGCGCCCCCTCCTGGGGAGCTCGCCGGCCGCCCACCGCCCACGCCTTCGCTTTCGGCTTCGGCCTCTACAGCCGCGACAGCGCCGAGTCGTACAAGAAACTTACCCCCAGTCAGCTCGGCTACGAGGGGATGCAGGCCCACCTGCGGGCCTTCGAGCTCCATCACATGATGGTCCGCCGCGGCTTCCAACTCAGCAACGCCCTGCTGACTGCCGAGCAGGAGCGCGACCTGGCGAAGGAGAGCGCGGTCGACGCGGAAAGGCGGTTCGGCCTCGCGGACGCTCTACTCGCGAAGTCTGTCGGTGGCTTGGTAATCACTGGATACCTCTATTTACCTTGCTTAAGATTATTCCTGCGCGTGTTCTGAACTTTTAACCCTTACAGGACGCCGAAGCCGCTGACGCGATGCGAGACGAGGTAGCTCAGTTGCGGGCTCAGCTCGCTGAGCGGGAAGCCCAGCTCGCCGAGCAAAAGGCATATTCCCAGGAGCAGGAGGCTGCTGCCGCCCGGCTGGGGGCGGAGGTGGAGGAATTGAAAGAGAAGAACAAGGGGCTCCTGGGAGAGGTCCTCCGCCAAGCCGACGCTCTCCTTCCCCCGGACGCCAGCGAGCCGGCCTTCCCCTTCAAGAGGCCCCGGGTGTTTGGCGAGTCTGATGTCGCGGAGCGGCTGCGAGTCAACTCCGTCGAGGCTGCCGAGTGTCTTCTACAAGCCATGAGGGGGACGGGGATTTTGGCGGAAGGCTGCGAGGAGGTCACCGTCCGGGAACTTCTGCCAACCCTGTTCCCGCCCAGCCCGCTTAGCGAGAAAGAAGATAGCTTCGACTCGCTCTTTGCGGGGGTGAGGGAGAAGGACGCTCGGCTTGGCGACGAGGAGGACCGTCACTCGAGGGGGGAGGGCGAGAGTTAACTTTTGTTTTCTTCTTTCTCTCTTTTTTTTGTACCCTGCCGAGGCGGGCCTTGTAAACTTGTAATGATGAATCAAAGATATTTTGCACAATTCTACTATCTTCTTTTTAAGCTCACTTGCGATATTATACCCGCGCGCTTGGTAGAGCGACCTCGCCTGTAGAATGTCTTGAGTTAGGACCAGCCCCCGCGGTGCTCGCGGCGAATCCCTAGGACACGTGCTCGCGCCATATCCTACTCGCGCCTCACCTTCTCCCGCCATGTCTCGCCTTAGTTTTTCGATAATTCAGACAAGTGAAAATACGCTTGGGTCAAGATGTTGCCGGCATCCGCCTTAGACATCAGGGCGTGTCTTTCGCCGAGTTAGCTGGAGCGAGGCTAGGCTCGCTGGAGAGAGCCGCTTTCCTTCCCCTGGGTCTGGGACAGGACCAGGGCTTCCTTAGTAGCGAGCTGGAGAGAGAGGGGGGGGGGTAGGATATTCCGAGCTCGCCGTCTTGACTGGCGAGCTCGCACCCTGGTGTTTTTCTCGGGCCAACTCCCAGTCTCAACTCCAGGGTCGTAGCGATGTCCATCGAGACTCGGCCGTGCCAGCTAGGTGGGGGCCTGGCAGGGGAGTGATGAGACCTAACCCCAGAGCGAGAAGACTTAGAAATTTTTGCCTCTCCCGGGTGCTACCACCTGGCCAGTCAGCTAAGTGAGAGCCTGAGGGCGGGTGTTGAACATCCTCCGGGCTCAGCCCCAGGGTCATAGCGATGTCCATCGAGACTCAGCCGCGCCAGCTAGGTGGGAGCCTGGCAGGGGAGTGACGAGACCTAACCCCAGAGCGAGAAGACTTAGAAATTTTTGCCTCTCCCGGGTGCTACCACCTGGCCAGTCAGCTAAGTGAGAGCCTGAGGGCGGGTGTTGAACATCCTCCGGGCTCAGCCCCAGGGTCATAGCGATGTCCATCGAGACTCGGCCGTGCCAGCTAGGTGGGGGCCTGGCAGGGGAGTGATGAGACCTAACCCCAGAGCGAGAAGACTTAGAAATTTTTGCCTCTCCCGGGTGCTACCACCTGGCCAGTCAGCTAAGTGAGAGCCTGAGGGCGGGTGTTGAACATCCTCCGGGCTCAGCCCCAGGGTCATAGCGATGTCCATCGAGACTCGGCCGCGCCAGCTAGGTGGGAGCCTGGCAGGGGAGTGACGAGACCTAACCCCAGAGCGAGAAGGCTTAGAAATTTTTGCCTCTCCCGGGTGCTACCACCTGGCCAGTCAGCTAAGTGAGAGCCTGAGGGCGGGTATTGAACATCCTCCGGGCTCAGCCCCAGGGTCATAGCGATGTCCATCGAGACTCGGCCGTGCCAGCTAGGTGGGAGCCTGGCAGGGGAGTGACGAGACCTAACCCCAGAGCGAGAAGACTTAGAAATTTTTGCCTCTCCCGGGTGCTACCACCTGGCCAGTCAGCTAAGTGAGAGCCTGAGGGCGGGTGTTGAACATCCTCCGGGCTCAGCCCCAGGGTCATAGCGATGTCCATTGAGACTCGGCCGTGCCAGCTAGGTGGGAGCCTGGCAGGGGAGTGACGAGACCAAACCCCAGAGCGAGAAGACTTAGAAATTTTTGCCTCTCTCGGGTGCTACCACCTGGCCAGTCAGCTAAGTGAGAGCCTGAGGGCGGGTGTTGAATATCCTCCGGGCTCAGCCCCAGGGTCACAGCGATGTCCATCGAGACTCGGCCGTGCCAGCTAGGTGGGAGCCTGGCAGGGGAGTGACGAGACCTAACCCCAGAGCGAGAAGACTTAGAAATTTTTGCCTCTCCCGGGTGCTACCACCTGGCCAGTCAGCTAAGTGAGAGCCTGAGGGCGGGTGTTGAACATCCTCCGGGCTCAGCCCCAGGGTCATAGCGATGTCCATCGAGACTTGGCCGTGCCAGCTAGGTGGGAGCCTGGCAGGGGAGTGACGAGACCTAACCCCAGAACGAGAAGACTTAGAAATTTTTGCCTCTCCCGGGTGCTACCACCTGGCCAGTCAGCTAAGTGAGAGCCTGAGGGCGGGTGTTGAACATCCTCCGGGCTCAGCCCCAGGGTCATAGCGATGTCCATCGAGACTCGGCCGTGCCAGCTAGGTGGGAGCCTTGCAGGGGAGTGACGAGACCTAACCCCAGAGCGAGAAGACTTAGAAATTTTTGCCTCTCCCGGGTGCTACCACCTGGCCAGTCAGCTAAGTGAGAGCCTGAGGGCGGGTGTTGAACATCCTCCGGGCTCAGCCCCAGGGTCATAGCGATGTCCATCGAGACTCGGCCGTGCCAGCTAGGTGGGAGCCTGGCAGGGGAGTGACGAGACCTAACCCTAGAGCGAGAAGACTTAGAAATTTTTGCCTCTCCCGGGTGCTACCACCTGGACAGTCAGCTAAGTGAGAGCCTGAGGGCGGGTGTTGAACATCCTCCGGGCTCAGCCCCAGGGTCACAGCGATGTCCATCGAGACTCGGCCGTGCCAGCTAGGTGGGAGCCTGGCAGGGGAGTGACGAGACCTAACCCCAGAGCGAGAAGACTTAGAAATTTTTGCCTCTCCCGGGTGCTACCACCTGGCCAGTCAGCTAAGTGAGAGCCTGAGGGCGGGTGTTGAACATCCTCCGGGCTCAGCCCCAGGGTCATAGCGATGTCCATCGAGACTCGGCCGTGCCAGCTAGGTGGGATCCTGGCAGGGGAGTGACGAGACCTAACCCCAGAGCGAGAAGACTTAGAAATTTTTGCCTCTCCCGGGTGCTACCACCTGGCCAGTCAGCTAAGTGAGAGCCTGAGGGCGGGTGTTGAACATCCTCCGGGCTCAGCCCCAGGGTCATAGCGATGTCCATCGAGACTCGGCCATGCCAGCTAGGTGGGAGCCTGGCAGGGGAGTGACGAGACCTAACCCCATAGCGAGAAGACTTAGAAATTTTTGCCCCCTTGGGGGTTTAAGCTGCGAACCCCTTTACCCTCACTGTTTTGACAGAGCATAGAATACGACAATGAGATTTGTTTTCATTCTTAAGGCCAAGATATTTACAATTTTTTCAAGGGTAGAAATGTTTCAGATCGTCGCCACTCCAAGTGTGGCTGAGGGTGTCCCCTCTTGCATCTTGGAGGCGATACCCCCCTGATTTCAAGACCTCCTGCACAATGTAGGGGCCCTCCTAATTGGGGTGGAGTTTTCCCACAGCGGCTGATCTCCCTGCCGCGTCCACCTTTTTCAAGACAAGGTCCCCTTCCGCGAACTGCTTGACACGGACGTGTTTGTCGAAATACTTGGCCATCCTTCGCTTGGCCTCTTCCTGCCTGACGACGGACAAGTCGCGTAGTTCTTCCACCATATCAAGGGAGAGTCGAAGCTCCTCCTCATTCTCTGACCTCCATTCTTCCCTTCCAGCTCCTGCCTCGACGACCCGAGGCGTCTGGACCTCGAATTCGATAGGTAGAACGGCTTCGCAGCCGTGAGAGAGTTTGAAAGGTGTCTCCCCTGTGGCCGTATTGGGGGTGGTCCTCAAGGCCCAGAGGACCGATGGAAGCTGTTCCACCCAACTTCCCCTCAAATTTTCCACTTTCTTTTTTAAGAGGTTCACGATGATTTTGTTGGCCGCTTCCACCTGCCCGTTGCTTCCGGGGTGATGGACAGAAGCAAACCGAAGGTCAATCCCTAGCTGCTCGCAGAAACGAATGAACTCTGTGCTGGCGAACTGAGGTCCGTTGTCCGTGACGATAGCCTGTGGCAGCCCATGCCTGCAGATGATCTCCCCCCAGATAAAGTTCCTGACTACCTGAGAGGTCACCTTGGCTAGAGCCTTCACCTCCATCCACTTAGAAAAATAATCAACCATGACCAACAAAAACCTCCTCTGCCCGCTGGCCTGAGGGAAAGGTCCTACGAGGTCCAGCCCCCATATGGCGAAGGGCCATGGTGCCATGATGCTTCTTAACCTCTGAGCCGGCTGGAGCTGGAGTGGGGCATATAGTTGGCACTTATGACATTTTTTCGCGAATTCGGCTGCATCCTGACCGAGGGTGGGCCAGAAGTACCCTTGCCTGATGATCCTCCCTTCCAGGGTCCGACTCCCCGAATGACTCCCACATTCACCGGAATGGACTTTCTCCAAAATTTTGTGCACCTCTCTTTCGGCCACGCAACGGGCCAACATCCCTGAGAGGGTCTTGCGGTACAACTGTCCCTCACGTAGGAGGTAGTATGCCGCCTTGTGCTTGAGCCCTCTTCGGTCCATTCCCTCCGGGTATTCTCCGGTGGACAAGAAGGTGACGAAAGGATCCATCCATGAGGGGTGCTGTTCTACTTCCATTAGTTCCCCCTCCTCGATGGAAGGTCGGAAGAGATCCGTAATGGTGCCTCCCATCCGGGGGCCGTGCTTTGCTAGCTGGTCGACTGGCTCGTTTTCCCATCGCGGCACGTGCTTGATTGAGAAGGTCTGGAAGGTCCCAATGACTCCCCTTACCTTCATCAAATAGAGCTGCAGGGTGGGTTCCCTCGCCTCAAACTCCCCCTTGATCTGGGAAGCCACCACCATGGAGTCAGTGAGGACCTCCACGTCATGCACCCCCAAGTCTCTTGCCAGGCATAGACCTGCGATTACGGCTTCGTATTCGGCTTGGTTATTGGTGATAGGAAAGTGCACTACCACGGTCTGCTCGATCTTTATCCCCTGAGGGCTTTCCAAGATGACCCCAACTCCTAAAGAATGCTTCCCCGAGGCACCGTCCACCCTGACTTTCCAGGGGAGAGGGCGAGTGAGTCTTTCCTCCGCCACCTCGACCACATACTCTGCCAGGAAGTCAGCCATAGCTTGGGCCTTGATCGAGAGGCGGGGGACGAAGGAGATGTCGAACTCGCTCAGCTCCACTGACCATTTGGCCAACCTACCTGAATGCTCTACCCCCTTGAAGATGTTGCGCAGGGGGTGGTCGGTCACTACTCGAATTGAGTGTGCCTGGAAATAGGGTCGAAGCCTCCGGGCTGAGATGATTAAGGCGAAGGCCAGTTTTTCCAGGATGGGGTAACGGAGCTCGGCCCTCTTCAATATCCGACTTACATAATAGACGGGGAGTTGTCTCTTCCCTTCTTCCCGAACCAAAACCGAACTCAAGGCTTCAGCCCCGACCCCTAGATATAGGAATAAGTCTTCCCCCTCCTTGGGCCCTTGGAGCAGGGGGGCCTGAGTCAGCTGTTTCTTTAAAGCCTGGAATGCCTCCTCGCACTCCGAGGTCCATTCAAACCTTCGACCCCCTCTCAAGGTTTTGAAGAATGAGGAGCACCTCTCCCCGGCCCGGGAGAGGAATCTACTCAACCCTGCCAACTTCCCTGTCAGTTGCTGTACTTCCTTGGTATTTCGCGGCGACCTTAGTTCCAAGATTGCCCTCACCTTATCTGGATTAGGTTCTACCCCAGCGGGGGTGAGAAGATGCCCTAGGAACTTTCCCCGGCTTGCCCCGAAGACACACTTCAAGGGGTTCAGCCTCATCTTAAACTTGCGGAGAGTGGCGAAAGTCTCTTCCAAGTCTGGGATGTGGGAGTCGACATCCAAGCTCTTGACCATGAGATCATCCACATACACTTCGAGGTTCCTCCCCTTCTGCTCTCGGAAGACCCTATCCATCATTTTTTGATAGGTAGCCCCTGCATTCTTTAGCCCGAAGGGCATCATTTTGTAACAATAACATCCGTCTCCCGTGATGAACGAGACGTCCTTGACGTCAGGGGGGTGCATCCTGATTTGGTGATAACCTGAAAAAGCATCCAGAAAACTCATTACAGGGAAACCGACGGCTGAGTCAACCAGCGCGTCGATCCGAGGCAAAGGATAACAATCTTTCGGGCATGATTTATTAAGGAGAGAAAAGTCGATACACATCCTCCACCGGCCGTCTCCTTTTTTAACCATTACAACGTTGGAGACCCAGCCGGGGTATTGGATTTCAAATATGAAGCCAGCCTCGAGGAGCTTGGCGACTTCCTCCCTGATCGGCTCGGCGAGCTTGTCCGTGATGGATCTTTTTTTCTGCTGGATGGGGGGAGCCTCCGGGTCCAGGTTGAGGCGGTGGCAGGCCACGTCGGGGTCGATCCCTGGCATCTCCGCGGCGCTCCAGGCGAAGATGTCCACGTTCCTCTGGATGCACTCCAGCATCCTGCCTTGAGCTTCCGGGGTCAGGCCTCCGCTGACGCGGACCTTCTCCACCCTGCCTCCTATGGTGAGGACCTCCATCTCCTACACCTCTTCCGCTGCTTCCAGACGGGACTGCTCCTCCCATTCCTCGATACCTCCCCTTCCGGGGGCGAGGACCTCTTCCTCAGCCTCCTCGACGGCCATGGCCTCGGCCGACCCCCGAGTCTCTTCCGCGGCCTCCTCCCGAGCGCGGCACTCCACCTCCATTTCTTTGTCAGCTTCCTGCTCCTCCTCCAACCTCCGCCCCATCTCCTCGGCCCCCTCCAACCAAGAGATGGAGTTTACCGCCGAGACGTAGCACTCCCTTGCCTCCTTAGGGTCTCCTCGAACCCGGATCTGGACCCCCTCGACGCTGAGCTTTAGACACTGGTGGAAGGACGAGGGGACGCAGCGGAAGGCGCTGATGAGGGGTCTCCCGAAGATGGCGCTGTAACCGCTAGGAGCGTCCATGATGACGAACTTGCAGTTGCGTGACTGCCCCCCTAGAGTGACATGGAGTCCCACTCCTCCCTCGACTTCTTTCCTCTCCCCTGAGAAGCCGAACAGAGGCCCGTCCGAGGCTAACACCCTCCTGGCCTCTACCTTCATCGCATCGAACGCCTTCTTGAAGATGACGTTGACCGAACTCCCATTGTCCACAAGGATTCGGGAGACAGTGAAATCCTCGATGGCTGTCTGGATAACCAGCGCATCGCAGAAGGGGTCCTCGTGACCCGGCAAGTCCTCTCTGGAGAAGGTGATTTTCTCCTCTGGGGGAGGGGATTGGGATGTGGAGCCAACGCTCCTCCGGTACATAGTGTGGAGGCTTGACTTACGGGAGGCCTCGATCCCGCCCCCCCCGTGGATCGCTCCGATCCTTCCTCGGGTGCCCACATCAACCCGGTCTTCACACCGATCCCCCTCCTCCCGAGGTCGGATCTCCTCTATCCGAACTTCCTGATGGTCTTGTTGTTGCTGTTCCCTTCTCCCTCTCATCTCGAGGAACTCCGGACACGTGGATGTGAGGTGCCCCTCTTCCTGATGAAAGTCACAATAGGGCAGGTCCACCCTGACCTCCCTCCTTCTCCTCGGCTGTCCTCTCCTCCTCCCCCTCATGGCAATTGCCATTGCCTCCTCCTGGTCGGGGAGAGGGGGTCTCTGACCCTGCCTACCCCCCTGGGGGTTGTACTGCCCTCGGCCACCCTGGCGGTTATCTCCTCCCTGATAACCCCTTCGTGGTGCCTGGTCTTGCCACTCGGGCCTCCATCCCAAACGGTGGGTCTGCTCCGGACGCACCCACCTGGGTTGCGGCTGCTGCTGCGGCTGCTCCCTTTGCCGAGGTTCAGCCCTCCTCTCCTCCTGAATTCGGCCACCCCTTGGCCTTTCTTCTTCCACGGCCCACTTGGCCAACCTTCGCGCAAACTCTGGATGTGCTGCCTCCATTTCGGCTTCCCTGGCCGCCCTCTCCAGAAGTGCCTCAAAAGACACTGGAGGTGACCTCTTCAGTTCCATTGCGAAGAACCCGGACTGGAGACCCAGGGTGAAGGCCACCATCATGGTGTGCCCTGGCATCTCCTGAACTTGGGACAGTTCCTCTTGGAACCTGTCCAGGTAGCTTCCCAGGGTCTCTCCCACCCTCTGCTTGATGCGGAACAAAGACTCCGCCTCCCTCTTCCTCTTCTTAGAAGTGGTGAATCTCAGCATGAAACCTCGTCGCAGATCCTCAAAGCAGTAGATGGACCCGGTCGGGAGTTGATGGAACCACTCTCTCGCCTTTTCTCTGAGGGTGATGGCGAAAAGTCGGCACTTGAAGCCGTCTGACATCTGTCGAATGGAGACCATGTCCTCGAACCACTGGATGTGGTGGACCGGGTCTCCTCTCCCGGAGTAGTAAGTCATCTCCGGCTCGCGAAACCCCTCGGGGACTGGGGCTGAAGAAACGAACTCGCTGAAGGGGCTCCCCCCCTCAGCCGGGCGAGTCGGGAACTCCCTCCCTGCAGTCTCGCCGAAGTGGTACTCGGCGGCCGAGCCGGGGAACAGAACTCGCCCCTGGAACTCGCGCTCGCCCCTCTCGGCGGGTTCCTTCCCTGGTCGCCTGAGCGGTGCGTCGTCGCCGAGTGCGGGAGCGGCGACCACCGGGACAGCCGGTGTCGCACTCTCAGCTCGCATGCCGAGGGCGGTCCTGACGAGCCCGAGGATCTCCTCCCTGAGCTCCGCCGGCATGCTCGCCGCTGGGGGTGGGGGAGGGGGTGGCGAGTTGCCCCTGCCTGATCCCTGTCCTTCATCTCCAGTCATCGAGCCTGCATAAGGTTTTCTCTGCTGACCACTTTCCACGCTCACCGCACCAAAATGTTGAAACCGGAAAACCGGTCTCTTGTGGAATTCGACCCTTGGGGAAGGGGTGGCCGCGCACCTACTTCACTCCTGCAAGAAAATGACAAAGAAAAAGAGAAGGAACAAGGACAAGACCAAGGGCCCGGCGTGGAGGTCCCACCACACACCCGGAAGATCTTAGAGCGCTTCCCCTCCTTAGCCAAATGCCGGGCTAAGGTACCTCAGAAAGCGCTAGTAGGCCGGAGAATTAGTCCGTCTTCTGAGGTACCCCTTGGGTCCTATTTATAGGAAAAGATGGCCTGCTAATATACAACCTTCACTGTTTTCGAGGACTACAGGCAAACCAAAAGGGGCCACATAGTAAAGGTATGCCATGGCCGAGGTGCGAACTGGACCTGAGGGGGCACTCGCTTGGCAGGAGGCCTGACTCGCCTCGTCTTGGGCCTAGGCGGGCAGGTACTCGGCAGACTTGTGCTCGACTACCGCTGAGCTCGGCTTGACTATTGCCGAGCTCGGGCTCGGCACGACGATCGCCGAGCTCCGTCAGAAACCGAACTCGGCACGGGCATCGTCGAGCTTGGCTCGACTATCGTCGAGCCCTGTTCCTGCACCCGAGCTCGGTCTCGGCATGCCGGGCTTCGTTCGGCCATCGCCGAGCTCAGCTCGACTATTGCTGAGCTCGGGCTCGGCATACTGGGTCCAAGTTGGTCAGAGCCGGCCGGTTCAACCCCTGTCGACCACTCGCGGGATACGGGGTTGTACACCAGTGCTATTCAAAAAGAAGAAAGATGGAACCTTGCGGCTTTGCACTGACTATCGGGCTCTAAAAAAGTTACAATAAAAAATAAATATCCTATTTCTCTCATTGCGGATCTCTTTGACATGCTTGGGAAGACAAGGATCTACTCCAAGTTAGTCTTACAAAAGGGATATCATCAAGTGCGGATTGCAGAAGGGGATGAACCTAAGACCACTTGCGTCACATGGTATGGAGCATTCAAATGGTTGGTGATGCCTTTTGGTTTAACCAACGCTCCAGAAATTTTTTGCACTCTGATGAAACAGATATTCCACCCATACTTGGACAAATTCATAGTGGTGTACTTGGATGACATCGTGGTCTACAACGACACCCTGGAGGAGCTTGCTAAGCATCTTAGCTTGGTATTCCAAGCATTGCAACAGAATGATTTATACATGAAGAAGTCCAAATGCTCATTTGGACAAGAGGAGATACAATTTCTTGGATCATCGGACATGGCCAACTACGAATGGACATGGCCAAGGTGCAAGCCATTCAAGGATGGGAGCCGCCAACAAAGGTGACTGGTCTACGATCATTCCTTGGCTAGGTGAACTACTACCGTAGGTTCATAAAGGACTACTCGAAGAGGGCAGTGCCATTGACAGACTTATTGAAGAAGAACAAGTCAGGAGATTTTGGGTAGAGGATGAGCTACTCTACACCAAAGGAAGGAGACTATACATCCCTAAGTGGGATAACCTACAGAGGGATATCATCAAAGAATGTCATGACATAAAATGGGCAGGACATCCTGAATAGAAACGCATGTTGGCGTTGATGGAGGACTCATACTTCTGGCCACAGATGAGAGATGAAGTAGAGCTATACGTCAAAACTTGTCTCGTTTGCCAACAAGACAAAGTGGGCCACAAGCAACCCGCTGGACTATTGTAGCCATTGCCGATTGTAGAGCATCCTTGGGATTCGGTGACACTCGACTTCATCAATGCTTTGCCTAAATCTGAAGGGTGTGGATCGATCTTAGTAGTGGCAGATCGATTATCCAAGTATGGAACATTCATCCCAAGCACAAAGGACACTACAACGGAAGAGACATCACGTCTTTTATTCAAGAACGTAGTGAAGTATTGGGGGTTGCCGAAAACTATTATTAGTGATCGATACCCAAGATTTACGGGAAAATTATGGACAGAGTTGTTCAAGTTCTTGGGATTTGAACTCAACTTCTCCACAAGCTTCCACCCTCAAACTGATGGGCAAACTGAGAGGGTGAATGTGTTGCTCGAGTGCTACTTACGACACTTTATGAGTGCCAATCAGAAAGATTGGGCCAAGTTGATGGATGTGGTGCAATTCTCATACAATCTACAAAGGAGTGAAGCAACTAGAAGGAGTCCATTTGAGCTTGCAATGGGAAGACAACCACTTACTCCACACACTTTGCCCATAGCTGATGAAGGAAGAAGCTCAGGAGCATGAAAAATGGCTAAGTCTTGGGAGGAACAAGCAGACTTAGCCAGAGCATGTTTAGGGAAAGCACGCAAGAGATGAAGAAGTGGGCCGATTCAAAGTGACGGATGGTGGAATACACGATTGGGGACAAGGTCATGGTAAAACTTCTATCCCAACAATTCAAAGCCTTGCGTAGCTTGCATAAAGGATTGGTTAGAAAATATGAAGGCCCATTTTCGATGATTGCTAAGGTGCGTAAGGTTTCATACCGCCTCGACCTACTAAACTCTGAAGATACATCCAGTGTTTCATGTCAGCATGCTAAAGCCTTATCATGAAGACCATGAAGATTTTCAATGAGGAATATCTCAAAGAGCACCACCAGTGATGACCATGTCTTTTGACAAAGAGGTGGAAGAAGTGCTCACAAAGAAAATAGTGCGGAGAAGAGGTGTGCAACCCAACACACAATATTTGATCAAGTGGAAAGGAAGGCCAGAATCTGAAGCGACTTGGGAAACTTTAGTAGATCTCTGGCAGTTTAAAGACATTATCCAATAGTATGAGGCGCGAGGGCGACACCAGGTTAGGTGGGGGAGGATGTCACAACCTTGCATTTATGGGGTTAACTTATGGAGATTTCTAGAGAAATCTAGAATCTTGGAGGATATTTTTGTACATAGAGATTAGTCTAGAATATTCTTGAAAGATTTAGATACATAGATGATGGTAGAGTAGTCTAGATCTGTCCATTCTTTGAAGGGAAAATCCTTTGGGGGCCTATATAAGGGGAAGACCTCCTCATTTGTAACTAACCAAGCAATTCAAGCAATAAAGCTCTCTTACACACTCTTGCTCTCTCATTTACTTTTCTAAGTGCTATCTTACTTATCTTTTCACGATCAAGTGTTGAAGGAGGCTGACTTAGCTAGTTGTGAAGGGGCGCGAGAAGGAGCTAAGCCGCACGCGACGTTCAAGGGGACAAGTCCGTGACAAGGAGCAGCTGTGGCCGCCGATCGAACTTGAGGAGGGGGGTCGACGATCGAAAGGGAGCGTTTCTCAAAGATGGTCAGGAGAAAACACAAAAAATGCGCGGCGGCAGGCCATTTGTTTACCCGCCGTGTGTTTGCGTCTGCACCCACCACCGGCGTGAAAACGCCAAGCCAAACGAAGCCTGTGTTTGACTGTGTTTGACAACTCGGCGATACGCCGTTCCTGCAGGGCCGAGCCGGAGGAAAGGCGTTTGGGACGGCCAGAGGAAAGGCGTTTAAGGACGGCCAACATGAAAAGGTTGAAAATAACGGTTTTGTCGCTGGCCCCGCTTGCTCAAGACCATCGTTTAGAACTAACATTTTCTCTCTCCTTCCGGGCGTGTCATCGGGATGGGTTGTCAAGCACAGCCTAATCCGATAGCATTCCACCTTCTTCACTTTCAGCCTCCAATCCCATGAAATATCACTAAGGATATATGTTTGACAACTCGGTGGGAGGCTATTCCGGTGGGGCCGAGCCGAGGAGAGAGAAATCCACCGTCCTGAACGGTGAAGTGGTGCTCGCCCGTTTCTCCAGCTGAGAACCCGTTTGGTGGCACGCCGAGGAGGAGCGAGAAAATGGTCGGCGGGAATGTGGACTGGTAGTTAGAGGACCAGTGGAAAATCGACCAGTTTGTGCCTGTTCAAAACGATCGTCGTTGAAGGCAAGGGCGCCGGTGTCCCAAATGACATTTCTCCGGCTTGGCTCCGCCAGCCGTTGTGAAAGGGCGCTGACCTTTTCTTCCCAAACAGATCGCCTCCAGCTCTGCCCTGCTGGCCGTCGTGAAAGGTTGTTCGCCATTTCTTCCCAAATGTATGGTCTCCGGTTCGTCCCCGCCGAAACGACGCTCAGACGAAATGTCAAACAGAGCCCAAATCTCATTGTTTGCCTGGAAATCCCCCGCTCGCCGACGAAGAAATTTACCCCCTGACAACTCTGATGATGGCGTACCTCTTGCTCATCGATGAAAAAGTTTACCCATACCAGCTCTGACGATGGCGTACCTCCTGCTCTTCAATGAAAAAGGTTACCTTGCAAGCTCAAGGAGGATTCGACACTTAAGGTCTGATTCATGCGGTCGTAACCGCTTGATCGGTGAAAATAAGTCCCCCCAAACGAAGCCTTGGATGTATCTAAGGCCTTCTGATTAATTGCTTAGATTCGGTGCTACCATTTCAATTGCTTAGATTTATTTATTTTTATTTGAGATTATTTTTTGATTAAATTCTAGTCGAGTTTTCAAATCAATGTCACGAGGCTTGCTTCCTAATTTTTTTATTATCTCCGTGGCTGATCACATGGCGAAGAATGCAATGGCTAAGAGCAAGAGAGACCCGACAAGCAAGGAGACAAGGATGTGGTGCAGTTCGGCGAGCCGTAGACCAGTTCATCACAAAGCAACACGTTTTTGGATGGGCAATATTTGTTTGTAATATATATTTTTAAAAAATTACTAGTTTGTGAATAACAAAATTGTCTGTGAATAACAAATTTGGATATTTTTAAAGTTATGAATAGTAAAAATCCACGAATTGACAAATATGCTTTGTGAATAACCAAAATCTTAAAATAAGTGTTGTAAGCATATCAGAAATAGCTATTGATACACCATAAATAGCTATTGGCACACCAAAGAACTATATAATAAACACCAAATGCTTATCCCACCCAAGATGCTTTATCTGCACACCGACCTGATACCTGTGCTCGCTCTCGTTGCCCGACTTCTCACTGCGATCTCGCTCTCCGCCGCCCCTATTCTCGATGCCATCGCCTATCTGTTGAATTTTCTCAAGTTGATCAACAAGGTAGCCCAAACACCAAATTAATATTTTCGGCACTACCCAGATCACAACTTGAACCGCGGAAAGTAGGAAGCAACGTAGATAATCAAACACACAGACAGAAGCAAGCAGATCAAATTTTTATTCAACTTCTTTACAAGGCGAGGCATACGTGGCGAGACATGATTTCGCCAGTATGAAAAAGCAGAAAAAACAAGCCGGGCGGATAGAACACTGAAGCCGCCGAAACCGACGAGACCGCCGAAACCGCCGAGCTCGCCCAGTTCACACCCAGCCAAACTGCTGAAGCCGAACAACAACAAGGAGTCCGCGAAGACCGCGAGGTCGCGCGGACAACCCGTTATTCGCCTAACTGCTGCTGAACAGAGGAACAAGCCGCCTATCCGCCAAGACCGCGAGGTCGCGCGGACAGAGAAGAGTCTTGAGATAAAGCTGATGCTGATAACCGCCAATGCAGCCCGCTAACTCCAGCGGTCAGAACCAAACTCCTGGTTTGACACAGCTAGCCGCGCCACCTGCACATAGAAACCGGTTAAGCAAACAGCCCGCGCGGATACAAAAACGAGTCCGCAGCCAACACTCAAGCCCAACTTACTGTTCACTCTGCTACAAATGAGGCACCGGGGGGGTCCTATTTATAGGCCGGGTGAGGAGTGAGGTCACCACTCTATGAGATAGAGACACCGCCCCTATGTCGCAACTAGCAATGCCATCTCGCCGAGAACAAAACCGGTTTGCCGAAGAGACGAACCAGCACCTGTCCGCAACCACCAGTCCACGACCACAGGCAAACCGCCCGGTCACAGCGGACTCTGCGGACACCAACCCAGCTCGCAATATCCACGACCATAGGCAAAACCGCCTGGTCACAGCGGATACTGTGGAAACCAACTCCACAAGCGCAAGACAAGAAGGCGCGAGCTCGACGGATACAACATCCAGTCCGCCAGCTCCAAGCCCAGACCGCGGCTACCACAACTTCAAGAAAGACGAGTGGACTCCAAGCCCAGTCCGCACGGGCCGCGCAAACTTCCCTGCAGAACTCGGCCCACTGCCGGACTCAAACAGTCCGCACAGTCCGCAAAGCCAGCCCGCAGCTAGCTACCCAGGTCGCCACCCAACTACCCGCCGGACTGAGCCCAGTCCGCGCGGTCAGACCGCCCAGGTCGCCCGGACTGCCGATCACCCCCACTTTCACTTCACCAAATTCAACACTATCCTTGTCTTCATCGAGTACATCGCGGCCTCCACCGCTAGTTACCTCATGATCCAGAGCTAGTCATTCAAAACACGTCTAAAAATCCCCTTCTTCCTCCTCTCCGCGCTCAGTCTCCTTTTGTTGCTGGTTCCGGGGCTCTTCAGGTTTCTCTCGGATCACCAACACTCTTCCCCCAAGCTTCTCCAAAGTTTTGAACTATTTTCAGAGTTGTTTTTTGTGAATTCATCCAAACAATGTGTCCAAGTCTTTAGGCTTCCTCTTGTTCATGCACTAGAAACTTCTGGCTGATTGTATAATGATTCCTGCAGAATCATAATCTTATATTCTCTAACTTCTTGGTTACCTTATTGATATTCTAATATCATAAACCTAATTATGGCTCCGTTTGAGAGGACTTATTTTCACCGGTCAAGCGGTCGTGACCGCATGAATCAGGACTTATTTTAAGTCCTGATTCATGCGGTCATGACCGCTTGACCGGTGAAAATAAGTCCTCCCAAACGGAGCCATAATATGCAACACTGAGGCAGCATCCAAATCAAATAAAAAGTTATTTTGAAATACAGCTTAAAATGAAAAAATAAATAAACAAACAACAAATTTAATTACAATTTACAGTTATTCATCAACCACAATGGGCTATGTTATGCATTTGTGAAGTTCTAGGAAGAGCTTTTAGATTCCATGTGTTGCATTGTCCTGATATCTTGATTTTAGCTCTTCAAAGAAGGCTGGTATTAATTTGTGCTCCAAAAAATATGTTTTTTTAACCATCAAGGGAGGGGTAGGACATTGTTTCTTATTTCCTTTATTTCTCAACTAAATCATGTGAAAGAAGTCTGGGTGGAAGTAGGAGGGTTGTGGCAGCAACAATTAGCTTTTGGAATGTTGTTGCTGCAGCTGGGACTGAAATCCATCCCCTAGATAGATTTCTGGAGGGCTGTATCTGGGCTATCGGGTGCTGTTTTCATGGAGGGAGCTTGTTAGAGGGTGGTTCCACGAGAGAGGAGTGGGGTAGACTATTGGGTGGGAGGGAGGGGATCATTTTTGGAGTAGGAGTATGGGAAGGTTGCTCTACGTGGGCTGCTAAGGGAGAGGAAGGGGGCGGCTGTAGTGGACGAGGTGGGAATTGGAGATTGTGGAGGAAATTAGGAGATCCTAAATTTTAGGAGGGGTGGAGTAAGTGGGGTAGTGGAGTGGTAGTTAAGGTGGTTATGGGTTGGTGGTTGTGGTGGCTAGCCGGAGGTTTTTTCCAGTGATTGCCAGAAAATGGATGAGACTTAAAGAGTGGTGGTGGAGGCTTATCGAAGGTGCCTTGGGAAGGTTTTTTGGCGATCACCAAAAATTGAAAATGAAGGGGATTGGAGAGGGCATGCATGATGTTTTTGAAGTATATGTGGAGGTAAATGGAGTGTGGCCGGTAGTTTGGGCTACCTATTGGTGGAGGTGAGCAGGGAATAGTGTTGTCATCTATAGAGGTAGGGGCTGGGTTGGGGAGGTCGACTAGAGGTATAACAGAGGGGCTCGATTTGAGGGGAGGGGAGGGATTGTGAGCCATTTGTAGGAAAATGATGGGTGGTCCAAGTCTCATGCATGGGAGTTCCACCTTCAACATTGGATTCTCTGTTAATTGTATTCCTCAAAATTAACAAAATCACAATGAAAAAAAATGCAAAGAGTGAAAAATGTTATGATCATCAATCCGCTCGACATGAGCGTCTCCGATCGTCACTGATCATATGGCATGATCCCCGTCTTTCGTACAAACTACAAACCTTGCTTTATGGCTTACTAATATTCATTTTATTATGTTTGCCTCTTTTCATTAGATGTGCACGGTTTATTAATTGTTTGTTTAATTTCTGACACTCATTAGCATGTAATTATTACTTATGAATCGTATTTGAATTAATTGTTATCAATTGCAACTATTTCGTAAGTTTAAAATCTCTGAATTAGTTGCATGACGTACACATTGCATGTTCACTCATTATTATGAATTGATTTCAGAATGCAAATGCGGGAGTATGGATGGAGTGAAGATCTACTGTCTACCTACTACATGGCGCTGAGAAGGGAGATGCCAAGTACTTTAGAGAAGACTAAAATCCTTGCTTATCATTCCTAAAGCCCTAAGCGACTATAAATACATCTCACGTGAACAACTCGAGAAAAAAGTGTTGAAAAGTGTGAAGTGAAAGTGGGGGTTGATCAGGCAGACCGCGTGGCCTGGGCGGATTGTCTGGCAGACTGGTGGTGCAACCTGGGCGGTCTGAGGGTGCGGTCTGGTGATGGCGACCAGCTTGATCAGCTTGTTCTGCTGTTGGCTGTTCCTTGAAGTAACCATGCGGATAGATGGTATATCCGTGGGGAATGGCGGACTCCTTTTGAGGTCGCGGAGTCCGCTTGTGGCGCACTGCGTATGGAGATCGCAAGATCAGCTTTGGATGTTGCCCTTGCTCTGGTGGAGCGGTTAGGCGATGTTGAGACCGAGCGGTCTGTCGGTTGAGACCGGGCGGTCTGGCGGCTTGTCCCAACAGTTTGGTAGCCGGGTTGGAGACCGGGTGGTCTGGCGGTTTGTCTGGCGGTCTGAGCGGTCTGGCGACTTGACTATGCCGACTTGGGGATATTGGCCGCCTGTCTTCCTCATTGTTGTGGCCGTGTGGTTAGTCTAACCGTGCGGCTTTTGCGGCTTATGTGGCTTGTATAGTTTCATGTTCTTGTAATTATTAGTCCTACATTGCTTATTTGTAATCTCTCTTGTCTCCTCCATTCTATAAAAGGGAGGTCATATCTTTGTAATATGTACATTTTTGGATAATAAAAGTTTTGTTACTCCAATTTTCGGTCTCTGGTTTTCTGTTCGCACATGGTATTAGAGGACTAGATCGTTTCTACCTGATTCAGTTTGCCTCTATCCGCGCGGTTTGTTCTGTCTTGTCCGCGCGGCTTGCCCTTCTCCTCCTATTCTTTGAGCCCTCTCTGTCCGCTCGACCTGTCCGAGCGACTTGTTCCTGCTCTCGCGACCTATTTCTACTCTTGTCGCGCCCTGTTTGCGCTTGTCCTATTTGCGCGACCTGTTCGCGCGCCCTGTTGCTGCCCCTCTGTGTGCGGCCTTTCTGCTCTCCCTCCTTGTCTGTTCGCGACCTGTTTCTCACGGTCTCTTCTTCTTCCCGCGATCTCCTTTAGTCGCGCGGTTTCCTCTCTTTCGCACGAACTCTGTTTATTCACGCGGCCTGCCTTGCTTCGTGCGATCTCCTTTGTTCGCACGACTTCTTTCCCTTTGCCTTGCTATGCATCTTGGTCGTGGTCTTCCTTGCCGCTGGTGTGCTGTCACCGTGACCGCTGCAGAATCTTCTCCTTGTCCGCTGCAGCCTTCTTAGCTGCACGTCCTGCTTGTTGTTCGCACGGCTTGTTCTTTCTAGCCGTGCGACCTCTTTTCCTCTGCTTCTTGGTTGCGGCCTTCCTTGTCGCACGTCTTCCTGCTGTCCGCGCAGCTTGCTGTTTCTTCTCGCGCGATTTCTTTTCCTCCCTTCATGGCTTTCACATCCTCCTCAAAGCCGTCCGCCTCGGTGATCACGTCTTCTGGTAGTGCCCACGTTGTTACTCAAGGAACATGACTGATCGACACCGGTGCTACCAATCATATGACCGGCAATCCCCAGTGTTTTTCTCTCCTAAAAACACATGATTGGTTGCCCCTAGTTATTCTCGCTGATGGCTCTCCTTCACCGGTCAATGAGACAGGAGTGGTTCATGTCACTCCGTCTCTTCACTTGGCGGATACACTCTACGTGCCTAAGTTTCCGTGCAACTTATTATTTGTTACCTATCTATGCAAGCAATTGCAGTGTTCTGTCACATTTACTTCTACTTCTTGTTCTTTTCAGGATCCGGACTCCCAACGGACGATTGCTACTGGGACTGAGAGTGGAGGCCTATACTTCCTTGACAACGTTTCCGCTCTGTCCACCTTCTCTTACACCTCCACAGATCTTCTCCAATGACATCTTCGCCTTGGTCATGCTCCTCAACGACTTATTCGTCAGCTTCTGCCCAACCTTCCTCCACAAAGTCCTCCCCTCAACTGTGTGGCCTGCCAGCTTGGCAAGTATCACCGCTCCTCCTTCCCTCCAAAGCAAGTTTGTGGATCTACCCGTCCGTTTGATCTCATCCACTCTGATGTTTGGGGTCCTTCTCCTACCCTTACCGTTGGTTGTGGTAGTTCAAATTTTGTCACGTTTATTGATGATTTCTCTCGTTGTACGTTGGTGTATCTGTTAAAAGATCGCTCCGAATTATTCTCTGTATGGACGTCCTTCTATCTTATGATAAAAACTCAGTTTAATGTTTCTATTAAAGTCTTTCGATCTGATAATGCCAACAAATATATTAGTCATGACTTTTCTACCTTCTGCATGCAAAATGAGATTATTCATCAAACTAGTTGTGTCAATTCTTCACAGCAAAATGGTGTGGCCGAACGCAAAAACCGTCGCCTCCTTGATGTCGTGCGCACTCTGCTAACTCAAATGCAGGTTCCTCGCTCCTATTGGGGCTATGATGTTCTCATCTCCTGCTATCTTATCAATCGCCTTCCCTCCACCGTTCTCCACGGCAAAACCACCTTTTCCATTCTCTATCTAGGGAAGGATCTGTTTCCTCTCCCTCTATGTGTCTTTGGGTGCACAACCTTTGTGCACTCTCCCTCTGCCACCCGTGACATACTCTCACCACGGTCCACCAAGTGTGTCTTTCTGGGATACTCTACCACTCAGAAAGGCTATTATTGCTTTGACCCGGTTACCCGCAAGCAGTTTGCCTCTGCGGATGTAACCTTCTTTGAAAATACATCCTACTTCTCTCCCAACTCCTCTTCCTCTCCTGATATTCCTACTTCTCTTACCACCCCTTCCGTTCCCTCTACACCTACCGAGATTACGCCACCTCCTCCCTCTCCTCACTCTCCTCCAATGTGTCCACCTACCGCGATATCTCCTTCTTCTCTGCGGTCACCTCTCTCTACTCCCGGGCCAACTCTCTCCTCTACGGATGCACCGGAAACTGAGGAACATGCCGACCTGGATATTCCCATTGCTCTTCACAAAGGGGTGCGGACGTGTACTCAACACCCGCTAGATGCTGTTGTTTCATATGATCGTCCAACTCCTTCTCGCATGAACTTTTCCTTGGCTATCTCTGCCACTGCCACTCCCCGCACTTACATGGAGGCTCTTACTATTCCTCATTGGAAGACCGCCATGGATGAGGAAATTACTACCCTCACTGAAAGGGGTATATGGACCCTTGTTCCTCCCCCTTTGGGCAGTGATGTGGTTGGCTGTCGATGAGTATTCGTTGTGAAGTTCTTCCCGGACGGCAGCGTGGATCGATACAAGGCCCGCTTAGTCGCCAAAGGCTTCACTCAGACTTATGGGGTTGATTACTTTGACACCTTCTCTCTCATTGCTCGTCTCAGCACCATTCGAGTTCTTCTCTCTGTGGCTGTCAACATGAATTTTCCCATTTCTCAGCTGGATGTCAAGAATGTCTTTCTCTATGGTGACCTTCAGGAAGCTGTATACATGGAGCAACCTCCTGTGTATGTTGCTCAGGGGGAGACACGAGTATGTCATCTGAAGAAGGCCATCTATGGCTTAAAGCAAAGCCCTCGGGCTTGGTTTGACAAGTTCAGCGGTATTGTTGCGGCCATTGGTTTTGCACGAAGTTCAACCAATCACTCTTTATTCATTCACAAAACCTCCTCTGGTATGGTGGTTCTTGCTGTATATGTGGATGATATTCTTCTGACTGGCGACGACCAGGCTGGGGTAGCTTTGACAAAGAAACACCTCCGGCAACACCTGGTCACTAAGGATATGGGCTATCCTAAATACTTTCTAGGGATTGAGATTTCTCGGAAACCCAACTCTTTAGTTCTCTCCCAACGGAAGTATGCTCTTGATTTGCTAAAAGAGGCAGGGTTGACTGGTGCTAAACCTGTCAGATGTCCCATGGCTAACTATTAGGGAAGATAAAACTTGTACAGATGATTCACCTCCTCTATCTGATTCTTCAAGGTACCGGCGCCTGGTGGGCAAACTAATTTATCTCATAGTGACCAGACCCGACATCTCCTATGTTGTAGGCAAGGTTAGCCAATTCATGCAAGCTCCTAGGGAGTGTCATCTACAGTCTGCCCTGAGGATATTGGAGTATGTTAAAGCAGCTCCAGGGAAAGGACTCCTTTTTTAGAAGAATGGTCACTTGAGGGTTGAAGCGTACTCAGATTCAAGCTATGCTGATGATAAAGGAGACCGCAAGTCAACATCGGGTTTTTGCACATTTGTTGGAGGAAATCTTGTGAGCTGGAAGAGCAAGAAATAGTCTGTGGTCCCCATGTCTAGTGCAGAGGCGGAATATCGTAGTATGATATCGACCACATGTGAGTTAAAGTGGTTACGGGCTCTCATGCTTAACCTAGGAGAGGTCTACACCTATCCTCTTCCTATGTTCTGTGATAACAAGGCTGCTATATACATTTCCAAAAATCCGATTTTTTATGAGAGAACAAAAAACATAGAGGTCGACTGTCACTTTATTCGAGAAGAGATTTTGAAGAAATAGATTTGTACTCCGTTATTCACTTCTGACAACGAGTTGTCAGATGTCTTCACCAAGCCGGTGTCCGCTTCTGTGTTTCTTATTTGCGACAAGCAGGGCATGATTGATATCTATGCTCCAGCTTGAGGGGGAGTGTTGAGATCGAGCGGTCTGTCGGTTGAGACCGGGCGGTCTGGCGGCTTGTTCTAGCAGTTTGGTAGCCGGGTTGGAGACCGGGCGGTCTGGCGGTTTGTCTGACGGTCTGAGCGGTCTGGCGACTTGACTATGCCGACTTGGGGATATTGGCCCATGTCTTCCTCATTGTTGTGGTCGTGCGGTTAGTCTAACCGTGCGGTTTGTGTGGCTTATGCGGCTTGTATAATTTCATGTTCTTGTAATTATTAGTCTCATATTGCTTATTTGTAATCTCTCTTCTGTCCTCCATTCTATAAAAGGGAGGTCATACCTTTGTAATATATACCTTTTTGGATAACAAAAGTTTTGTTACACCAATTTTTGGTCTCTGGTTTTTTGTTCGCACAGGTGATAACCATAGAGTCTGCTTATGGAAAACTGTCTTGAGGAGATGGGGGACTGAGCTCTTATCCGCCGAGCTTGCGCCTGAGTTTGGTTAGTTGTTGTACTTGGTCATAATTTGTAACAAGTCTAGGTTGATCGCAGAGTCCGCAATGTCCGTTGGTTGACCAGGCGGTTTGTGCCTGTTGGTCGTGGACTTATTGTTGCGGGCTGGTGCATTGTTTGCAAGCTGTGCGGGCTGTTGTTGTGTCCGCTACAGCGTGCGGACTGGTGCGGTGTCCGCCGGGTTGCGGACTGGCTTCTTGCCTTGGTGCCTGGCGGATTGTCTGGTGTCCGGCCTTGTCCTTACGGACTGGGCGGACTGCTTGGTGCTAGCTGCGAGCTGGGGTGGTGTCTTTATCCACTAGGGCGGTGACCACACTCCTCTCTGCGCCTATAAATAGGACCCCTCATCACATCAACAGTAACTGAGGAACAGTAAGTTGACCGTGAGTTAATTGATGCGGCCTCGGTTTTCTTGTCCGCGCGGATTGAGAAGGTTTAACTGGTTGCTGTTTGCAGGTTGTGCGACTAGCACTGAGAAGTCAGGAGTGTGGTTCTGATTGCGGCCAGGGATCAATGGAGCTTGCGATTATCAATTAGTGGTTTGTAGTAGGTCGCATTTTCGGCCATCCAATCTTCTCTTCTTCAGCAATTTCCAGTTCAATAATATGTCCGTCGGTCTCGGCGGACTAGGCGATCCGTTCTTTCAGTTCGGCAGCGGCTTGCAGAGCGGTCGTTCAGCAGAATAACGGGTTGTTCGCAGACTTTACGGACTCCGTAGATCAATGGTGCAGTAGCGGCTTGGCGGTCTCAGCAGACTTGGCGAACTTGGCAGACTCGGCGGTCTCTGAGGTAGTCCGCCCGGCTTAAAGTTCTTGTTTGCTTATTTTCTTCTCCTTTGTACCCTGAGAAATCATGTCTCGTCATGCATGTCTTGTCTTGTAATGAAGATAGTTGATTATACAAGACTTGTGATTGCCTTCTGCTGTCTCTGATTTACTTAGCTCAGTTTATGGTTTGAGTGTTCCTGCGTCTAGTTCCCATTTTCCGCTTGATTAAGTTGTGAGCTTGATAGCTCTGGAAGTTTTTTACTTGGTATCAGAGCTATCTCCTGATCATCTTGTGAAATTTCAATATGGTATCAGAGGGAACAGTGGCTTGAGCAGTGATCAACCTCAGTTGTGCTCGATGCTTCTGGAAGCTGTTAGATCAATGGTTGTTGCAATGGAAGGAGCTTTCGTAAGGGGTCTTGGTATTGAACTTCTTACAACGACTAACTTTAAGAAGAGGAAGTCGTGTATGAAGAGATATCTTCTGGGTGAGGAGTTGTTTGAAGTTGTTGGTGGCGACGACAAGTAATAAGTGACTACTGCAACCGGTACTGCTGAACAGGTGAGAGCTTGGAGGAAGACCAATGCAAAGGCAGAGTTTGCTCTCAAGCGAGCTGTCTCATCTGAGCTCTTTGATCAAATCCTAGGATGTGAGTCTGCTGTTGAGATTTGGACATCCTTTGATGGACTGTTCAACAGGAAGAATGTAGCGCGACTACAGTTCTTAGAGAATGAGCTGGCTAAAGCAACTGAAAGAGATCTACCCATCTTAAAGTTCTTTCTTAAGATGAAGAACCTGTGCACTGAGATATCAGCATTGGATCCTGATGAGCCCATTTCCGAAGCTAAGTTGAAGAGGCACATAATCCATGGTTTGTGGAAGGAATATGTGGTCTTTGTGACTTCTATTCAAGGATGGGCGACTCAGCTATCCTTGCTGGAGCTGGAGAATCTACTGGCATCACAGGAGAGCCTAGCTAGGCAGATGGCCGGGGTGACTATCTCTAAAGGAGGTAGTGAGGCTCTCTTCACTGATAAGAAGAAGAAGACTGCTGCTGCGGATGGGCCTTCAAATTCCTGTCAACAAGAGAGGAGCGCTGCTCCTAAGAAGAACTGGAAGAAGTAGTTGAAGTGTTACATGTGTAATCAGCCGAGTCACTTCAAGGGTGACTGCAAGGTCAAGCTGCAGCCTGGTCATGTTGCAGATAAGGAGGGAGCTGGTTCTAGTACTAAGGAGGCCGGGTGGGGAGGAGCTTTTCTGACGAGCACGTGTGTTCGTGCTCTTTCTACTGTCGACTACCAAGATGACTGGATAGTTGACTCGGGGTGTGGTCATCACCTCACTGGAGACGAGTCAAAGTTCTCATCGCTGCAAGCATTCTTAGGTAATGAAGTTATCATAACAGCTGATGATTTTATTCATACTATAGAGAAGGAGGGTGTAGTGTCTTTGGATAGTGCTCAGGGTCCACTCACGTTAAGGAGTGTGTATCGCGTACATGACATGAAGAAAAACCTCTTCTCTGTGACCAATGTGGTTGATGCAGGCTATCACGTTCTGTTTAGTCCAACAGAAGTGAAATTTCTCCGCAATGTATCAACGGTAAAGGTTGATGTTACTCATGTAGGGAGAAGAGTTAGAGACTTGTTTGTTTTATCAACAAGCTCTTATGTTGATCGGATGAGGGACAATGATAGCGCTGCTATCTGGCATGAAAGGCTAGGGCATGTTGGGATTGATACGCTGAAAGCTATGGCGATGAGGAGTCTTGTGAAAGGATTTCCAAAGCAGTCATCCTACGAAGATGGCCATGTTTGCGCGAGGTATCAGTTCGGAAAGGCTCATCACCTTCCGTTTGATAAGTCACAAACAATGAGCAAAGCACCATTAGAGTGTATCCATGGTGATCAGATGGGGTCAACTATCACTGCTAGTCTTGGAGGCAGCAGATACATATTGGTGCTGATTGATGATTACGCAAGATACACTTGGTTGTATTTCATGAAGGAGAAGTCAGATGCCTTCCGGTTGTTTGTGGAGTTCAAGGAGCTGGTGGAGGGCCGACTTGGCCTGCGGATCAAGAAGTTTAGATCGGACAACGGTTGTGAGTTTGTTTCATCCGAGTTCTCTTCTGTAGGAAGCACGAGATCCAAAGAGAGCTTACTTGTGCTCATACTCCACAACAAAATGGAGTGGCGGAGAGGAAGATCCGTCATTTGGCGGAAACCTGCGAGTGATGGCTTTATGCAAAGGGCCTTCCCAGGTCCTTTTGGGCGGAAGGAATGACCTGCGCAACTTATGTCATCAATCAGATGTCTCTGAGTCTGATCAACATAAAGTCTCCTCATGAACTGATGTTCAAGGAGAAGCCCAGTATTAAACACCTTCAGGTGTTTGGATCAACCTGCTACGTACACGTCCCGGATGCTCTGAGGACCAAGCTTGATGCAAAGGCGAGGAAGCTTGTCTTTGTGGGCTACGATGAGCAGAAGAAGGGATGGAAGTGCATGGATCATGCGACAAGGAAGTTAGTTGTATCAAGGGACGTTGTCATTGATGAACTGACATCGTATGGAGGTGGCTCTGTTGTGCTGCAAGAGAGCAGGGTTGATGAAGGGTAGAAGGAGGCTACTGAAGTTCTTCAGGTGGAGCTTCCTGTGTCACCAAGAGCTCCAAGTGTTTCAAGCTCTGGGGCAGAGGCTTCTAGTTCAGGAAGAAGGAGGAGCGACGCTCCAAGTGTGCCCGGGAATGGAGCTGATTCTGAAGAAGCAGTAGAGGTGGTGAGCAAGGAGCAGACTCTTCGGAGACGAAGAGGACCATCAAGCCACCAGCTCGTTATTGCGAAGGAAACACGGTGAGCTTTGTCTCTTATTTCTTCGTAGGCCCCCTGGATGAGCGAGAGCCTTCTAGCTTTAATGAAGCCACTGGAGTCAAGGAGTGGGAAGATGTCATGGATGAGGAGATGACTATTCTCAAGAAGAATGAGACCTGTGACCTTGTGCCCAAGGTTAATGGCGTTACTCCTGTGACTTGCAAGTGGGTATATAAGCTGAAGAAGAAGGCGGATGGAAGCATCGAGCGGTACAAGTCGTGCCTTGTAGCTCAAGGGTTTTCATAATAGTACAGAGAAGACTATGAGGAGACGTTTAGTCCCGTGGCAAAGATGACTTCAGTACGGGTGGTGATGGCCTTGACGGCTTATCAGGACTGGAAGATGTGGCAGCTAGACGTGAAGAACGCTTTTTTTACGGGGAAATTGATAAAGACATCTTCATAGATCAACCACTGGGGTATGTTTCTGAAGAACATCCGGACTACGTCTGTAAGCTCCGGAAAGACCTCTATGGTTTGAAGCAGGCTCCTCGAGCATGGTATGCGAAGATTGCAGAATACCTCCAGTTCTGCGGTTATCTTGCTTCAAATTCAGACTCGAGCTTCTTCGTCAAGAAGAAGGAGGCTTCTGGTCTTGATGCTATTGTACGTAGATGACATGATCATCACGGGGAACTCCAAGGAGGAGGTAGCTAGGCTCAGGGAAGAGCTAGCTATAATATTCTAGATGAAGGACTTGGGTGAGCTCCACCACTTCCTTGGACTCGAAGTGGAGAGGAAAGAGAGCGGCATACTCGTGTCCCAGAAGGGCTATGTAGAACGGATCATTCAGCGATTTGGCATGCAGGAAGGGAAGAGTAGCTCTACTCCTTTTTATTCGCCCATCAAACTTCGACGAGATAAGGGGAGGATTCTTCCAAATCCTTTGGTGTTTCGGGCTCTGGTTGGGAGTCTTATCTACTTGACGATTACAAGGCCAGACATTGCTTATGCGGTTGACCGAGTAAGTCGGTATGTGGCGGAACCTAGGAAGCCTCATCTCATGGAAGCAAGGAACATTCTGAAGTATGTGAAGGCCACTTCTGATATGGGTTTCCTTTATAGAAGAGGCACTTGTTTTACTCTTCAAGGATACTCGAATGTTGATTATGGGGGAGATTTAGACGACTGGAAGTCAACATTCGATTATGTATTCACATATGGATCAGCTAGTATCTCTTGGTGTAGCAAGAAGCAAGACTCGGTGTCTGTCTCTACTACGGAAGCAAAGTATAAGGCTTTGACCTTGGCAGCTCGGGAAGCCATCTGGCTCAGGAGACTAGTAGAGGACGTCTATGATGAAGTGCGCAGTCCAACTCTATTGTGTGGTGACAATGAAAGTGCACTGAAACTAGTGAATAATCCAGTTTGTCACGCACATACCAAACATATAGAGATTGAACACCACTTCATTCGGGAGAAGGAGTTGGAGGGATCTCTTATGGTCGAGCATGTGTGGAGTGAGGACAACATCATGGACATCTTCACGAAGCCATTGCTGAAGGTGCCCTTTACTCAATTACGGGGGCTGCTGGGCTTGGTCACCACTTCTCACTTCAAGGGAGAGTGTTAAAAATTGTTAAGTGAAAGTGAGGGTTGATCAAGCATATTGCGCGACCTGGGCGGACTGTCTGGCAGACTGGTGTTGCGGCCTGGGCGGTCTGAGAGTGCGGTCTGGTGATGGCGACCAGCTTGATCAACTTGTTCTGATGTTGGCTATTCCTTGAAGTAACCAGACGGATAAATGGTATATCCGTGGGGAATGGCAGACTCCTTTTAAGGTCGCAGAGTCCTCTTGTGGCAGACTGCGTATGGAGATCGCAAGATCAGCTTCGGTTGTTTCCCTTGCTCTGGTGGAGCGGTTAGGCGATAACTACAGAGTCCGCTTGTGGCGGATTATCTTGGGGAGCTGGTTGACTGAGCTCTTGTCCCCCGAGCTCGCGCCTGAGTTTGGTTGGTTGCTGGACTTGGGTCACAATTTGTAACAAGTCCAGGTTGATCGCAGAGTCCGCAATGTCCACTAGTTGACCGAGCGATTTGTGCTTATTGGTCGTGGACTTATTGTTGCGGGCTGGTGCGTTGTTCGCGGGCTGTGCGGGCTGTTGTTGTGTCCGCTACAACGTGCGGACTGGTGCGGTGTCCGCCGGGTTGCGGACTGGCTTCTTGCCTTGGTGCCTGGCGGATTGTCTGGTGTCCGGCCTTGTCCTTGCGGACTGGGCGGACTGCTTGGTGCTAGCTGCGAGCTGGGGCTGTGTCTCTATCCACTAGGGCGGTGACCACACTCCTCTCCACGCCTATAAATAGGACCCCCCGTCACATCAACAGTAACTGAGGAACAATGAGTTAAGCGTGGGTTAATTGCTGTGGCCTCGGTTTTCTTGTCCGCGCGGATTGAGAAGGTTTAACTGGTTGCTGTTTGTAGGTTGTGTGGCTAGCACTGAGAAGCCAGGAGTTTAGTTCTGACTGCGGTCAGGGATCAGTGAAGCTTGCGGTTATCAATCAGCGGTTTGCAGCTGGTCACATTTGCGGCCAGCCAGTCTTCTCTCCTTCAGCAATTTCCAGTTCAATAACCTTTCCGTCGGTCTCGACGGACTAGACAGTCTGTTCTTTAAGTTAAGCGGCGGCTTGCAGAGCGGTCATTTAGCAGAATAACGGGTTGTCCGCGGACTTCGCAGACTCTGTGGATCAGTGGTGAAGTAGCAGCTTGGTGGTCTCAGCGGACTCGGCGGTCTCTAAGGCAGTCCGTCCGGCTTAAAGTTCTTGTTTGATTATTTGCTTCTCCTTTGTAATTTGCGAAATCATGTCTTGCCATATATGTCTTGCCTTATAATGAAGATAGTTGATTATACAAGACTTGTGATTGCCTTATATTGTCTCTGATTTACTTAGCTCAGTTTATGATTGGAGTGTTCCTGCACCTTGTTCCCGTTTTTCGCTTGATCAAGTTGTCAACTTGATAGCTCTGGAAGTTTTTACTCAGTATCAGAGCTATCTCCTGATCATCTTGTGAAATTTCAACAAAAAGTTCCAAACAAGTCAACAAATTATAAAACTACCCAAAATGTGAAATAAAACACTAAATGCAATAATAAATCAAAACACATCTCAATAAACCCCAAATACATATACCCATAAATTATGAAGGGGGAAGTGGAATCGTCTTTAGTTGATAAGGACAGTGGAAACATCTCAACAATGCCGGATTTTAGGTTGAATTATTTTTTGTAGCCATGACAGGAAGACAATTGTTGTGAGGCCACCAACTGTTACAGGTATTAATCACTTTATTATCCACATCAAAGCGGTGACATAAAATTTGGCACGACGCAAATAATAGGTAGTACGTAATTCCAAGTTATATTTCAATTAATTCGAGCTGTGCAAATTATTAAAAAAAAGCTTAAGCAATTAATTGCAATGAGGTGTAGAACCGGGACAGATGTGACTCACACACATAAAGTGCAGGTGTGTCACCTAGAGGGAAAGAGGCTTAAGTGGCAGTCGTACATTGCATGCAACCCCAAACTAATAACTTCATTCCCCCTCCTAGTTCAAGCGAGACCAAGCTCTAGGTGACGGAAGCCGATCGATGTCCTACCTTCAGAGAGTCCCAAATCAACTCCGTTTTTTGCTATTTCTTCTTCTTTAGAGAGGTAATCCCATCCTTTCTACTCCTCTTCCTTCTTATGTTAATATTTGCATGAATTAAGTATTTAAGTAGGACCAAAATTCTAGGGTTAGATTTTTGAGGTTTCTTTCATTTCTTTTCTTCTAAAAATTTTCTGAAATGGATTGTTACGCCCATATTGATGTTAGTCCATGATTTCAAGCAATTTCAATGAAACTTTATTTGAAGTAATGTAGAATTCAAAATTCCTAAGTGTTCCTAATGTTGGAAAAAGACTCCTAGTGAAAACCCCTTGTTTAACATTAGGGCAACCAACACCTAGTCCACTTAAGACTTCTTTGACCTAATTTGGTCAAGTGGAACCTATATGTCTAGACGATTTGTGATGTGATAGACAATTAGTGTATACAATATGAAAGCGTCAATTGGATGTTTAGAGGGCTACCTTGAAGTAAATAAGATTGATAATAATATAGGTCTTGGCATCCGAAGGAGACGGGAGACACAATAACGATCCTAGGAGGGACAAAGGAAAAGAAAAGGTTGTGGTTAGTTCTTATCCCTTATGTTCAGTCATTCATTATTTTTATAAACTGGTGTCACTATTATTATAGTTACTAAACTTGTTTTACGATTGAGATATTTACATTAAAAAGAAAGGAGTCCAATTTATAATGTGAAATAATGACTCAATAAAAACAAAAGTGAAAAATACAATTGATTAGGTTCATTATAAATAAAAGCGAATGCCTAAAAATGACATATTAAAGAGAACAATAAAAATGATGCTTCAATGAAATGAGTTATGTTAAGGATGAAACCAACTAATGGAGGTGTGATGAATGTCCTCCCAACATAAAACTAAATAAAAGTAAACATGTGAATATAAAATGGCACGCAAATGATTTATATGAGTGCAAATAAGAAAAAAAACACAGATAAATAAATAAAAGCGTGCTATATAAATAAAGGAATAAATGAAATAATAATGTATCATTAACATTCCCAATAAAGAAAATAACAAGTGATGAAGTACCCAACATTGAATAAAAGAATGAGTGACACAAAAGAATATGTAAATAATACTAAATGAATACAACTGTATGTATAGAAAAGAAAATACTAAGAAAAAAGTGAACGAGAGATGCTGAGATAAAAAGACAATAAGAAGTTTGAATTATAAAGAGAAAAATAAGAATTTGCTTTGTCCTTTGACTAATTTGAAGATGTAACTAAAATAGGGCAAGGAGGAGGCTACTCTCACCAATTCTAGCAGACCCCTTTTGCGGCAAGACTAGAAGTACAAGTTGTGGATATATGTATTCACATTAGTTTTTGATGTCCTGGATATGCATAGAGCTGGGTGCCGAGACCCCGACTGCCCGCATGAGAAGTTCTGGTTCTTCGATCTTCAAGTAGAGTCAGATTCCTTATAGCATAGTTTTTGCTATGATGCCCATGCACATGTGTACATTATGTAGATTTGTAGTTAGTTATTACACGTGGCACAGTTTTGTGATAAACCCTCTTTTTGTATGAATAAATGCTGAAATATCTTTTATACTGTATCATTTTAAAGCAAAAAATATTTTATTCATCCTACACTTTTTTTTACTCTGTCATGAATTTATGATCGCTGGATATTTCTACCTGACGCCTCTAATGATTAAATGATGAAAGATAATTGTTATAGATAAATTATGATGGTAGCCTAAATAAAGGGGTTGTTACAATTGCCACACTGCATCTCCAACCTGCCACATTTAGAAGCCCTCCCATGCATAACGTAACAACCATAATTATGTAATGATCCTTCCATTACATTAATTCATACTCTAATACCTTGGATTTGAAGCACTTTCCCAAATCAAAGATTCTGAAATTCATGCACATAGTAACCACACTCAATAACAGGCAACTCATTAAGTATCACATATGTAGTTACTAGGGTTGTGAATAAAATTGCAAGTGAATAATATATTGTAATGCAAATATAATTATTTGGGTTGTGAATATAATTTGGATGTGAAGAGCCAATATTGGCGCGCTTATAACATTACACTAAAATAAATGGGTATTTAAAAATTTTGCAATTTATTTCAACTTTCTGATTTACTTGCTAAACCCAGCCCCACTATCATTCCCCAGTTTTTTAATCCCTCTCATCCCGATCTCATAGATCTCATTGGCATCCCAATCCCTCTCCTCATTGACAAGGCTTCGATTTCTTTACCACGCCAGAACCTCCTAACTGGTCCACTCTGATTTTTATTCTACGATCACTTTGATTTTTATTCTACGATCACTTTCCCATTCCATTTATTTTTCTATGCCTGACATTCTCGCCAGATCATTCTTGGTCAAATCCCATTGAGCTTTAGTGTCAAGGCTTCTAAATGATTGACCACTACTCCCTCTCTAATCCTAATTCCTATAAAGTTTAATCTCAATGGGAAAACCTTTTTCTACATAGGATTTGGTTAAATTTTGTGCTTAGTAATCAACATAAAGTTTATTGTTATGATCAAGTTCTAAATTATTTAAGTTTTTTTTAATGTTACTATTGGTTTGACTTGAACAACTAACATAATATTTATTTTGATGAATGTGGTTTTATTTCTGATGCGTGAATTATTTTACTTTTACTATATAATTGTTATTATTAACTTTATAATATAAAAATTTTTGCTGATATAGTTGAGCTTTGTATTGAATTTTGATGCATGTCCATTTTGAGACTTCTTGAATAATTCTTACTTTAAATATGCGGTATTGCATTATTTTCTTTGCTTTGACCCAACAAAGGTGTAGGATCAAGCACATACCCAACTGCCTCAAATGCTTGAACTTATGGAAATGGTTCTACTATTTCTTTTGAGTAAACTGCACAACGTTCCACTGGACAAGTGAGGGACACTGACACCCCAAAAATCCTCCCAACATACAACATGACCCACCATCACTCGGCTGCCACTTGACCAGCCAAACCCACACAGGTTGATGGGTGAATTGAATTGCGAGAGATAACACAGCTAAAGAAGCTCCCCAATATTAATCTATGGTCCTATCTCTAATGCCACTTTTAGGATCAAGGAACTAGCCTGCATCTTTTACTCCTAGAGGCTCTCAAAGCCACATCGAGTCTTTATGTAGCACTTCACCTATAAATATTATATAATATGGGTCTGGGTGGGCCCCCACAACATATAACCTTCAGTGGTAGAATGTTATAAATAGGTATACAAAAATAAAATCCATCCAACACAAAGCCTAGTGGATGGAAAATTCTTGGGTACTACCACTGTGAAGTACATGAGCTTTTACCCTTGATTCCAACATATATACTTGAATAATATAATAGATAGATAATGGTCATTGGAATTGTATTAAAATATATTATCGTCTTACCTTGTTTATGATACGTAATGTGATTATATTTTGATGGTTTATTAGACTTATACACATGCTTATGGTATAGTGGGTGATACTCAGTTGCATTTATTTTGTATATTAGGCCCTTTACTTTTATGCTCATCCTAGAGATGTGGATGTTGCTTGTGACATATAGATTAGTGCTTTATATGCATGTTTATATGTTTTCAGGTTTTATGCAAAGTGCTGACTTACACGGTGATGTGGTTCCTTGGGGTCAGCAAGGACGATCGGGTGGAGGGGAGTTGTTCTATACATGGTTTGTGATCATCTTATAGCTGACCCATATTTTTTGGCTCATGTGATTTGGGTTGCATTGCATGTTTTGGAGGTGAATGGTTGCTAGCTTGCTAGAAATGCATCATGAAGTGTTCTCCCCTCCTCCTAAGTTGTGCTTTTCCTTGTTTTTGTTCTATCATGTGAGCCGAAGTTTCTTATTTTTTGCATTGTGATATAAAGGCCATAAGGCCAAGGTATTTGATAATTCTTTGTAGTTAGTGAACACACTTGCTTATAGTAATTCTTCCATTGTGGTTTCATACTTTGCAATGGAAATTTTTATGTGATAGTCTATTTTACGTGGTTATGATCCTCCACTTGTCGTGGTTATATGTCGTGGGGTCTAATTAGACTCATAGTACATGACCATTACATGTGAGGTGTTACAATTTGATTACAAGTCTCATAAAGAATAATAAAAGTACAGTTGGGAGAAATTAAGGATGAAGTGATGTGGATGAGTTATGACACTTACTATTATTGAGTGGGAGTCAGGACATATATCTTGAGGTGCCTTTAGAGGGGGTGGTGAATAAGGGCTCTTTTAATTTTTTGTAACAAAATTAGATCGTAGGCAAAGTAATAGAGAGACTTAAGTAAATTTTCTCAAAAACAAAAATATTATACAAATATTTAGAAATTTGAGGATAAATGAAATGATGATTTTATTTACAAGTGATGAAAAACATAAACAATGATTTCAATAAATCTTGAAATCGAGGCTACAAAGGAATATCTTCTTTTTTGAATTCATTGGTCCTTCTCCCAAGGACCGATCGGCTATAGCCTATCTCTCCCTAGATACAACCTCTAGACTCTCCCTAGATCTTTCCACGATCTAGTCGCTGCACACAAGACAGTGAATTCCCCCTAAACCACATAAAGGCCGAGTTATCACTCACAAGACGATGAGTTCTTTATTATTTACAATGAATAATGAAAAGATTACAAAAAAGAAAACTGAAATTAAAACTCCCTCTAGTCTTGAGCGCTGAAGAAGATGATGAAGTCTTGCGAAGATCGCTAGAGTTGAAGTACACGAACTGTCTCTTCCTCGCCCTTGAACTTTCTTGGGTACTTGTGAGTTTTCCTGGTTTCGGAGTTATTTGGCTGAGAGTGCACGAGAATGAAGTCTTTAGGAGGTGTTCAAAAGGAATATTTTGAAGTCCAACTTTTTATACAAAATGTTGCTACCACTGGCAGTATCTCGATACCGCGGGCGGTATTACCTTATGTTGCCACGTGCACCACACTATGTTGATTGTGCCGAGAGGATGGTGGACGTGCTCGATCGTGGGGCTACCACTGGCGATATCTCGATGTCATCCGACAGTATCTTAAAGTTATGCGCACTGTGGCTGGTTCATGTGAGATCATGGCTGATGTCATCGATGCTACTGCTGGCAGTTGCTCACTGACACAGACGGTGCTGAAACTTTTGTACTTTGCACTATTTCCTCCAAAATTAATCCATAGGATAATTATATATGTGATATATGCACACCATAAACAAACTATGATCAAATACATTCGAGATTTGTTATTCTCAAACCAGGGAATGCGGAACGCATGCTCCAACACTAAACTATTGACATCTTCAAGTGTACTCTGAATTAGATTTTCATATTCCGATCTTCAATCCCCATAGCCCCAACCTAAATTTCAGAGACAAATTTATTTCTTCATTTATTGGAATTTTAACATCTCATTTTGAACTAGACCCCATTTGGGTGGCATGTGTCATTTTGGGTTGTCTTGAACAATGTAGTAGGCCTAGGACCATAAGGTGATAAAGAGCGAGTCACTATTATCAAAATTTACTTGAGTAGTCAACATCAAAGCTAAAGTCAAAATTAGCCCATAATAGGTTAAACTTGCCTAATTAGGCCCAATTAAACCTTAATCGATCAAATTGATCTCACCATAACTCAATAAACACCATAATGGGTTAATAGGATCATGATATAAGTGGCTTTACCATATTATCAATTTTGACTTAGTCAACATAATGTCAACCTTACTCAATTAGCCTAATTAGGTGCAATTATATTTCAATTGATCAAATTGAACACACTAAGACTTATTAATCATGATGAAGAATCAATAGGGGTCATGATCAACATGATTGGGCTAGCCACATCATCAATTTTGACAAAAGTCAACTCTTGATCCACATATCATATTTATCCCAATTAAACCCAATTGGTCCTCCCTACATCAAATCGGGCACACCATGACTTAACATATTTCATGGGGTGACATTTAACTCATAACCATCATGTGGATCAATCTACGTCATCAATTTGACCAAAGTCAACTAAGAAGTCAATTTTGGTCATATAAGCCCCAAATTGAATTCCAAGAACCCAAACCTAATTTTAATGAGCCAGGAATTCTCCCATCTTGGCAAGAGGAGGCCGCTTGGCAGCTTGGAGGAGAAAATAAGGAAAGGCAAGCCCCCCTAATGGCAATTCCTTATTCATCCTTCCATTTTCCCATTTCGGGTTTCCATTAACTTCCCCGTACCTCAAGCAGCAGAGCCAAACATTCTCCTAAAGAAATCGAGCCCTGAATGGCAGTTTGGAGGATGACCATCAAAACAACAACCAAGCTTGCCACCATGAAGGTTTTCCCGTCCATCAACTTCAATCAAGTGTGTTTCCTCCCCTCTCCTCTAATGCTAGTCTCTTAGTTATAATTAGGAAAAGAACAAAGCTCAATTGAGCTCAATTCCATGGAGATAAATGGAGAAAATCATGAAAATGCCTATGTTAGAACTCTGGATTTAGGGCATCATATGCTTTGAAACAAGTCCTAATCAACTCCAATGCACTCCTCAAAACAGAGATATAGGAATTGATTTCATGATGAATGATGGTCTGTAGAGGGAGTATTGAAGGAAATAATGTCAGACTAATCAAATAACCGCTGTCGGATCTGCTTCCAGATTTGTGCAGATCTGCTATCTGCAGACCAAAAGTAAAACTAAGCTTAACTCCTAATCTTTCATACTTATTCAGTTTGATTCAAGCCCATTTTGAGGCATGATCTAGTCTAATCCAGACCTTAAAATCAAAATGAAAGTTGTAGCCCTCAGTCTTATCTTTCCATGATTGGGTGTCACAAAATCTATAGTGGACTGTATCTCCATAGATACCCTTTTTAAAATGATGTCACTCAAACCTTAGCAACATCATATTTTGTGTATATTTCTTAGACTATTAATTTGATGCTTACCAAATTTGTTATATAAGTGCTTGTTGACATTATAAACACCTCTACTAAGTTTGAGAATTTTTCGAAATGATTTTTCTATAGCTTTGTGAATAATTTTATTTTAATTAAATGTGACATATATAATGATTTTGATGTCCTATGGGGCTCAAATTATGTTGCATGCATGCAATATTATTCACATCCATTGGTAGAAATTTTAAAGGATTTTGAAGTAATTATAACATAATATGACCTGAAATTAGAAGGCATGTTACATTAGGCTATAGTTAGTGTTACACATAAATTTGGAAACATGCATGTTGAATAACTTTATGATCCTTGACTGAAATGAATTGAAATTTGGTACAATGGTGTATTTGGACATGTCAAGGGATTCCAAAATTTTTGGGAATATTTGGGGTGTTATTTTCTAAAGTTTTGGAAAATATTTCATTTTCATTAAATGAAATTTTTTGAGAGTTTTTTGTTGTCATTATATAAAATTATGCAGGGCACCTTTATTATGACATGAAGGACCTCTGGCATGAGTCTCATGAAATTTAGGAGGGATTTGTTCATTGTGCAAACTATATGAAAAGTGTTATCCTAGGTTTGATTAATGTTACATAAACCATATGGAAATCTTGGAAGTTGAATAATTCTCTGAATAATGCTCCAAATTATTTAAAAATTTGATGGTAGATGTAATTGAGCAAGAGGATAAGTTACAAAAATTTGTAGAATTTTTGGAGCAAATGTTTTAAAAGTTTATATAATGATTTCAAAATCATTAAAGGTCCTTTCGTTTGCACGGAATTGGAATTGAATATTGGTGAATATTGTGGAATTAAATATTGATGACTAATTCCAATTCAAGCGTTCGCCTAATAAATAATATTGTTGAATATTATGTAATTGATCAATTATTTTATTTGTTTGTTAAATAAAATTCAATATAAGAATTGAAAAATATTATGAAAAAAGTAATATAAACAAATGTGCGTTATGACTGCACACTTTTGCTTGGGAGCGATTTTTTTGTCCGGACGCGAGTTTTTTCGCCCGGACGCGAGTTTTTCGCCTGAATGTGATTTTTTCGGCCGCACGCGATTTTTTTTTGCCTAAGCTAGATTTTTTTCGCCCGCCCGTGATTTTTTCTCACGGGCTTGATTTTTTAATGTGGCCGCGAGTTTTTTGCCCGGTTGCATTTTTTTTCGCCCGGACGCGATTTTTTCGCTCGGGCCCATTTTTGTTGCCGGCGAAAAATGCGCGCCTCAGCAAAAAATGCGATCATGGGTGAAAAACGCGCACCCGTGCGATAACACACGCTCTCGGGCAAAAATCCCGCGCTTAGCTTAAAAATATGTCTTGGCCAGAATTGTCCAATTCTTATATAGATTGGAAAGAATTGTTTTTAGTTCAAAATAAATTCCATGGAATTCATTAAAATTCAAATTCCAACATCATGCGTGCAAACGAACGACGGAATTGGAATGAGATCTTCAATTCCAATTTTAGGAGCTCAATTCCGTGCAAACAAATAGACCATAAAGGTGATATTACCTCGATTTTCTGAATTTTAATGTTGCCAAAATTTTTATGGTATGTCCTTTATGATGTTAGTAGTCTATGATTAAATTTTCATTGGACTTGGATGTGATTGATCACTTATTTCAATACATGATTATTGTCACTACATGAGATTAAATGCGTGACAGGAACTTTGGGAAAATTTTGTAAATTGGATAACTCTTTTAATATTGCTCCAAATGATCTAAAAATTGGAAGATAACTGTAATTGAACCTTAGGATTGGCAACAAAAAATTTTAGAATTTTTGGAGTAAATTTTTCTTAATTTTTTATGAATATTTCAAAATCATCACATGTGACTCAACTCTACTAGTAGTGGTGGTCAGATGTAGTTTAAAGGATACGAGTATATCCTAGTGTGTTATGATATATACTTAGGGTTGTGGTCTTGTGGGCCAGCTTAGATGGTGTTTTGGTGATTCTTTCCCGATGACCCTTCCCTTAGTTATAAGGCTCTGCTGGTTTAGTCGAGCAAAGAGTACATGATTTTTTGTTAGATTTGGCATCGAGCCATACATAAGGCTTAGGTCTGGTAGTGTGCATACTCACCTAGTAGTGTAGAAGACCATTCCACTGCCACCATCTGGCCACGACGGGAGGTACTTGAGAGATTAACTACCCTTGAAAAGTGGGGATTAAGTTTTATGACAACATAGAGTTGAGTGTGAATCATGGGTGAGTCATCATACACTGCATTACATTGCATTACACTGTTTAAAGACCCTCATCATATATATATTTGTACGAGCACTTTTATACGATGAGTTACTTATTTTACTTATGCAAGACCCTTAACTTATAAATTTGTATGATCATTTTTATAAGTTAAGCTCAATTTTATTTACTATTACTCTGCTATAGATGTGCTTCCTTACTACACGTCTTTACATTTGATGTCGTTACTTACTCTTATACTTGCTGTAATATTGTGTACTTTACAATTACTACAACTGCTAGACATGTATTATTGTAGTAGCCTAATTTTATAATAACCTATAGATTTAAACATTGACATGTTACCTACTTGTTATACTATTGCTTATATTGTTGCCTTCTTTTTCCTCCCTTCTACCCGGTGCCTAGGAGTCGTTGAAAGAGAAGATGAGAAATTGCTTAGTCTTTTTGAATAACGGTCATTGTACCATATCATTTTAGGAGCACCTCAGCAGGAGAAACAACACCTAGTCTAAAAGGACAACCGACCCATAGGGATAGGGCCCGACACAATAACACATCATTTGTGAATGCCTCATACGGTGGACGATGTGAGACACTGAGAGTTTGAGTGTTTTGTACTACATGAGTTGTATTATTGGAAGACATTAGAGCACTATATTGTTTTATTACGCTTCATTTGTAGAAAATGCTTTGTGGACTTAGATAATTTTGTAGGTGTGATATTATGCTAAATTAGTCAATGGTTGACTTGTGATGTTAATATAACATAAAAAATAGGTGTCTTGTAGTGGAGGCTAGACTGGGTGCAAACACCACTGCAAGATGACTGTTCTAGGTATAAGACTCCCCTCGACTGTGCTCAATTGAGGGGGGGGGGGGAGTCTTACAATTTACCTCTTATTTATGGATGGTGCAAGTGCTAGTAAGCTGAGCGAGAAATAGCTGCTTGAAGCCTAATGCTGTGCTGCCCCTCAAAGGACAAACTTATACCATTTTTTAATGTATTGTCGTCCTGCGTGCAGATGTATGTTTAGCATATGAGGAGTTGACACATTGGGTGAATATAAGGCCTTGAGTCCAAAACTCTAATTTGATAACATTCTTGAGTAAATGGACATTCATGTATTAACACTTTAAATGAAGTTTTGACTGCGACTGTTGGATCGTGAGGCACCCTTAGAGGAGGGGGTGGGGGTGTTGAATAAGGGTTAATTACTTTACTTTATCTAAACAGAGTTTACTTAGTGAAAAAGAGGGAAATCAAGATTAATTTTTCATAAGCAGAATTGAACACTTAGAAATTTATAAAAACAAAAACAACAATAATTTATTTCAAAAGTGCTAGATCAGAATACAATATATCTCTATAGAGCTAGAGACAAAAGACTTATGAAAAATACAATTACTTTTGATTTCGCCGGTCCTTCTATAAAGAACCGGCAGGCTAAAACGTATCTCTCCCTAGATCTTGCTACTAGCCTCCCCTAGATCTAACCACGATCTAGACGCTGCACACAAGGCAGCGATTTCTCCCTAAGCCGCACAAGGACTTGGACGCCACACATAAGACAGCGATTCTCTCCTAAGCCACGCAAGGACTTAGACGCCACGCACAAGACGGCGATTTACTCTCTCGATTACAATAGGAATAAAGAACAAAGCAAAACGAAAACTTCAGAATTAAAAAACTCCCTCTAAATAATGCGCTGAAGATGCTGACGAATCCTTGCCAGGGTTGCTTTGAATATCGTGTACGTGCCGTCGATTTTTCGCGCTTTGACCTTCTTGAGAGTATGGAGTAATTCTGGATGTTGGAGCTCTCTAGATTAAATGAACAAGAAGGAACACTTTAGGTAATGAGAATTTGTGATCTCCACAGAAAAATGGATAGCTTTTATATTTTAGCGATATCGCCTAGCGACACTGGGTATTGCCATCTGGTGATATCGTAATTGACTGTCATGTCTCATTTTCGCATCTCAGATTAGTCATGGTCAATCGTAGACTGTCGCCTGGCAATATCTGATATCGCCGACGATAGTGATAGAAACTTCCAGCCACGTGGAGATAATGAGTTAACCGCTCATTCCACTGTCGCCTGTTGGCGATACCCAATATCGCCTGGCGATATCTCTTGAGCTCATCTGTTCTGACCCCGAATCAACAACCAAATGCCATTAGAGTTAGATCTGTGATATCTGCACATCATAAATACCCAATGATCAAATACAAACGAGATTTATTATTAACAAACCAAGTAGCGTGGAACGCATGCTCCAACAATCTCCCCCTTTTAATAATAACAAATCCACTTAGAAATAAATCATGAATGATCAATGAAGTGTTAGTAACTATGATTAGCAAGACTAAGCATTTGTATGTGCACAAACTACTCTTGAATATAACACTCCCCCTACATGTGTACTCCACCTAAATCTAAGTAGATTGAACCTATGTATTTTAATGTAATTGAAATTTAAATTCATAATGAAAGCATGATTATGAATGATTTCTAAATTTCTTATTAAATTCTCCCCCTTTGGTATTGTCAAAAGAGATAGCAGAGTGGTGCGGAAGCTAAAGAGGAAAAACCACAAATTATAAATCAAGTATAGAACATGTGAATCAATGTATAGTAGTGAAGAAGGTGAGTAAACACGAACATTGGCAACGTTCGACCATTTATATCATAGACACATACACTAGTGAAGATTGAGTTTGAAACAATTTCAGACCAATTCTCATAAGAAGATATTTTAGAGAAGATAATGTTGTGTACATGTGTGAGTTTGATGAAAAATACATATGTATATGCCTTACAAATATATGAACATGTGAAATGTGAAAAACAACATAACATAGAGGTATACATAACTAACTATATTTGTACCCAAGAATTCAAAGCACATATAAAAAGAATATCCAGATATAGAGTTGCACAAGACACTTTACAATTCTTTACAAGGTGCTCAACCTCACAATGCTTATTAAGACTTATCAGGAGGGTAAGTAGTGCTTGGTGGAGGGTCCTTGTCATTCCTTTTTAGTTTAATTTTGAAAAACATCAACAAAGATGTTGAATGTTTGATTTTTTTTAATGAACATTTTTTTTGTTTTTTTGTTTGGCTTGAGAAATGAGTTCGAATTCACTTGTGTGACCATAAGGATAATCAAATATGAATTGTGCAAAGAAAATAAGGATAAAGTGATAGTGTTAGCATGGAATTCTAGTGGTTATGGTAGAACATTCACAATTCACATATGCAGTAAAGTGAAGTCATATGTAGACTTTCACAAATGTGGGTGAGAGAACATTATCATAACTAAAATATTTCTCATACTTAGAGACATGCAAAAACAATTTCATAAGTATAAAAACACTAGGAGAGATGTACGCAGAAATGATATTTGAGGGTTGAACATTTGAATTATGTTACTGGGAACCTAAAATTGAAGAATATGCATTGAACCTTGCCTAAATCTGAGAAATAAAGACAAATTAGCTTAATAGTAATTTTTCTCTGTCGCCCGACGATATTGGATATTGCCGATTAACGACAATGCAAAAATATAAAAGACCATCGAATCAGGTCAACAACACCGTTCCTAGTGCAAATATAAAAGGCTCGAAGCGGAAGAAGAGCCGGAAGCTCGCAAAATCCTAAGATCAAGGTATTTTCCATGAAATTTCTCTTTCATCCTTTAGGATTTTTAGATCTAAATGATTGTAGGGTAGATCTTGGAAATTTTGATAAAATATTTTCAGTTATTGAAGTACATTTTTCATGGTTAGGATTTTTTTTAAAACTTGTACTTTTGAGAGAGTAGATCATAGATCTATGTGTTTGGAGTAGTGTTTGCATAGATTGATGAAGTTTAAGATCCCTAAACTCAGATTTAGTGTTTTCTAAGTAGAAAATTTGTATTTGTTTCATAGTTTAGGGAAAAAGACGGTGAATAGTGTTTGAATAAAAATATCTTAATTATCATTAAGAAAATGTGAAAGAACTATAAGAAATTTTCAGATCTGTTATTTAAAGTTGGTGAAAGTTCAGATTTTTGGTCGAAAATTACATTAGAATGATTTTCATTTTTGCCCGACGATAGTGGGTGTCGCCAACTGGCGATATTGATAATTTCTTGAATTTCTCTTAAAAAGTGTGCTTTTAACTGCAGTAATGGCTTCCAGCTCGAAAGCTCGGAGAAGTACTGGCAGTGATACATATTCAGCCTATCAAATTTTTCCTGGGATAGAAAATGTGAATATTGGTATTGGACGGATCATCGAATTCGATCTTGTCCGTCACGCACTTATTTACGACTTGTTAGTGATGGCAAGAATAATGTCTGTCATTGTACCAGATACGCTTTTGTCTGTGTTAATTTGGGAATTCTATAATTATTTAAAGGATCCTCGTTTCACGCGGTGGAGTGTGATCACGGATACAAGAACAAATAGTTGAGATAACCCATTAAGATCTTAGGGAAGAATTTGGGTTAATATATCGGGAAAATGTCATAGATGTCGTAGAAAATTATTGAAAGGATAGAGACTGGATGCTTTTTAATATGGTTTTGCAAGGTAATTCCATAAAAACCCTCATTCAATCTATGACCACTCTCACCCCGGATGCACCGACTAGTGCAGGACATATTGAGGTATACCATTTTTCTCAAGTCCAGAGATACACGAAAGATTACGGCTCAATTGAGCTATGTCACTTACATGTTCTTGAAATGAGATCCGTTTGATATGACAGATTTTATCATATCGATAATACACTACACATTTAGACTAAAAAGTCCAACTTGGAAGAAATTGAATACATTACCACTTGGTGCAATCATCTAATGCGTTTTGTATAAGAAGTACACTTGGATAGACCCAGAACTTTATTTCAATGATTGTGTGCCCTCTATCTTCTCTATGAGTGGTACACCCGCCATCGGCCGATCAACACGAGGAGGGTCTACAAGGAGTAGCGAACCAGTGTCCACGATCCGAAACCCACCGATTTTAAGAGGTGGATCTTTGCGGGAAGGTTTGGACGACTTGCGAAAGTCGTTCAAAGATCATAAGAGGGAGGTCAAGAAGAACTTTTCGGGAATTCAGAAATTCTTTAAATTCCTGACCAAGAGCCTTAAGTTGAAGCTAACTCCAGCAGAGGTGGCTGAATGGGAGAATCCGATCGTGGAGCCTCCTCGACCGTCTACTCACCGACCTCGCCGGACAAGAAGCAGTGAACAGAGTTCTGCAGAAGATCAAGAGGACACTAGTGCAGCAGATAGCAGGAATATTTGAAGATTTCGGGCTGATCTGGAGTTTTGACGATATCGCTTGGCGACAGTCAGTATCTCCTGGCGACAGTCAGTATCGCCAAGCGACTGTGTAGTTTAAAATTTTTCATGCTGCTATTTGGAATTCTGTGTTGTAATATTGTTTGACTTATTCTGTGATTTGAGTGCTGTTGTAGTACGATTATTGACTCATAATATTATGGTTTTCTTAATGCTAATTATCATTTTCTGTTAATTTAAGTTTTTTGTTTACTTATGACGTCAATTCATTAGCTTGATAAGTCCAAGATTCCTAGTTCTAGTCTTAGTAATGAAAAACGGGAATCTGGAAGTGGTTTTGTGAAAATATCGGCAAGCTGTGAATCGGTGCATATAAAACTAACTTTAATTGTATTTTGCTTAATGTGGTCTCTAATGAAGTGATGACGTACATCAATGTGTTTGGACCTAGAATGATGAACTGGATTATATGTTAAGTCAATTACACTCTTATTATCACATTTTAATTCAACTGTGTTGTTGAAGCCAAAATTGACCTCAACGAATGTTCACAAACCAAAGTGCAGCCGACGCCTACTTCTCTCAAATCTCGACCCCTGACTAGCTGCTAAGGTCCTAAGACTGACCCAAAGCCTTAGCTGGGAGGTCCCACCTCACACCCGGAAGATCTCTGAGAGCTTCCCCTCCAAAACCAATAGCTGGACTGGGAGCTATTCAAAAAGCACTAGAGTTAGAGAATAAATGAAAGCCTGCTTTCCAAAGAGCCCCTATGGGTCTTTTTATAGTCTTCTCCTGACCTGAAAATACTGAAATACCCCTGATGGGTCTGCCAATAGCCAAATCCCGCTGTCATCCCAGGGGTATACAGGTAATTTAACCCGAGGATAATGAAATTGTTGGAACCTTAGGTTCTGATTTGGGTTAGGATCACTATTAAGATTATTAGTTTGACCCAATTTGTATAGTCTAAGGGTCATAGGATTCTCCAGGTATACATCAAAAGAATCCAAGAAGAAAGTGCAGAAAATTCCAGAGAAGTTCAGTTTTGAAGTTCAGAATTCCAGTCCAAAAATAGTAGAACGGCGTTCGACTATAGTAGAACGGCGTTCGACTATAGTAGAACGACGTTCAACTATAGTAGAACGGCGTTCGACTATAGTAGAACGGAGTTCCACTATAGTAGAACGGCGTTCGACTATAGTAGAACGGCGTTCGACTATAGTAGAACGACGTTCAACTATAGTAGAACGACGTTCAACTATAGTATTATATGCGTTCTTTTCTGTGTTTTATTTCCTGTATTTCTAGCATATATTTATTATATAATATCTGATTGATTTACTGCTATTACTTCAAAGCAATCCTTGCTATTATTATGCATAAGTCTTTCCTTTCAGATAAAGTAGTTTGTCTTATTAGTTGACTTATTGATTACTTTATCTGCAGCTGTCCTTTATAGCAGTTGGTTGTAAAGAGTTATCTGATGTGACCTTTTATAGCATTCTTTATCAGATTTAATACTGCCGCTTCTTATGAAGCTTTATTCCTTTTATAGAAATATATATGTCTGCAGATATGTTTTGCCTTGTGATAATTGCAGCCCAGATTCAAGATCTGAGAAGAAGACAAAAGCTCAACTCAAATAATAGATCTGTTACTGCTGCTTATATATAAAGAGTTCTTTTGAAGAAAGAACTAAGCTTGCTACCAGCAATATACAGCAGCAGAAGGAAGAAATACAATACAGCACAGCTGCTCTCAGCATTCATACATCCAACTGAGAAGATATCTCTTCACTCTTCTTCAACCTGAGTGCTCCTGTTCCAGGAAGACTACACTCAGAGATATTGAAGAAAAAGAAGAAGAAGAAGGAAGCTGCTGAAGAAGATCCTTTTATTTTATATTCTATTATCTTCTTCTAAGCTTTATCCTTCAGAACTTCAAGACAGTATTCTGTCAGAAGTTCTGAAGAGATTCTTGTGCTTCTCTAATCTTATTTAAAATAGAGAAGACAATCTAACTCTCCTTCCCCCTCCTGTAAAGGGTTGTTTACTCCCTTCAAAAGTAAAGCTTGGTTTTTAGACACCTGGTCAAAAGTCTAAAGGGTTTCTAGATCTACCTGAAGCAGATCTTGTTGGTGGCAGGGCACCTGATCAAAAACCTGAGTGGATTCCTACCGTGTGGGTAGAAGAGTGGACGTACCCAAGTTGTTTGGGGAACCACTATAATATCTTGTGTCGTCTAGCTTGTTTAATTAATTACTTATATTGTGGCTGTGAGTAGAAATAACTAGGATTGCTAGTTGCTGGAATAGGACTCTAGCCTTAACTGTAATTACAGTTGGCTACCTTTTGTGCACAACACTTTGTGTTAGGCTTTAGGGTTATTCTAAAATATCTATAATCTGAATTCCGCAATCGGTATCTGATACCAATTGTTGGGGCTGTGGTCCAGAATCGCCCCCGCGCTGCGGTGCTATGCGGTAATGGCTTAACTGGCTGCCCCGTGGATCCGCCCGAGGACCTTTGATATAAAGATTAGTGGCGCCGTCCTCCAACAGTCCTGGCTTTTGGTGCGAATGGTTGCGCTAAGTCCTCTCAATTGGTATCAGAGGGAGGTTGCGGGTTTGAAACCCCAAGGTCGTTTCCGGGGGGGGGGGGGATTGTTGGGGCTGTGGTCCAGAATCGCCCCCGCGCCGCGGTGCTATGCGGTAATGGCTTAACTGGCTGCCCCGTGGATTTGCCCGAGGACCTTTTATATAAAGATTAGTGGCGCCGTCCTCCAACAGTCCGGGCTTTTGGTGCGAGTGGTTGCGCTAAGTCCTCTCAGAAATAATAATAAAATAATAAAATAATCCTTTTTCCTGGGCGCCAGGCCCCACCACATGGACCTGCTTTGGTGAGAACCCCGGGCGAGAAGGCTCTCGCTGAGCCTTAGCTGAGCTCACCTTGGCGAGACCTCCCGCCAAGAAGGTTCTCGCCCTTGGTGGTCTTGACGTCATTGCCGTTGTACGTGGCGCCGAGTGGGTGAAGCTCACTCTACGCCTTCACTGCTACTCACGGCGTTGAGCGAGTGGGGCTTACTCAACGCCCTCTGCTGCCGAACTTCACTCACTCAACGCCTTCTTGCCCGCCCCCAGGGAGAGTTCCTTCTAGGCGGGAGCTTTCCTGTCCCGAAGCCTAAAGCTGACCTGAAGACCTGAGTCCTAGCGCGAACGATCTCGCCTACCAGTAGGCGGGAGCACCTTAAGGGCGAGAACTCTGCCGGTCCACCCTAGGGCTAACCCGGGACTGGCCCAACCCTGACTACTAAAGTCTTAGTCCTCCTGGGCCTCCCCAGCGAATATGGGGTTGTACACAATCCCCGCTCTTTTCGAGCTAGCCCTGCGCTCGACAAGACAAGTCCAACCCCAAAATATTCGCTGGACACGTGCCTGTCAGCCAAGAGAATCTTTTGGCGGGCCCTACTGCGGCTATAAATACACGCCGACGGGTGACCATAAGTCTTGCCTCCGAACTACTGTTTCCTCACTGAGCTCTCGCCCAGGATTTTATGCATGATACCAAGATGTCTGCTAAGCGTGCTGGCAAGCCACTTCCGCAGGACCTTCAAGATCGGTTAAACGCGGCTCAAGCACGAGCCTTAGCGAATAGTGCTGCGGTAGCGCCCTGGCTATCGAGGAAATCTTCAGACACCGACCCTTCTGAGCCGAAGAAGAAAAAGGGGAAGAAGAAAGCGAAGGTGGTCCGGCGAGACCTTGCTCGCGATAATAGGGATTCACCTTCTCCTACTCCCATTCCTGCGGGGGACCCCTCCCCTCAAAAGGTATGCCTTCCGACCATGCTTACCGAGCTGATTACGCTACATGCCCGATAGTTAACGCGACCTCTCGCAGGAATCCGTTCCAAATGACGTCGCCGGGTCTTCCCCGATTCCCCCAGATTCGTCGGCCCTCCCTCCTGAGGATCGAACGAGGGTCTCAGAGACAATTCCTCCAGCCGAGACCCGGGTGATAGGTACGCTTTCCGCCACTTCTTAATACTTCAACCATACCTTTCCTTTTCTGAACTATCTTCTCGCAGAGCCATCTTCCGCCGTCCCGGGTCTTGTCACCCGGGAAGATGAAGCGAGAACCGGCGAGCTGCTTCCTTCTGCGGAAAATCCCGCCCTGCAGGCGGGAGGGGTGGCCTTTGAACCTTCCACTACTAAGGATGCCGATCATCCCTTGAGAGAGGACAACTCTCTCCATGCTTCCGTCCAGGCTGGGACCATTGTGCACAAACCCTTCCGCCTAGGGCGAGGCAAGCCTCTCCACCTCCTTTATGGAACTGACGGAGGGGTCGGGCCTTATCACCCTACGCCAGTCAATGGCTCTCGCCAGACTGCAGGTATGCGAGACATTCTTGTCGGCTGATCGTTATGCCTTAATCAAAACCTTGGGCGCACTTTTCGCAGGGGATCCCAGCTCTCGGTCAGGAGCCAACGAGGAGAGAGAAGAAGAAGAAGAAGAAGATGATGATGATTCCCTTCCTCCTTCGCCTGGCGAGATAGAGGAAACCTTGAACGACGCCGAGAACGCGAAGGAGCGGAGGAGGAAGATCTCGACCACTTTGGCCAAGCTCATCCGGCGAGACCGCGCCCATACTGCCGCGGCGAAAGCGTTCCGTGAATCCGTGGAACAAAGGCTGGAGGCCCTGGAGCGGGATTTCTTCTTGGGCGAGACTGATCGACCGGGAAGGCCCACTGCCGAGTCTTCGCCAGGGAGATGCATCGCGCAGATCCGGGATCATGCTAGGCGGATCAACCTAGGGTGTACAACCCTGTCATCTTACTTCAACCCGCTGGTGCCTCCGAGAACTAGGCGGCGGGAGCGAGGGCGATGGTGCTGGGAACCGTATTAGTTCATCTAGGTCTCGCCCCTTCTCCCTTTTTAGCCTTCCCTTCCGCCATGTACCTTTATGCCTTTGTAATATTTGTTATTAACTTTATTCAGCTCTCGGCAGCGAGAGCAAGTTACTATCCGTCTCTTCTTTCATTGTGCTGTGAATTTTAAGAATGTGTTGGAATTAGGATGCTTGCGCCAAAATTAAGAGGCTTGTGCCGAAACTAGAGACGATCGTCGACTGCTGTCATCCCGAGGGGGAAAACCGAGGCGTCGCCGGCCTAGATCGTGACAGCTGTACTCCGCCGTCATTTTCTCTCTCTATCGGACGGAGCCGTAACGACCACGGTTCCCTATAAATAGAGAAATCTACCAACCACATTTACTTCCCTGATCCGGAACCTCAAATTCCTTTCATTTCTCTTGCCCTCTTGCTTCCGCTTCTACCTCTCTATTGTTCTCGCTATTACCCCTAAACCCAATAATGCCGGGCGAGAACGAGGGTCGCGCTCATTGCGCGGAAGCGTTCCGCAAGCATCTCTTCCCCTCCTGCACGCTCACCTTGGACGAGTATAACCTGATCGTCGATCGCTTCATTCCCACTGGCTTCTCGGCGCGGAACCCGGGTAATCACGACAAGGTGAATACCTCGGAGGCGGGAGAGCTCGTCATCCCCCTCGAACATTTCGAGGTGGGCTTCCGCCTTCCCCTCTTGCCGGAGATTCGGCAAGCTCTCCGCTACTACGGGGTGGTTCCCGCCCAGCTGAACCCGAACTCCGTCGCGATCCTTGTGGCATTCATATGCTACATGCGATCCGAGAGGATCGAGTTTAATCTGCCGATCTTTCGCAAGCTGTTCAACTTCCGCGCCAAAGGCGAGGTGGTCTTCTTCTCCGGGCAGCTGCTCAAGACCACCGGTCTCGCCAATAAACATCACCATTGGGGCGAGAAGTTTGTCTACGTCACCGGGGACTTCGGCAACGTCCCGCTCCGACCTGTTCAGTACGAGAATGCTGCTTACAAACCGCCCACTCTGGGGTCGCGCGAGAGCGCACTCCTGGAGTTCTTCGGAACAAAGGAGTTTGACATTCTCTTCCTCCGGTGAGACGTCGACTCCCTTCCTCCCGTTCACCCGGGCGAAGGTATGGTCTCGCCCTAGATTTGATCTTTTGTTAGGATCTTCCTGTGTTGAATAGCGCTAACTTTGCAGGAGAGCGGGAGGTCCCTCTACGCCAACCTTTCGCTGTGGCCCCGGGTGTTGAGGATCGGGCTGCAAGAGGCTCTCTCGCTCTCGCGGAGGCCAGCGCTCGCGCCTACCGGGAAGAGCCCGTTCAGCCTTTGGCGCCCGAAGCTAAGAAGCGAAAAGGCACCGCTCCCGCCCCGCGACCGCTGAGGAGGCCAAAGCCATCCGCTGCGGATAAGGGCAAGGGCTTGTCCGTCTCGCCCGCCCGACATCCCGCCTCGGGCAAGTCCTTCGAAGGGCTGCTCCAGATGGCCAGCAAGACAGGTGCTGCCACCAGGAGACGTACCGAGGCTACTACCGAGAACCCTCCGACCGCAGACGTGGCTGGAGGAGGGGGAGTCGTTGCCGAGACCTCTGCCCGGACCCCGCCCAAGGAAGTGCCTAAAGGGCACAGAAATTATGGCTTCAGTGTGAAGCACGTCGACGCGGGAGGGAAGCCTCTGCTCCAATGGGATCCCGAATCCAACAGGATTGCGGTTTCAACGCTCCTCCCCAGCTGGTCGGAGCGAGATGAGGTTACTGGCGAGGCCTTCTCGCTAGGCTATGGCCTCTATAGCCGAGAGGGCGCCAGTGCCTTCGACCAGATGCCCACCCGGCTCCTGGCTTTTGACTCTACCAGGGCCCTGCTGCGCGGGTTCGAACTTGCGCACATGTGCGCGCGTCGAAGCATCAGTATCGACAAGAACTTCGCCGACATGTACAAGGCGAGGGAAGAGGCGGTGGCCAGAGCATGCTCTTCGGAGACAGAGCTCGTGAGTGCTCGACAGGAGTTGGCGAATGCTCAACAGGCGCTGTCCCTACGTCCCGCAGCCGAGGTAAGCGGGATCTTCCTGGACCCTTGCTCTTGCTTCTCGAAGTCACGTTTGCGTAGTATTTGCTGAGCTGATCTCTTCTCCACAGGATTCTGCCCCAGCCATGGCGCTCCGCGCGGAGTTGGCTGACGTAAGTTTCGAGAACGTACTGCTGAGGGACCAACTCCGGCGTGCGGAAGCGGCGAAAGGCCCGCCTCCGACGCTTGATGAAAGACTAAAGAGTCATCACTTCTCGGTGTATGACATCGACAAGCTGCTGCAGGCGAACGCTCAGGCTACCGTCAGGCTGACGGTCGAGACGCTGCGAGACGCGAAGCTGCTTCAGGAGGACGGCGTAACCATCGACGCTCGCCAACTCCTCCCCTGGCTATTCGATCCAGTCCCGAAGCCTCCCGGCGCGCCCGACTCTGCTCCTTCGGATATCCCGAAGTCTTCCTCCGCTGCCGGCGAGATGTCTGGGGCGAGCTCGGGCGAGGACTCCGGCGAGGATTCGGGCGAGAGCACCAGCGGGGATTACAGCGCGTCCCCTTGAAGTGCCTTTTCTTTTTCCGATACTCTTTTGTAATGAGCGAGAAGCTCCAAACCCCTGTAACTATTAAATATAATGCAATGTTTCATTTTTCACTGCCGGTGTTTGCTTGAACGAATAGGTTAGCCGGCCAAGTGGCTTGCGCGCGAGCTTCCGCCGAGACCCTTAGTATCCTTAGGGTCACCTTCCTTAGAGATTGATTAGGCGGGAGCCTTGCGCCATCGATTAGGTCGTCCTTCCCAGGTCTGCCGGGGGCCTTCTTCAACGAGATCCCCCCAGCCGAGACCTTTTGGCCGAGATCCCTATTGGCCGAGACCTTAACTGGCCGAGACCTCTACTGGCTGAGACCTTTAGGGCTGTCTCTGATCTAGGCCAGGGTCATGACAAGATACCTTCCCACAAACTGGATCTATGCTCCATCGGCGAGCCTTCGGGCCTGCCGGCTTAATGGGAGCCTGCGCAGCGGGTCTTCCGGAGGCTGAGCCGGGCTTGTTGTAATACTGAGTAACCATAAATCAAGAACCAAGGACCACAAGCCAAAGACTCAACCTATCCCCCACAGGCGAGCCTTCGGACCTGCCAGTTGGGTGAGAGCTTGCGCAGTGGGCCTGCCTGGTGCCGAGTCGAGCTCGGGGTGTTGATGAAGATCAAGCCAAACCTCTCCCCCACAGGCGAGCCTTCGGACCTGCCAGCTAGATGAGAGCCTGCGCAGCAGGTCTGCCTGGGGCCGAGCCGAGCTCGGGGTGTTGATGAAGATCAAGCCAAACCTCTCCCCCACAGGCGAGCCTTCGGACCTGCCAGCTAGATGAGAGCCTGCGCAGCGGGTCTGCCTGGGGCCGAGCTGAGCTCGGGGTGTTGATGAAGATCAAGCCAAACCTCTCCCCCACAGGCGAGCCTTCGGACCTACCAGCTAGATGAGAGCCTGCGTAGCGGGTCTGCCTGGGGCCGAGCCGAGCTCGGGGTGTTGATGAAGATCAAGCCAAACCTCTCCCCCACAGGCGAGCCTTCGGACCTGCCAGCTAGATGAGAGCCTGCGCAGTGGGTCTACCTGGGGCTGAGCCGAGCTCGGGGTGTTGATGAAGATCAAGCCAAACCTCTCCCCCACAGGCGAGCCTTCGGACCTGCCAGCTAGATGAGAGCCTGCGCAGCGGGTCTACCTGGGGCCGAGCCGAGCTCGGGGTGTTGATGAAGATCAAGCCAAACCTCTCCCCCACAGGCGAGCCTTCAGACCTGCCAGCTAGATGAGAGCCTGCGCAGCGGGTCTACCTGGGGCCGAGCTGAGCTCGGGGTGTTGATGAAGATCAAACAAAACCTCTCCCCCACAGGCGAGCCTTCGGACCTGCCAGCTAGATGAGAGCATGCGCAGCGGGTCTACCTGGGGCCGAGCCGAGCTCAGGGTGTTGATGAAGATCAAGCCAAACCTCTCCCCCACAGGCGAGCCTTCGGACCTGCCAGCTAGATGAGAGCCTGCGCAGCGGGTCTACCTGGGGCCGAGCCGAGCTCGGGGTGTTGATGAAGATCAAGCCAAACCTCTCCCCCACAGGCGAGCCTTCGGACCTGCCAGCTAGATGAGAGCCTGCGCAGCGGGTCTACCTGGGGCCGAGCCGAGCTCGGGGTGTTGATGAAGATCAAGCAAAACCTCTCCCCCACAGGCGAGCCTTCGGACCTGCCAGCTAGATGAGAGCCTGCGCAGCGGGTCTACCTAGGGCCGAGCTGAGCTCGGGGTGTTGATGAAGATCAAGCCAAACCTCTCCCCCATAGGCGAGCCTTCGGACCTGCCAGCTAGATGAGAGTCTGTGCAGCAGGTCTACCTGGGGCCGAGCCGAGCTCGGGGTGTTGATGAAGATCAAGCCAAACCTCTCCCCCACAGGCAAGCCTTCGGACCTGCCAGCTAGATGAGAGCCTGCGCAGCGGGTCTACCTGGGGCCGAGCCGAGCTCGGGGTGTTGATGAAGATCAATCCAAACCTCTCCCCCACAGGCGAGCCTTCGGACCTGCCAGCTAGATGAGAGCCTGCGCAGCGGGTCTACCTGGGGCCGAGCTGAGCTCGGGGTGTTGATGAAGATCAAGCCAAACCTCTCCCCCACAGGCGAGCCTTCGGACCTACCAGCTAGATGAGAGCCTGCGCAGCAGGTCTACCTGGGGCCGAGCCGAGCTCGGGGTGTTGATGAAGATTCCTTCAACCAGGCCTATTCTATCATCAAGAAGGGGAGACATAGTCGGTTAAAGCAAAAGCATTTTAGGGTAGAAAAGACCTATTCTTATGATAGCATTTTTTTAGAGAGTCAACATTCTGAAAAGACTACTTTGAAATGATAATATTTATTCACCATATTACAATCCTTCTCTCCCTTTAAGGGTAGAAACGTTTTAATTCATCACCGTTCCAGGTATGGCTCAAGATCCTTCCCTCCACATCCTGGAGGTAGTAACCCCCATTAGCCAGAGCCTTCTCTACTATATAAGGCCCTTCCCAACTGGGGTTGAGCTTGCCCAAGGGGCCAACCTTCCTGTTGCGTCGACCTTTTTTAGCACTAGGTCCCCCTCGGCGAATTTCTTAACCCTAATGTGTTTATCGAAGTACCTGGCCATTCGCCTTTTTATCTCTTCTTGTCTGATGACAGCAACATCTCGTAGCTCTTCCACCATATGCAACGAGAGGCACAATCCCTCCTCGTTCTCCAACCTCCAAGCTTCGCTTCCCTTACCCGCGGTTGCGACCCGTGGAGACCGAACCTCGAATTCCACCGGGAGGACCGCCTCACACCCATGAGAGAGCTTGAAGGGGGTCTCCCCTGTGGCCGTGTTCGGAGTTATTCGCAAGGCCCACAGGATGGAAGGGAGTTGCTCCACCCAGTTGCCCTTCAGGTTCTCCACCTTCTTCTTGAGCAAGTTCACGATGATCTTGTTCGCCGCTTCCACCTGGCCGTTGCTCCGGGGGTGATGGACAGAGGCAAACCTGAGGTCAATCCCCAGTTGGGCACAGAAGCTGATGAACTCTTCACTGACAAACTGAGGACCGTTATCCGTCACTATCGCTTGGGGTAGCCCATGCCTGCATATGATTTCCCCCCAAACGAAGTTCCTGATGACCTGGGAGGTAACCTTGGCTAGGGATTTGATTTCCAGCCACTTTGAGAAGTAGTCGATCATGACTAGGAGGAACCTCCACTGCCCGCTGGCTGGAGGGAAGGGTCCAACTAGATCCATTCCCCAAATGGCGAAGGGCCATGGGGCCATGATACTTCGAAGCCTTTGCGCGGGTAAGAGCTGGAGGGGGGCGTGTACTTGACATTTCAGACATCTCTTTGCAAACTCGACTGTATCCTTCCTCAAGGTCTGCTAGAAGTATCCTTGTCTTATCACCCTTGCCTCCAACGTTCTTCCTCCCGAATGACTGCCGCACTCTCCCGAATGCACCTTCTCCAGGATTCTCGGGACCTCCTCCTCGGTCACACATCTCGCGAGGAGCCCCGATAACATCTTCCGGTGCAAGCCCCTTCCAACATCAGGTAGTGGGCTGCCTTTCGCCTAAAGCTTTTCGCCTCCTTAACCCCCTCTGACAGCTCGCCTGTGGTAAGGAAGGTCACCAATGGGTCCACCCATGAGGATCGCCGACCCACCTCCATCAACTCCCCCTCTTCAATTGCTGGTCGGAAAAGTTCAGTTATGATTCCTCCTCCCCGAGGCCCAAACTTCGCCAACCGATCAGCTGTTGCGCTTTCCTCCCTGGGAACGTGTTGAATAGAGAAGGAACAAAACCCTCCGATGATTGCCCTTACCTTGGATAGATACTTCACGAGGGTAGGCTCCCGAGCCTCGAACTCCCCTCTGATCTGCGACGCTACCACCATCGAGTCAATGAAGGTCTCCACTTCCTGGATCTTCAACTCCCTTGCCAATCGAAGGCCGGCTATCACAGCCTCATACTCCGCCTGATTATTGGTAACAGGGAAGTGGAAAGCTACCGCCTGTTCTATGGTAACCCCTTGAGGACTTACCAACACTACACCCCATCCCAGGGAGTGCCTTACCGAGGCCCCATCGACCATCATCTTCCATGCTTCATAGGACTTCGGCTCCTCACTCTCAGCTTCAGTAACATAGTCGGCCAGGAAGTCCGCCACGGCCTGAGCTTTGATGGAGAGTCTCGGGACGAACGAGATGTTGAACTCGCTCAGTTCGATAGACCACTTTGCCAGCCTTCCCGAATGCTCTACCCCCTCGAAGATCTTGCGGAGAGGATGGTCGGTGACCACCCCAATCGAGTGCGCTTGAAAGTATGGACGAAGCTTCCTTGCCGAAATGACCAAGGCATAAGCCAGCTTCTCTAGCATGGGGTAGCGGAGTTCCGCCTTTTTCAGGATTCGGCTTACATAATAGACGGGTAGCTGCTTCTTCCCTTCTTCCCTAACCAAGACAGAGCTCACAGCTTCCACCCCCACCCCGAGATACAAGGCTAGGTCTTCCCCTTCCTTGGGGCTTTGGAGCAGCGGGGCCTGGGAGAGTTGCTTCTTCAGCCCCTGGAAGGCCTCTTCGCATTCGACCGTCCATTCGAACACCTGATTACCGCGGAGCACTTTGAAGAAAGAAGAGTACCTATCCCCGGATCGAGAGAGGAACCTGCTTAGCCCGGCCAACTTTCCCGTCAAGCGCTGGATCACCTTGGCGTTGCGAGGTGACTCCAAGTCCAATATAGCCTTCACCTTGTCCGGATTAGGTTCTACCCCTGCAGGAGTCAAGAGGTGTCCGAGAAACTTCCCGCGACTGGCCCCGAAGACACACTTCAAGGGGTTCAACCTCATCTTGAACCTCCGCAGGGTGGCAAACGTCTCTTCCAAGTCCCGTAAATGGGAATCCACGCCTTTGCTTTTGACCAGCAGGTCATCGACGTAGACCTCTAGATTCTTCCCCCTTTGGTCTCGAAAGACTCGATCCATCATGCGTTGGTATGTTACCCAAATGGCATCATCTTATAGCTGAAGCATCCCTCTCTCGTGATGAAGGAGACATCCTTGACATCAGGAGGGTGCATCCAGATCTGGTGGTAACCTGAAAAAGCATCCAAAAAACTCATAACAGAAAAACCAACAGCTGAATCAACCAGCGCGTCGACTCAAGGCAGGGGGTAGAAATCCTTAGGGCATGATTTATTTAACAGGGAAAAATCGATACACATACGCCACTTTCCTCCCCCTTTCTTTACCATTACAACATTGGAGATCCAGCCTAGATACTGGATCTCCGAGATGAAGCCCGCCTCCAAAAGCTTTCTGACCTCCTCTCGGATGGGCTCCTCCAGCTTGGTGGCGATGACCCTCATCTTCTGGCGCATGGGGCGAGTCCTCGGGTCCAGGTTCAGGCGATGACAAGCTACGTCCGCATCGATGCCCGGCATGTCTGCCGCGCTCCAAGCGAAGACGTCGATGTTGCTCTGGATGCAGGCTAGCATCCGCCCCTGGTCCTCGAGGCTTAAGCCTCCGCTGACCCGCACCTTCTGTACTTGCCCCGCTCTGGTGAGTACCTCCATCTCCACCACTTCCTCGGCCGGCTCCAGCCTCGACCGCTCCCATCCTGCCCTTGCTTCCTCCTGCTCAACCTCTTCTCCTCCGACCTCATCAACCCCCATCGCTTCCACCAGGCCTTCTCCTTGCCTCTGCTCTCCTTCCCTTGCCTCTCCCAGGCTCATCTCTTCTATCTCTACTACCTCCTCCATCATCAAGTCCTCCGCCTCCCGCGGGCTCGCTTCCTCCACTTCTATGCTTCCTTCCTGCCCAGCCATATCTTTCTCCAGCTCCTCCGCCCCAGCCATCCACGACATGGTGTTTACTGATAAGTCACTAATTATAGTTATTTTCATATAGTTTTTATTTAATTAATAATAAGATTATAGTTATATTTTAGTAATTATGATTATAATTGCTTTATTTTCATATTTTAGGTCAATCTGGGTTGTGAATAGCAATTTGGAGCTTGCAGGACTGATCAGAAGTTGAAGCGGTGAAAATGAACATTTTTGGTAACGGATAGCTCAACTTCAAATGGTCATAACTTTCAAACCAGGAAGAGTTACGGGACATGCAACCAGTCAACGGAAAGAGGACGACGTCCTCTACAATTCTGGAGAATTTCACAAGTACACGCCCGTGATACGGGCGTGACATTTGAGTCACGGGCGTGTCTAGGTCAAAAAAATAATTTTATCCAGAAATCTTCCCGGGACAATTCTGCAACATTTCTCAAGTACACGCCCCCCTGTTACGGGCGTGACCTACCCGAAACTGCCAAATTAATCCCAGATTGCGCTGTTTCCAACTGTTTTGCTGGCCCAATCAGACACGCCCTAGGTCACGGGCGTGTCCTAGGGCGTGACCACTTCAGAAACGGCAGAATTACTTCCCGCCGTTCTCATTCCCGCCGTTTCCTGTAACAGACTAGACACGCCCTAGGTCACGGGCGTGACGTGACCTAGGGGCGTGACCCGCAAAACGACAATTTTTGGCGGTTTTTCTCCAACGTTCCCGGGCTTTCAAGACTGCAGTTTCCGAGCCTGACACGCCCTAGGTCACGGGCATGACTAATGGGCGTGACTCCCAAGCAGAAAAATCTATAAATTCCAGCTGTGTTTAGAAGATCAGGAGGAAGATTAGGAGCCAGTTTTAGGAGTATTTTGTAGCTTATTTTACTGTTTTTCAGCATTTCCTTTTATGTAATTTCAAATTCATAGTTTAGATTTCAATTCAAGCATTTCCTTTTTGCAAACATATTTTTCTTTCTCTTCTTTTTATGTATTTTCTTTATCATGTTAAGTAGCTAATTTACATTAGCACTTGATCATGATAAACTTTGAAAGTGAATAAACTCTTTTTATCAAACTCTTTATTTATCGCTATCGATTTATCTTTGAATTATTTTGTATCGAATTCATATTTCGCGAATACGTTTTCGATCCTAGATCCGTATCTTAAATGACCGAGAGGTTGCGGATACGAGTAGATCGCTCAAAGATAGAAGGAGCCGCATGCACTCCTCGAGAGAGGATGACATGGATCTTCCGGATTGGAGTCAAATCCAATAGTGGGGTTTACCGCATAAAGCAAGCTTAGGGGTTTCGACTGGCCGAGAGGTCTTAATCGATCAACCTAAGGTTAGTCAAAAGCATGAGCTCGAGAGAGACGCTTTCGTACTTAAGGAACCTCCACGGTCAAAGTAGGTAAATTAGAGTTTGCATTTTGTTGAAGTTTATTTGAATTGAAAGGGAGTCTAGATCAAGTGCTAGTTTTTAGTTTATCTTTCTCCTATAGTTAATTTAACCTCATTCTTGTACTTCGATAAAATAATATTAATTTGCGTGAGTAGAAGTACTCAACAGGCCCCGAGTCTAATACGACATTTCCTATACTATATTTCGATAGGTACACTTGCCTATTTGGGATATTAGTTTGAAATATATATTTAAAACTATAGAAAATCTTCATCATTTACCGCCATCACATAGCACTGCCACGCCACCTTCGGATCCCCCCTGATCCTGACCTTCACCCCTCCATTGTTGAACTTGAGGCATTGATGAAATGAGGAGGGGACACATCGAAAGGCGCTGATGAGAGGACGCCCAAAGATGGCGTTGTAGCTACTTGGGGCGTCTACGATCATGAACCTACAGTTTCGTGAGACGCCCCCAAGCTTCACATGCAGGCCCACTCCCCCTTCTACCTCCTTCCTCTCTCTAGAAAAACCAAAAAGCGGTCCGTCAGAAGCCAGGACCCTTTTTCCTTCCACCCTCATCTCATCGAAGGCCTTCTTGAAGATCACGTTCACGGAGCTCCCGTTATCCACTAGTATTCGGGAGACTGTGAAGTTCTCCACCGCTGTCTGGATCACTAGTGCGTCGCAGAACGGGTCTTCGTAGTCTGGCATATCCGCGGATGAGAAGGTGATTTTTTCTTCTGGGGGGGGGGGGGAGCTAGGGAGGTCGAGGCGACCCCTCTGCGGAACATGGTTTGAAGGCTCCCCTTGCGGGTTGCCTCGATCCCTACTCCCCCATGGATCACTCCGATCCCCCCTTGGGTCCCCACATCGACCCTATCTTCACATCTATCCTCAGCCTCTCTGTGTTGCACCTCGACGATCCTTGTAGGCGGATCTTGCCTTCCAGCTCCTCTGGCCTCCCTCATCTCCAGAAACTCTAGGCAGGTGGCCGTTGCGTGACCTTCCTCCTGATGGAAGTAACAATAGGGCAACGCCACCCTGCCCCCTCTTCCTTCTCCTCCTCCCCTTCTCCCTGCTCCTCGAATTCTTTTTCCTCTTCCTCTCCCCACCTCCATGGCCTCCTGCGGTGGTGGGAAGTGACCCCTCGGTCCCTGCCTCCATCCTCCCTGCTCGAGTCTTCTCGGCTCCCGGAAGTTGTCTCTTCCTTGAAAACCCCCTTGGCCCTGGGGGCGACCTTCCTGAGGCCTCCAACCCAATCAGTTATTCAGCTCCCTGGCCCCCCATGCTGCTGCCCCTGCCCTTGGGGTTCTTCTCTCCTCCTATCTTCCCTTGGTTCCCTCCGCTCTCTCACTTCCCTCTGCCTCCCTGCTGTCAGCTCCTTCACATCATCCTCCGCCAACCTGGCCAGCTTCCTCGCAAACGCAGGGTTCGCCCTCTCAAAGTCTATCTCCTTTACTGCCCTCTCCATGAGCTCCTCAAAAGAGAGAGGGGGCACTCTCTTCAACTCCATGCTAAAAAACCCCGGCCTCAGCCCCAGGGTGAAAGCAAGCATCAGTGCATACCCCGGGACCTCCTGGATCAGGAGAATCTCCTCTTGGAACCGGTCAACATAATGACCCAATGTCTCCTCCGGCTTCTGCCTCACTGCAAACAGTCCCTCAGCCTCCTTCTTTCGCTTCTTCGAAGTCGAGAACCTCAACAGAAAACCCCTGCGCAGATCCTCAAAACTGTAAATCGAGCTCGCCGGCAACTGGTGGAACCAGTCCCTGGCCTTCTCTTTTAGAGTGATGGCGAAAAGCCTACACTTGAAGGCATCCGACATCTACCTTATCGACACCACATCCTCAAACCATTGCACGTGCTGAACCGGGTCATCCTTCTCGGTGTAGTAGGTCATATCCGGCTCCCTGAACCCCTCCGACACTGGAGCCGAGACGATGAGCTCACTAAAAGGGGTCTCGCCCCCTGCCTGACGAGAGGGCCCGTCCCGCGACCTCGGCTGGCTGGACCGATCCGCGAGACCGTGCCCAGGGAAGAGCTCCCGCACTGTCGCCTCCCTCTCGCCCAGATCCACCGGAACCTCCTTTCCGGGACACTGGCCTGGGAAAAGCTCCCGCGCAGCCACATCCCTCTCGCCTGCCTCCACCGGGACTTCCTTCCCAGGGCGCTGCCCTGGGGCGTTCTCACCTAACAACGGAACCGCCTCCACAGGAGCCTGCGGCATCTCCCACTCATTCCTTGCCGAGAAGGCCAAGCTGATCGTCTACATGACCTCTCGCCTGAAATCCTCTAACATCTTCCTTGTCGCCTCTTCTCCCTGGGTGGGGGATCCTCCTGCGCCAGATCCTTCACCTTCACCTCCTGCCATGGGACTCAACTCAAGATTTTCTTGCACCCACCGCTTCCACGCTCACCGCACCAGAACTGTTGAAGCCAAAATTGACCTCAACGAATGTTCGCAAACCAAAGTGCAGCCGATGCCTACTTCTCTCAAATCTCGACCCCTGACTAGCTGCTAAGGTCCTAAGACTGACCCAAAGCCTCATCTGGGAGGTCCCACCTCGCACCCGGAAGATCTCTGAGAGCTTCCCCTCCAAAACCAATAGCTGGACTGGGAGCTCTTCAAAAAACACTAGAGTTAGAGAATAAATGAAAGCCTGCTTTCCAAAGAGCCCCTATGGGTCTTTTTATAGCCTTCTCCTGACCTAAAAATACTGAAATACCCCTGATGGGTCTGTCAATAGCCAAATCCCGCTATCATCCCAGGGGTATACAAGTAATTTAATCCGAGGATAATGAAATAATAATAAAATAATAAAATAATCCTTTTTCCTGGGCACCAGGCCCCACCACATGGACCTGCTTTGGTGAGAACCCCGGGCGAGAAGGCTCTCGCTGAGCCTTAGCTGAGCTCACCTTGGCGAGACCTCCCGCCAAGAAGGTTCTCGCCCTTGGTGGTCTTGACGTCATTGCCGTTGGACGTGGCGCCGAGTGGGTGAAGCTCACTCTACGCCTTCACTGCTACTCACGGCGTTGAGCGAGTGGGTCTTACTCAACGCCCTCTGCTGCCGAATGTGGCGTTGAGTGAGTGAAGCTCACTCAATGCCTTCTCGCCCGCCCCCAGGGAGAGTTCCTTCTGGGCGGGAGCTTTCCTATCCCGAAGCCAAATCTGACCTGAAGACCCGAGTCCTGGCGCGAACGATCTCGCCTACCAGTAGACGGGAGCACCTTAAGGGCGAGAACTCTGCCGGTCCGCCCTAAGGCTAACCCAGGACTGGCCCAACCCTGACCACTGAAGTCTTAGTCCTCCTGGGCCTCCCCAGCGAATATGGGGTTATACATGTGTCATGATTAATTCCAAAGTCTTCTAATGTTTGCTTCATCCAAAATGCCTGTGCACAACAACTACCCAGTGCAATGTATTCGGCCTCGGTGGTGGATAAGGCAACAAAATTCTGTTTCCTACTCGACCATGAAACTAGTGAAGGGCCTAGAAAGTGACAAGTACCACTTGTGCTCTTATGGTCTAACGAACAACCAACATAATCAGAATCAGAAAAGCCATGTAAAATAAAGGTATCATTGTGTGGATACCACAAACCTATCTTAGATGTGCCAATAAGATATCTAAAATACGTTTAACCTCTTTTAAATGAGATTCTTTGGGATTAGCCTAAAATCTAGCACATAAACATACAACGAACATAATATTAGGTCTAGATGTTGTCAAATATAACAGTGATCCTATCATTCCTCTATATAGTGTTTGATATATAGAAATACCACTTTCATCTTTTCCTAATTTCAATGAGACACTCATTGGAGTTTTGACTTGTTTTAGATTTTCAAATCCAAATCTTTTTAAAACATCATGAATATATTTAGATTGACAAATAAAAATACTATCATGTTTTTGAGTAATTGAAAACTAAGAAAATAAGTGAGTTTGCCTACCATGCTGGATCTTTCAGATATTTTTGGCACTTGCTCTTTATGTGGAAAACTCTCCTGCAGTGATAGCACTCTGGTGGCGGTCTCTCTTCGTCATCCTCTCCATCAGCTTGGGCTTTTCCTTTTCTATTCCCAGATTCTTGCTTCTTGAAAATTTTTCCTAAAGAATTTCTTCTTTCAGAATTTCTCATGAACTTTCTGAACTTCTTCACGAACAGAATTTATTTATCTTCATCGTCATTCTCATCGGACTCACTCTCCACTTCCTTCTTGGACTTCAATGCCAAAGCTTTCTTTCTTGGCTCCAGGCTATACTCCTGTTGTTGAATCCTCAGTTCCACTTCATTGGTTTTTCAAATTTCCTATTAGATTCTTAATTTGGAGAGTCTTTTGATCGTGTGACTCTGAGATGACAGTCACTTTTGAATTGAACTTTGGGGGAAGCGATCTAAGTATCTTTCTCACCAAATCTCCGTTTGAGAAACTCTTTCCTAGAATCTTCGAGTCATTCACGATCTTGCTGAACCTTGTGTGCATGGAGTCTACATCCTCATCAACCTCCATCTTGAACTTCTCAAACTCTGACTCTAACTAAAAAAGCTTTGAGTCTTTCACCTGCGATGTACCTTCATGAGCAACTTCAAGGAGATTCCATATATCATACGCAGTTTCACATGCACAAACACGATTAAACTCAGTCATATCTAACGCGCAGAATAAGGCATTCATTGCCATAGCGTTATTCTTACAATAAAGCTGATCAATTTCGTCCCATTTGTCCTTGGGTTTTTCCATTGTGACACTTCCTACTACAGTCATAGGGGAAGTGTATCATGTTTCTATCATGCCCCATACTTCGATATCTAGAGCTATTAGAAAGCATCACATTCGAGCTTTCCAATAGTTATAGTCTGTGCCCGTGAATAAGGGAGGTCTATTTATACCTTGCCCCTCAGAAAATGCGTGAGTGTTTTGCTCCATTACTCCTGGTGGTAAAACGGATTTCGGAGTAACCTCCTCTTATATCAATTGTTGGATCGTGAGGTTCCCTTAGAGGGGGGGGGGGGTGAATAAGGGTTAATTACTTTATTTTATCTAAACAGAGTTTACATAGTGAAAAACAAGGAAAGTAAGACTAATTTTTCATAAGCAAAATTAAACACTTAGAAATTTATAAAATAGGAACAACAACAATTTATTTCAAAAGTGCTAGATCTGAATACAATATATCTCTATAGAGCTAGAGACAAAAGGCTTATGAAAAATACAATTTACTTTTGATTTCGCTGGTCTTTCTACCAAGAACCGGCAGGCATCGATCTTGCTATTAGCCTCCCCTAGATCTAACCACGATCTAGACGCTGCACACAAGGCATCGATTTCTCCCTATGCCGCACAAGGACTTGGATGCCACACACAAGGCGGCGATTCTATCCTAAGCAATGCAAAGGATTAGATGCTACGCACAAGACAATGATTTACTCTCTCGATTATAATAGAAATAAAGAACAAAACAAAATGAAAACTTTAGAATTAAAAAACTCCCTCTAAACAACGCGTTGAAGATGCTAACAAATCCTTACCAGAGTTGCTTTGAATGCCGTGTACGTGCCGTCGATCTTTTACGCTTTGACCTTCTTGAGAGTATAGAGTAATTCTGGATGCTGGAGCTCTCTAGATCGAATGAATAGGAAGGAATACTCCAGGTAACGAGAATTCATGATCTCCACAGAAAATTGTATAGCTTTTATATTTTAGCGATATTGCCTAACGACACTGGGTATCGCCATCTGGCGATATCGTTATCGACTATCACGTGTCCCGCGTACTCCTCATATTCGCATCTCAGATCGATCATAGTCAATCATGGACTGTCGCATGACGATATCTGATATTGCCGGCGATAGTGACAGAAAATGCCAGCCGCGTGGAGATAGTGAGTTAACCGCTCATTCCACTGTCGCATGTTGGCGATACCCAAAATCGCCTGGCGATATCTCCTGAGCTCATCAGTTCTGACCCGGATCAACACCCAAATGCCATTAGAGTTAGACCTGTGATATCTGCACATCATAAATACCCAATGATCAAATACAAACTAGATTTGTTATTAGCAAACCAAGAAGCGTGGAATGCATGCTCCAACAACGACGTCTTTCATTCTGATAATAGTTGTTTCTTTTTTATCACCTTTGTACTCCAAGCTTGTGTGTTCAATAGGGCATGGGATCCTGACTGGACCTACTATTATATTGCTTGTACTGGTTGGGTGTTACACACACCATTATGTTAATGCAGTATGTCCTCCAACCAACATCACAACCCCGTCTCATCGTATCAATCCTTTGCACACTGTCATTGATTTTTTTGACATTTGCAAAGATTAGAGTAAGACTAATATCTCCTCAATATTTCCCTTTTTTTTTCTTTCATCTTGATTCTCCTTTGCATTGAATTTTGTCTTCACTTCTCTACTTTGTATCTCTCGTTGCATGTTTATTAAACTTAAAGTAAGCAATGTGATTGATAAAATGCATCATAGAGATATTTAATGTTGTCTTCAGTGAACTCGAGTTTCCTAGGAGTACTAGAGTTATCATGATTTAAGATTACAATCATATTCATAAGAGGAAAACATACAATTTTAATTATTTGTGATGTTATAGTATGTATGATGTGATTATTATTGGGGTTCATCTGTATGAAATGCGTAGCGCAAAATATATAAAACCTTCGACAAGATTCATGCAAAAACTTGCAAATTAAGAAATAAGTTTATACATGAATCAAAATCAAGTTTCCTGAAGAATAACTAGCGTTTGAGACCAAAACACAAAATAAGATCCATATCTTTACTTGTATCTACATGAACGCTGGAAACACCTCACAGTGTGTAACACCCCTATCCGTCACACATCATATAGCAGTAGGTCCGGCCGGGGCCCGACGCCATATACCACAGACAGACCGGTGGGTTACTAAATGAAACCATCCTTCCAATAACGAACGTCCTACACAGAGCACATTCTAGCGGAAGCATTTTAAATGTTGCAAAGAAAAGAACCAAGCCACAACATGAATGTCCACTAAAATACCCAAAATAGGAATGAACGTACAAATACACCAAGTACTTGGCCTTATGGCATTACAAGAATTTAATTAAATAAATAGTGTCTTCCAAACATCGGCACGCAGACCGGTCACACATGAGAGTATAAGTAAACATTCTCAAAGGCCTTTGAGGGCCGGCTCAGCAATAAGGGCTTCAACCCGCTATTTGCCACTAGGCTCCGCAGCACCTGCAATTAACATTCCATTGCAACGGTTGCAAAAAAAGCAACGGTCAGCTAAAACTGACCAAATTATAACGACCCCGCCCCTAGCTCGGGGCGGAGATGCTCTTTCCCTGCATTGCATTAGTATAACCCGACGATTAAAGTGAAAGTACAACATTTGCACAATACACCATAGGCGCAGGCCCGCACGACCACGCACCCCGTGCTCTCAGGGAACTTACTCGGTGAACCCGGTAAAAATCCGTTGTCTCACCACAACCACCAGGACGACAAACCTCATGAGCATTATAGTCTTTCCTGCCTAAGCCTAAGACCCTCCATCTATGCCAACGGTAAGTACCATGTACCTTAGGTTGCTTTAACCGAACCACATAGAGCGGGTACATTTCTACCTAACCCGTTGCTCACATCGCCATGTCAATTTAAGCCACAGGTGCGGGTCAAGCTTCCCCGAGTCCCAAATCGATTTCACAAATCTTACATAACCCAGTTATGTGCAAGTTGGCTCCCAGGCCACCAAGTTGGCAGAATCACGCTTCTGCCCAGTTTTCCGGGTGCGCATTGGAGTTAATCCCCAAGGATCCCTACTGCAATCTACCACATAGAAAACCCAAAAACAACCATCGGCACGGAGTCTTCTCCGACCATTCATGCATAATGAAACATCACCGATCCAGACCAACTTGTCCGGGTAGGTTTCACACATCATGCCTATGTTCGTACTTCAATTCCGGACTTTACATGCAAAACAACGAGGACTATTCTTGTCTACCCGAAGGAATACTTCGCACTCACCGCTCACTCGCGGGAGGGAGTTTCCTATGCAAAAAGGATAGGGACTTCACATGTCCAAGAAGAGAATCGTTACCCTTGTGGTTCTCTTTGGCTCCATGAAGATCTAGACGGATGAAAAGCATCGCAATGGACTTGCCTCTGTAGATCTGGACTCGGATCGATAATCGGGGCCCCGAAGCTCCACCGGCGGCTGGAGTTGACCTTCTCCTTCTTCCTTACTCTCCCCTCTCTCTAAACCTTTTAGAAAGAGAAAACTCAAAGATGAATAAGGGGTTCAAACCCTATTCCCGTACTTAACTCAGCAAGGACCATCCTGGGCCCTTAGATCCCAATAGAAGGAAACGAACGACCACGATTCGCCATGTAAAAAACATTTCTTGGCCGAACACGGCTTGAGACACACTCGTGTCCAAGGATGTATGCCTCAATCGACGTTAAAATCGTCGCATCCCGACCAGGACACAGGCTTAGACATGCCTGTGACAACCTTTGACATGCCTTTTGCAACTTTGACACGCCCGTGTCAATCAGTACACGCCCGTGTTACGGGGTGTGTTCCTCACTCGACACAGGACCAAAACATCCTGAAAAGGACACAACCATGTGACATTCCCGTGTCACATGCCGTGTGCCAGACACACCCCTAGTAAATGCCCGTGTCCCAGGCCGTGTAACTTACTCGACACAACCCGACTAATAGCCCGAGCAGGACACGGCCCTGGACACGCCCGTGTCTCAGGCCGTGTGCTCGACCTCCAAAGATCGTCGATTGCATTTCGTTGACCATGCGGTAAATCGTCTAACTCGTAGCTGGACACGGCCATGGACACGCCCGTGTCCAAGGCCGTGTGACCCTTACCAGGCCCCAAACTTGGCTTTAAACGCTGTCCGTCCATCTTTTGAGTATCGGGGCATTACAATTCTCTCCCTCTTAAAAGAATTTCGTCCTGAAATTATAGAAAGGAAAAGATACTCAAAACAAAAAGGTACCTGAGTGGAATAACTCAGGAAACTCTTCAAGCATGGTCTGCTCTCGCTCCCACGAGAGCTCCTCCCGACCGCAGTTGTCCCAATGGACTTTGACCATCCTGATGTCCTTATTACGAAGTCGCTTGACTTCAAAGTCCTCAATGTGAATGGGTGTTATCTTCATCGTCAACCCATTATCGACGGGTACTTGATCAGCCACAACAACTTGTGATGGCTCTTACACCGCCTTCCGCAACACCGATATATGGAATACGTAGTGTAGACCACTCAAATCCACTGATAGCTTCAGCCGATAAGCTTCTTCACCAATACACTCCAGAACCTCAAACGGTCTAAGGTACCTCGAGCTTAGCTTCTTCAAGCGTTGTACTCGTGAAACACTCTTGAACGGCTTAATCTTCAAGTATACCCAGTCACCAACAGCGAACTCAACGTTCTGATGCTTGGCATTATAGTATTTAGCCTGTCTGTCCTGAGCGATCAACAATCGTTCTCGAATAGTTCGTACCAACGAAGTGGCGTCTTCCACCTCTTGTCGTTTGTACAGCTTCAACTCACCCGTTTCCAACCACGACAATGATGTGCGATATTTTCTACCGTATAGGGCCTCGAAGGGCGCCATTTGAATACTTGCTTGGTAACTGTTGTTATAAGCAAACTCCATCAAGTACAGGTGATCTTCCCACTGCTTCCCGAAATCCAGGACGCACATGCGTATGTCCTCCATTGTACTGTTGACCCTCTCGGTCTAACCATCCGTCTGCAGATGAAAGGCCGTGCTGAAACTCGACTTGGTTCCCAACATTTATTGCACCAACCTCCAGTCATTGGACGTGAACAACCCATCTCGGTCACTCACGATGCTGCGGGGAACACCATGCGGTTGAACAATGTTATCCACATAGAGTTTTGCCAGTTTATCGACCGAATCATCCTTCCTATTTTGAATAAAGTGCGACACCTTCGTCAATCGATCTACGATCACCCAGATGGCGTCGTTCCCCTTCTGCGATCTTGTCAAACCATGCACAAAATCCATAGAAATATAATCGAACTTCCACTCCGGGATAGACAAGTACTTCAATAAACCTCCGGGCTTCTGACACTCCGCCTTCACCAAGGCGCACGTTTGACACTTGGCCACGTAAAGTGTCACGTCCTTCTTAAGTCCTGGCCACCAGAATAACTTTTTCATATCACGATACATCCTCGTGCTCCTTGGGTGAACCGAGTACTTGGTATGATGAGCCTCATACATCAATTCCTCCCGCAGTTTTCCTATATTTGGGATGCACAGACGACTGTCCTTCCATAACAGTTCATTAGCAACACCAAATTGGGAATTTGACCCATCCACAGCCTCATCCATGATTTGCTTCATGTTTCTATCCAAATCCAGAGCCTGCCGAATCCTATCAGCAAGGTCATACTGCACCTCTGTCCAGTTCAGCTGTGCTTCGGCACTAGTCTGCTTATCAACACAAGAGATCTCCAATGCCTCCAAATCCTGAATCAAACGCTCGTCATGTAGCGACAACCAGTTGGCCTGCACGGGAGCCCTGCGACTCAACGCATACGCCACCGCATTGCCTTTACCAGGCACATAATGTATCTTAAATGTGTAGTCCCCCAGGAACTCCATCCATCTCCGCTACCGCATGTTTAAATCCTTTTGATCCAACAAGTACTTTAGGATCTTGGGATCGGTGTAGATATCGACCTTCACACCGTACAGGTAATGCCTCCACAGCTTTAGGGCAAATATCATGACCGCTAACTCCAAGTCGTGGACCAGATAATTCCTCTCATGTACCTTTAGCTGACGTTAGCCATAAGCTATCACACTCCCATGCTGTAGTAGAACGTAACCCAAACCACTGCCCGAAGCATCACTATAGATCTCAAAACCTTCGGTCCCACTCGGCCAACATAGAATAGGCGTCGTGTTCAACCGTCTCTTCAACTCTTTGAAAGCTTGTGCGCACTCAGGCGTTCAAACAAACTTCTGATCTTTCCTCATCAAAGTCGTGAGGGGTAACGCTATCCGCGAGAAGTTCTCTACGAAGTGCCTGTAATAGCCGACAAGCTCCAGAAAACTCCGGACTTCCGCTACCGTAGACAGCACAGGCCACTCCCATATCGCAACTATCTTCGCCGAATCCACCGCAATCCCTTCTCCACTGACTATATGACCAAGGAATGCCACCGAGGATAACCAGAATTCACATTTGGAGAATTTGACATATAATTTGTTCCTCCTCAACGTCTTCAACACCAAGTGCAGATGCTTAAAGTGATCCTCTTCGCACTGCGAGTACACCAATATGTCGTCGATAAAGACTATCATGAAGTGGTCCAGGTACTCTCTGAATGTCCTGTTCATCAGATCTATGAACACGGATGGCGCATTAGTCAGCCCAAATGACATGACGGTAAACTTATACCCATACCTCGTGCTGAAAGCTATCTTGGGGATATCACTTTCTCTTATCCTCAACTGATAATATCCGGACTTAAGATCCAATTTCGAGTACATCGATGACCCAAATAACTGATCGAATAGATCATCAATCCTTGGAATCAGATACTTATAATTTTCCGTTAACTTGTTCAGCTCTCGATAATCAATACAAAGTTGCAAACTTCCGTCCTTCTTCTTAACAAAGAGGACCGGTGCGCTCTAAGGCGACAAACTTGGACGCACATAACCCTGTTCCAACAGCTCTTTGAGTTGAACCTTCAGTTCCCCCATCTCTTTAGGCGCTAACTGATACAGAGAGCGTGATATAGGTTTGGCACCTAGCACTAGCTCAATTGTGAAGTCAATCTCTCGCTGAGGTGGGGCTGCAGGGAGATTGCCAGGGAACACGTCAGGGTACTCGGATACCACTGGGATACTGTCCAACATAGGCTTAGGCTTCAAAGCCTCCATTAGTGTGAAGAACAACTCTGCACCAGCACGATCTGCCTTAACCACCTGAAGAGTGGACATCAAATTCTTGCTCGACCCTTTCAAGCCTGCAAATGTCGTCTCTCGACCAGTTCCTAATTTGACCTCCTTGCGATTGCAATCAATATATGCCTGCTGCTCCGAGAGCCAGTCCATACCAAATATCACGTCAAACTCCACCAGTGGCAGTAACGACGCTTACAAGTCGAACTCTTGACTCCCAATCCGTATCTTTACGCCACAGACTCTATCCGCACGCATTGAACACCCATTAGGAAACAACACATCCAATTTGTTCTTTGCCATCAAAGTAGGTACTCCGATGCGCGATACAAATCCTTCGGACAAAAAGGAGTGCGAAGCTCTCGTATCAAAGAGTGCTCTTGCCGGATTATCGAAAATCAAAATAAAGCATAATACAAGCAGTAATAAGCTAACATGCGTAAGGTAACAAGTATTTAAAGCTAAATTGCTATAAATTTAGACCGTACCTGTCACCACATCAGCTTGCTTTATGGCCTCCTACTGGCCAAGATTATAAACCCTAGGCTGGGTTGGAGCATAGTATGATGCAGTTGACTCCACCGCTTTGCCCTTCTCCTCATACGTTGCTCCCGGCTTCCTCTCGGACTTTGGGCTTCCGCTCTAGTAATCTCGGGCAAAATGCCCCGACTTCCCACAATTATAGCACGCGCCCGGGGTTCGGCTTGTATTCGTCCCATAAGCACCAGAAGAAGGGGCTGGACCCGAAATCCTAGCCTTCTTATTAAACTTACGAAATCCAGTCTTAGAGGTAGTCGACACCTTGAACTCTGTCCTCTTTTCACTAGAGTCTTTCTTCGCTTGTACATTCCTCAGATCTTTCTCCAACGATCGGGTCATATTGACCAGGGTCAAGAAGCCCTGCGTCATAGGCCCTTAGAGCAGTAACCTTAGGTCATCCCGCAAACCCTCATAGAATCGGTTTGTCTTTCGCTCCTCATCAGCGAATGTAGAGCTTGCATACCGACCCAACGGTGTAAATTCGTGGAGGTACTCGTCCACAAAACTCTCTCCTTGCACCAGCTTCTAGAACTCATTCTCCATTGCAATCCTCTGACCCGAGGGAAGGTACCTTGCCAAGAATAGTCTTGAAAATTCCTCCATCGAGACGTTCATGAGTTTCCTTCCCCCAAGTGGTGTAGATCTAAACCTTCCCACCACAACCTTGCATCACCATCCAATAGGAAAGTGGCTATGGTGGTATTTTGCCACTCCTCCGTTTCCATAGCTATCAAGACTCTCTTTACTCGGGAGAGCCAATCCTCAGCTTGAGATGGGGTTCCAGTCCCCGAGAACACCGGAGGATTGAAGCCCATAACATGTTTGAGCTGCTTTTCAGTCACTCTTCTCGGTATCAACGGCTCTACTACCACTTGATCAACCCTTCTCGGTTCTGCCACTTGAAGCGGTACCTGCTCCACCGCAGGGGTTGGGTGCTGCCCCTGCCTTGCTGGCTGGGCGTTTATCATTGCAAACACTGCTTTAGCCACCAATCTTATGGTTTCCGCCGAAGGAGGTGTTGTAGGCATATCATTCGGTGCGCTACTTGCCTCATAATGCGGGTTTTTTGAAGGCCCTGCACCACTCCTGGTCACCTATAGACGTACAAAGCGTCGCTAAGTGACCAAACAATATTGCAAAAAGCAATTATAGGAACACACAGGTTCCTCAAACATATGTATTTTTATTCCTAAGTGGACATTCATGGGTTCTTTTTATGTTATAACAATGACACACACACATGTGCTCACCACCCCTTAAAAGAATTCGCCCACGAATTCCAATAAGCATGACCGAAACCGGTAGTTTGATACCAAATTGTAAAAACCCTATCCGTCACACAACATATAACAGTAGGTCCGGCCGGGGCCTGACGCCATATACCGCAGACAGACCGGTGGGTTACTAAATGCAACCATCCTTCCAATAACAAACGTCCTACACAGAGCATATTCTAGTGGAAGCATTTTAAATATTGCAAAGAAAACAAACCAAGCCACAACATGAATGTCAACTAAAATACCCAAAATAGGAATGAACATACAAATACACCAAGTACTTGGCCTTATGGCCTTACAAGAGTTTACTTAAATAAACAGTGTCTTCCAAACATCGGCACACAGACCGGTCACACATGAGAGTAAAAGTAAACATTTGCAAAGGCTTTTGAGGGACGGCTCAGCAACAAGGGCTTCAGCCCACTATTTGCCACTAGGCTCCACAACATCTGCAATTAACATTCCACTGCAATGGTGGCAAACACAAGCAACGGTCAGCTAAAGCTGACCACATTATAACGACCCCGCCCCTAGCTCGGGGCGGCGGTGATCCTTCCCTGCATTGCATTAGTATAATCCAGCGATTAAAGAAAAAGTACAACATTTGCACAATACACCACAGGCGCCGCCTCGCACGGCCACGCACCCCATGCTCTCAGGGCACTTACTCGGTGAACCCGGAAAAAATCCGTGGTCTCACCACCACCACCAGGACGACAAACCTCGTGAGCATGATAGTCTTTCTGGCCTAAGCCTAAGACCCTCTATCTATGCCAACGGTAAGTACCATGTACCTTAGGTCGCTTTAACCGAACCACATAGAGCGGGTACATTTCCTCCTAACTTGTTGCTCACACCGCCACGTCAATTTAAGCCACAGGCGCGGGTCAAGCTTCCCCGAGTCCCAAATCGATTTCACAAATCTTACATAACCCAGTTATGTGCAAGTTGGCTCCCAGGCCACCAAGTTGGCAGAATCACGCTTCTGTCCAGTTTTCCGGGTGCGCCTTGGAGTTAATCCCCAAGAATCCCTGCTGCAATCTACCACGTATAAAATCTGAAAACAACCATCGGTACGGAGTCTTCTCTGACCATTCATGCATAATGAAACATCACCGATTCAGACCAACTTGTCTGTGTAGGCTTCACACACCATGCCTATATCCGTACTTTGATTTCGAACTCTATATGCAAAATAATGGGGACTATTCATGTCTACCCGAAGGAATACCTCGCACTCACCACTCACTCACGGGAGGGAGTTTCCTATGCAAAAAGGAAAGGGACTTCACATGTCCAAGAAGAGAATCGTTACCCTTGTGGTTCTCTTTGTCGCCATGAAGATTTAGATGGATGAAAAGCACCGTAACGGGCTTGCCTCCATAGATCTGGACTCGGATCGAGAATCAGGGCTCCGAAGCTCCACTAGCGGTCGGAGTTGACCTTCTCCTTATTCCTTGCTCTCCCCTCTCTCTAAACCTTGTAGAAAGAGAAAACTCAAAGATGAATAAGGGTTTCAAACCCTATTACCGTACTTAACTCAGCAAGGACCATCCTGGGCCCTTGGATCCCAATAGAAGGAAACGAACGACCACGATTCGCCCTGAAAATAACATTTCTGGGCCGAACACGGCTTGCGACACACCCGTGTCCAAGGCCGTGTGCCTCAATCGACATTGAAACCATCACATCCCAACCAGGACATGGGCTTAGACATGCCCGTGGCAACCTTTGACACACCCGTGTCAATCAGTACACGCCCGTGTTGCGGGGCGTATTCCTCACTTGACACAGGACCAAAACATCCCGAAAAGGATACGGCCATGTGACACTCCCGTGTCACATGACGTGTGCCAAACACGCCCCTGGGACACGCCCGTGTCCCAGACCATGTAACTTACTCGACACAGCCCGGCTAACAGCCCAAGTAGGACACGGCCCTGGACACGCCTGTGTCTCAGGCCGTGTGCCTGACCTCCAAAGATCGTCGACTGCATTTCGTCGACCACGCAGGAAATCATCCAACTCGTAGCTAGAAACGGCCATGGACACACCCGTGTCCAAGGCCGTGTGACCCTTACCAGGCCCCAAACTTGGCTTCAAATGATGTTGGTCCCTCTTTTGAGTTTCGAGGCATTACACAGTGTAACAACCTCTCTAGCCAACGGTTCGAAAGGATGACCGCCGGCACCCCCAACACCATGCTCGAAAGGGTTCAGCATCAAATAGTGTGCATACCATGCACCCCAACCCCTCTCCAGGCCCGCAGGCAGGTTGTTGGAGTCCGCAACCTCCCTTTGATGAGGGAAAGTCAAGTTAAGCGCCCCTATGAGAACTTCTCAGGAGGTCACCCATCCTTGGAATACTTCAGCCCGAGCACGCTTAACTATGAAGTTCTTTCGCATCTCATCCCAGGACTACTCCAACAACCCGCCTGCGGGCCTAGAGAGGGGTTGAGGTATATGGTCTGCAGACTATTTAAGGTTGAGCCCTTTCGAGCATGGTGATGGGGGTGTTGGCGGTCGTCCTTTCGAGCCGTGGGCTGGGGAGGCTGTTACAAAAAAGTGCACTTTTTGTAATGGCCTCCCCAGCCCATGGCTTGAAAGGACGACCGCCGGCACCCCCAGCACCACGCTTGAAAGGGTTCAGCCTCAATCGGTCTGCAGATCATGCACCCCAACCCGTCTTTGGTCCATTGGCAGGTTGTTGGAAGCTGCAGCCTCCCTTTGATGTGGGAAAGATAAGTTAACCACCCCTATGAGGACTTCCCAGGAGGTCATCCATCCCAAGACTACTCCAGCCCGATCATGCTTAACTCCAAACCCGCCAATGGACCGGAGACGGGTTGAGGTGTATGGTATGCAGACCGGTTGAGGATGAACCCTTTCGAGCGTGGTGCTGGGGGTGCCGACGGTCGTCCTTTCGATATGTGGGCTAGGGAGGCTGGTACACACAGTCTGTCTAATGGGCTTGGGGTTGGAAAATGATCTCCCATCTCTGAAATAAAATACTAGTTTCATTCTCTAAAATAATATTCTCTTTTTCCTCTCGTCTCTTTTTAGTTTCTCACTATAGGAAAGAGACATACACGGCTTCTTGTTTTCCACATCAATATCTGAAAACCTAGAAGCATATATGCCTCTAAAGCACTCTCTAAATGCATGCCCCTTTCCCGTAGTATCCAAAACTAGCTACACGTTTTTATATGATAGATAGAAAAAAAGATTTTACAAATATAATGAGAGGATATTTATGGTATTAGAAATTTGTAATTTTGATTCATAACCTAAATTAATAGTTCATTATTGACTAATTCTCAATTAATCAATCACCATCTAGTATATCTAAATATATATATTCGGGATTTGATTTTATTCATATCTAATAGTAAATAAACCAACACGATTAATTATATATTTTATGCATTTCTTAGTGTAAACACACTATAGGTTCATATCACATTGACTATAAACTAATCCCTCGATTACTTATAGATCACATATTATAACAATTATATAGGCCATGCAACGTTAGTGCATCACATCTACAACTTGAAATTATTATAATACCTTATAGGCTTGATAATGTCACCAAGATCATTAATGATGATTAATGGTTTCTTCATGCATACTTGGTAATATTGGAGGTACTTAGTGAATCCCTTGGTCAACAAAAAGGAAATTTGGCCCTGAATATCTGCATCTTGGAATGAAATTAAATAGTCTCTTCTATTAGTATTTTGGACTTAACATTTGCATTGAAGAAGAAATTGAAGAGTGCGAGTAATCCTCTCTTCTATCAGGATCCGGATCCTCTCCATTTCAAATGAAATGGAGGGGATCCATTTCATATCTAGTGGACAACATAAGTCCAAAAAAAATCTAGTGGTCAAGAATTTTTTGATTAAAAAAAATATAAAAGGATGGAAAAAACTGAACCCGTTAGATCAAAAAACAGTTTATCCTGGCCATGAAATGAAATGGAGGGATCCGGATCCCCGCACGCACATGCCTTTGCTTCAACTTTGAGGTTCTGGTAATGTACTTTTCTGTTGGCACATGAAATCAACTCCAACACGAAAAGAAATCCATGGAGACAAATTTAAAATTTCTATGACCATCTAGGGCAAAGATGATGTCGTATTTTTATAGAATAATGTAGAAAAGCTCAATCGATAAAACTATATGTAATGAAATGATCATCCCCACAATTGCTCTTCTAACTCTTAAGTTAGTATGCATTTTGTAAATTATCATGCCCAAGTTAAGTTTTTTTGCTATTGTATATATAATCTATTTGTTCCTTATTATTTTTAGTGTAAAAATTTATGCACTCCTTTGGAGGAATAACTTGGATTGGTGCATGCAATTGGGCATGCCTCTTATGGGCCATACTGCTGGCCAGCACCGTGCTTTTTCAATAGCATAAGGAAAGGTTTATTAATATATGCTCCATCTCAGTTATTGATTTTATTTATTTTTATTCACTTTTGTTTTCTTATTCACAGCTCAATCAATTATAAGACAATAAAAAAATCTCATTTTAATATATTTAACTTGGGGTGCTCTGATGTTGTTCATCTTCACCTTAGATCTATTGGGATACTTAATTACTATAATTTTGTATTAATTTACTTTCTGATTCTTTACTTTGCTTTTGTATACACTGTGTATAACCCGTAATTCATTAAGATCAGAGATGACCGAGGATGGCCAAGAGGGTCTCACCCACCCGGGGCGATTGTAGGAGAATTCGCCTCTCAGGGTGAGATCTGGGCCCGAGGGAGTAGGGGCGAGTGGGCGAGCTGAGCCGCACTCTCCCAAGGCTCTAGGAAGGAAGGAAGGGGCGAGTGACGCTAGCTGACCCGCACTCTCCCAAGGCTCCAAACAGGTAGGGGTGAGCTGACCCGCACTCGACCAAGGCTCCAGATAGGCAGGGGCAAGTGGGGCAGGCTGACTCGCACTCACCTAAGGCTTCAGTCAGGTAAGGGCGAGTAGGGGGGGCGAGTAGGGTATGCTGGCCCGCACTCGCCCCAGGCTCGGGGCGAGTGGCAAGTCCCAGCTTCACCGGGAATTCGCCACCCCCAGGAAACCCTTTTTAGGTCTACCACTAACCTCTCCAAATAGCGGGACTGTGTTGTTGGCAGACCAATTTTGGCTGCAGTTAGTAAAACCAAAAGACCGGATTCCTCTATCCGCAGACTATCCTTGAAAAATTATAAAAAGACCCCTGTGGGCAACTTTGGGGGGATTCTTCTTCTTGCATCTTCCTCCTTAGGCCGACTCTAGTCGACGAGAGCTCTAGCTCTATATTTATAGTGATTTCTGGGTGTACAGATTGATAGCTCCAACTCCATGTTCACTGTGGTTTCTGGGTGGACAGGTTGATAGCTCTAGTATCCCGTTCACCGTGGTTTCCGGGAGGACATGGAGAGTGCTCTCAAGTTCCCTCCAAGGTGTCCGACTCAGTATTGGTTTGTGAGGGGAAGCTCTCTTCGATCTTCCGGGTTGTGGTGAGACCTTCATGCTGTAGCTTGGGGTCTGTTTCTAGTGGTCCACCATTTGTGAGTTAGATTCTTTGCTCTGAGAGTCCGGCCTAGTGTTGTAGCTTAGAAGAAGTAAGCACAGGCTGCCCCCTAGTTTGAACTCCTTGAACTGTGATTTCCGGGATCAACACACTGTCTATAATGTTTTTTTCAATATTTGCACCTCCATGTTCAAGATGTACGTCAACATTTATTTATTTCATGAATTATTCAAATGAGAATACATTTACTTTATTAGAAATTTGAGTGGTCGTCAGATTAATATGCTTGCAGTGTTGGAAAGATTTTAATATAATCAAGATTTAACTTGGAGTTTTTGTAAAATTGTTTTTGCAGGAATACATGATAATGGGAGAAGGAAAAACAGCAAGACTTAATTATATTTTATCAAGTACAAACATTACATAAAAATAGCGGCATCTAGAGGGCACAACAAAAAATAAAAGTAGTTAGGGTGATACATAAAATGGTAGTTAGGGTGATACATAAAAAGTCTTAATTAAAGGCTTTAACATAATTCCAAAGAGTCATTGCCAACACATTAATGGTGTTGATTTCTCTTGTTTTACACCCCATGTAAATCGGCGTCATTCTTCACTCCAAACATTTCTTGAAGCTCCATAAAGCGGTTTCTGTGCATTGGCTTTGTCATTATGTTTGCTTTCTGAATTTATATAGGGCAATATTCTAACCCGATTAACTTCTTTTTGGCAGCTTCCCTGATGAAGTGGAAGTGTATCTCTATATGTTTGTCTCTCGCATGATACAGATGATTTCTTGAGAGGGCTAGAGCAGATGTATTGTCACACATCAGGTTTACTCCTTCGTTTTCTTCCTTTTTTGATTAGTTCTTTCTTTAGTCTTTGCAGCCAGATAGCTTCACATGCCAAGGTATTAAGTGTCATGAATTTTGCCTCGGTTATGGAGAGTGCTATGATATGCTTCTTCCTGGAACTCTAAGAGATGGGGTTGGATCCCAGGAAAAAGACATACCCTCCAGTACTCTTCTGATCGTCAATACTCCCAGCCTTGTCTGAGTCAGTGTAGCCAATTAGCCTTGCGTCTTCCTCACGTTTGAACAAAATTCCATAGGTTTTGGTTCCCTACAAGTAGCGAGTATTCTTTTGCAGCACGAAGGTGAATTTTAGAAGGGTTACTCACAAACCCAACGAGAATATTGACTGCATTCTCGATGTCGGGCCTGGTGTTTATGAGGTAAATTAGTGAGCCGATGAGACAACTATATTTTTCATGTTTGCTTGCTCTTCTTCTTCTGTTCTTGCTCTGAATTTCTCGGCAACTAACATTGAAGTTACAGTTGGATTACAGTCGTTTATCTTGAACTTATTTAGGAGAGAGTCGGTGTAGAGTTCCTGTGAAATGAAAATTCCGCAGGCAAGATGTTTGATCTGGAAACCCAAAAAGAATTTTAGGGTTCCCGTATCTGTCATCTCATAGTTTTTCTTCATCCTTTCTCCGAAGTCTTCGATGAGTCCTGAATTAGTTCATGTTATGATTAGGTCATCAACATACAAACTTACAATAATGTTTCCTCCTCCTGTTGTTTTTGTATATAGCGTGGGTTCAATAGGCCACAGGAAAATTCTTCTAAGAGAAAGAAGGCATCAATGTTGTGGTTCCACGTATATGGGGCTTGCTTCAACCCGTAGAGAGCCTTGTGGAGCTTATAGAATTTATCTTCACTTCCCTTAATTTCAAAAGCAGGTGACTGACAAACATATACTTCTTCGACAAGTTTGTCGTTCAAAAGTGTTGATTTCACCTCGAGATGGATGATAGGAAGGTGATTCTAAGTGACAATGGCTAGAAGAAGCCTTATGGTTATCATCCGCGTGACTGGAGAAATATTTTCATCATAGTCAGATCTAGGCTCTTAGGTAAAGCCTTTTGACACAAGTCGCACCTTTTGTTTATGGAGGGCGTTATCTTCATTCTGTTAAATCTTGAACTCCCTTTTGAGGTCGATTATTGTTCGATTTGAAGGTTTTTCCACAAGGGATCATTTCCCATTTTTTCTATAGCATTCAGCTCAACCTCCATTGCTCTTCTCCATCCTTCTTCTTGTGCAACTTCATGATATGAGACAAGAGTCGAGGCAAGTAGAACAACTTCACTGGATTGGTATATGTCGTATATCAACCTTGTTTTAATGGTTGATGATGATTCTATGTCCCTATCCTCTTGGGGGGTTTTTGCTGAATCCTCAATGTAATGGATGCAACTTAGAGATACCTCAAGTTCAACTAGCAGTGTTGGGGATGACTCAGGAAGTGCTGAATCTGATGCCCAGTCCCAAAACTCTTCTTCATGAAATACTACATCTCTTGATATAATGATTTTAAACTCTTCTTCATGAAATACTACATCTCTTGATATAATGATTTTTTTGGTATGGGGTTCTAGGAATCTTTACGCTTTGCTTTCAGTATTGTAGCCTAGTAGTATACACTTTTCTCCACTATTGACCAACTTATCTATGCCTTCTTTATTTAAATGAGCATAGATAATTCATCCAAAAATATTCAAGTGTGATATGGATGGCTTGTAATGGTGTATTGTTTCATAGGGTGTTGAACTGATCATGGCTTTAGTGGGGAGTCGATTCAGAATGTACACAACAACTACTATAGCTTCTCCCCAGAAGTTTTTTGGACATCTAGAATGCAGCATCATGGACCTTTCCTTCTCAATTACTATTCTTTTGCGCCTTTTAACTACTCCATTCTGTTATGGGGAGTAAGGGGTCAAGTGTTCTCTTCTAATTTCAGCTTCCCTGCATAAGTTGTTGAATTGGTTTGACATCTAGAATGCAGCATCATGGACCTTTCCTTCTCAATTACTATTCTTTTGCGCCTTTCAACTACTCCATTCTGTTATGGGGAGTAAGGGGTCAAGTGTTCTCTTCTAATTTCAGCTTCCCTGCATAAGTTGTTGAATTGGTTTGACATGAACTCTCCCCCTCTATCACTCCTCACAAATTTTATTTTCTTGTCAATCTGATTTATATTTGCTTCTGGAAATTAAGAAAGTGATCATAAGTCTCCGATTTACTAGTAAGGTGATATAGCCACATATAACAGCTGAAATCATTGACGATAATGAAGTAGTAACGTATTCCTCCTAGAGATGGTACATATGCCGAACCCTATAAGTCCATATGAAGAAGTTCAAGAGGAGAATCATCCTTTCTGATGAATGTTTTAGGAAGGGTTTGCATATGTGATATGGCGTGAGCACAACAGTCACATGCTTGTTGGATGATACAGAGACTGGGTAGCCCATCTATTAATTTTTTTTTGAGCATGATGCTTATAATAGGAAGGCTAATGTGGCCAAGCCTGTTATTCCAAAGTTGAGTCTTAGAGGTAGAGTTGTTATGAGTGGAGATAAAGGATTGAGACCCATGTGAGTGTAAGAATTAATATTACTGTTATTCATATGTGTTGTGGCAACAGTAGTTTGTCCCTTAGGTTCTACTCTATCACAGATCTTTTGTTTGAAGAGGACCTTGAATCCCTTCTACAACAGTTTTCCTACACTAAATAGGTTTTGGGTGAGAGTGGGAACATATTGAACATTGATTATCAACTTAGTTAATCCTTCAGGGGTGATGATATAAATAGTCCCTCTCCCTTCCATGTGTTTCTTTTTTTTCATCACCTAAGGTAACCTCTGACTTCTAACTTTCATCAAGTGTGGTGAAGAAAATACTGTTATTCACCATATGATTGGAGCATCCACTATCAACATACCATGTGGATAGATGTTTATCTGTGTTGTATGAGCTACAAGTGAATAAAAACTGATCAGTGTCAGATTCTGTGATATTAGCTTCCTCTTTAGGTTTATGCCAACATCCGTCGATAGAGTGATTGGGGAATTTTCAGTTCCTACATCCGAAGAAACAATCTTTTGGCTCGTGGTTTTGTTTTTTTTCAAATGATGCAATGAGTGTTACTACCTTAGTTTTTACTGAGGTTTGTGTTGTTTTGTTTTTGTGGCCCTTGATGAAAGGATTTATGGTGAGTCTTTGAGTCTTTTGATTTCTTTTTGTCTGCTGTCTTCTTTTTGTGGAATGACATTTTGGTTTGAAAAGCCTTCCCTAACATGGGTTCTTCATGAATATTGAGCAAATCTTCATGAGTTTGGAGGGAGGCCATGAGGTCAATGACAATTAACATTTCAAGGTCATGAGCCTCAAGGATTGCAGACACAATATGTTTATGAGATTATGGTAGAGATCTAAGTATCTTTTCCATGATTTGTTGTTCCTCTATCACCTTCCAAGGCTTCTAATTTGGATAAAAAGGCTAATAACTTTTGCAAAGAAATCTTGTACAAAATCATTTTCACCCATGATAACAGATTCAAAATTGTGACGAAGTGAGTAAAGCTTTGTCTTGATTACCTTTTTTGGAGCCTTTATACTCATTTTCCAATCTCCCTCATGCTTCTACTGCGGTTTTTGATCCCATTATCCTGGGGTAGATTGCGGGAGCAATCCCCTGCTGGATCAAGTGCAGGGCTAGTGCATCTTTCTTCGGCTCCTCTTTTGTGAACTTGGGAGGTTCACCCTTTTGAGATTTTTCTGTGGGTTGGGCGCCCTTGTTAACAATGTCCCACAGATCCTGGGAACGAAGGATTGTCTCCATTTTATCAATCCAGAAATCATAAAAATCACCTGGGAAAATGGGAATGGTAGAGTGGGTGTAGAGGGGCGCACGGGAGGTAGAAGATGAAGCCATCGAATGCTGGAGACCAAATATTACAACGGCTCTGATACCATTATTGGAAAGATTTGAATATGACCAAGGTTTTACTTGGAGTTTTTACTGAATTGTGTTTGCAGGAATACAAGATAATGGGAGAAGGAAAAGCAGCATGATTAGAGCACATTGGTAAATAAAGTAGTTGGAGTGATACATAAAATGGTAGTCGAGGTGATACATAAAAGTCTTAGGCTTCATTTGTTTAAGCTTTTCATGCGAGCGTTTGAAGCAAACGCCGCTGGACAGCTGAAAAACAAACAGACCGTCGGCGGCATTTGCTCCCGCGGCAAGGAGGAAAAGCCATCCGCCTACTCCGTTTCCATCCTTGCCTCCTCCCCTCCAGTCCCAATCCCCCGTTTCCATCCTCCAGCTCCTCTCGCCACCGCCTAACCAAACAAAGCCTTAATTAAATGGCTTTAATATCGTTCCAAAGAGTCATTGCTGGCGCATTAATGGTGCTGATTTCTCTTGTTTTACATGCAACGCACGAACTACGAGCGTGTGAAATTTAGACACTTGCATATTTAGTGCAGAGATGCCTGTGTGTGTATATATAAGATCATTTTCGACTGCCGTGCGTTATAAATATGAGCATATTAATCAAACGTAAAAGTAATGAATAACAAGAAATAAGAGTGAGTAAGGGCTATTAGTTTCAATATTCAAGTCATTACATTAGGAAGGCACATGCAATGATAGTTATTATCAAAGAAATTCATTAAAAAGGTTTTGTAGATGATGGTGTATGTATGTAAGCAGCTAGTACTCATCCTCCGGATTCCAAAAAGCTTCGAGGCCCGAAGGGGTTTCAATGAAATCGAAGCTGCCCGGGCCAAGGTTTAATTCATATTCTTGCATCCCAGGGGCCGCAACTGGCACTGCCGTGTCTTCGCCGCCGGCGAACTCTCCCTCTAGAGGTCGTGCGGCAAATGAAACAGTCAAGAGAAGGCACATGGCCGCGACGAAAAATAAGAAGGAGCTTGCGGACTTTGCCATGGGTTAAAAATCAATTAAGGACTCTCAAGTGCTTAGAAGGTGGTTGCAAGGTTTCTTGTGGTGTGAATATTGAGGAGGAGATGGGCTGGTTTTTATATATACATAATGGCTGATGCCTGAAATTAAAGAGTACTCCGAGAATTAAATTCCAATATTATAGAAACTGCAGCATGCATTAAGAAACTTAATTGATTAATTAATTTACAGCCGTTAGAATTGGGCTTGAACTTAATAAATTAATTTAAGAGGCGCTTTGTATTAATTTTATTAGCTTATTAATTAAGCACCCGAGAATAACCCATGTTTAATTTAATATCATCAATGGAAGCTCTGTTAGGCGCAGTAATGGACTTCATGAATTTTTAGTTAGTCAACGCCTAACCTGTGCAAGTTAGGCTCCCTTTGACATGGTGGTGGCCGTCGTAAATGCATGAATTTAATGATCATTTGTTAAAAATTATCTAATAAATATCATCAGTTTGAACCAAGGTTTTCAGAATCGGACTACACATTGAACCGGAAGAAGAAGAGGTTCAAGGTTTAATTTGTTCAACTGGTTGAACTGAGGTTGAATCGGATCTAACTACACATGCAAAGATTGTGAGATATATAGACTATAGTCCTGCAAAATAAACTAACATAAGTAGACGTAACTTAATAAATAATCAACGTTATGTCAAATATTTGTATAAAAATAATATAAAAATATTTTTTTAAAAAATATTTTTAAGTTCATTTCAAAATAAAAAATAATTCAAAAAATAATTCAAAAAATAATGTAAAGGCATGTATGAGATTGAAAATATTATAACAAAATATATGACATATATATATACGATTTCATATTTTAAAATCAATTTTAAAATTAAATTAAGATTATAAATTTATAATTTATATATATATATATATATATATATATATATATATATATATAATAATAATAATAATAATAATAATAATAATTAATATGTATCGTAAATTCCTAATATAACAAACTAAAATAATATTATTACATACCAACAATATTAATATTACATATATTTATATCAAATGTAATTTTAATTAACAGCAAAAATCAGTTGGATAGGCACCAAATTCTCTTTACTTGAGACCTCTTATCGAACTCAGCCATCCTCATATATAATTCTTAAAATTTTTAATTAAAAAACCGTACTTTATTTCCCACCCAAGACCCGACCTAGTAACCGGCCCGATTCACCGGTTCAACCGACCGGTTCACCGGTTCCTGGCCGGTTCACCCGTTCCTGGCCGGTTCACCCGTTCTTAGCCGGTTTTCAACGGAGCCGGTTTTGGAACCTGGCCGGACCGCCCGGGGGACCGGTCGAATCGATCCGGTTCTTAAAACACTGGTTTGAACATAGAAGTGGATGAAGTTCCTTAGACGGGCGTTTTCGAATGAAAATTTAACCCTGTGTTCATCACCGTCACCACAGTGCCAAACAGAGCCATATGCTTCGTTTGGTTCGACATTTGGCCGCCTCCGTTTGGAGCAAAGCCGCTGTACGGTGGGTAAACAAACGGGCGCCAGCGGCGTTTGCTCTGTTTGCACCCGTCGGACGAAGAAAATGCCGTCAAATCAGAGCTTTTCCAACCCCGCCTCCCCCTCCGGTTCGACCCCTCCGTTTGGACTTGCCGGCTCCTCCCGCCGCCGCACAATCAAACGAAGCCTTTTTAATCAGAGCAAAATAAATCTCAAATTATAACATCAATTTCAGAACTTTGAACCGCACACATTTTCGAAATTATTTAGAAGATTTGGACTTCGTATGGTCTGACGTTTTGCTCAGGCGGCGGGAGGAGAAGGACTTTTCGAACCGGAGGGGGGAGGCTGTGGTTGGAATCCCACCGTTTTTCTCCATTTCCCAATGCACGACGGGTGCATGCGGAGCAAACGCCGCAGCCGGCCATTTGGTTATCCTCCGTGCGACGGCATTTGACCAAAACAGAGAGCTCTAAACCCTGCGCCAACGAAGCCTTGGTTGGTTGATGCTCCAAATAACTAAAATTATTAAACGAAATCAAATCAGAGTCTACTATGGAAAAAAAACGCAGGAATACAGTTGTCGGGAAAATGCAGCGGTTAATCATAAACATGTTGGGCGGTCCAGCATGAAGGAAAAAAACTAAAAACTAAAAAAAATAGAATGTAATGATTAGTCTCACATTGCCTGCCTAGTCGGTTCACGTATATTTGCTTTAGAAATCTATTGTGCCGGCACTAGTTATTTGCACTATGTAAGGACTATCTATTATCAGCCAACAACCTTCATTAAGTCCTACTTCTAAAATGTACTTAAGTCCTATATATTTGTAACCGTGCTTTTGCTTAATTAAGGCTCCGTTTGGGGGGATTTATTTTCACGGGTCAAGCGGTTACGATCGCATGAATCGGATCTTAGTTAAAGTCCGTTTGGAGGACTTATTTTCACCGGTCAAGTGGTTACGATCGCATGAATCGGATCATAATTAAGGTCCGTTTCATGCGGTTGTAATCGCTTGACCGGTGAAAATAAGCCCCCCCCCCCCCCCCCCCAAACGAAGCCTAAGTAAGATTTTTGCTCGTATAAAAAAAAGGTGCAGTGGTTAAACAAAACATTATCAAGGCTTCATTTTGTGGGGTGTTTAATTTTTTTGCTTCGAAGAGTTGGATAAAAACGCCACCATCATAAAATGTATGTTTGATATGACAATTGTTAAGACAAACAAACACCATTTATTAGTTTTGAACGTAAAAGTGAATGAAATTCCTTAGATGAGATCGGTCGTTCACGAATAACGAATCATAACCACCGTGTTCACGGCTAGCACCGCCGTGCTAAACCGTGCTTAAGTTTCTTCGTAGTGCAGTTTCTTTTGCACATAGATGTGAAGTCAGAAATAGCGTGTCCGATGTTTTCAAAACACATACAATAACATTGAACGTAACTTAAAACTCCTATAATAATACTCAGATTCGCTCATGAACCCTCTATAAATAGAGCAAGCAAAAAAATGAGTAACTGAAGATACATTAATCCCTTTTATTATTTTTCTAATTAGATTTGATCTTCTTAGATAAACTACAGGTCATACAGTCAAGCGGTTTGATATGCTTTGCTGTGTTTACATCATTATTTATTCAACAGTACACACAACACCTATTACAATAAGAGGGCTAAACCCGGTTTATTTCTCACAATTCCCTGTTAAACCGGGTACTTTATCAGCCCTGAACCTAGGGCTGTAACGGTTCGGTTTGATTCGGTTTTTAAGCAAAACCATAAAGCAAAGCACCCCTATATGGTTCCAAAAATGGTTCGGTTCGGTTTAGTTCGATTTTGGTGGTTTAAAAATATGAATGTATTAGCGTGAGGAGTGAACTGTGGCGTGCCTGAATCGTGCGAGAGACATAAATTACCGTGACTTACGTGACAAGAGAAGCAATGCAAGTACTCTAGTTAATAACATAGCATAACACAAATTAAGTTTTTGTTAAACTACTAATGTGTCGCCAAAAAATCAAATATAATATGATACTAAAGTATATGTTAATATAAGTACTGATACGGTTTGATTCGGTTCGACTCAGTTCGGTTTGACATTCAAAACCGTGAACCGAACCAAATCATGTGGTTTTTCAAAAACTGGAATGGTTACCAAACCGCAGTTTACTAAAATTGAACCGAACAGTGCGATTTGATTCAGTTCGGTTAGGCGATTTGATTGGTTCCGACTTACACCCCTAACGAAACCTATCTTCGATCGCAACTCTAGGAAGTGTGTTCTTGGTAGCGGCTTTGTCATTACATTTGCGATTTGATTTGTTGTTGCATAATATTCGACTTCTACGTTTTCTTTTCCACTTCTCTCTGATGAAGTGAAATTAATCGCATTTTAATATGTTTACTTTTTCTTTGTGTCACCTGATTTTTGGCTAGATGTAGAGTAGATGTTTTGTCGCAGAACAGAGTTATGGGATCTTCTCTTCTTTTCCCTTCTATTTCTTCCAATAAATTCTTTATCAAGATGGCTTCGCAACATGTGATTCTTAAGGCTACCTACTTAGCCTCTGTGGTCGATAATGCCATTGTAGGATGTTTTCGTGAAGCCCACATTATTATCTTGGAGCCATAATAAAAAAATATATCCACTGGTGTTGTGCTGATCATCAGTACTAGAGCTCCAATCTGAATCTGAGTATCCAATTACTCCAAGTTTAAGATCCTCGACAAACAATAGTCTCAGATTTGATGAGCGTTTTAGATAACACAAAATTCAATTTTCTGCAATAAGATGCGAGAGAAGAGAATTACTTGCAAATCGTGACACTATGTTCACTGCATGTTCAAAATCCAATCGTGTATGCGTGAGATAGCTTAAAGAACTCACTAATGAACGATATTCTGTTTCACCTACCTTTTCTTCCTTTGTGTATGTTGGAACTTAGTTCGGCGGTTAGCCGAACTAGCCGCTGTGGTTTGTTTAGCCAGTCTTCTAGCAGGTAGCCTCAGCGGACTGTTTGTGTTAGAACTCAGTTCGGGCGGTTAGCCAACTAGCCACCGCGGCCTGTTCTGCCGGTCTTCTAGTGGAAGTCCTCAGCGGATTGTTTGGATGCAATTTTAGTAGAAGCCGCAGAGGTCTTGCTTAGTCGTGAAGCTCTGGTCCAAGGCTTATCCTCTCAGCAATCCGGTGGCAATCCGTGGTACGCGGTCTGGTGTCAAGCCGCAGCTTCAGCGTAATGGTTTACCGCACTACGAGTTGTTGGCTATCCGTAGGTGCGGCTTAGCGGCTTGACTGGCGTCCTTTCACTTGTGTCCTGAGGTTGTAAGGTTATGGCTTGTATAGTGAGTGGTTTGGGTATGTCAAACCGCTAAGTCCACCCGACTTGTATTTAGTCCCACATTGTGTATTATACTCTCTCATCTCCCCCGTTTTCTATAAATAAGGGGACACACCTATGTATTACTTACTTTTTTGGAGCAATAAAATTTGCGGTTATTTACCTTTTGTTCGCTTTTCTTCTAATTTTTTCACTTGCTATCAGAGGGAAACCAGTCCTTTTGCACCAAAATCTTTTTGCTCTTCTAGCGGTTTGTTTTTTGAAACCGCGCGGGTTGTCTCTTTTCTGTCCCTCCCTTCTTCCAGTTTTGTCCGGCTTCTTCCCTCCCTTTCTTTTTATCTGATCGTGCGGTTTCCCCTTATTCGCGCGATCTCATGCTCTTCTTTCTTTTGTGCTGCTTCTCTGCCCTTAGTTCACAGCATTTCCCTTGCTGCTGGTGTGTGATCACCGAGACCGGGCAGTTTCTCTTTCTGGTTCGCGCGGCTTCTTCTCTGGTTTCCTGTTGCGGTTTCTGCTTTGTCCGCGCGACTTGCTTGCCTTCTTCATGAATACTCCGACGTCTTCTGCAACTTTCCCTGCTCCTTTCCATCTTTCTTCTCCCTCTGTTTCTTCTTTTGGTAATTTGGGTACGTTGTCCAACCTTACGGGCCCGAATTATCCTGACTGGAGTGTGTCTTTTGTCTTCCTTTTACGTTCTCAACGTAAGCGCTCACTCTTGACTAATGACCCTCCTCTTGTTGGCTCTGCTGCTTATTATGATTGGGACGCTTCTGATGCCTTGGTCCGTACTTGGTTAGCCAACAGTTTGTCTGACGAGTGTCTTCCTATCATTCGCCATGATCAAACGGTAAAAGCCGCGTGGACTTATCTGACTGCTTTATATTCTAAAGGGGCTCAGACTTCGCGTATCTACACTTTGTATGCTGACCTCTTTGCTCGTCCTGTTATGACCCCTGTTGCAGCATATCAGGAGGGCAGAGCCTTGGGGCTGAACTTCTTCAACATCGCCCCTTTTCTACTGATCTTGCTGAGCAACAAAAACATTTTCAGGAGCTCCTGGTGGTATGTTACTTACTTCGTCTTCCTGACTTCTATGATCTGATTCGCCAACAGATTCTCGGAGAAGCGGACACTCCGACTCTTGATGCCACTGCTGCGCGGATTTCCGCTGTTACTACTCTGCTTCAGTGTCCTTTGCTTCCTTCTCCCTCTCCTGATCTTGTTGCTCATTCTGCCCGTCATGATCATTCTGGTGGTCGGGGTGGCCACACTGGAGGCCGTGGTTCTTCCAAATATCTCTGTTCTCATTGTGGCAAGACTGGTCACTTGGTTGATCGTTGTTGGGTCAAACGCCCTCATCTTCGTCCTGCTTCTGCTGATTCTGCAAAAAATTCTATTGCGTCTCTTGCCACTTCGGGTGCTGCTCAGTTAGCTACCACAGGTAGGTGGCTTATTGACTCTAGTGCTACCACTCATATGACCGGGAATTCTCAGCTTTTTTCTTCTCTTACGACGAGTACGCACTTAACTCATGTTCTTATTGCTGATGGTTCACCATCCCCAGTTCACGGGTCTGGCACTATGCATGTTACTTCTTCTCTTCAGCTTCGGGACACTCTCTATGTTCCCAACTTTCCCTGCAATCTCCTCTCTGTTACTGCTCTTTGTAAGCAGTTTGACTGTGAAGCGCTTTTTACTGCTTCTACTTGTGCCTTTCAGGTTCCTTAGTCCAAGGAGATGGTAGCTACTGGGACTGAAAGCGATGACTTGTTCTATCTTGATACTTCTTCTGCTTTCTCTGCCTCCTCTTCTCTCCTTCAGTGGCATCTTCATCTTGGACATCCTCCTCCTCGGATCCTCTATCAGCTACTTACTGATTTACCTTGGGGCGATTCTTCTCTTCAATGTGATGCTTACCAGTTTGGGAAACATCATCGTTCTACTTTTCCTGCAGCAAAGGATGCAGTTCTTCTCGTCCGTTTGATATTGTTCATTCTGATATATGGGGTCCTGCTCCTACTCAGACTGTTGGTAGGGGAGCTTATATTTTGTGACATTTATTGATGATTTTTCCCGCTATACTTGGTTATATTTGTTGTGTGAACGTTCTGAACTTTATTATATTTTCACTGCTTTTTATAATGAGGTTCATACACAGTTTGCTACTTATATTAAAATCCTTTGGTCTGATAATGCTAAGGAGTACCTTAGTCACCAGTTTACGTTGTTTTGTATTGATCATAATATTGTTCATCAAACCACTTGTCCTTATACGTCGCAACAAAATGGTGTTGCTGAATGGAAGAATCGTCATCTGCTTGATGTGGCTCGGAGCCTTCTGAGTCAGATGCATGTTCCCAAGTCTTATTGGGGACATGCGGTTCTTCTTTCTTGCTTTCTTATTAATCGTGTTCCCTCCTCTGTTGTTGGTGGGAAGACTCCATTTTCTATCTTGCATCCTGATGCGAATCCTTTTCCTTTGCCACCTTGTGTCTTTGGATATACTGTCTTTGTTCATTCCCCTTCTTCTACTCGTGACAAGTTGTCACCTCGCTCCGTTAAATGTATCTTTCTGGGCTATTGTCCGGCTTAGAAAGGATATCGGTGTTATGATCCTGTTCTTCGTCGGCAGTATGTCTCTGCTGATGTCACCTTCTTTGAGACTGTTCCATACTTTTCTCTGTCCTCCTCCATTCTTCCTCTTTCTGATGTTTCAGTTCCTTCTCCTCTTATTTCTAAACCTTGCTCGGAGCCCGCTATTCTATCTTCTTCATCTTGTGACTCTCTTCTCTTCCTGCTTCCGCTGTTGAGCCGCTGCACATGGTTCCTAGTTTGTCTGCCTCTCTTTCGGCTGGACCTACGCAAGTTGCTGTGGCTGACCTTGATCTTCCTATAGCTCTCATAAAAGGTGTTCGATCATGCACTCAGCATCCTCTTGCTGGTGTGGTGTCTTACACTAGATTGTCTCCTTGGGCGCAGAGTTTTGCTTTTGTCCTCTCGGTTATTGTTCTTCCAGCGTCTTATCATGATGCTTAGGTTATTCCACATTGGAAAGTTGCTATGGATGAGGAGATGAAAACTCTGACCGAACGAGGCACTTGGTCACTTGTGCCTACTCCTCTTAGTGCTGATATGGTTGGCTATCATTGGGTCTTTGTAATCAAGTACCTTCCTAATGGTACTGTTGATTGTTACAAAGTCTCTCTAGTGGCCAAAGGATTTACACAGACTTATGGTGTGGATTTCTTTGATACGTTCTTTCCTGTTGCCCGGATTACTACGACCCATGTTCTCTTCTCCGTAGCTGTGAACATAGATTGGGAAATGTCTCAGTTAGATGTCAAGAATGATTTTTTTTATGGAGATTTGAACGAGACAGTCTATATGGAGCAATGTAACACCCCAAAAACCCTAAGTCCCAAAAATGGGTTCAGACTAGGTGACACTCCCTGGGACACGGGCGTGTCCTAGGGCGTATTAGGTGCACATGGCCTGGGACACGGGTGTGTCCCAGGGCGTGTCCTGCTCGGGCGGCGTTCAGTGGAGTGGCGTTGAGTGGAGTGAAGTTGAGTGGTGTTGAGTGTGGTACACGGCCTATGACACGGGCGTGTCATAGAGGCGTGTTGAGCACACGGCCGAGGATACGGGCATATGCCTTAGCCATGTCCTTTTCGGGTGTTTCAGCCTTGTGTTGATGAGGTGACACGGCCATTCACACGACCGTGTACTGGTTGACACGGGCGTGTCAGGAAGTGACACGGGCATGTCGTGGCCCGTGTTCTGTTCCAGATTGAGTCGGTTCCTAAACCGCTCAAGGAACACGGCCTGTGACACGGGCGTGTCATAGGCCGTGTCAGCTCTGTTTAGATGCTTTTCCAAGCAGATCTTGGCCCTTCGTTCCCTTCTTTTTGGATCCTGTGGTCTCAGCTCTTCCCTGCTCTGATAAGGCCGAGAATGGAGATGAATATCTCATTCTCATCTTAGCCTTTCTCTTTCTAAGTGAAGAGAGAGAGGAGAGCAAGGAAGGAAGAATGATAAGCTTTCCGACCGCTGGTGGAGCTTCAGCGGTCCGTTTCGAGAGACGAGTGTATCGTTGTGGAGGCAAGGCCACCGCGGTGGTTTCCATCCGGCAAGTTTTCCATGGCGCCAAAGCGATCGTCAAGGGTAACAGTATTTCTTCCTTGGGCAGGTGAAACCCTTTGTTTATGCATGTATATCTGTGGAATACTCCATCAAAAGATGGAAGAGCGTAAGTGATTCCAGTGGTTGAGTCTGCATATAGAGCCGGAACTGTATAGTATGGCATATACATGCTGTGTGAAGCCCATCTGGATGGATGTCTGGATTGGTGATGCTGCGAACCGGAGAAGACTCTGTGTATACATTGGTTACCTTACGGAGATGGTGAGTATGATGGTGATGAGCTTTGTATAACTTCTTTGGTTGTATGCTCGGTGCGAGATGTATTGATGGAATGGAAAGCGCACTATGTGCCGGTGTTGAGTAGGAATGCAAGAACCTCTGAGTGGGTAGGACACCCACCAAGTTCATTGATCGGGTTGTTGTAAGCGAACACCTCTGAGTGGATGGGTTTGAGAGGTCATCAATAGGGGTTTGGTGGCTGTTGCCCATAGACAACAAGTTAAGAACCTCTGAGTGGGTGGGCCACCCAACAAGTTCCGTGGTAGGATCGGGTGAGCGGTCGATTGGTAGCAATACAGCGGGGCGATTTCCCTAGACTTGTTACACTACGTGGGTAGGTCGACTGATAGCACTCACAGTTGGTTGTGAGGTGCGTGCCTCTGAGTGGAAGGGTTTGTTGTCACAACCCGCATTTTATCCAAATTTTAGGAATTATCAGAGTATGAGAAAACACGCATCATGATGCCACGTCGAGCAGGGGATAACTGTTGACGCTCAGGCAAAACCATCTACTAACTTTATGAAAGAAATTTATGAGTTTAATGATTAGAAAATCAGTTATATTTTAGAGGCCGTATCCCTCGGCTCGGTGGATCGCCTAGTCCACAGTTAAAAACTATACTTAAGCGCTGCGGAAAAATACTTTATTCAGGTTTGACATCCTAAAAAGTGCATAAGAGCCCTAAGAGGACCACTTATGCTATGCAAGACTCTACATTTAATTTATATTAAACATAGGAAAACGATCTTTATACGCTGTTTGGAAAATAGTGATTTTAGTTTTATAAAACATGCTGATCATGCGATATACTTATAATAATAATTGTAGTTTTAAAATAACTAGCAACCTAGCATAAATCCTCCCCAGAGCAAGTAGACTATCTCTAGAAAATGGTAGAAGCAAAAGTAATATATCTAGTACAAAGGTAAAAACTACCAGTGGGCACCAACAACTTGACACGAACCCACATGCAAATATATATGTCTGTAAGAAAAGTACAGAAAACTACCTCACTAACAAAGCAACAGGATCTCCAAAGTCCAAGAGACCACCAACAACACCACCGCAACCTAGCCACGAAACTGGCTACTGCTCAGAACCTGAGGCATTCAAAAGACGAAAGAATACCTCAGCAAGCAAAACAAGGAAAAACTGCATGGAAGTGTCAACCAGGGAATAAATGAAAGAGAAAAACACACAGCAGTAAAAGTCACAACTGCCCAAGGCAAGACAACAAGGAATGCACTACGTGCGAGAAAACAACATCAACCCTGCCCAGAAACTATGTCTTGCAGGGTCTACTAGGCTACCAAGAGCCCAAAGTGCTGTAATCTACCAAGGAAGAAACTTTTAACACCCTAAGCTGTGGGAGATGGTAGTAGCAAAAACAAACAACATGGATCCGGGTTGGAGGCAAACTCAGTCCCCCAACCACCATTTCCAAGCCAACAAGCTCAAGGGTCTACATATGAAAGCATAAGGGACCTTCCACCCCCTTGCCCAGCCCGTACCTGGAGCAAGATAGAAGAATAAGGGTGGTCTTGGCTAAATTACACAACACCTCCCCCATGAAGAGCATCAAACCACCACTACTAACCACGACCCACGATTCGGCCTTTAGGAAAGAAAACATGGCCGACAAAGAAACTACAAATATAATCAAGGAATTCACTCGGGAACGAAAATCGAGGTAAGGGAAACAGTGTTGAAGTTACTCAACACGGCTTGGCATTGAGTGGGACCCACTCAACGCCTAACCAGACCTTGGCGTTGAGTGAGTTAGCCTCACTCAGCGCCAGAATAGCCATGGCGTTGAGTGAGAATCACTCACTCAACGCCCTCCGCAAGAACAGCTCTAGCGTTGAGTGAGCTATCCTCACTCAACGCAAAACAGCCATGGCGTTGAGTGAGGTCCACTCCCTCAACGCCTTCAACAAAAGAGGCAGTGGAGTTGAGTGAGCTAACCTCACTCAACGCCAAAACAGCTATGGCGTTGAGTGAGGTCCACTCCCTCGACGCCTTTAGCAAAACCACAAAATCCAACAGTGGCGTTGAGTGAGTCCACCTCCCTCAACGCCAAAGCAGCTTTGGCATTGAGTGAGGTCAACTCACTCTACGCCAAAGTTCATTCCCGCAGAAAAACCCTAAACCATCGCCAATAAGAGGAGGTCGGTGGGAATACCGACTGATTCTCGCCGAATCGGCGGGAATGCAGGATGATTCTCGCCGAATCGGCGGGAATCCAGGATGATTCTCGCCGAATCGGCGGGAATCAAGGATGATTCTCGCCGAATCGGCGGGAATCAAGGATGATTCTCGCCGATCGGTGGGAATCACTGATGTTACACGTCGAAATCGGCAGGAATCACTTGGTGATTCCCGTCGATTTTGACTTAGACGAAAATTCTCACTCAATCACCCCACCACTCATCCGCAAAGAACAAACTAAACTATGGCTTTGAGTGTGTCCACCACACTCAACGCCAAGTCCGGGCGGCTTTTGGCTTTGAGTGTGTGCACCACACTCAACACCAAAACCCGAGAGTCTACCAAGACTGGTTCTAACCAGAGCCCTACCACAACAACCTTCCTCACTCTCTCTCTCGGCTCCACCCGCCAAAGCACCCAACTAGAATTACAAATCTGGAGTCTAAATGGTGAACACAACTAGTAGGTTTAGCAAACAGCACAAGGAGGGGGCTCATAGGAGAATCTAAGCCCTAAATTTAGCAAGATAAAGGAGAACATGCTTGGTTTCTACCCTAGGGCTAACCGGGAAATATTCAAGAATTCAAAAGAATAACATTGGAAAGGGCAAGAATACCACTTGCCTCGATTTCCGGCGAAGCTTGGACGATTTTCCCTCCTCTTCGTTCTGCACTAGAAGGAGCAGCACCTAACAAGCAAACCCGCACTTAAATGGCGGAAAAACACAAGAATCGGAAATCCCAAATCTCCTAAAACTCCACGAAAATCGAATTTCTTACTGTCGAAACGTAGAACTGAGCGAGAGCAAGACAACGCCGCTTTCGGAATCGAAATCCGTCCACGAACACTCCCAGAATCAATGTCCGAAGGCTAGGGCTAACCGTCGCTTCCGCCTCTACTTTCCGCGAAATAGGAACAACGTTTTCGGTCTTGGGAAGAAGAAGAGAGGAGAAGTGGGCCCGCCACTTCTTAATAAGGCTTTTATAACTGCTTAGCAAAGTCGGTTCAGCCTAACTGCAGCCCAGCCACCGGTTCACTCAGCTAAAAATCAAATTTCTAATTTGATTTTACTAATAGCACACCCAAAACGACGTGAAAACCGAACTACCTCGGAATTCGATGAAATTCACACCGTAGCTAAATATCCATGCTATGAACACAACGGCGAAGTCGAAACTAACTTTCGACGAACAGAACTCGAGTTATACCCTCCCTAAGCCAAAACACAAGTATCCACCGAGAGGCCACACCGGGTCACCCAAAATGACTCGGCTTGCTAGGGAGATCTTGCCAACAGGCTACAAAATAGGGCACCCAGTTCTAAGGAGTTAAGACCACACTCCACAGATGGCACAAGCCAAGAAAATGCATCGACGTAACGCCAAGCGAGAATTTTATAATCGCAGAAAAAAAAAAAATCGGGGGCGTTACAGTCACTCCCCCTAAAAGAAAGTTTCGTCCCGAAACTTTACGCACGACACTTCTACTAAAGAAGGAAAGTAATAATCCAAACATTACAAGAAGGAAACAACCAAACCAATCAGGGAAACAGCTGAGGGTGAGCCTCCCTCATAGCCGACTCTAGCTCCCAAGTCGCGCTCTCCAAATCCTGATTCTTCCATAGAACTTTCACCATCGGAATGGACTTCCTTCGCATCACCCGTTCCTGAGTATCCAAAATATGAACCGGCACTTCAACAAAAGAGAGGTTGGGCTCCAACTGGGGTACAACGTCCAAAACTTGCCCACTACTGCGCACACACTTCCGCAATTGACTAACATGGAAAACATTATGAACACCTGGGAAGTTTGCTGGCAAATCCAACCTGTAAGCTGACACGCCAATCCGCTCCAAAATCTTAAACGGGCCCACATACCTCGGGTCCAATTTCCGATTCTTACCAAACCTCTTTACACCCACCATCGGGGAAACCTTAAGAAATACAAGGTCCCCTACAGAAAACTCCAAGGCAGACCTACGCCGATTGGCGTTCTTCTCGTACCTCTCTTGAGCTATAAGAAGCTTCTCTCGAACAAGCTTCACTGCGACTTCCCTTTCTTCGAGCGCATCAGGACACAACAAAGGCCTCTCACCAGCCTCAGCCCAAAAAAACGGAGTTCTGCAGCGCCTCCCATACAAGGCTTCGAACGGAGCCATCTGCAAGCTCTCCTGATCACAATTGTTGTATGCAAATTCCATAAGTCGCAGCCGCTCATCTCCACTATGGTCTAAAATGTAGCATCGGATCATATCCTCAACTATCTGATTCACCCGCTCCGTCTGCCCATTAGTCTGTGGGTGGTACGCAGTAGAATACCTCAGATCCGTACCCAAACCCTCCTGCAGACTCTGCCAAAAACGATAAGTAAACTTGGAGTCTCGATCAGAAATGATGTTAACTGTCACACCGTGCAGTCGGATGACTTCATTCAAGTACAACTCCGCTATCTTCTTCATCGGGTAATCACCTTTCGAGATTTGCTCCTCAACACATCTGGGAAACCCTCAAGAACTCGTCGATTGAATTGCCCAGGATAATGATCGACGAAGAAATATACACCAACGTATTATTCCTATCAACTCTTCTTTAGCTTGGAATGTCTGGGAGAGATATCCATCTCTATTTAGGGAGCGCATATATCATAGGGCACCCAACGATCCCGATCGTAGGAAGTATCATTATTCTAGTAACTTTGGGGTTCCCCCAGTGCAAGACACATTTGACATGCAGTTCATCAACATTCAGGGCGCTTTAACATGCGACGACATCCTTAGGCGACCAATAATAAGGGCACTCTGCGCTGAAGCACTGGCTCAAGGCATTATCTTATATGGCACGAAGTGAGCACACTTCGTCAGTCTATCCACTATGACCCAAACGGAATCAAATCCCCTCGGGGATCGCGGTAAACCCGTGATGAAATCCATAGATATACTTTCCCACTTCCAATTCGGGATATCTAACGAAGTCAACTTGCCACCAGACATTCCATGATCGGCCTTCACACGCTTGCAAGTGTGGCACTCCGCAACAAATCGGGCTATATCACCTTTCATGCCATATCACCAGGTAATTTTCTTTAAGTATTGATACATCTTCGTAGATCCTGGATGGTAGGCAACGCTGGATCCATGAGCCTCTCTACAAACCATACTCCTAATATCCCCAACAGCAGGGATGCAAAATCTACCGCGGTACTTCAAGGTACCCGCATCATCGATAGCAAAGTCTAGCAACTCCCCCTTCTCGGTCCTGGTGAATAAGTGCAGAAGATCCGGATCGTCCTTCTAGTGCAATCTGGTCAAAGAAATCCAAGACAGCTCTGTCACTAATAAACTACTCTGCAAGCCACAACATCCCAATGATATATCCATAAGGAGGAACTCTTCCACTAAACGGTCGGCGGAGAGATTAAAGATTTTCCCCGTCTTCCGACTCAGGGCGTCGGCCACCACATTGGCCTTACCTGGATGCTACTAGAGCTCTACATCATAATCGGCCATATACTCTAGCCACCGACGCTGGCACAGATTTAACTCCTTCTGTGTGAACACGTACTTCAAGCTCTTATGGTCGGTAAAGATCTTGCACTTAGCCCCATAAAATAGGTGTCTCCACAGCTTCAACGCATAAATAACCACTGCGAACTCGAGGTCATGCGTAGGATAATTCTTCTCATGAGTCTTCAGTTGCCTTGACCCATAAGCAATCGCCTTACCAACCTGCATTAATACGCATCCCAGACCTACATGCGAAGCATCCACGTATACATCATAATCCACATCCTCAGTAGGCAGGGTCAGAACGGGAGCAGTGCACAATCTCCTCTTTAACTCTAGGAAGGCTTCTTCACACTTCTCGCTCCAAACAAAAGCCACGTTCTTCTGAGTCAGCTTGGTCAAAGGTGCAGCTAGGGTAGAGAAACCCTCCACAAACCTCCTGTAGTAGCCGGCCAACCCTAGGAAGCTCCTGATCTCCTTAGGCGTGCCCAACCTACTCCAATCCATCACTACTGTAATCTTTTCTGGGTCGACCGAGATCCCATCCTTATTCACCACGTGGCCCAAAAACGAGACCTGTGGCAACCAAAATTCGCACTTGCTCAGCTTGACGAATAACTAATGGTTCCTCAACTCCGATAGAACCAAGCGCAAATGCTGCTCATGCTCCTCAGCACTGCGAGAATAAACCAACACATCATCGATGAAGACCACCACGAACTTATCTAGGAAATCCTTGAACACCCGGTTCATCATATCCATGAACGTTGATGGAGCGTTGGTCAATCCAAACAACATCACTAAGAACTCAAAATGTCCATGCCTCGATCTAAATGCAGTCCGTGGAATATTTGCCTCACGGATCCTAAGCTGATGATAGCCTGAACGAAGGTCAATCTTGGAGAAGACCGTGCTATCGCGCAACTGGTCAAATAAATCATCGATCCTCGGTAGAGGGTACCTATTCTTAATTGTGACTTTGTTCAACTCCCTATAGTCGATGCAAAGTCGCATTGACCCATCTTTCTTCTTCACAAATAGAACAGGAGCACCCCAAGGAGACGAACTCTGCCTGATAAACCCTTTCACCAACAACTCATCTAACTGGACTCGCAACTCCTCTAGCTCTCGAGGGGCCATCTGGTACAGTGCCTTAGCAATAGGACGCGTACTCGGCTCCAAATCGATCACAAACTCAACATTCCGCTCAGGAGGAAGACCAGGAAGGTCATCAGGAAAAACATCGGCGAAATCACGAACAACTGGAATCTCCTCTAAGCGCGGTACACTAACAGCGGTCCCAACCACCGAGACCAAACAAGCAAAACAATCCGAAAGAAAAAGCTTCTGAGCACATACCGCAGAGATGATAGGAGAATCCTGGCTCAGATCTGCATACACGCTTTCGGGCTGACCGTCGTCCCTTATGAAGTCCAAGCGCTTCCCTTTGCACTGAATGACTGCATCATACCTAGACAGCCAGTCCATGCCCAAAATAATATCGAAGTCCTCCAGATCAATCATCTTCAGGTCTGCCTTCGCAAGGAAGTCCCCCAACAAAACAGGGCAATCTAACACGCCCAAATCTGACAACACAGATTCACCAGAGGGTAACTTGACACGAAAGGTATCCCGAACTCGATATAAAGTCAACCGATGTCGCTCTACAAAAGCTCTAGCCACGAATGAGTGGGTCGCGCCGGAGTCAAACAGAACACGCGCCCAGCGGTTCTTCACCTTAAACTTCCCTATATGAACAAATATAACTAAGGAACTACCACAACAATACTACAAACATTCTAGCAAGACAAGAACAAAACATTCAGGCTGGAAAGACAACTAACCTAAGATGACCTGAGTCGAAGCTTGAGCCTCCTCGGAAGAGATCACGTTCAGCTTTCCCTTTCCTTTGTCCACACGCTGAGGTGGAGGTAATGCCTGCAGAGGAACAGCAGGAAGAGCAGGCTGGACCTGAGGACACCTAGACATGATGTGTCCCTTCAGCCCACACTGAAAACATACCTTATCCTTGGACCAGCACTGGGCAGCATCATGCCCGGGTCGCTTACAAACAGAACATGAGACATCTCTCCTAGGAGCACCCTAAATCGCATGAACCTGCTCCTTCCTCTGAGCTACTGCCCTCTTGAAACATCTCTCGACAGGGTGGCCCGACCGGCCACAGAAACTGCACACCACTTTGCTCTTCTTTCCCGGAACCGTACCGGGTACCTGGGGTTTCTTCTCCTCCACAGACTTCCTCTTATCCTTCCTACTTTGCTGTCCTCTGCTCTTCGCGATCTCAATAGCCTCCACCTTCAGAGCAGCCTCCACTACTCCTGCATAAGTCTTTGACCCATAAGAACTGGTCAACTGTTGCACCTCACTCCTCAAACCACCGAGAAATCGCTTAACTCGATCAGCCTCAATGCTGACCAATCCAGGGGCGAAACGGCTCAGCTTGTTGAACTCTATCTCATACTCACCCACCGTAAGCTGTCTTTGCTTCAGATGAAGGAAGTCGTTCATGAGGCGGTCACGCTCGACCGAGGGTAAGAACTTCCTCAATAACATCTCCTTGAACACCTCCCAAGAGCATCCAGCTACCAAGCTCTCCTTCTCTCTCAGCCACCAACTCTTAGCCAAACCTTTAAGCTGATAGGCGGCTATCATCACCCTCTGATCGTCTGCAATCCCTGAGTACGAGAACATCTCCTCCATGGAGATCAGCCAGTCTTCTATCACCATGAAATCTGCCTTCCCGTCATAATTGGGAGGGCTCAGCCTCTGAAACTGCGAGATGAAGGCCATCTCCACTGGCACCACCACTGGAGGTCTTAAGGGTACAGGAGGGGAGGAACAACAATCCCCCCTACAGGGCCTTGCACTCCCTGAGTCTGTCCTGCCACAACTGCCACCAAAGACTGGATCTGGGCTCGCACCTCCACCAACTGCCTGCTCAAGGAATCGCTACTCAGCCGCAAGCTTTCGATTACTGCATCATTCTAAGCTCCAGATGACTCACCCTCAGACAGGGGAGTCGATCTAGTTGAAGTACGTCTCGCCATCCTAAAGTCATAGCAACACTAGTTAGATCCTAGTACAACGGCTAGACCCAACTACAAGTACAGACAATACATATATAGATATGAACTTAAAGCTGCTAAACTTGCTCTGGGAGTTTATCTTTTTACAAAAATTGATGTTATGCCCTAACCTAGGATGGTTAACCACCACCATACTAATTCTTGTGCCTAGATCGGGAATGCATGACTTTATATTATTTTTGACTCGAAAACTTATGTGTGTACATATGTCATCCTGCTAGTCTTTAGCTTGGCACGTTGTGCTCATGAAATGTTATGCTATGCATGTTTGTGCTATGCATTCTAAAAAGGCCCTAATGCAATTTATGAGTGGCGTACGCATGAAAATGTAATGCATCTCATACTACATAACATTCGCATGCAATGAAAAAGAAAACGTGCTAGTCGCAGCCATGTGGTGAGGTTATGCATCCCATACTACATAACCCTCACATGTTGCCCCTATGGTGGATCCATATACGAACACATATTATGCATCTCATACTACATAATATGCTCCGTATACTTCATGTTATGCTATGAGTGTAGTGTTCGTGCTTTTGCCAAGACGTGCTGATGATATATCGGTGCGTGAATGACATGATACTGAACTACCAAAGCAATCAAAGGAAGGTTGCTTGACTAACTTGTCAAGCAACCTCCCTCTGATACCAACTGTCACAACCCACATTTTCTCCAAATTTTAGGAATTATCAGAGTATGAGAAAACATACGTCATGATGCCACGTCGAGTAGAGGATAACTGCTGACGCTCAGGCAAAACCATCTACTAACTTTATGAAAGAAATTTATGAGTTTAATGATTAGAAAATCAGTTATATTTTAGAGGCCGTATCCCTCGGCTCGGTGGATCGCCTAGTCCACAGTTAAACTATACTTAAGCGCTGCGGAAAAATACTTTATTCAGGTTTGACATCCTAAGAAGTGCATAAGAGCCCTAAGAGGACCACTTATGCTCTGCAAGACTCTACATTTAATTTATATTAAACATAGGAAAACGATCTTTATACGCTGTTTGGAAAATAGTGATTTTAGTTTTATAAAACATGCTGATCATGCGATATACTTATAATAATAATTGTAGTTTTAAAATAACTAGCAACCTAACATAAATCCTCCCCAGAGCAAGTAGACTATCTCTAGAAAATGGTAGCAGCAAAAGTAATATATCTAGTACAAAGGTAAAAACTACCAGTGGGCGCCAACAACCTGACACGAACCCACAGGCAAATATGTATGTCTGTAAGAAAAGTACAGAAAAACTACCTCACTAACAAAGCAACAGGATCTCCAAAGTCCAAGATATCACCAACAACAACACCGCAACCTAGCCACGAAACTGGCTACTGCTCAGAATCTGAGGCATTCAAAAGATGAAAGAATACCTCAGCAAGCAAAACAAGGAAAAACTGCATGGAAGTGTCAACCAGGGAATAAATGAAAGAGGAAAACACACAGCAATAAAAGTCACAACTGCTTAAGGCAAGACAACAAGGAATGCACTACGTGTGAGGAAACAACATCAACCCTGCCCAGAAACTACGTCATGCAGGGTATACTAGGCTACCAAGAGCCCAAAGTGCTGCAATCTACCAAGGAAGAAACTTCTAACACCCTAAGCTGTGGGAGATGGTAGTAGCAAAAACAAACAACATGGATCCGGGTTAGAGGCAAACTCAGTCCCCAAACCACCATTTCCAAGCCAACAAGCTCAAGGGTCTACATGTGAAAGCACAAGGGACCTTCCACCCCCTTGCCCAGCCCGTACCTGGAGCAAGATAGAAGAATAAGGGTGGCCTTGGCTAAATTACACAACACCTCCCACATGAAGAGCTTCAAACCACCACTACTAACCATGACCCACGATTCGGCCTTTAGGAAAGAAAACATGGCCGACAAAGAAACTACAAATATAATCAAGGAATTCACTCGGGAACGAAAATCGAGGTTAGGGAATAGTGTTAAAGTTACTCAACACGGCTTGGCATTGAGTGGGACCCACTCAACGCCTAACCAGACCTTGGCGTTGAGTGAGTTAGCCTCACTCAGCGCCAGAACAGCCATGACATTAAGTGAGAATCACTCACTCAATGCCCTCCGCAAGAACAGCTCTGGCATTGAGTGAGCTATCCTCACTCAACGCCAAAACAGCCATGGCGTTTAGTGAGGTCCACTCCCTCAACGCCTTAAGCAAAAGAGGCAGTGGCGTTGAGTGAGCTAACCTCACTCAACGCCAAAATAGCTATGACATTGAGTGAGGTCCACTCCCTCAACGCCTTTAGCAAAACCACAAAACCCAACAGTGGCGTTGAGTGAGTCCACCTCCCTCAACGCCAAAGCAGCTTTGGCGTTGAGTGAGGTCAACTCACTCTACGGCAAAGTTCATTCCCACAGGAAAACCCTAAATCATCGCCAACAAGAGGAGGTCGGTGGGAATGCCGACTGATTCTCGCCGAATCGGCGGGAATGCAGGATGATTCTCGCCGAATCGGCGAGAATCCAGGATGATTCTCGCCGAATCGGCGGGAATCAAGGATGATTCTCGCCGATCGGTGGGAATCACTGACGTTATACGTCGAAATCGGCGGGAATCACTTGGTGATTCCCGTCGATTTTGACTTAGACGAAAATTCTCACCCAATCACCCCACCACTCAGCCGCAAAGAACAAACCAAACTATGGCTTTGAGTGTGTCCACCACAGTCAACGCCAAGTCCGGGCGGCTTTTGGCTTTGAGTGTGTGCACCACACTCAACACCGAAACCCAAGAGTCTACCAAGACTGGTTCTAACCAGAGCCCTACCACAACAACCTTCCTCACTCTCTCTCTCTCGGCTCCACCCACCAAAGCACCCAACTAGAACTACCAATCTGGAGTCTAAATGGTGAACACAACTAGCAGGTTGAGCAAACAACACAAGGAGGGGGGCTCATAGGAGAATCTAAGCCCTAAATTTAGCAAGATAAAGGAGAACATGCTTGGTTTCTACCCTAGGGCTAACCGGAAAATATTCACGAATTCAAAAGAACAACAATGGCAAGGGCAAGAATACCACTTGCCTCGATTTCCGGCGAAGCTTGGATGGTTTTCCCTCCTCTTCGTTCTGCACTAGAAGGAGCAGCACCTAACAAGCAAACCCACACTTAAATGGCGGAAAAACACAAGAGCCGGAAATCCCAAATCTCCTAAAACTCCACGAAAATCAAATTTCTTACCGTCAAAACATAGAACTGAGCGAGATCAAGGCAACGCCGCTTTCGGAATCGAAATCCGTCCACGAACACTCCCGGAATCAACGTCCGAAGGCTAGGGCTAACCGTCGCTTCCGCCTCTACTTTCCGCGAAACAGGAACATCGGTTTCGGTCTTGGGAAGAAGAATAGAGGAGAAGTGGGCCCGCCACTTCTTAATAAGGCTTTTATAACTGCTTAGCAAAGTCGGTTCAGCCTAACTGCAGCCCATCCACCGGTTCACTCAGCTAAAAATCAAATTTCTAATTTGATTTTACTAATAGCACACCCAAAACGACGCGAAAACCGAACTACCTCGGAATTCGTCGAAATTCACACCGTAGCTAAATATCCACGCTACGAACACAACGGCGAAGTCGAAACAAACGTTCGACGAACAGAACTCGAGTTATACCCTCCCGAAGCCAAAACACAAGCATCCCCCGAGAGGCCACACCGGGTCACCCAAAACGACTCGGCTTGCTAGGGAGATCTTGCCAACAGGCTACAAAATAGGGCACCCAGTTCTAAGGAGTAAAGACCACACTCCACAGATGGCACAAGCCAAGAAAATGCGTCGACGTAACGCCAAATGAGAATTTTATAATCGCAGGAAAAAAAATCGGGGGCGTTACATGTGTGAGGTCTTCAACAGGGGTTTGGAGGCTTAGGCCCAGCCAACAAGTAACCACCTCGCATTGGTGGTAGAACCATGAGAAGCTTGGTACACCGTAAGTGTGCCCTGAGTGCACGGACGTCTGGCACGAAGGCCGGCGTTTGTGATGATATTGTGTATTGTATATATGTGTTGAGATTGGACTACATGCAGGGAAGGAACCACATCCCCGGGTAAGGGGTAGGGTTGTTATAATTAGTCAGCTGAATGCTGACCGTTGCTTTGTTTGTCACCCCTGGGGTGGATGTCTATATGCAGGTGCTGCCCTTGTAGATATGGAAATGGATTGAGCGGGCTGAAGCCCTTACTGTTGTTGTTAGGCCCTCGAAGGCCGTGCAAAGCTTTGGATTTCATGTGTGGCCGGCCTGCGCGCCGATGTATGAAGTCGTATGTTTGTAAAGAGAAACTTGTAAGGCCTTAAGGTCGTGAGCGGTGTGCTTGTTAACATTCCTAGTCTTGTATATAAATGAGTTATTTATATAGTAGTGGACATTCATGGATTGAGTTTATATAACTTATAAACTTCCGCTAGAATGCTCTGAGTTAGGATGCGTAGTATTTTGGTATTAACCTGTGATCTCGCCGTCTGTTTGTGGCATATAATGTGGGGCCCTGGCCGGACCTTCGATTATATGTTACTTAACGGGTCGGGTTGTTACATTTTGGTATCAGAGGCCCTCTCGGTTTTCCCCTTTCGAATTCGTGGCCGAATTCTTTTGTCGGGTGGCGAGCATGTATTCGTGCGAACCGTTTTAACATAATTGAACTCCAGAATATCCACTATGAATGTGCGTGTGTGTATTCGGTATGTTTGTCATTTTAGATTGGAGGTTGATTATTGATATCTTGTTCACATGTAGGTGACAATAAGTGGAGCTGGGTAGTCTGAGCCCCAACGTTCGGATGAGAGTGCGACACCAGCCGAGGTGCCCACACCTCCTCCTTCTGCGGAAACTGTACGCCTAGTTGCGGAGGCAGTATTTGCCATGATTCAAGCACAACCTGCTAGGCAGGCAAGGCCTGTCATGGAGCCAGTTCGGGTTGGTTCAAGGCAAGAGCGGGTGGAAGCTCGAGTGGACGAGAGAGCGACTGACGAGTAATTGAAGCGGTTTATGGATTTTCATCCACCTACATTTGTCGGGGAGCATTCCCCAACGTAGGCGGAAGATTGGCTTGCAAGAGTGAACACGATCCTGACAGCGCTTAGGATTGATGAGGGGCAGAGAGTGACGTTAGCCACTTTACTACTGGAAGGAGAGGCGAGACTGTGGTGGGATAATATCGAGATGCACCAGTTGGCAGGCAGAGTCATGTGAGAGATTTCGATGGACGAATTCTCCAGGTTGTTTTAGGCAAAATATTTGCCAGTATCGCGGAGAATTGCGATGGAGACCGAATTTCAACATTTGGTGCAGGGCGAGAAGACTGTGGATGACTACCTGCATGAATTTACCAGGCTGGGACGTTACGCGAGGTCGACTTTTGCTGAAGAAGCACGGAAGACGGATAGATTTTATGAGGGACTCCGAGATTAGTTGAGATTGGCGCTTCCGAGTTCAGTGAACCAAGACTTCCAAGCCTTAGTAGATACAACCTGTGCGCTGGAAAAAGATTTGAAATGATTACATGACAAGAAGAACTTGGCGGCGGATAAGTCGGAGTTCAAAGTCCCGCAGTCCGAACAGTCGGAGTTAAGGAAACGGGATAAGAAGAGGTTCAAGCCTGCTGAACCAACGTCTTCAGATGTTGCTTCGGGCGCGACATTTGGTCAAGGACGTGTTGATTCGCGTACCTGTTTCATTTGTGGAAAGCAGGGGCATATTGCCTGTTACTGTTGAAAAGACCCGTCAAAGAGTGAGCAAAAGCCAAGCGCGTCCTATGAGGAAAAGGATAAGGCAGTGGCGGAATCATCTGCATCCCGAGCACAACCGCGAGTATACAATCTCGGAGTACAGGAGCTGTAAAGCTCACATTATGACGTGCAACAGCCTCGAGTGTTTAACCTGGAGTTGCAGGAGGCTGTTAAAAAGCTGCTTAGAGACGCGGATGAGCAGAAATAAAGTGGAGGGTAAAATTTATTGCTTTTTGTTGTTATTGTACTTTGTATCTTGTATGTGTGTCTGTGAAAACACTTTTGTTGGTGCGAAAACGTGAGGAGCGTAACCCCAGATGATCGTGTGTATTTATACCAAGGAATGGTTGTATTGTTGGATATGTTGCGCTAAATTTCGAGACGAAATTTCTATAAGGAGGGGAGGATTGTAGCACCCAAAAACCCTAAGTCCCAAAAATGGGTTAAGACTGGGTGACATGGCCTGGGACACGTGTGTGTCCCAGGGCGTGTCAGGTGCACACGGCCTGGGACACGGGCGTGTCCCAGGGCGTATCCTGCTCGGGCGGCGTTGAGTGGAGTGGCGTTGAGTGGCGGTTAGTGGAGTGGCGTTGAGTGGCGGTTAGTGGAGTGGCGTTGAGTGGCATTGAGTGTGGTACACGACCTGTGACACGGGCGTGTCATAGGGGCGTGTTGAGCATACGACCGAGGAAACGGGCGTGTGCCTTAGCCATGTCCTTTTCGGGTGTTTCAGCCTTGTGTTGATGAGGTGACACGGCCATTCACACGACCGTGTACTGGTTGACACGGGCGTGTCAGGAAGTGACACGGGCGTGTCGTGGCCCGTATTCTGTTTCATATTGAGTCGGTTCTTGAACCGCTCAAGGAACACAGCCTGTGACACGGGCGTGTCACAGGCCGTGTCAGCTCTGTTTAGATGCTTTTCCAAGCAGATCTTGGTCGTTCGTTCCCTTCTTTTTGGATCCTGTGGTCCCAGCTCTTCCCTGCTCTGATAAGGCTGAGAATGGAGATGAATATCTCATTCTCATCTTAGCCTTTCTATTTCTAAGTGAAGAGAGAGAGAGGAGAGAAAGGAAGGAAGAAGGAGAAGCTTTCCGACCGCCGGTGGAGCTTCAGCGGTCCGTTTCTTGAGCCGAGTGCAGCGTTGTGGAGGCAAGGCTGCCGCGGTGGTTTCCATCCGGCTAGTTTTCCATGGCGTCGAAGCGATCATCAAGGGTAACGGTCTTTCTTCCTTGGGCAGGTGAAGCCCTTTGTTTATGCATGTATATCTGTGGAATCCTCCATCAAAAGATGGAAGAGCGTAAGTGATTCCAGTGGTTGAGTTTGCATCTAGAGCTGGAACTGTGTAGTACGACATAAGCATGCAGTGTGAAGCCCATCTGGATGGATGTCTGGATTGGTGATGCTGCGAACTGGAGAAGACTGCGTGTATACATTGGTTACCTTACGGAGATGGTGAAGACGATGGTGATGAGCTTTGTATAGCTCCTTTGGTTGTATGCTCGACGCGAGCTGTATTGATGGAATGGAAAGCGGCACTATGTGCCGGTGTTGAGGAGGAATGCGAGAACCTCTGAGTGGGTAGGACACCCACCAAGTTCATTGATCGGGTTGTTGTAAGCGAATACCTCTGAGTGGATGGGTTTGAGAGGTCATCAATAGGGGTTTGGCGGTTGTTGCCCATAGCAAACAAGTTAAGAACCTCTGAGTGGGTGGGCCACCCAACAAGTTCCATGGTAGGATCGGGTGAGCGGTCGATTGGTAGCAATGCAGCGGGGCGATTTCCCTAGGCTTGTTACACTATGTGGGTAGGTTGACTGATAGCGCTCACAATTGGTTTTGAGGTGCGTGCCTCTGAGTGAACGGGTGCATGAGGTCTTCAACAGGGGTTTGGAGGCTAAGGCCCGGCCAACAAGTAAACACCTCGCATTGGTGGTGGAACCATGAGAAGCTTGGTACACCGTAAGTGTGCCCTGAGTGCACGGGATGTCTGGCACGAAGGCCGGCATTTGTGATGATATTGGGTATTGTATATATGTGTTGAGATTGGACTACATGCAGGGAAGGAACCACTGCCCCGGGTAAGGGGTAGGGTCGTTATAATTTGTCAGCTGAATGCTGACCGTTGCTTTGTTTGTCACCCCTAGGGTGGATGTCTATATGCAGGTGCTGCCCTTGTAGATGCGGAAATGGATTGAGCGGGCTGAAGCCCTTGCTGTTGCTGTTAGGCCCTCAAAGGCCGTGTGAAGCTTTGGATTTCATGTGTGGCCGGCATGCGTGCCGATGTATGAAGTCGTATATTTGTAAAGAGAAACTTATAAGGCCTTAAGGTCGTGAGCGGTGTGCTTGTTAACATTCCCTGTCTTGTATATAAATGAGTTATTTATATAGTAGTGGTCATTCATAGATTGAGTTCATATAACTTGTAAACTTCCGCTAGAATGCTTTGAGTTAGGATGCGTGGTATTTTGGTATTAATATGTGACCTCGCCGTCTGTTTGTGGCATATAATATGGGGCCCCGACCGGGCCTTCGATTATATGTTACTTAACGGGTCTGGTTGTTACAAGCAACCTCTTGGGTATGTTGCTCAGGGGGAGTCTCAGGTGTGTAAGTTGAAGAAAGCTATCTATGGTCTTAAATAGGGTCCACAAGTCTAGTTTGAAAAGTTTAATGAGGTTATTTATGTTATTGGATTTGTTCGGAGCGCTGCAGATCACTCTTTGTTTATTCGGAAAACTTCGTCTGGGATGGTTATTCTTGCAGTGTATGTGGATGATTTACTTCTTACTAGGGATGATAGGAAAGGTGTTGATATGATAAAGAAGCATCTGCTCCGGCATTTTGTTACCAAGGATATGAGTTCTCCTAAGTACTTTCAAGGGATTGAGATATCTCGGAAACCTAGTTCTATCGTTCTCTCACAGAGGAAGTATGCTCTGGATATTTTACAAGAGACATGTCTTCTTGGAACTAAACCTGCTCGGTCTCCTATGGCTGTTGGAGATGACATGCTGGAGTGAGTCTTCTCCTCTTCTTGAAGATTTCACGAGGTTCAGACGTCTTGTTGGTAAACTCATCTATCTGAAAGTTACTAGACCATACACCTGCTATGCAATTGGAAAAGTAAGTCAGTTTATGCAAGCCCCTAGAGAGTGTCATATGCAGTTAGCTCTGAAGATTCTCGAATACGTGAAAGGTGCACCAAGTAAAGGGCTCTTGTTCCTGAAAAGAGGACATTTAAAAGTAGAGGCTTATTCTGACGCGAGCTACGCAGATGAAAAGGGCGATAGGAATTCAACGTCAGGTTTCTTCACCTTTATTGGAGGAAATCTAGTTAGTTGGAAGAGCAAGAAGCAAGCTGTAGTTGCCAGATCGAGTGCAAAAGCCGAATATATAAGCATGGTTTTGACTGCTTGTGAGTTGAAATGGCTCTAAACTCTCTTACTGGATTTGGGAGAGTTTTATGATCACCCCTACCGATGTTCTGTGAAAATAAAGCAGCTATATACATTTTGAAGAATCCAGTCTTTCATGAGAGAACGAAGCATATCGAGGTTGATTGCCACTTTATTAGAGAAGAGATTCTGAAGAATCAGATATGCACTCCTTTCATTACTTCTGATAAAGAGCTGACAGATTACTTCACGAAACCGGTTACTTCGTTCACAGAGGTTTGTGGCAAGCTAGGCATGGTTGACATATATGCCCCAGCTTGAGGGGGAGTGTTGGAACTTAGTTCAGGCAGTTAGCCAAAGTAGCCGCTGCGGTTTGTCCAGCCAGTCTTCTAGCAGGTAGCCTCAGTGGACTGTTTGTGTTAGAACTCAGTTCGGGCGATTAGTCAAACTAGCCACCGCGACCTGTTCTGTCGGTCTTCTAGTGGAAGTCCTCAGCGGATTGTTTGGATGATGTTTTAGTAGAAGCCGCAGAGGTCTTGTTTAGTCGTGAAGCTCTGGTCCAAGGCTTATCATCTCAGCGGTCCGGTGGTAACCCACGGTACACGGTCTGGTGTCAAGCCGCAGCTTCAGCGTAAAGGTTTACCGTACTGCGAGTTGTTGGTTATCCACAGGTGCGGCTTAGCAGCTTGATTGACGGCCTTTCACTTGTGTCCTGAGGTTGTAAGGTTATGGCTTGTATAGTGAGCGGTTTGGGTATGTCAAACCGCTCAGTCCGCCCGACTTGTCTTTAGTCCCACATTGTGTATTGTATTCTCTCATCTCTCCCGTTTTCTATAAATAAGGGGGCACACCTATGTATTACTTACTTTTTTGGAGCAATAAAATTTGCGATTATTTACCTCTTGTTCGTTTTTCTTATCATTTTTTCACTGTGTATTTGGATAATTTCACTCATGTGTCCATCAGAGTTAAGGTTGGATTACATTGATCCATCTAAAATTTGGTTAACAAGTCCATTATGTACTTATGTTGTCAGAGATATATGCCTAGCGACTTTTGATTGATTTCTAATCCAATGAAGTATTTGATTAATCCTAGATCAATCATTTCATATTTAACATGCATATAGTATCTTTAAAGTCCTTGATCATTTGAGGGTTGCTACCTGTGACCAGTAGGTCATTCACATATAAGCCAACCAAGAGCATTTGGTCATTGTGTCGTTTCACATACAATGATGGATCACTTGGACAACAATAGAAATGTTGTGTCAACATGTATGTATCAATATTATTATTCCATGCTCATTGGACTTGTTTAAGGACATACAGTGCCTTACACAATGTATAGACTTTCTTTTTTATTTACTTGTTTTCGGATACCCCAGTGAATGATCCATAAAAATGTCTTCTTTAATTTCTCCATTTAGAAAGGCAAATTTTACATCTAAATAGGAAATAGGATATTGGTTTTGGAGCTTATTTAAGGTGTCATAGCTTTCTGTAATAAGAGCATAGGTGCCGACTAGGACCGCGTCCACCGGAGTAGTCTCTGTTGGATCTTGAGGCGCTCTTAGAGGGGGGGGGGATGAATAAGGACAAATAATAACTTTTGTAAATACTTCAAACTTAGCAAAATATGAAAGAAACTTAAGCAAATTTTCAATCAAATGTAAATATGAAATAAGTCCTTAGAAAATTTTATGGAAGAAAGAAATGAACATTTATTTCACCAATGAAAAGGACATGAACAAAGATTTCAATAGGACTTGAAATCGAGGCTACTAGTGGAAAACAACTTTTTTGAATTCAATGGTCTTTCTCCCAAGGACCGGTCGACTATAGCATATCGCTTCCTAGATACAGCTACTAGCCTCCCCCTAGATCACTCCACAACTTAGTCACTGCACAGAAGACGACAATTTCCCCCCTAAACCGCACAAGGGCTTACTCACAAGACGGTGAATTCTCTACCGTTTACAAGATGTAATTGAAATAAAACATGAAAGAATTCTAAAATTAAAAACTACCTCTGGTCTTGAACGCTGAAGAAGACGATGAATCATTGCAAAAATTGCCGGAGTTGAAGTGCACGAACGATCTTTTCTTCGCTCTTGAACTCGCTAGGGCACTTATAAGTTTTTTTGGTCTCTAGAGGTAATTGGCTGAGATTGCACGAGAATAAAAGCTCCAGAAAGTGTGTAACCGAAATTCCTCGAAATCGAGCCCTATTTATAATTTCGCGCTATCTCCTGGCGATAGGTAGGTATTGCTGGCGATATCCCCTCCAACTGTCACGTGACCCACTTTACGATAACTTCACCTTGAAGATGGATCGTGTATGGACACGAGGCTATCGCGTCTCAATATCGATATCGCGAGGCGATATCTCACTGTGATGCACGTTGTGACTGAGTGGTGCAGATCATGGCTGGCATCATCTATTGAAATTGTTGAAGTGAAAGTGGGGGTTGATCAGGCAGATCGCGCGGTCAGGGAGGATAGTCTTGCAGACTGGTAGTGCGGCCTGAGTAGTCTGTTGTTGCAGCCTGGTGGTGTGTCCTTAAGAGGTAGCCGTGCAGATAGGTTGAATATCTGCGGTCTGGTCAAACTGCGTTGGAGTCCGTGGAGTTCGCTCTTTGCGGGCTGTTCTTGGAGCTCGAGAGATCGGCATTGGCCTGTGTCCTTGTTCTCCTGAATTGGTGGTGCGGTTAGGAGGTAACCATGGAGTTCGCTGTTAGGCGAACTGGATTGGAGCTGGCGGACTGTTGTTCGTGTCCGCAGAGCTCGCGCCAAATGTCCACTGGTTGATCGGGCAGTCTGTGCCTTTGTTCGTGGACATTATTGTTGCGGGCTGGTGCAATGTCCACTGGGATGCAGACTAGCTTCTATCCGGCCTCCTTGATGGCAGGCGGATAGGATGGTGTCTGACCTTGTCCATGCAGACTGGGCGGACTGCTCTGTGCTAGCTACGAGCTGGGGTGATTTTTTCTATCTACTAGGGCGGTGACCACATTCCTCTCTATGCCTATAAATAGGACCCCCAGTGACATCATAATTAACTGAATGAACAGTAAGTTGAGCGTGAGTTAATTGCTGCGGCCTCGGATTTTCTGTCTACACGGTTTGAGAAGGTTAACCGGTTTGTTGTTTACAGGTTGTGCAACTAGCACTAAGAAGCCAGGTTTTTTGTGCTGACTGCGGTCAGGGATCAGTGGAGCTTGCAGTTATCAATCAGCAGTTGCAATAGGTCGCGGTTGTGGCCAGCCGATCTTCTCTCCTTCAGCTTTCTAAGTTCAAAAACTTGTCTGCTGGTCTCGGCGGTCTGTTCTTCAGTTTGATAGCGGCTTGTTCGCGGACTCTGGCAGCTAGGCGACTTCTGCGGTTAGACGGCTTGCAGAGAGCGGACAAAGGTGTTCAGCAGAATAATGGGTTGTCCGCGGTCTATGCGGACTCCGTAGTTTAGTTCGGTGCAGCAAAAGCTTGGCGGTCTCAGCAGTCTCGGCAGTCTCTGAAGCAGTCCGCCCGGCTTGTTCTTGCTTTATTTGTATGCTCTTCATTTGTATATCGACGAATCATGTCTTGCCATGTATGTACTGCCTTGTAAAGAAGATTGTTGATAATACAAGACTTATTGTTGCCTTCTATTGTTTCTGATTTATTGAGCTTGGTTTATGGTTGACTGTTCCTGCGCCTGGTTGTCGTTTTCCGCTTGATCAATGTGTCATCTTGATAGCTTTGAAATGTTTACTTGGTATCAGAGCTATCTCCATATTCTTCTTGAGAAATTTTAATATGGTATCAGAGGGAACATAAGTTTGAGCAGTGATCAACCATCAGTTGTGCTCGGTGCTTTTGGAAGTTAATAGATCAGTGGTTATTGCAATGGAAAGTGGGTTAGAAAGAGGTCTTGGTATTGAGCTTATAACGCCGATCAACTTTAAGATGTGGAGGTCGTGCATGAAAAGCTATCTTCTGGGTGAGGATCTTTTGGAGGTCATCTGTGGTGACAACAAGCAAGAAGTTACTGCTACTACTGGGGATGCTGAACAGGTGAGAGCTTGGAGGAAAACAAATGCAAGAGCTGAGTTTACTCTGAAGCGGGATATCTCATCGGAGCTCTTTGATCACATCCTTGGATGTCAATCAGCTGTTGAGATTTGGAATTCTCTTGATGGGTTGTTCAACAGGAAGAATGTAGCTTGGCTACTGTCTTTGGAGAATGAGTTAGCGAGAGCCACTCAGGGAGACTTGTCTATCTCGTCATTCTTCCTAAAAATGAAGAACATGAGCGCTGAGATATCCGCGTTGGACCCTGATGAGACTATTTTGGAGGCGATGCTCAAGAGGCACATCAACCATGGCTTGCGGAAGGAGTATGTTGCCTTCGTGACCTCTGTTCAAGGCTGGTCCACTCAGCTGTCATTGTAGAGCTAGAGAACTTGCTGGCTTCGCAGGACAGTCTAGCAAGGTAGATCGCAGGAGAGCCTAGCCAATGCTGAGCTAGGTGCCTTGGAGGAAGAAAGCAAGGGGGTTGAAGTGATCCAAAAGTGATCTTCTCCAAGACACCCTCAAGGATCTATTTATAGTTTTCTGGGAATGACCTGCAAATAACCAGATCCTGCTGCCCTAAAATTACTGGAATGGTCCCAAATTGATCTGCTAACAGCAAAATCCCATTGTTCTAAACAACTAAATGCAGTCCACCGGGGGCAGCCCCTCAAGCCGGGCAAGCAGGCGACAAGGCAAGCTGAGGTCGGGCGAGCTAGCGGCCTGGCGAGACGGCGGCCTCGAGCGAGACGGCGGCCTGGGGCGAGACGGCGGCCTGGGGCGAGAAATAAGTTGGCGGCCTGTGGCGAGCTGGCGGGCTGGCGAGACGGCGGCCTGCGAGCTAGCGGCTTGACGAGCTGGCGGCCTGACGAGCTGGCGGCCTGGCGAGCTGGCGAGCTGGCGGCCTTGCGAGACGACGGCCTGGCGAGATGGCGACCTGCAAGCTACTGTCCTGGGGCGAGACTGCGGCCTGCGAGCTGGTTACTAGGGCGAGACCGGCTGGGGCGACCCCTCAAAGGAGCCGGGGGTGGAGATAAATATTGCATCCCCCCTAATAGTATATTTCAAGGGTTAAGCCTAAATTGGCCACCAAGAGTGCAAAACCTCTCCAAAAGCTTAAAAATGCATAGCTAGCCCTGCTCCTGCTGGAGGGACCCCACTCCGCGAATACAAGATTGTACACAATACCCGCTATTTTCGAGCGAGTTCCACGCTCGAAAAGAAACATCCAACTCAATGTATTCGCTGAGTGTAGTTCTTTTGCGCAGTCAACATGATACCTAGCCTCTCTGGAGGGTCGACCTGCCATGCCAGCTAATGGAGCCTGGGTGATGAGATGGCCTCGGAGTAAAAAACACTTGGCCTCCCCGAGGGTTCAACCTGTCATGCCAGCTATTGGGAGCCTTGGTGACGAGACGGCCTCAGGATAAAAACACTTGGCCTCCCCGAGGGGTCAGCCTGTCATGCCATCTAGTGGGAGCCTGGGTGACGTGACGGCCTCAGGGTAAAAACACTTGGCCTCCCCGAGGGGTCAGCCTATCATACCAGCTAGTGGGAGCCTGGGTAACGAGACGACCTCGGGGTAAAAAACACTTGGCCTCCTCGAGGGATCAACCTGTCATGCCATCTAATGGGAGCCTGGATGACAAGACGGTCTCGGGGTAAAAACACTTGGCCTCCCCGAGGGGTCAACCTATCATGCCAGCTAATGGGAACCTAGGTGACGAGACGGCCTCGAGGTAAAAAAACTTGGACTCCCCGAGGGGTCAACCTGTCATGCCAGCTAGTGGGAGCCTGGGTGACGAGACGACCTCTGGGTAAAAAACACTTGGCCTCCCCGAGGGGTCAACCTGTCATGCTAGCTAATGGGAGCCTGGGTGACGGGACGGCCTCGGGGTAAAAACACTTGGCCTCCCCGAGGGGTCAACCTGTCATGCCAACTAATGGGAGCCTGGGTGACGAGACGACCTCGGGGTAAAAAACACTTGGCCTCCCCGAGGGGTCAATCTGTCATGCAAGCTAATGGGAGCCTGGGTGGCGAGACGACCTCGGGGTAAAAACACTTGCCCTCCCCGAGGGGTCAACCTGTCATGCCAGTTAATGGGAGCCTGGGTGATGAGACAGCCTCGGGGTAAAAACACTTGGCCTCCACGAGAGGTACTCCGGCCCTGCCAGCTAGTGACAGCCTGGATAGCGGGACCATATCGGGGCAAAGAGAACAGGGCATCCACGAGAGGTACTCTGGCCCTGCCAGCTAGTGAGAACCTGGATAGCGGGATTGTCTCAGAGCAAAGAGAATAGGGCATCCACAAGAGGTACTCTGGCCCTGCCAGCTAGTGAGAGCTTGGACAGCAAGACCGTCTCGGAGCAAAAGGAATAGGGCATCCACGAGAGGTACTCCGGCCCTGCCAGTTAGTGAGATCCTGGACAGCGGGACCGTCTCGGAGCAAAGAGAACAGGTCATCCATGAGAGGTACTCCGACCCTGACAGCTAGTGAGAGCATGGAAAGCGGGACCGTCTCAGAGTAAAAGGAACATGACGTCCATGAGAGGTACTCCGGCCCTACCAGCAAGTAAGAGCCTAGACAGTGGGACCGTCTCGGAGTAAAGAGAACAAGCCATCCACGAGAGGTACTCCGACCCTGCTAGCTAGTGAGAGCCTAGACAGCGTGACCGTCTCAGAGTAAAGAGAACATGACATCCACGAGAGGTACTCCGGCTCTGCCATCTAGTGAGAGCCTGGATAGCGGGACCGTCTCAGAGCAAAGAGAACAGGGCATCCACGAGAGGTACTTTGGCCCTGCCAGCTAGTGAGAGCCTGGACAGTGGGACCGTCTCGGAGCAAAGGGAACAAGGCGTCAACGAGAGGTACTTCGGCCCTGCCAACTAGTGAGAGTCTGGACAGCGGGACCGTCTCGGAGTAAAGAGAACAGGGCATCCACGAGAGGTACTCCGGCCTTGCCAGCTAGTCAGAGCCTAGACAGCGGGACCATCTCGGAGCAAAGGGAACAAGGCATCCACGAGAGGTACTCCGACCCTACCAACTTGTGAGAGCCTGGATAGCGGGACTGTCTCGGAGCAAAAAGGACTTGGCCTCAATGAGAGGTCAACCTGCCCTGCCAGCTAGTGGGAGCCTGGTCAGCAGAACCATCTCAGAGCAAAAGTACTTGGCGTCTACGAGAGGTATTCCGACCCTGCCAGTTAGTGAGAGACTGGACAACGGGACTGTCTCGGAGCAAAGAGAACAGGGCATCCATGAGAGGTACTCCGGCCCTGCCAGCTAGTGAGAGCCTGAACATCAGGACCATCTCGGAGTAAAGGGAACAAAGCATCCACGAGAGGTACTCCGGCCTTGCCAGCTAGTAAGAGTCTGGATAGTGGGACCGTCTCGGAGCAAAGAGAATAGGGCATCTACGAGAGGTACTCCAGCCCTGCCAGCTAGTGAGAGCCTGGACAGCGGGACCGTCTCAGAGCAAAGGGAACAAGGCGTCCACGAGAGGTACTCCGTCCCTGCCAGCTAGTAAGAGCTGGATAACGGGACAGTCTCAGAGCAAAAAGGACTTGGCCTCCACGAGAGTTCAACCTGTCCTGCCAGCTAGTGGGAGCCTTGTCAGCAGAACCATCTCGAAGCAAAAGTACTTGGCCTCCACGATAGGTCAACCTTCCCTGCCAGCTAGTGGGAGCCTGGTCAGCGGAACTGTCTCGAAGCTAAAAGTACTTAGCCTGCATGAGAGGTCAACCTGCCCTGCCAGCTAGTGGGAGCCTAGTCAGCGGAACCATCTCAGAGCAAAAGTACTTAGCCTCCACGAGAGGTCAACCTGCCCTGCTAACTAGTGGGATCCTGGTTAGCAGAACCATCTCGGAGCAAAAAGGGCTTGGCCTCCACGAGAGGTCAACCTACCCTGCCAGCTAGTGGGATCCTGGTCAGCGGAACCATCTCGGAGCAAAAAGAACTTGGTCTCCACGAGAGGTCAAACTGCCTTGCCAGCTAGTGGGAGCTTGGTCAGCGGAACCATCTCGGAGAAAAAAGGACTTGACCTCTACGAGAGGTCAACTTGCCCAACCAGCTAGTGGGAGCCTGGTCAGCGGAACCATCTCGGAGCAAAAGTACTTTGCCTCCACGAGAGGTCAACCTGCCCTGCCAGCTAGTAGGAGCCTGGTTAGCGGAACCGTCTCAGAGCAAAAAGTACTTGGCCTCCACGAGAGGTCAACCTGCCCTGCCAGCTAGTAGGATCCTGATCAACGGAATCGTCTCGGAGCAAAAAGTACTTAGCCTCCACGAGAGGTCAACCTGCCCTGTCCGCTAGTGGGAGCCTGGTCAGCGGAACCATCTCGGAGCAAAAAGGACTTGGCCTCCACGAGAGGTAAACCTACCCTGCCAGCTAGTGGGAGCCTGGTCAGCGGAACCATCTCGGAGCAAAAGTACTTGGCCTCCATGAGAGGTCAACCTGCCCTGCCAACTAAGCATAACCGTCTCGGAGCAAAAATTACTTAGCCTCCACGAGAGGTCAACCTACCCTGCCAGCCAGTGGGAGCCTGATCAGCGGAACCATCTCGGAGCAAAAGTACTTAGCCTCCACGAGAGGTCAACCTGCCCTGCCAGCTAGTGAGAGCCTGGTCAGCGGAACCATCTCGGAGCAAAAAGGACTTAGCCTCCACGAGAGGTCAACCTGCCCTGCCAGCTAGTGGGAGCCTGGTTAGCGAAACCATCTCAGAGCAAAAAGGACTTAATCTCCAGAGAGGTCAACCTGCCCTGCCAGCTAAGCGGAACTGTCTAGGAGCAAAAAGTACTTAGCCTCCATGAGAGGTCAACTTGCCCTGCCAGCTAGTGGGAGCCTAGTCAGTGGAACCATCTCAGAGCAAAAGTACTTAGCATCCACGAGAGGTCAACCTGTCCTGCCATCTAGTGGAAGCCTGGTAAGCGGAACCATCTCGGAGCAAAAAGGACTTAGCCTCCACGAGAGGTCAATCTGCCCTGCCAGCTAGTGGAAGCCTGGTCAGCGGAACCATCTCGGAGCAAAAAGTAATTAGTAAAAAAAAGACATTTACATACAACTTATCCAGACCTAACCTGACTGGGGATACTCATTACAAGGAAAATACATATGGAATTCCGGGCGATTTAGGGTGAGTCTCTCCACTCTCCCTATTCCTTAGGGCCTCGGTTCCTCTCCCCTGAGCGATTCCTTCTTCATCTCTTTCTCCCTTAGCCGACCGCCATAACTTGATATGGTGGAGATAGGAGTTGCCTGGGGGCCTGCCTCCCTGGGTCATTTCCTCCCCCCCCCCCTGCTGGGGTCATCTCTCCTATGTCCCTAGGAGGTAGCTCGCTGAGACCACTCTGGGTCAGCTCGCCAAGACCCCTGGGAGCCAGTCCCTGGGGGATGGGGGTTGAGCTGTCAGCCCGAGGGGAAATACTTCTCAGCATCTCCATGATGCCTTGGGTGGATGCCATAAACTCCTCCCTTCCTACGAAGGGTGATGGATTGGGGAGCTCGCCGATATCATCACTACCTCTCTGATCTCCAGCCATGACACTCTCCCGAGATCTTCTGTGCTGGTCACTCTCCACGCTCACCACACCAAAATATTGAAACCAAAAACTTGGTCTCTCGTGAAGTTCGGGGTCCCAAAAAAGGGGTGACCTCACAGCTACTACACTCAGGAGAACATCACAGACCAAAGGCTCAAGAAGCTAGGAACAAACTCTCGGCTCTAGCGTGGAGGTCCCGCCTCACACCCGGAAGACCTTTGAGGTCTCTGTTGGAACCCCTAAGTGATTTGGGCTAGGTTCTCTTCTTAGGTTGTGACCCATATTGTATAGAAGGGTCAAATGTCATATGTTTTCAGAGTCTAGGCCATATTCTTAAAGTCAACAGTAGAAAGGACCAACCTCCAACACTACCAGAGACTCATGACTTAGTGTAACGTCCCAATTCGCGCTAGGCCCCCTCGCACGAGTTCTGAGTCAAGAGACTTGACTCGGGCTCGGGGCGCACTGACAAAAGGTGTCAAGTGTGTTGAACGGAGTGATGGGTTGAGTGATATCCGATGAATTCGTCGAGAATGCCCGGATATACCTGCCGATCGTCGAGAATGATGGTCGATCGTCGAGTATCGTTGACTGATACTCAACGCCAGGATTTCCGATAAAATGGTTAAGGGAAATTCGTCGGGAATCATTGTTGATACCCGACGAATTCGTCGAGAATGATGGCCGATCGTCGAGTATCGTTGACTGATACTCAACACACTCAACGCCAGGATTTTCGATAAAATGGTTAAGGGAAATTCGTCGGGAATCATTGTTGATACCCAACGAATTCGTCGAGAATGATGGTCGATCGTCGAGTATCATTGACTGATACTCAACACACTCAACGCCAGGATTTCCGATAAAATGGTTAAGGGAAATTCGTCGGGAATCATTGTTGATACCCGATGAATTCATCGAGAAATGATGGCCGATCGTCGAGTATCGTTGACTGATACTCAACACACTCAACGCCAGGATTTCCGATAAAATGGTTAAGGGAAATTCGTCAGGAATCATTGTTGATACCCGAAGAATTCGTCGAGAATGATGCCCGATCGTCGAGTATCGTGACTGACACTCAACACACTCAACGCCAGAATTTCCGATAAAATGATTAAGGGAAATTCGTCGGGAATCATGGTTGATACCCGACGAATTCGTCGAGAATACCCGGCTATACTCGTCGATCGTCGAGAATGATGGCCGATCGTCGAGTATCGTTGACTGATACTCAACGCACTCAACGCCAGAATTTCCGATAAAATGGTTAAGGGAAATTTGTCAGGAATCATTGTTGATACCCGACGAATTCGTCGAGAATACCCGGCTATATTCGCCGATCGTCGAGAACGGAAGTTGATTCCCGCCGAATTTGACTTGTGCGTTTTTTTTCGCCCAGGCAGATTTGCTGGCTTGTACAGGCGGACCGAACCAGATTTCGAGACTTGTGCTGGATGATCCCTTGGACCGGTCATTTCAAATAAGACCTAATTTGGGCGGTCCAATCAGAGGTTAACACATGGCGAAGTGACACAACCCTAATGAGCTAATATAAATAAGAAGAAACTAAACCCTAGCCGTCACTTCCATCGGTGCCGAGCCGCTACCCGCGCAAAATTATCGGGAGAGAAGCGGATCATCGGAGTCGGAGCTCTGGAGGAGGAGAGGCTTGTTGGAGCCAGCCAAACTTTGGAAGAGGAGAAACGCCATCGCCGTCGAGGAGGAAAGGATGCCGCGGAGGAGGATGACTAGATCCATGGCCGGGAATGATGGTACCGCTGGAAATGAGGTGAGCTTCTTCCCCTCTCCCTTGGGGCTAGATCTGTAGTTAATATTCTAGGAGAGATATCGACTCCATAAAGTCTTGATGGTGAGGAGGAGATTTCTTAGGGAAAAGCCATGCCTAGGTCGTTTTCTAGGCTTAGTCTCCTCCAACCTCTTCATTCTTTAAAGTGAAGATGAGAGAGTGATTCGTGGAGAAGTATGGCTTTGTGAGGGTGAATAAGGGTGGACGAATTTCTGTAGGAGTTTTTGAGAGATCGGTGCAAGGAGGAAGATGAACGGATGTCGTTCATCTCACCTTAAGATGCGTGCAGAAATCTGATTTCTGCACGCAGCGATCTTTGTGACCAGTTTCGGAGGGGTTATGGTCATATCTGGGTTTTTGACTCAACATGAAAGTCGTAGCCCTCGAAATTATCTTTCCAACGAGTGGTTGCACGTTTCCAAGAGATACTTGTAGCCTCGGGAAAGTCAGTTCGAACCTGCTGCGATTGGGGAAATTCCACCCAGGAAATCTGTATCATGTACGCAGCAGGCTTCGAATGAATTTCTGGTGTGATGCGATCAGATCTGGGCTTTCGAATAAACACGAAAGTTGTAGCCCTTAAAATTATCTTTCGAACGAGTGGTTACACGCACTCGCCGGATTTCTGTAACCACGGGAATCCTTGGTCGAAGTTGCTGCCCGGATTAAGGCTGCACCTAAACTCTGGGCTGTGTAATGTGGAATGCGATTTGGTGGAATTTAATGTTGCGATCCAACTCGAGGCTTGCGTGAACTCTTTTGACATAATCATCATAGTGATATGATAAGTTGATGTTATAAATCTGAATTCGTATAACGAGTTGTGGATAAGCTTAATTTAAGGAAAGAGCCTGATATAAATTGGTAGATGTATATTGATGCCCATTATCTATATCATGTGGAATTCATTTGGAAGAGCATATAAATGATTTAACTATGACCATGATGTATGTTGAATGGATAGAAGGGAATTAGTAACCCAATGCTTAGAGTGTCGTCTCCCTACGGGTAGCATTATGGAAGTAATAAGTGCGGTGTTGATCGTCACTAGTTGGAATGAGGGTGAGATGAGTAAAGTTGGATGGTTGGGCTTGGTCCTCGGTGTTCACATCCCGAGGCTCCTTCCGTATTTGATGGATGGTTGGGCTTGGTCCCCGGTGTTCACGTCCCGAGGCTCCTTCCAAGCCACGATATGGTGGAATTGCATGTGGTATGAGTCGACACGCGGTGTCGTAATCCCGAGTTAAGGATAGTGTGGCAGGTCTACGGGCTCGCCAATCGTCACACCGATGGAAGTTGACAGTTAGACCTTGAACGGTTGGGCTTGGTCCTCGTACTCATTTCTGGGGCTCCTTCCGTGTCATACCTTAGGCCAGTTCGGGGCTAGGATCTTGGTGCACATTTACCCAAGAGAACCCACTGAGCCGTAGTACACGTGTGAGCTCCGCTGTTGTGTTCTTAGCATTGAGGCGTACGGATGCCTAGGCCAGGTAGTGTGGAGACCAGCCTAGTAGTGGAGATGCCCGCTCTACTGTCACCGTTTGGCCACGACGGTTGACGCCGGAGAGGTTAGCTATCTGCTCGAATAGTGAGAACTATAAGTCTGTGTCGACATAGCGATTGCATGTGCTTAATCATGGGTGTGTCATTGCATTGCATACATAGCATTGCACTTCATTACATACACAAGAACCTCATCGTATAAGTTTGTATGGGCACTCCTATACGATGAGTTACTTACTTCTCAACGACCCTCAACTTATATGCTTGTATGAGCATCCATATAAGTTGAGTTACTTACTGTTATAACATTATACTCTCTTGCTGCTGTAGTTGGTAGAATCGCAGAATAAGAGGTTGCTCATTTATACACTACTTCTATTGCTACTTATGACATGTATACTTACTTCACCTGCTTGTAGTACTGTTTTATATATTGTACCTATTCCTTTCTCCTCCCGGTACCGAGGAGTCGTCGGGGGGAGCGGATGTGAAGCCACTTAGTCTTTATGACTAACGGTTGCTACGTCTTCCTTTTTAGGAGGAAACCCCGCAGGTGGAGCAGCAGGTCATGTAGCTGGACATCCAGGCCAGGACGACAGGGCCTGAGGGGACGGTACCGTCGCTACCGTCGGTTACAGATGTGAGTGAGAGAGATTTTATTGTAGCCCCTCGGGGCAATTCTATTTACGTACTCTGATTATGTAGAAGCTTGTTTAGCTTCTCTTTTGCTGTACTTATGGACTCATGCTTAGTGTGGATTGACTTCTTTATATTATTATGGTTGGGTTGGCATTTATGTGTTGATATTGGTTGTAGCCAGCAGGATAGGCGTCTTGTGGTACGGGCTAGCTCGAGTGCTAGTGTTACCGCAAGGCGGCTGTTCTGGGCATAAGACCCCTCTCGTGCCGTGTTCTGTGTTCCGGGAGGGGGGTCTTACACTTAGAAAGTTGAAGACTTAATAAAAAGGAGATCTGCATTCGTCGAACTTCGATCGACGATCGTCGTGCTCAGCTCGACTAACCCAGAGACAATTCTCTGAGCTGAGCTCGACGAACTTAGATCTCAGCTCGACGATCTCTGAACATAGTGATAACTCCTCTGTCAAACTTCAGTCGATGAACTAAGAACGTCAAGTCGACAAACTCTGTCCTCAGTTCGACTAACACTTCAGCTCTCAGAGCCAAAGATCTCTCAGCGCCAAAATTGACTCAGCGCCACAGTTCACTCAAAGCCAAAGTTTACTCAAAGTCAAAGTTTACTCAGAGCCAAAGTTCACTCAAACGCTCTCAACGCTATCAATGACTCAACACTCTTAAACGATTCAACTCCATAATGGTGATCTAACACTCAAAGCCAGAGGACATCTCACTCAAAGCCAGATCAATACTTCAATACTCAACATCAGAAAATATTCTAAGTCCAGACTGCAGACTCAGCTCGACGATCTTGGATATCAGCTCGACGAACAGCCGTTCTCAGTTCGACGAACTTAGTGCACAGAATCAGTCAGCTTATACAGTGCAGTTGTTCGCAGAGCTCAGGTTGACAAAAGCTGATCAGAGGTCGACGAAAGCCATTCTCAGATCGACAAAAGCCATTCTCAGGTCGACGAAAACTGTAAGACATATTGTCATTTATTCTTTCCTTTTCTATCTCCTTATTTTATACTATTATAGGCCGTTAATTCCCCGGATAATTAATGCTCTGATATCCTTTGAATCGAGCCGTTACTGGCAGCATTAATTACAAATATTCTTCATGGAATTAACTACTTATATCTCGGGACAGACATAGAATAGAATATATGACAGCATACTTGCCGTTTTCATTTCCGAGATTCAGCTAAGCATTTATTTCAGGTTTTTGAATTCGACCAAGTTGCAGTTATCATTGGAGGATCTCTCAGAAAAGTATACAGAGAGCTAAGAAAAACATAGAGAAAAGAGATACAAAAAAACGTGTGTGCTATCAACAAGCAAGACACGGGAAAAAGCATACAGAAGAAAAGTGCAGTGAAAATAGTTCTAAAAAAATCTACTGCTCTCAAGAGAAGAAGAAGAAACAACCATCACTATCAAGAGTCCTTCTTCCTTTCTCTCTTTGTTCTCAGGGATCTCATGTGACAAGTTATTCAAATCAGTCAAGGATCTCTGAAGAGCTAAAAGGCATACTCACCCTTTTGCAAAGCTTCCACTCCTGAACCAGTCAAGATCTCAGGGGGAGCTTTGACAACAACACAAATCCACTAGTCTTCTCTCAGTTTTATTTGAGAAAGAGAAGAACACCATCACTCTCTCATCCCCACCTCTATACAAGGTTTTAATTCCCTTCAAAATTATTCCTAGTTGCAAGTCTCCTAACCAAAAGACTTAAGGATTGGTTTTTGAGCACCTGATCAAAAGCTCATTGGTGGCAGTCACCTGATCAAAACCTGTAGTGGATTCTTACCTAGGGTGGTAGAAGAGTGGATGTACCCAAGTTTGGGGAACCACTATAAAATTCTTTGTTGTCTGTGTGGCTGTGTTGTTTTTCTTTTGTGCTTGTGTTGTGATATATTCGTATTGTGTAGCTTAGTTTATCTGCTGCACTTGTGCACCTATACACTTATACTATAGTAACCTATTTTCTAAAAGATCTTCTATTTCAGTAAAAATCAAAAGATTTCAATAACTCTATTCACCCCCCCTAGAGTTTTTTAGAGCTTACCCTAACTTTCACTCTCCCCCTCCCTAGACAATGCTGAGCTAGGTGCCTTGGAAGAAGAAAGCAAGGGAGTTGAAGTGATCAGGAAGTGATCTTCTCCAAGGCACCCTCAAGGGTCTATTTATAGTTTTTTTGGGAATGGCCTGCCAATAACCAGATCTTGCTGCCCTAAAATTACTGAAATGACCCCAAATTGGCCTGTCAATAGCAAAATCCCGTTGTTTTAAACATCTAAATGCAGTCCACAAGGGGCAACCCCTCAAGCATGGCGAGCAGGCGACAAGGCGAGCTGAGGCCGGACGAGCTAGCGGCCTGGCGAGACGGCGGCCTAACGAGATGGCAGCCTGGGGCGAGACGGCGGCCTGGGGCGAGACGGTGGCCTGGTGCGAGACGGCGGCCTGGGGCGAGAAGCGAGCTGACGGCCTGGGGCGAGCTGGCGGCCTGGCGAGACGGCAGTCTGGCAAGACGGCGGCCTGACGAGACGGCGTCCTGCGAGCTGGCGGCCTGGCGAGCTGGAGGCCTGGGACGAGAAGCGAGCTGGCGGCCTGGGGCGAGCTGGCGGCCTTGCGAGACGGCGGCCGGGCGAGACGGCGGCCTGCGAGCTTGCGTCCTGGCGAGACGGCGGCCCGCGAGCTGGCGGTCTAGGGCGAGATGGTGGCCTGCGAGCTGGCTACTAGGGAGAGACCGGCCGGGGCGACCCCTCAAAGGGGTCGGGGAGAGATAAATATTTCATCCCCCCTAATAGTATATTTCAAGGGTTAAGCCTAAATTGGCCACCAAGAGTGCAAAACCTCTTCAAAAGCTTAAAAATGCATAGCTAACTCTGCGCCTACTGGAGGGACCCCACTCCGCGAATACGAGGTTGTACACATATATCGTAAACGGGATGTATAAATTGTGTCTAGCAAACAAAGTAGTAAACCAAATTATTTCAAATTTGATAGATCTTAAGAGTTTACATGCAATACTAGGATATGTGAACTATAAAAAACTACTCATGCTAGCTAAAACTCATGATATTTCCTTAGTCACAATAATCAAGTTTGATAAATATAAAATTTGTGCTTAAACAAAAATAACTAAAACATTTTTTTGTTAGGTTTCTAGGAGCACACAATTACTAGCGTTAATACATTCCTATATTTGTGACTACAAAATCTTTGTCACAAGAGGAGGTCAGAAGTATCTGATAATCATTATTGACGACTACTCTAGATTTAGTCACATTTAATTTCGTAATCCAAAGATGAGGCTTTCGATAAACTTTGTATTTTTAAAAATAGGGAAAAAATCAACTTGGTATGAAAATAAAAAGGATAAGAAGTGAGAGAGGAGGAGAATATGTATCAGGGGAGTTTAGAGACTTTCTTGCCAGAAATGACATGATCCCTGAAACCAACACCCCATATTCACCCCAATCCAACATTATCGCAGAGAGGAAAAATATAACTTTAATAGAAATATTGAATTTTATGCTCTTGACTACTAGCATGCCTGCTTCCTATTAGGGTGAAGCCATTCTTACTTCATATCACATTTTTATTAAAGTTCTACATGGAAAGTTGAAATAAACACCCTATGAGCTTGGTTTAATAGACCTCCTAGATTTGATAATCTTAAGACATGGGGATGTATCGCTTATATTAGAATACCTGGCCCTAGGAGATTTAAGATTGGACCTAGGACAAACACGTATGTCTATGTATGATGTGCAGAAGATATTACTGTAGATAGATTTCTAAATCTCTTATCTAATATTATAATATAATCTAGAGATGTTCTCTTTGAGTATAAGTTCTTTAAGATAAAAACCTGATGTTTCCAAGTCTGCCATCCACTAGTACTGAGACTGTAGTTGAGCCAGGACTAAGGATTCCTGACACTGAGCCTATAAACACTAGTGGTTTAGAATGTAAAATTTATCTAATAGAGAAAGAGTGTCTAAAAGTTTCGATATAGACTTCGTGACTTACTAAGTTGAAGATGATCCATCTACCTATAAGAAAGTGATGTGATCTAGAGATCTCTATTATGGAAAAAATTCATAAATGATGAGATGTATTCTCTCTTACAAAACCACACTATGACTTTGGTTGACTTGCTCAAAGGAGCTAAAACCATTGGAAGCAAGTGAGTTCTAAAAAAGAAGCTCAATCCTGGTGGGAGTATCACCAAATATAAAGCACGTCTAGTTGCCAAAGGCTTCACTCAAGTGAGTGATATATACTACTTTGATATATACTCGCATGTTTGTCATACTGCAACAATTAGGATTATTCTCTCTTTAGCATTTAGTGAATATCTCACAGTTCATCAGATGGATGTCAAGACTGTATTTCTTAATTGAGATCTGTCTAAAGAGATCTGCATGCACTAACCTGAAAGGTTTGTCATAAAAGATCTTGAAAATAAGGTCTATAAGTTGATTATGTCACTTTACGGATTAAAGCAAGCACCAAATTTGTGACATAAGAAATTGACACTTGTGTTAAAAAAATAAGTTTCAAATCAAGCCTATCAAATTAATGTCTGTATATAAGAACAAGTTCAAATAATGTGATAATTATATGTTTGTACGTTGATAACATGCTAATTCTAGGTACTAATCAATCTAAGGTGAAAGACGTGAAAGTTACTTTGACGAAACAATTTAGCATGACAGACTTAAGTGTGGTGAAAATCATTCTAGGAATGAAAGTGAACTTCACTGAGAAGGGTATAACCCTGAGTCAAAGTCACTACATCAAAAATCTACTAGAAAAGGGGGGTTATAATAATAACAAAAATATGGAGTCTCCATATAACTATAACAATGGACTGAAACCTAATGAAGGTTCATCAATTAAATAATTGGATTACTCTAAACTTATACGAAGTCTCATGTATGCTACAACTTGTACTTGACCTGACATCACATTTATGATCGGCATGTTAAGTAGATTTACTAGTAACCTTGGGAAGGACCACTAAGATGCCTTAGAAAGGCTAATGAGATATTTAAAGTACAATGAGAAACATGCTTTATATTACAGTGGACATCCTCCAGTGCTTGACCGGTATTCTGACGTCTCCTGGTGCTCAGATATTGGTGATAGTAGATCCACTATTGGTTGTGTTTATACTAGGAGGAGATGTCGTAGCTTGGAAGTCTAAGAGACAGACGTACATTGCACCATTCTTTATGAAATCAGAATTCTATGCACTAGCTTGAGTAGAAGAAGTAGAGTGGATTAGAGATCTCATAATGGACATTCCAATGATGAGTCTGAAAATATACTATATTTCAATTTCTTTTGACAATTAAAACACAAAAACCATTGCAACAAATACTTTGTTCAATGACAAGAGGAGACAACTAAGGGCGAAACATGCCGAGTTGACTCATCTCACAAGTTAGGGGATAATTTTCCTATTGGACGTGAGATCAAAAAAAATGTAGCAGATGTCCTTACTAAGGACTTATGTAAGGTTCTCGCATCTAAAATATCGGAGGAGAAAATATTATAGTCCATTTAGTAAGACTTAATATTTTTCTTATGTTTTAAATTTTAGAACTTAAATCTGCTTACATTCAAGTATCTAAATTGAGCACACTTAAGTATTTCAGAGACTATCTCATAAAAGTCAGAGATGAATAGTTGTCAGTCATTCCAAACTTGACGGTTTACAAAATTATTTTTATTCAAAGGCTGATTTAGGTATCCTTACAAAAAAGAATATTGAAGTTGTCGATATGTGTCCTGATATTAAGATTATTAATTATATCTTTTCAAACTTGATGATATAATGGTTACAGCTTGTTGTATAACTCTAAACTTGATGGTATAACATAATTATGAAATAGTTAATAATAATCTTAATAATCAAAAGATCATGATTTGATTTTATAAAATCAAATATTCTATTTTTTTTTTGTAAATTAGATAGATATATTGATTTATGATTCTTTGTTTCTGGTTAAAGCATTACGTTCTTTTACTGTTAGAACTAATCATTTTATTTTTGATAGCAAATGTTTGAATCATAAAGATTTGTCTCATGTCATTCATATTGTAACTGTTTGCGGATCAAAAGAAGTATAGGGGAGAGAAAATTGATTTGAACCTGGATGACGATGATCTGATGTTTAAGTAGACTAAAAGTCAGTTATCGGTTTGAGTTTTCAGTTATATTTACATTCATGTTTGGAACTCTTGTTTGAGTTTAGATTTATCACTCTAAAAGTTATTTTTACGTTTCTGAAACTCATTTTTTCATTATTAACTCTTATTTAAGTAATTTATTATGTGACACATTTATATACAATATATGAGGTGATTGTTAAAGTATATTGATATAATAGGTTAACGGGTAACTTAGCAGTTTGGTATGGATCCGGTAGGAATCCAATAATCCGTCAGAGATTTGGGGTTACACCTTTAAATACCTTTACTGGGGGCAACGTGGAGGTCGTTCTAAACTTGATGCCACACAGGATGCTTCGAGCGCACTAACAAGTCCTTGACATTTCCTTCTTCGATGCAGGATTTTTCAGTGGTTCTAGCTAGCGCAGGTAGTCATGGCTTTGATCTTCTCAAGCAGGGAAGCTTCCTCTCTTTCTTATGTTTTTTCTTTATTGTTTCTCTGACTGTATTCTAACAGGAACTTCATCCAGTTTTATGCTCAAAACATGTTTTCTTTTCTGGCGGCTGTCATTTGTCAGAGAGATATTTAGGTGTGTATCCTGCAATGTGCAAGATGAAATACAGCCGTATGATGCGTGTCAAAAAACGTGTTGAAAAGGAGATGTGCTTAATATACGGTCGGATAAGCTTGTAAAATCGTGTTCACGCGGTGATCCTCGTGAGAGTAACGCACCTACTTTTGAGTCCATTTGTCATGTATAACATACATTTTGTGATGATGATATTTTTGTCCAAACTCATCCGAGCCAAACGAGGCCTTAATGATGTTTATCTTTAACTATTGCAGTTTTTCGAAAAAACGCAATCCAACATTTACTACCTACTACTCCGCCAACCCGAAATATTGCCAAAGTCGAACGACCGCACTCTAATTTAGGCTCTGTTTGGCACGGTAGCGGCGGTCGTAAACATATGGCTTAAAACATCATTCGTTAAGGATCACCTAACAAACATCATCCGTTTGAACTTTGAACATAAAAATGGATGAAGTTTCTTAGGCGGGCATTAACAAATGACAATTTAACCTCCATATTTATGACCGCCACCACCATGCCAAACGGAGCCTTAATTTCTTTTTATAATTTTAATTACTGAGAGCATCTACAAACCAAATCTTCTAAATTCGAAGTTCTGAAATTGCAGAAACGTTGTACTTTGAGATTAGTTTTGACATGACTAAGGTTCCGTTTGAGGGGACTTATTTTCACCGGTCAAGCGGTTATGATCGCATGAACCGAACCTTGATTAAGCTTCGGTGAAAATAAGTCCCCCCAAACGGAGCCTAACTTGCACAAGAGGGACATAATGGCTCCATTTGGGAGGACTTATTTTCACTGGTCAAGCGGTTACGATCACATGAACCGGACCTTAATTATGGGCAGATTCATGCGGCCGTAACCACTTGACCGATGAAAATAAGTCCCAAACATAGCCAATATTAATTTCAGGGCTGACGTTACTGCAGAAAAAACAGAACTAAAGTTCATGAACTCCATTACTGCACCAAACAGAGCTTCCATTGATGATATTAAATTAAACTTGGGTTATTCTCGGGTGCTTAATTAATAAGTTAATAACATTAATACAAAGCGCCTCATAAATTAATTTATTAAGTTCAAGCCCAATTCTAACGGCTGTAAATTAATTAATCAAAAGAATTTCTTAATGCATGCTGCAGTTTCTATAATATTGAAATTTAATTCTCGGAGTACTCTTAATTTCAGGCATCAGCCATTATGTATATATATAAACCAGCCCATCTCCTCCTCAATATTCACACCACAAGAAACCAACCACCTTCTAAGCACTTGAGAGTCCTTAATTGATTCTTAAGCCATGGCAAAGTCTGCAAGCTCCTTCCTATTCTTCGTCGCGGCCATGTGCCTTCTCTTGACTGTTTCATTTGCCGCACGACCTCTAGAGGGAGAGTTCGCCGGCGGCGAAGACACGGCGGTGCCAGTTGCGGCCCCTGCGATGCAAGATTATGAATCAAACCTTGGCCCAGGCAGCTTCGATTTCATTGAAACCCCTTCGGGCCTCGAAGCTTTTTGGAATCCGGAGGATGAGTACTAGCTGCTTACTTACATACACCATCATCTACAAAACCTTTTTAATGAACTTCTTTCAAAAATAACTATCATTGCATGTACCTTCCTAATGTAATGACTTGAATATTGAAACTAAGAGCCCTTACTCACTCTTATTTCTTGTTATTCATTACTTTTACTTTTGATTGATATGCTCATATTTATAACGCACGGCAGTCGAAAATGATCTTATATATACACACACGCGCGGGCATCTCTGCACGAGCTATGCATGTGTCTAAATTTCAATTGCTGATAGTTCGCACGCTGCAAGCATATTAATCGGACGACCGCTCAATTTCCTAATGAAGCAGATGTATTCTCATTTGCATAATTCACAAAATATATAAATGTTAACCTCATGAACATGGAGGTGCAATTATTGGAAAAAAAACTATAGACACATTACACACAAAACAATGCTTACAAAAGCAAAGTAAAGTACCAGAAAGTAAATTAAAACAAAATTATAGTAATTAAGGATCCCAGTAGATTTAAGGAGAAGATGAACACCCTCGGAACACCTCAAAGTTAAATAAATTAAAATGAGTTTTGCTATTAACATGTAATTGATTGAGCTGTGAATAAGAAAACAAAAGGGAGTAAAAATAAAGATAATCAATAATTGAGATGGATGTTAGTTTATGGAGCCTGATTGCGTTTGTGATTATTGGGCGCTCGTCATAGTTTCGGCCTCAGGTTTGCGTGTGCGAAAAACTGGAGGGAGAGAAGCAGTGCACTTTTGATCGTTCTTCGTAGTGAACTTCTTTGCGTGTGGTTGTGGTTTTTTCACTGGACTTGAGATTTTTCCACGTTATATCTGTGTGTTCATGATTGTTTTCTGCATTTTTCTTGTGATTCTCTTGGGTGTCGTTTCTCCTAACAACGGAGCATATAATAAACCTTCCCTTATGCTCCAACACAAGGTTCATCTCATCAATAATGGCCTTTGTGAAAGCACGGTGCCTGCATGAGAATGTGAACTTCTTTTGGGGGGGGGGGGGGGGGGTATCTACCTCGATGGCATTATTTGACAATAACTCTTCACCAATCATCGACCAAATTCAAATCGTTTGGACGAAACCCATGAGAGGCATGACCAATTGCATGCACCAACCCAAGTTGTTCCTCCAAAGGAGTGCATAAATTTCTACAATCAAAAATATTGAAGAACAAATAGAATATATAGTAGCATAAAAAAAAACTTAACTTGTGCATGATGATTTTCAATATGCATACTAACGTAAAAGTTAGAAGAACAGCCATGGGGATGATCATTTCATTACATATGGTTTAGTCGATTGAGCTTTTCTACATTTTTTCTAGAAAATACGACGTCTTCTTTGCCCTACATGGCCGTAGAAATTTTAAATTTGTCTCCGTGGATTTCTTTCATTGTTGGAGTTGATTTCTCATGCCATCATAGAAGTACATTACTAGAACCATAAAGTTGAAGCAAAGGCATATGTGGGGAATATGGGAATTATCAACTCTCTTCAATTTCTTCTTCAATGCAAATGTAAAGTCCAAAATAGTGATAGAAGAACTATTTAGGTTGCGTTTGGTGCGGCTTATCGCAGTTTATTTGTTCCGGTGAGGTTGGACAAAAATGTCATTGTCATACCAAAATCTTATGCTCCAAATTAGTTTTTTTTGGTAACGGTAGTAACATTTGTCATACCAAACATACATTCTATGTCAATGACGTTTTTGTCCAACCTCACCGGAATAAATAAGTTGTGATAAACCGCACCAAACGCAGCCTTAATTTCATTCCATGATGCAAATGTTCAGTCCAAAATTCCTTTTTGTTTACCAAGGGATCCACTAATTAAGTATCTCCAATATTTCCAAGCATGAAGAAACCATTAATCATCATTAATGATCTTGGTGACATTATCAAATCTTTATGGTATTATAGGAATTTCGGGTTGTAGATGTAATGCACTAAAGTTGCATGGCCTATATAATTGTTAGAATATGTGATCTAAAAGTAATCGAGTGATTAGTTTTACTGTCAACGTGACGTGAACTTATAAGATAACATATTAAGAAATGCATAAAATATATAATTAACCGTGTTGATTTATTTACTATTAGATATGAATAAAATAAAATCATGAATATGTATATTTAGATATACTAGATGGTGATTGATTAATTGAGAATTAGTCAATAAGGAATTATTATTTTAGGTTTTGAACCTAAAATACAAATTTCTAACATCATAAATATTCTCATTATATTTGTGAAATCTCTATCATATAAAAGCTGTTGTTTTGGGTACTACTAGAAAGGGAATGGTTTTAGACTGGGGTGGGCATAAGGCCCGGCAGGCCCAGGATGGGACCGAGCTTTAAAAAAGCCTGGGCTCCGGCCTGGTTTTTGCCTGGTCCGAGCCGGACCAAGTCCTTCTCCTTAGAAGGAGGCCTGTCTAGGCCCTGTAGGCCGGATCTGAGCCCGGTCCGACTATATACAATATTTAATTTTTAAAAATTATATTTATAATTATATATATAATTTTATTAATCACTAATTTCTAGTATACTCGCAATTCACAAAATGACAAGGCGAACAAATTTTATTAGTTATTAAAAAATTAATTTCAGTAATATTCGAAAATCCGATAATAAAATTTAATTACAACTGTTTTTTAACTATTGAAAAATTTAAAAAATACAAATTAGTTGCACTTTAAAAAAATACAATACTATTATACTAGCCTCGATCATTCGAAGGTGTCGTTCAGGCTTTATCTTCGTCGATCAAATTTAGGCTGCTTAGCTGTCTTTAACTTCGGATGAATTATCTTCGATCGATGCAACATGCAGTGACAGACCCATAATTTTTTTCTGGTGTGAGCGGACTAAAAAATTGCAAAAAAACAATCAAAAAATATGACAAAAGTACATTAACATCACAAAAGGTATACAAAAGTCTTACATACAATGGTGGAAAGATGTAAATAACATTGCTTACAAGACTCATATTCAAGCTTTCATGTTTTGAATGCATTTCATGATGAATGAACAACTAGGGGGTGGATTTGTAAAAAGAAAATAGAAAAAACCGTGAAGAACTAAAACTATTAAGATGAAGAACTATTAGTCGCGGTTTTAAACCGTGGCTAATACTATTAAGATGAAGAACTATTAGCCACGGTTATAAGCCGTGACTAATGCTATTAAGATAAACTATTAGTCAAGGTTATAAGTCGTGGCTAACATTATTATGATAAAGAATTATTAGTCATGATTTTAAGCCGTTACTAATACTTTCGATTTTTTTAAAAAAATTTGTGTGGGAGGTCGCCCACGCTTGCCCCAAAGTGGGACTACCCCTGATGACATGTCTCCTCTTCATAGATTCCAGATAATACTAGTAGCATATGCAAATTTCCAATGACTCGTCACTCAGGCAACTCCTTCGCTCGTCCAGAATTCAGCCACTCAAAAAAAAATACAGAATCTGAAGATATCGTACTAGAATGGATTGTTAGTAAATCACAGACCATGAAAGCCATAACATGATACATATTAACTTTATTTTACCAGTATTATAAAATATAAAAATATTCTTGTTGCGGCCAAACTCGACGCCCCGGTCAGAGCGGAGTAACTCAGACCATCTTAACTCACAGAGCGGTCGAGCGCGCACACAGCCAATTAGAGAGAAATTGTACACAAGATGTTTTGACATGAAAAAACCCCTCAACTGGGTAAAAAACCACGCGACCGGATCTGTGTCCGTCGAAATCCACTATTTGCTTGTGGTTACAGCTTTCTCGGAGAATCGAGGACGACATGCCACTCCTCGTTACACTTTGGAGATGAGAGAGAGGGATGCTTAGGCTCACGACAGGCAACATGCTGCTCCGCGTGAGGTTTATTGCTTTGGCAAAGCGCACGAACTATTGCGGTAGGAACTTCCTTTTCCTCGCTTGTTTGTGGAGTTATGCATATTTTGGTGGCGAGGCGATGGCTTGCATGTGGCTCAAAGAAGGCTCGAAGGAGGCTGGAAGTGTAACACCTCCCCTGTAATGATCGTATAATATGAGTCCGACCGGGGCCCCACAACATACAGACGCCACAGCTTTGGCATTAAAAGATGATATTAACTACCCAATCTCAAAACTTAGAATAAAGAAACAGCGGAAACATACCAAACAACTAGAAGTTATCTACTACTAAACAAGAGTATCAATATGGTCTTAAGGCCTTACACCAAATAAGTCCAAAACGGAAAGACCAAAAGGACAAACATCAACGTGCAGCAGCACTCCTAGGCTACCTCGGCATGTAAGTCGGAATATACCAAAACATGGAGCAATACAATAAAAAAGAAAACGAGCTAGTAAGCACAACAAACACTTCATGAGGTTTAGGGCTTTTCAGCCGGAGTACTTGCTCCTGCTTGCGCTCCTTGCCCTGTAAAAATTTGTAGTAACGTGGGTCAGCAAAGACTGACCTCTACTGTGTAACCAACACATCTCCTCCCGGCCGCCCCTAACGGACCCCGGGGTACCCCACCAATCTGCAAGTCAGCACTTCGTATACCATATACATAAACATATAAAGCTTTTAAAACAGGTTTGGATATCTCAAACAGCAAACACGTTTTCTATGTTGAGTAGAGAATAAAAGGGGCCTACTATACAACATGTTTACAGTCTCTGACTTCCCACGGGTCTTAAAACAAGGCTTGCCTGCAACCTCTGACTTCCCGCGTCAGGATTCTGTCTCACACACCAATCGATTCTAAGAACCCTTGCTGGACCCCACCCGCTCATGGCTTCATTGCCCGGGTTTGCCCTACGCTTGACATTCTCGTCAGTCTCATAGAAGGGGACTAGTCTCGTCGGGACACTCTCCCCACATGACTTGCACGTCATGGGATAGCGAGCTGACCACGGCGACAAAGTCACGCCTTAGCACAACACAATCCATAACCTTTCCCACCCTAATCCTTCATTTGTACTGCAACGTTCCCGCGCACCAAGGAAACCATCTACCGCCAGTGCGGAGCTAACCTTGCCTGGTTTCGGCTACAAGTACTCACTCGAGAAAAAGAGGGAAACGCATACAACACAAACAACATCTTGCCGCAACGGATTTCTACTGAATCCATAAGGATCACTATGCAACATCACCGAGTCGGACTAACGGTCGCGACTACGGCTTCACCCACAATGCCTAATCCACTAACGGAGCGGATCTCTAATGCAATATCATGTCGAGGACGGACACAATCGACCCGGTGGTTCCTCTTGAACCATGTCGACCCAAACCCCTCTCACTTGAGAGATTTGGTGCCTAAAAGCTTGAAAGGAAAAGATGTTATGCACGCATCCTAGAAACCAAGAGGAGAAGTGTCGTTACCTTACGACTCCTCTTCCTAACCATGGAGAAACTTAGTCGGATGAATAACACCGCAACGGTCTTGCCTTTTCGGATCTGGACTCGGCTCGAGAAACGGGGCTTCGAAGCTTATCTAGCGGCCGGAACTCTCCTCCAACTTCTTCCTTGCTCTCCGCTCTCTCCAAACTTTAGAAAGAGAAATCCCACAATATAATGAGGGTTCTAAACCCTATTCCTAGCTAAATACCACCAGGGGAAAGCCTGAGCAATCGGATCCTAATTGAAGGAAACGAACGGCCATGATTCGCCCTGAAAAAGGATTTCCTTGGCCGAACACGGCTTGTGACACGCCCGTGTCCAAGGCCGTGTTCCTCACTCGCCGTAAAACCAGAAATTACAGAACAGGATACGGCCTTTGACACGGCTTCGGACACGCCCGTGTCAGTATTGATACGTCCGTGTCAATGGCCGTGTTCCTCAATCGACGTTGAAACCGTCGAATCCCGAGCAGGACACGGCCATGTGACACGCCCGTATCACATGCCGTGTGCCAGACACGCCCTGGTATACGTCCGTATCCCAGGCCGTATAACTATCTCAAAGCAACCCGACAAACACCCCGAGCAGGACACGGCCTGGGACACGCTCGTGTCTCAGGCTGTGTGTCCGACCCCAGTCAAACATCGATCGTAATTTCGTCGACCTCCTAGAAAATCATCTATCTCAAGCACGACACGCCCTGTGACATGCCCGTGTCACAGGCCGTGTCAGCCTACTCAGAACCCAACTTTGCCTGAAAAACATCATCCGTTCCTCTTTTGAGTTTCGGGGCGTTACAATTCTCCCCCCCCCCTCAAAAGAATTTTGTCCCGAAATTAAAATAGAACGTACACAAAACTTAAACATTACCTAAGAAGAAAAGCTTGGGATACTCCTCAAGCATGTTTGCTCTCGTTCCCACGAAAGCTCCTCATGGCCGCAGTTGTCCCATCGAACTTTTACGAGTTTTACCTCTTTGTTCCGCAACTGCCGAATTTTTGAATCTTCTATACTAACTGGACGAACTCGCATCCTCAAGTCCTCTTCTATCGGCACTGATGCCGATTCGATCACCACACTAGCCTCTACCAAAGCTTTCCTCAAGACGGAGACATGGAAGACATCGTGTAATCCACTCAGTTCCGTGGACAAAGCCAACAGGTATGCTGCTTCTCTCACCCGCTCTATAACCTCGAAAGGTCCCAAAAACCTCAGACTCAACTTATTGAGTCGGCGAATCCGCGAAACGCCTTTGAACAGCTTGATTTTTAGATAGACCCAGTCGCCAACCGCAAATTCTACATTCCTATGGCGAGCATTAAAATATATTGCTTGCCGATCTTAAACTACCTTCATGCGCTCTTGAATAGTTCGCACTAACTCGCATGCATCAGCTACCACTTCTTTTCCCAAAAGTTTGGTGTCTCCCGCCTATGTCCAAGACATCGGTGTTTGACACCGCCTCCCAAACAAAGCTTTGTATGACGTCATCTTTATACTTGCTTGGTAACTATTGTCATAAGCGAACTCTACCATGAAGATGTGATCTTCCCACTTCTTACCGAAGTCAAGAGTACACATCCTCAGCATATCCTCGATAGTACGGTTCGTTCTTTCGGTTTGCCCATCGGTCTGCGGATGGAAAACCGTACTGAACTTGAGCTTCGTGCCCAGACTCTTCTGAACCAGCCCCCAATCTTTGGACATGAATCGTCCATCGCGATCACTGACTATACTCTTAGGAATCCCATGTAGTCGTACAATGTTGCGAACATACAATTCTACCAACTTCTCCATGTCATTCTCCTTCTGATTTGGGATGAAGTGTGCCACTTTGATACAGCGATCCACGATCACCCAAATCGCGTCGTTACCCTGCTACGATCTAGGTAACCCATGTACAAAGTTCATAGAAATGTCATCAAATTTCCACTCGGGAATAGGAAGAGGCTTCAGGAATCCGCCCGGCTTCTGACACTCGGCCTTCACCAAGGCACAAGTTTGGCACTGACTCACGTATAAAGCTACGTCCCGCTTCAGACCAGGTCACCAAAAAAATTTCTTCATATCCAAGTACATTTTTGTACTGCCCGGGTGAATGGAGTACTTTGTAAAATGAGCCTCAAACATCAACTCTTCACGGAGCTTGCCGAACTGCGGAACAAAAATCCTTCCGTCCTTCCTCAGAATCTCATCCATCATCTCTCAGATGCTACTCTCGCTATTTTGAGCTTCCACCACGAATGGGTGGAAGTCTACATCCAAACGGGTCGCTTCCCGAATACGATCGGACAAGTCGTTCTGCATTTCAATCCAGTTCAACCGAGCCACGCTAGACTCTCCTCTGGCTACACACTCCATGCCAAGGGACTCCCAACCCGCACCAACCGCTCATCATGAGAATCAATCCAATTCCCTTGCCCATAGTATTTTCTTTTCAAGGCATCTACCACCACATTGGCTTTGCCCGACGTATACTGAATCGCCACCTTGTAGTCTCCAAGGAACTCAACCCACCTGCACTGCCGCATATTCAAATCCTTCTGATCTAGTAGATACTTCAGGCTTTTGTGGTCCGTGAAGATCTCCACTTTCACACCATAAACATAGTGCCGCCACAATTTCAACGCAAAAATTACCGCCGCCAATTCCAAGTCATGGACGGGGTAATTTCTCTCGTGAGGCTTCAACTTTCTAGACCCAAAGGCGATCACACTGCCATGTTATACCAATACGCAACCCAAACCGCATCCCGATGCGTCACTAAAAATTTGAAATCCTTCAGTTCCTTTCGTCAGACTTAGGATTGGAGCTGTCATCAGCCTTTCCTTCAGGGTGTCAAATGCCTGATTGCACTCCTGAGTCCACACAAACTTCTGGTCCTTACGAGTTAGTGAAGTGAGGGGTAGAGCTATCCGCAAAAAGTTTTCCACAAATCTTCTATAGTACTCGGCTAGTCCAAGAAAACTTCAGAATTCTGCCACGGTCCTCAATATTGGCCAATCTCTGATGGCTTCCACTTTGGTTGGATCTACCGCCACCCCATCCCCACTAATCACATGACCCAAAAACGCCACCTTCTTTAACCAGAACTCACACTTCGAGAACTTTGCATAAAGCTGGTTCTCTCTCAATACTTGCAAGACCACTCTCAAGTGAGTCTCATGCTACACCTCCGATTTGGAGTAAACCAGGATGTCGTCAATAAAGACAACTACAAAAGCGTCCAAGTATTTGTGAAATACTCGGTTCATCAAGCCCATGAATACATATGGTGCGTTCGTCAACCTGAATGGCATCACCGAGATCTCAAAGTGACCATAGCTCATACCAAACGCTGTCTTAGGTATGTCCTCATCTCGAATTCGCAACTGATAATATCCTGACTTCAAGTCCAACTTTGAATACACCACTGACCCCACCAACTGGTCGAACAGGTCATCTATCCGAGGAATCAGATACTTTTTTTTATAGTCAGTTTATTCAACTCTCGGTAGTCTATGCACAACTGCATACTACCGTCTTTCTTCTTCACGAACAACACCGGCGCGCTCCATGGCGAAGAACTGGGTCTGATATATCCCTGCTTTAACAGTTCCTGCAACTGTACTTTGAGTTCAACCAACTCTTTTGATGCCACCCTAAAAGGAGGACGCGACACCGGCCTAGCCTCTGGCACTAACTCAATTGAGAAATCAATCTCCCGTCGAGGAGGTACTCCAGGAAGCTCCTCAAGAAATACATCCTCGAATTCTGCCACTACGGGTACTTCTCCGAGTGATAACTTAGAAAGTCGAACCTCCAACAATGCTACAAGAGCTACTCCGCCCTGGTTAACTGCCTGCATCAACTGCATGGCCGAAATCAGGGAAAAATCCGCTCCACAGAGGCCCTCAAACTTAACTTCTGTCCGCCCTTCGCTTCTCAGGGTCACCACCTTGGATAGTCAGTCAATACTAGCGTGCTGCTCTGCTAGCGAGTCCATTCCCAATATTATAGCGAACTCAACCAACGGTAGGACCGCTGCTATAAACATGAAGTCGACTCCGCCTAGGTTCCAACAAATGCGCCCCTTCGCCCCGGTGGTCATGGATGACCCATTGGGCATTCGCACCTTCAGCTCTGCGTCCGCCGAGAATGACTCAACTCCAATCCTCCGGATAAAACTTTCCGCGAGAAAGGAGTGTGACGCTCCCTAATCAAACAACACCCTAGCGGGGTATCCGGAAACTAAAATAAAGCCTAAACACATGCAACAAATATAAACGGGCTTGAAAGTATAAAGTACAATATTAACTTTAAACTTTCTCATACCTGTCACCACATCGGGTTGACAGATCGCTTCCTGCTGCCTAAGGTTGTAGGCCCTTTGTTGCACAAGTTGGAACCGAGAAGCGCTCGACTCCGACATCTTCCCTTTCTCTGCGGCACTGGGGCCGGAGCACACAGTCTGCTCCTTCCTTGGTTCCTGCTTTGCGCCTCCTTGAGTACAAAAACGAGCTATCTGCCCCATCTTGCCACAATTAAAGCACGTCAGAGGTCCCTTAGGGAGAGACCCTCCGGACGTCCAGTTGCTTTTCTCACCGGACTTGTACGGGTGAGGCTTTTTCTTCCATCTGCTCCCTTCAGACTTCCCTTGGGATTGAGAAGGCTTCCCTTCCCCTTGCTTGGGTGCGAAACCCTTACGACGTTGGGTTCGCTCTATATCGCTCTCCAAAATTATGGCAGCCTCAACAATTTCATTGAAACCTACGCGTTTCATAGATATGTTGGGTTACCTCAGGTTCTCCTTCAGCCCATGATAGAAGAGGTTGTCCCTCTCATCATCGTCCGTCATGCTCGTTCCAGCATAACGACCCAACCGAGTGAATTCCTGAACATATTCATCCACAATCTTGTCCCGCTGCACCAAGTGCAGGAATTGCCTCTAAAGGGTTAACCTCGTTGACGCAGGAATGTACTTCTTCAGGAAAGCATTCCCAAACTCATCAATGGACGGGGTGCGTCCAGGAAACTGCCGACCGCTATAGCTCACCCACCACAGCTTTGCGTCTCCTTCCAACATGAAGGCTGCAAACTCGGATTTCTTCTCCTCCGACGTCTCTGCCGCCCTCAAAATTTCTTGCATCCGGGTCAACCAATCCTCAGCATCAGTCGACGTACCTACTCCCTTAAATGTTGGAGGATGGATTCTCAAAAAATATTTCATCTGCCGGTCCCCATGCCCGACAACCACCCTTTCGGCCAACGGCTCTGCTTGTCTGGCTTCTTCGCCCGACATGACCGGCACCGTGTCCGGGGTAGCAGGAGTTGCTACCTGAGTAACGGGGGATGCTACTTGTGTTGCCGCTGCAGCTTGGGCTGCCACCATTATTTCTGCAAGCATGCGGCAAAAGTCGGTCGAGGTTACCCCCATGCCTAGAGGACCCTGCGCAGTAGCGCTGCCCCCCAAAAGCTCTTCTCTTGGCCTTGACGCTTCCGCCTCGTTGATTGCACTCTTAACAAAAAAAAGGTAAACACAAATCAGTCTCTAATCGCAAGACTCAAACACAGGGACACTCATGGTCCCACAATACTCCTATGTGGATAACTTCTTTTACGTGATTCGATTATGACTTTTGACCACGAATCCCCTCCTTTGAACCCTAACCTCCCACTGATACCAAATTGTAAGCCCTCCCCTGTAATGACCGTATAATATGGGTCCGGCCAGGGCCCCACAACATACAGATGCCACAGCTTTGGCATTAAAAGATGATATTAACTACCCAATCTCAAAACTCAGAATAAAGAAACAGCGAAAACATACCAAACAACTAGAAGTTATCCACTACTAAACAGGAGTATCAATATGGCCTTAAGGCCTTACACACAATAAGTCCAAAACGAAAAGACCAAAAGGTTAAAAATCAACGTGCATCAGCACTCTTAGGATACCTCGGCATACAAGCCGGAATATACCAAAACATGGAGCAATACAATAAAAAAACGAGCTAGTAAGCACAACAAACACTTTATGAGGCTTAGGTCTTTTCAGCCGGCGCACTTGCTTCTGCTTGCGCTCCTTGCCCTGTAAAATTTGTAGTAACGTGGGTCAGCAAAGGCTGACCTCTACTGTGTAACCAACACATCTCCCGGCCGCCCCAAACGGACCCCAGGGTACCCCACTAACCTGCAAGTCAGCACTTCATATAACATATACATAAACATATAAAGCTTTTAAAACAGGTTTGAATGTCTCAAACAACAAACACATTTTCTATGTTGAGCACAGAATAAAAGAGGCCTACTATGCAGCATGTATGCAGTCCTGGGCTTCACCCAAGGCACCCTAACGCGTATGTAACTAGCACATCATCATCATTACTGGGTACTTCCAATTCCCCATTGGCGTAAAGCCGCAAACAAAAGGGGACCACAATGCCCCTTACGACCTAAAGGTCGCTACACAGAAAACTTGTCAAGGCCCCACCCGCTCATGGGTCTTAAAATCGGGCTTGCCTGCAAACTCCGACTTCCCGCGTCAGGATTCCGTCTCACAGACCAACCGATTCTAAGAACCCTTGTTGGACCCCACCCGCTCATGGATTCATTGCCCGGGCTTGCCCTATGTTTGGCGTTCTCGTCAGTCTCACAGAAGGGGACTAGTCTCGCCGGGACACTCTCCCCACATGACTTTCATGTCATGGGATAGCCAGCCGACCAAGGAGACAAAGTCACGCCTTAGCACAACACAATCCATAACCTTTCACACCCTAATCCTCCATTTGTACTATAATGTTCCCACGCACCAAGGAAACCATCTACCGCCAGTGCGGAGCTAACCTTGCCTGGTTCCGGCTACAAGTACTCACTCGAGAAAAAGGGGGAAAACACATACAACACAAACGACATCTTGCCGGACCGGATTTCTACCAAATCTTTAAGGTTCGCTATGCAACATCACCGAGTCAGACTAACGGTCACGACTACAGCTTCACCCACAATACCTAATCCAGTAACGGAGCGGATCTCTAATGCAATATTATGTCGGGGATGGACACAATCGACTCGGTGGTTCCTCTTGAACCATGGCGACCCAAACCCCTCTCATTTGAGAGATTTGGTGCCTAAAAGCTTGAAAGGAAAAGATGTTATGCACGCATCCTAGAAACCAAGAGCAGAAGTGTCGTTACCTTACGATTCCTCTTCATATCCATGGAGAAACTTAGTCGGATGAACAACACTGCAACGGTCTTGCCTTCGCGGATCTGGACTCGGCTCGAGAAACGGGGCTCCGAAGCTTCTCCGTCGGATGGAACTCTCCTCCACCTTCTTCCATGCTCTCCCCTCTCTCTAAACTTTAGAAAGAAAAAGCCCACAATGGAATGAGGGTTCTAAACCCTATTCCTGGCCAAATAGCAGCAGGGGAAATCCTGAGCCGTCGAATCCTAATTGAAGGAAATGAACAACCACGATTCACCCTGAAAAAGGATTTCTTGGGCCGAACACGGCTTGTGACACGCCCGTGTCCATGGACGTGTTCCTCACTCGCCGTAAAACCAGAAATTACAGAACAGGACACGGCCTGTGACACGGCTTCGGACACGCCCGTGTCAGCATTGACATGCCCGTGCCAATGGCCGTGTGCCTCAATCGACGTTGAAACCGTCAAATTCCAAGCAGGACATGACCATGTGATACGCCCGTGTCACATGCCGTGTGCCAAACACGTCCTGGGACACGCCCGTGTCCCAGGCTGTGTAACTATCTCAAAGCAACCCGGCAAACACCCCAAGCAGGACACAGCCTGGGACACGCCCGTGTCTCAGGCCGCGTGTCCGACCCCAGTCAAACGGCGATCGTAATTTCGTGGACCTCCAAGAAAATCGTCTATCTCAAGCACGACACGCCCTGTGACACGCCTGTGTCACAGACCGTGCCAGCCTAGTCAGAACCCAACTTGGCCTGAAAACGTCATCCGTTCCTCTTTTGAGTTTCGGGGCGTTACAGGAAGGTGGCTCATAGGAGAAATCCTTCAGAGCTCTGTCCAGAGAAAGAAGAAAGCAGAGGAGCGAAAAGATGAGAAATGTGGATGTCTGACGCTCTTTTTATAAGCTTAAGGAAGTGGTTACGGTAGTTATGCGGTTATCCGCACACCATAACCACAGATATTATTATTTTTGGTATAATTTTGAGCATATATTTTGCTCATTATGTTTGTTATTTGCAGGTATAATATTTAATTAATATCGTTCCCCCACTAATCATAACGATTAGTGGGTGGTTACTTGAGTAATGGATGGCGATGATCGTTACAGAGTGATCAGACAGCAAGGGAAGCCTGTCATGGATGGATCGACGACGAATGCTCGCCGGCGGAGGAAAAGGCAGAGCCCGCGACAGCGGGAGGCGGCCGTGGGAAAGGGCGGTCGGGCGTGGCCGCCCCTTGCGGGCGGAGCGCGTGGCCACGGGGCGCGTGGCCACGAGAGGTGGCCACGGGAAAGGGATGGCCGGGCGCAAGCTGCTCGGCGCCGGCGCCGACGGTTACTCGAAAGGTGGGTGAAATGTGATCAGTGCGCGGGGGGATCGCGTGCGACGTGTGCACGACGTTTTCTCCATGATCCCCATTTGGATAGTGGGATCATGAGGAAGAGAGTTAATCACACACTGAGTGTTTTATAAAAGGGACTTAACCCCATCAATTCTATTTTGTTCGATCTCATAAATTTTTGAAATAGTTTTTTTTGTATATAATCCCAATTCAATTAAGTACTCGAAATTTATTGTTTTTTTGGACTGTTAATTCTAATTTTTTTTTAAGACTATCATCTGTTTGAGGTTTTGTGTTTTCTTCTCTAGATTACGATCAATTTAACCGATGGTAATACTTATAAATTTGATAAAATCATTATTAAATTTTGAAACACTTACATTATCATAATACTTGAATTTTTTATTTAAGTTCAAATTACTATTTATTTTTTATATAAGATTTTATACATCATCTACACTTATTAAAATTTTTGAAGTTGATGCATGAAAACATAACAGATATTTCTATATAATATTTTTTAAAAAATTCTACTATTATTTGAATTAACGGATGTCAAGCGTCAATTTGTTTAAAAAACTTTTTTTTATGAAATTAATACAAAATTTTTGATAACTAACAGACTAGTCGGATAACGCCGGATAAAAGAGTTGTTGATCTATAAAATTCTTCAAGTAAATCTATTTATTTTTCGCTCACATCCCAATAAGAACCTAGAAAATCATGCATTTCAGATATACAATAAAATTCTATAGTTTTGCCTTTTGTAGCACGGCTCATTTTAGCATTTTATAGGTTGTGATGCGGTCTAACTCAGCGCTCCTAAACTGGTTGGACGTGACCGTCTTAGCCCGGGAGCGGTCGAGCACGCAATCAATCACATAGTAAGGAGTAAGTGCACAAGACGATTTTTACGTGGGAAAACCCCTCAATCGGGTAAAAAATCACGTGACCGGATCTGTGCCGGTCAAACTCTACTATCAGCTTAGGTTACAATTTGTTTGTAAAATCGAGGACGACATGCCGCTACTCGTTACACTTGGGAGATGGGAGAGAATCTTAGGCGCTCGAAGGGCAACAAGCTGCTCCGCGCGAGGTTTAGGTTTCACAATCTTGATGTGTGGACGGGCGCGGAACGCGCAGAGTGAGGCTGGAGCGGGCTTTGTAGAGGCTGAGCATGAACGAGGCTTTCATCCTACAACGAGTAGAGCATCTTCTTTGTGGTGATGTTGCAGACTTTGCCGAGTTTCTGGTGGAGCGGTAATTGCATGCGGGAGGATTCTGGCGGAGGGACGGTGGCTCGTTGGAGAATTTTGGTGGAGGAATGGTGGCTCATTGGAGATTTCTGGTGGAGGAACGATGACTCGTAGGAGAATTTTGGCAGAGCTCTGGCCTGAGGAAGAAGAACACACGGAGGATAAAAGTAAGAAATGAGGGGACATGAGCTCCTTTTATAGCCTCTAGGGGTGTTACGGTATTTATGCAGCTATCCGCACACCGTAACTACCTACATTAAGTATTTTTATCATAGTTTTACAGTGTATAATATTTGTTGAATGCAAGTCACCATTATGACGATGATGCCCCCACTAACGGTGGAAGTTACGTGGGCGGTTTTTCCTCGGAATGGACGGTTGTGACTACGGCGAGTCCATCAGACGACGGAGGAAGTGCGCGGCACCACGACCAACAGGAGAGACACCCCTCAAGGGCGCGGGAGGCGGCCGGCTCCCGCGTCGGCGACCTCTCGCTCGCAAGGTGCCGTCCAGCCGCCAACCACCGACGCGACATCGGCCGACCGTGGGAAGCGGCCGGCCTGAGCTAGTGAGGGCAGGGCACGCCCACGGCGCTGGCTGCCGGTTGCGCGGTTGGCGCCGACTGAGAATCTTGTACCGGTCGGCCGCTGTCGGGGCGTGCAGGGCGTGGCAGGACAAGCGTGCCTGGCTGGAGGGACGACCGCCACCCATGGCCTCCCACGGCCACAATGGTTGCTGTGGGAGGGGGCGCCTTCGCCGGTCGGGGAGTTCGACGGAATTGTCGTGCCTTGAGTCCACAGATGTGTGGCCGTAAGGCGCGACCTCCTTGCCGATCATAAGACCGGTCGGCTTTGGTCGGCCGGCCGACGAAGAGGACAGGGAGAGGGGCCAACCGTTTAGCCGGCCGCAGTCTACCGCCGGGAGTGGGATCCCGCGTGCTTGGATCGTGCGCGATCGCGTGTGCGGATCGCGCACGACTGTCAAAGCCATGTCCGCATAAAGATAGTGGAGACATGAGGAGTGGGCTATCCACACCCCAAATCTCTTATAAAGGAGTTTTATTTCTATCATGTTGACTTTCATCTTATACACATATCAAATTCAAATGTTAACTCTCACGATTTTAGTGGGGGGAGAGGGAGGTTCGGCTACGTGCAACCTGATTTTCTTATAAATTGGAGTTGAGCCCATCATTTCATAATTTGCTGGTTTTCACATGAATCTTGTTGCTGATTTGCAATATTTTGCGCTAAGCACTTGATATCGATAAAACCCCCAAAAAAATCACTACATAGATAATACAACAACACACAATTAAAAATGTATTTTTTTGCTCTCGTGAATATGATTGTAATCTTAAAACATGAAGACCCTACTCCTAGGACCAAGGGCGGACCCATCTTAGGACGAGTGTGGGCGGTCGCTCACACTCATTTTTTTTAAAAAAAATTAATAGTATTTGTCATGTTTTAAACCGTGCCGAATACTCTATTTTTTAAAAATTAACAGTATTAGCCACGATGTAAACCGTGACTAATACCCTATTTTTTTTAAAAAATTACTTATATTAGCCACGACTTAAACTATAAACAGCGGCTAATACCCTATTTTTTAAAAAAATTAACTGTATTAGTCACGGTTTAAGCCACGACTAATATCATATTCTTAAAAAAAATTATAGTATTAGTCACGATTTAAAGCGTGGCTAATACTCTATTGTTCAAAAAAATAGTATTATGTGTGATTTAATAGTATGAATCAAACAATTTTTAAGTCCGCAGATACTGAAAAAAGTTTTTGTGTCCGCCAATGCCTAGGACACCTGGGTTCAGTGAAGACAGTGCATGGGCCCCCCGTGCCCCGCGTAATAGTTCCTGACCGCCCTCTGACATGCTTTACCCGCTCCTGACAGGGTTCGCTCGGACCTAGTTAATTTTTAATTTTTAAAAAAAACAATTTTATAATTTTGTAAATGATTTAAACAATTTTTTCTTAATTTTTTTTTAATTTAATAAATAAATAATACTATAAATAAATAATTTATAAATATATAAATTTTAATATAAAACATTACCCCTTTCTCTCTTTTTCTCTCTCTTTTTCGTCTGCCTCACTCCAGAGTCCAGCCAGTCAATATATTTTCAGTGTTTTAACTAATATGCGACAGTATTATAATTTGAAAATTAATTTATAGCAGTTAGCTTGTTACACGCCACGGTAAGGAAATTGAGGCTCTTTGAGCTGTAATATTCTTCACTCTGAGCTGCATTATGGAATTGTTTTGAGTGGTGGAAGCCTAAAATTTTAATTTCACATTGTAAGGTAGGATCACTAATTCACTATAGGTTTAGAACGTCTTACTACTCTATGTTTAGGAGACCTATGAAACTGTAGTCGAACAGTCCAATTCGTTTGTATAATCGAATGACTCAGATATTATGATCTAATTAGATCGGATGATCTAGATTTATTTGATGAGCGTCAGCATTACACCGTGATTTCTGATTGGCTCCCACAAAATCTGTGTATATGTAATATATATAATATTTTTTTTTGTTTTTTTGGCCTAAGGCCTAGGCAGCTAAGGCTAGGCCTTAGGGCTTGGCAGACAGCCTAGGTCGTTGGTCTAGGCTAGTAAGCTGTCATTTAATGACAGCCTACTAGTATTGCATGGCAGTGCTGTCATGCAACAATGCGAACGACGTTGGGTTATTTTGTGGGTCGGGCTTTGCCGGGGCTCGGGCCATAAAACCGGTTTTTGCCCGGCCTGGACACCGGGCCGGGCAAATGCCTTATATGGGTGCCTTGTAATGCCCTCAGTCCCCAACCTGGGTCTGGGGTGGGCTAGCTCGAAAGTGGGCCTAGCCGGCTTTACTAACACGCCTTCTGGGAGTTTGCAAAATATATTACAGGTTGCACCTCTCTATCTTTCAAAATTACATTTACCTCCCTAGTTTCTAAGTTTTATTATTTTACAAACCGCCCCTTCTAAGTTTCTTCAGTTTACAAACCATCCCTTTTTTTATAAATATAGCTTGAATGTGATAATATCAATCAATTTTTTTTTCTGATATTCTAATTTTATCCTCTATAATGACTTAGGCTCCATTTGGGTGAACTTATTTTCAGCGGTAGAGCGGTTACGACCGCATGTACCGGGCCTTAATTAAGGCTCGGTACATGCGGTCGTAACCGCTTGACCGCTGAAAATAAGTCCCACCAAACGAGGCCTTAGATTGAAATATGTGAGTTTGCGGTACATTTATTTTATGCTGGTGTGTTTATTACAAGAGGCGAGTTTATGGAATTTTTTTTACCAGCAGAAGAGTAAAATTGTAATTTCATATTGTAAGGTAGGACGTCTATTAAATTTATAGGTCTACGACGCTCTACTACTCTAGGTTTAGGAAACCTACAAAACTGTAGATGGACGGTGCTGATTCATTTGAATGATCGAACGACTCAGATGATATGATTTACCCAGATCGAAGGATCTAGATTTATTTGATGGGAGTTGGCGTATCAGCATTAATTTTGATTGGCTCCCGATAAATTTTTGTATATTTAGTATATATATAATGAAATTTTTTGTTTATAAAATTTTTTTTTGGCTTAGGACCTAAGCTTTGTGCCTAGGGCCTAGGGTAGTAGGCCGCCATTTAATGGCAGCTTACTAGTATTGCATGGCAGCGCTGCCATACAACAATGCCAACAATTCTAAGAGTCGTTGGGTTTTTTGTGGGTCGGGTTTTGTTTGGGCCCGGGCCGCAAAACCGATCTTTGTTCTGCCTGGACACCAAATGCCTTTATATGGGTGCCCTGTAAAACCCTCAGTGCCTAACCCGGGTCTGGGGTGGGCTATACCGAAAACGGGCCTAACCGGCTTTACGAACACGCCTTCTGGGAGTTTGCAGAATTACAGGTTGCACTTCTCTATCTTTCAAAATTACATTTACCTCCCTAGTTTCTAAGTTCTCTCGGTTTATTTATAAACCACCCCTTTTATTAGAAATATAGATTGAATGTGATAATATCAACCAAATTATTTTCTGATATTCTAATTTTACCCACTGTAATGACTTTATATTGAAATTTTACCCACTGTAATGACTTTATATTGAAAGATTTGAGTTTGCAGTATATTTATTTTATGCATGAGTGTGTGTTCATAGTTTTTTTATAAAAAGGAGGGATATATTTGTTATACTTTATGTAGGGTTATATATGTTAAAAATGTACCAAATTGTGTGTGTATGAACTACATATAGTTGAACTTGGCAATCATTAACTCCCTCAATTGTATTGTTGCACAAAATATCGAGTGCAACTACACATAAAACTTGATACATTTTTTAACAAATTAACATATCAACATACCCCTTCATTTTATATAAACATTACAAACTCCATCTCACATAAAATATAATTGCAAATACACCCCTTTCAATTTAGAGTCATTACATTGAGTAAAATTAGAATAAAATAATTTGGCTTATATTATCATTTCCATCCATATTTCTGAGGGAAGAATCTGTTTTAAACAGAAGAAACATAATAGAGGGGAGGCACCAGCAATCTCGAAAAATAGAGAGGCGCGACCTGTAATTATGCAAACTAAAGGAGGTCCGAGTAATTAACCTTATTATCAAATACAAAATATGTTGATCCACATGCTCTATTGTTGAACAACATAGTGTTGTGGTGAATCTGTGAATTCACGATGGAGACAGATTCGCTTTATCCGAAACATCGAGACGAGATCGTGAGCGGAAGCATACCTGAATCCATGAGGATGGATCGTTGCGGTCATGGATCTTTCAAGTCTACATGATCTTGATCATGAAGAAGACGACTCCTCCTCTTCCTCCTTAGGGTCTCTCTAGAGATGGAGGGCTAGGACTGAATGAGAGTGAATGATATAATGTCTTGTGTCTCGGGAACCCTAATTTATTTATAGCAAAACCTAATGTGATCGTTTTACATTTAAGCTCAACATATAAACTTAAACGACGCCCTATATTCACACATAATTTGAACTGCCCATACAATATGAAATGTATTCGACACGATTAATTAGATCACCTAAATTTGGATCGATGTTAATGACAGTCCAGTAATGCGCATAATTAACATATTTGACTCACGAGATTATTAGTTCTAACACAGTTGATTGTTGGTGTTTTTCAATTCCCCCAATCTTTGGAATCCCGACAAACACAATGAAGTCAATTACCTTTGATAGGGCCCCAAGAAATTTCCTAGTCGAGCCGGTCCACGCACAAGGGATCCCAACCGGACCAGTAGCTAAGTTACTATTATGAATCTAATTTAGATTAGCTAAGTTACTATTTTTTTTAGTTAACTTATTATATTTAAGATATTTTCTTTTTTAAAGTATTTTTGTGAAATAATAAAAAGGAAGCAAATATACGTAAGAATGCATTTAATTGTGTATTAGGCCCGCTAGCGCAATGCTTAATTCACCTTGAGTTCGATGTACTCAATTGGGCAAAGCTAGGTGTTGTGGTGGTACTCATGTTGCAATTATGTTATCTTGATCGATTTGGTGTCTGTTGTATTTTAATTGAGAACTACTCTTTGCCCTATGAGTCTCAATTAGTACACACGTGTCTGAAAGTATGTGAGGGATTGAGAACTACTCTTTGCTCCAGGAGAATGCGCCAGGTCCGCGCCCAAGCGCGCACCGCCACGCCCCTTAAGGTCGCACGCGCAAGGCCCTCACGCGGTCGCGCGCGGCCACACCCCTGCCCCTGCCGACCCCCGCTGTCGCCAGCTTTGGCCACCTTGCCGCGACTGCCAGAACTGTGTGTGGGGGGGGAGGAGGGTGGGAGGGGGGAGGGGGGAGGAGGGGGGAGGACACTCTCATTATTTTGGCAAAATTGGCAATCCGCGTGATCAAAATGGGACGACGTCATTCGTCAGCACAAATCACTTCTCAGCACAATTGTCACCATGATCATACAAAAAACTATAAATAGGTCCACAAGCCTTCATTTCAAGTCAAACAACTCCAGAGGCAAGAGAGAACTTTGAGGTTTTTCGGTGAGATCGTGAACTTTGGCCGATTCTCCGCTCAGGAATTCACTCCGCTCTCCTCCTTGCGCTATAGTTTTCTCACGCCTCAAGTGGCGTCAACCACCTCTGCGCAAGCACTCATATCTAGGCTCTGCATCAATGAGAGCACTCGCTCCAGAAGCTCAACGGACTTAGAATATTTCCAACCCGGAACGCTCCCACCAAGGTTCTGTGAAGTCACCAACACCTCAAGGCCAGAGCGCTTTCATCGAGGCTCTAATGACTTGGCTATTTTTCCTCATTTCCAGCTCTTCATCTTTGTAACGGAATAGCGACTTGTGGCCCTCTGAGATCAAACCAATCTTTATAAAACTCCAAGAACTAGTGAATTTTGGCTCGACACAGATCCAGGCATGTGGTTTTTCACCTTTTTTGGGTTTTCCACGTTAAAAACACCTCTTGTCATATGCTGTGGTTTTCTTTAATTGTTTGCGCGCCCAGTTTGACTTCGAGTTATGACGGTCCGATTCTCCGGACCGGAGAAACAGCTGGGCGACCTGCAACAGTTTGACGTCGTTTGTGGGAACTACGTTCCCAAAAGCTCTAACAAGTCTCAACATTTCCCGATCGACAGTAATGGCAAGAAGAAGTGTGCACACTACTAACGGCATGGCCCCGAAAGAGTGCCCTGAAGTGGCCATGACCAATCACTCAACAGCAACGCTCCACTACCCAATAGAACGGTCGCCACCGTCATTCCCACCGTTGTAGTAGAAGAGCACGTCCGGCTGATGGAGAAATGCTATACTGAAATGCTCACCCTCTTACTTAGGATGGAAGTGTCCAACCCTCCCCGTGCGGGAAACGTGTGTGAGGCACGACTGGTAGCAGCACCAGAGCATGTCCCTCGTCAGGGCACGACCCACCCGAAGTATCTCCCCGTCGAAGAACTCTTTGACGAAGCAAGCTTTATGCATGTCGTCCGGAGGCTAGAGCCTTGGGCCGACGCTCAACCTGACTCTCAGACGGTGAAAGTAGAGGCCCAGTAAGGCAACCTCAGACTCACACTCCAAGTAGTCAGAGGCATGATCGAGGAAGAGTATGCTCAGGAACGACGACGCCCCGTCAATGCACGATGCCCCTTCTACCATGGGTCCCCGCTCGCTCCCCAAGTCATGGAGCATCCCGTCCCGCACGGGTTCTAGCTACCGCATTTTGAGGCCTTCGATGGACAAGAGGACCCATTAGAGCACGTGAATAAATTCAAGACAATCATATGCTTCTTCAGTGCGCCGGATCAACCGATGTGCCAGGTATCACCTGCTACTCTGAAGGGGCAAGTACACACGTGGTTCCACTCCCTGCGAGAGGGGGCAATCCATAACTTTGGAAAGCTCACCCTCCTCTTCGTTGATTATTTCATAGCCAATCGATGAATCATCAGAGATCCCTCGTATCTCTTCGGCATCTGCCAAAACGAGAGATAATCTCTCAAGGATTTCTTTCGTCGCTTCACCCGTCGCTTCACCTCCGAGGCAAGACAGTCCCATGAGTCAACCCGAAACTTTTATGCGACGTCTTACTCGGAGGACTCTGCCTAATCATATTCTACTCTGCCCTAATGAGGGAAACAGTCCCCAACTACGCACCGGGTCGAAGCACAAGTCACGACCAATGAAGCCATCGAAGCCCACACTAGCAATTTGAAGGGTCTTCCAAGTGGAAAACGGAGTTGGAACTCGCACGTCCAACACATTGTCGGAACGATGACCGCCACAACACTTCTCGCCAGGACCAAGGCCCCCGCCGACATCAAGAATTTACCCCGTTGAATATCGCCCGGGCAGGTCCTCATGGCCATCAAAGACTCCAGCATGCTCCGACGCCCGAAGTCGCTTCCCCAAAACCGAGGGGACCAAACACAATATAGTGAGTTTCGCCGCAGGAATGGGCACAACACGGAGGATTGTACCCGACTGAAGGAGGAGATTGAGCGCATCATCCGACAAGGGCATTTGAGGAGATAATTATAAAACCAAGTACCCAATTAGCCCCCACCGCATCAACCAGGATGAGAATTGATGCAGTGGTCCGTATCCGCCCTACTCTGGTTCTGCACCAGAGGAACATGTCTGGACCCACCACCGTGCTACAGCCCAAGCACCCCAACCATGACCGTACCTATTCTCAGTGCAACGGGATGTTGAGGCAGAGTCTCGAACCCAGCCCCCTTGATAAATCCCTTTCCTAACTGGGACTATCACGGTATAGGAAAATGGCCGGGGAGATCGAAACCATCATCGGCTCGCCCTTCCAAATCCTCTTCGCTGCTCAGCATGAGAAGAACCCAGAGGATCCAAGGCCACAATGGATACCACCATCAGCTTCGGGGATGAAGAACTGAAATGTGTGGGCATGCCACACCAAGACCCCCTCGTCATCAACGAGTGAATCAGTGATCCATGCTTCAAGGTCAAGTGGTTATTGATCGACAGTGGGAGCTCGATAGACATTTTTTTGAATCCACACAACTCAGCATGAAGATTCCACGAGAACGCCTTGAGTCGGCGACCGAACTGCTATACAGCTTTGACAACACGCCCGTGCTCGTGTGAGGAGTGATCGTTCTCCCCGTCATTCTAGGGAATTTCTCGAGACAAGCAACCCGAGAAGTCCAGTTCGTAGTAGTCGACTCTATTTCGACATACAACGATTTTCGGTCTACCACATCAGACGCTCTTCGAGGAAATTCCATCCATTCTATACATGCCACTGAAGTTCGTCACCCCGGGCGGAGTAGGGGTCGCACGAGGCGATTAGGTGGCATCACGACTTTGCTAACTTCAGCAAGCGCACCCTGGGAAGGGCTAAGGATAAGGAAGACTAAGCAAGGCCTAAGACAGCGCGCCCCTACTGTTTAATATTTTCCCTATTTCTGTCTTGAAGAATAAGCCGCGAAGGTGGACTCGTGAGCACTCGTATATTCATTTTCAGTAATGCAGTATCTGTTTTTTCTTCCGCCGTAAATGGATCATCGCAAGGCGAGATTGGCGAAAGCCTTTTTGCACCTCCCAGGAGAGACTGGCGAAAGCCTTTCTGCACCTCAGGCTAGATTGGCAAAAGCCTTTCTACACCTCCACCCAGGCAGATCACGGTCCTCCTACGTGAGACAGACAAAGGTCTATCTGGACCTCCTAGCTAGATGATATGGACAAAGGTTCATCTTCACATTCACTTGGACGAACCCCGGTTCTCTTGAGGTACGAACGAACAAAGTTTTTTCACCACCTCCACTCGGACGGACCCTAATCCTCCTGAGGTACGAACGAATAAAGTTTCTTCATCCCCTCCACTTAGACGAATCCCGGTTCTCTTAAGGCGCAAACTAACAAAGGTTTTTCACCACCTCCACCCGGACGGACCCCGGTCTTCCCGAGGCACGAACGAACAAAGGTTCTTTGTCCCCTCCACTTGGACAAACCCTAATTCTCCTGAGGCGCGGATGAACGAATGTTCTTCTCCACCTCCACCCGGATGGACCCCGGTCCTCCTGATGTACGAACGAACAAAGGTTCTCTGTCCCCTCAAATTGGACGAACTCTGGTTCTCCTGAGGAGCGAACGAATAAAGAATCTTTGCCACTCTCACCAGGATGGACTTTGATCCCCATAAGGCACAAGAAAGCATAGGCTCCTCTCCCCCTCCGCGTGGACAAACTTCGGTTCTCCTAAAGGTACAAACAAAGGTTACCCACCATCCTCGCTCAAGGAACGGGCAAGCGGGGGCACGTCGCCTCTGAACCCTTAATAGTAACAGCCCTCCCGAAAATGTGAGCAACCAATCAACGCTCAAGCAAAGCACAACCAAAATAAATAGATCCAAAATCGAAAAGGATATCCACTTAAATTAAAGGTGTTGAATGTGCTACATTATCATAAAAAGCAAAAAACAGGTAACGACGCAAAAGCACGCCTACAACTCATAACAGGCAAATAAAAAAAGTTTGGGAAGAAGTCCCAAGGATTATCCCTCCACGGTAGTATCAACGTTGTTGTCTGAAGCATCCTCCATGCCCAGGGTATCACGCTCTGAAAGCCTTCGAGCCGCTCAAAACCCCTTACCGAAGGCTAAGGAGTCCACAGCTTCGCGCTCATCCTCTACAAGCGATCAACCTTCGTCTCCATCATCTCGAAGCACGCCTCCTCCGCGATGCGGGACTGCTCCACTTCAAAGTCGTAAGAAGCGTTGTAATCGGCCATCACAACCGCACACACGGCCTCAACCTCCTCCCGATCAGAAATCAGTCGAGTGTTCTCTTCCTTCTGCTGCTCGATCACCGCCTCTTCCTGGCACATCGCGGCATCAATCACATCAGTGCGACAGACCGTCTTCATAAGTGTCACCTTAGCAGAAGTCAACCTCCCGCAAAGAGCCCCGATCTCAGAATCGGTGGCACTCATCTTCGCCCGAAGAGACTCCACCTCAGAGTGAGAAGAGGACAATTAGGATTCTGCAATGACCAACCAAGAGGTGACCTCCTCCTTCATCTGCGCTTCCACCAATGAATCCCTGAATATATCCAACTTCGCCCGCAAAAGAAAGAAAATCGTCCTTCGTGGTTACATAGGTACCATTCCACGAAAGCACAATATCACGATCAAGCTGCAAGCATGAGAGACAAACTACTTTCATACACAACGCAAAACAAAAGAAGGAAAGTACGGGGGGGGGGGGGGGGGGGTAGGAGGACCGACATACCTTCCGGAGAAGCACCTGGTAAGTGGATCACTCTCTCTCCTTCCCCCTCCCCGTCTCCAACTGCGGCCTTGGGTCCACTCGAGAAGCCGACGCGATTGCAGGAATCTCTAGTGCATCCTTAGTCTCCGCAGGCAACTGATCAACAACCAGGTCATCTGGACAATCGTCTACAACATCAATGACGACCTCAGAAGTAGCAGGGGATGACCCGCCTTCTCCCCGCCACTGCGAAAAGTCCAGTTTTCTTTTCTTACCTCGCTCCAAGGGTATGGCACAGCTCCGCTTCACATCCGTCGAAAGGCCTGCTAGGACTAGCCACTTCTCGACAATGAATGCTCTGATCATGAAAAGAACGGTACCAAGCTCGCACGGATCCTTGAAGCCCAGCAACGACATAAAGTCATGCTCTTTCCCCTTCAAACAGCTGCAGCAGTCAGGAGGGTCATTCTAGACCTAAGACAACTCTCACTGGTTCCTAACAAACCTATACAACATCCCACTGTGGTGATGATCTGTCTTGTTATCAAATAACGGACACCTCTTGTTGCTCTGAACTTCAATCCGTTTGTTTGAACCAAGACAGATCTTGCATCACTCGTGAAAGAGGCGGACCGACATCTGAGATCCGTGCTCCCGAAAAAAGTAGAGAAGTCTCATGATCCTCTTCAGTTCCACAAAAGAAAACTGCGTCACTGGGACGCTGCAGATCCGAAGTACGACAATTGCCTCCTCAGCAGGAGGGAACCAAAATCCTGCCTTCAAGCACCCCTCCATAATCGCAAAGTGGCTTGTTGGAGGGCGCTGAAAGCGCTCCAACGGGGATGAGATTACAATCTTCACATCCTCCACGATACCAAAGCGCTTCCTCCAACTGCCCACGCGGGTAGGATTCAAAGTCGATGGGAGACACATCAATCGCTGCACAACAACACCCTTCGACACCTGCAAAAAGAGATACAGGCGTCAGCACAAAAGCGAGTCAAAGAAAAAGACCCCTCACTCGTGGGAACTGGCACGACCGCAATGGCGGCCCCTAACGCGAGCAAGCGGACAACCCGGTGCAAGAAACCCCCCCCCCCCTCGTCCGCGAGCCCTCACGTGCAACCCCGACCTCGAGCGCAAACAGCTCCACATGCACACGACTCGTGCGTGGCCAGCCCCGCGCGCACCCGTCTGCGAACACGGGCGCGACCATCCCCGACCGAGGTCGTGTGCGGGGGCAGCCAGCCTCGCACGCGCAAGGGTTGCACGCGGCCAGCCCCACACGCACAGGTCGTGCGTGCGAGCGGCCCCGCGCCCGCGCACTGGCCTCGCGCAAACGCGGGTCGCCCCCGCGCACCGCCTCTGCGATCGACGTCCCTTCCATCGCAACGACGCTGTTCCGCGAAGGACTTTCATCGACACATTCACCCGCTCGCCTCGCACCACACTTACAAGTCGTAGGGAAAACTAACCTTCTTCGAGAGAGACGTGACGACCGTGAAAATCCGGTAGCTCCAAACCAAAGTTCACAGGCTTCGAAATCTCTGTAACAACGTGAGAAAAGAACTAAGTGACCCTCTCTAATTTATAGGCCCTAAAGAGAAACTCATAATGTAAGGCGTCCAGATTTGCAGAATATTTCTTGTCAGATTTTTCAGTCTCAAAACATGCAGCAAATAAGCCTCAACATTTGACCAATGTATCACAAAGTATGCCATGTATTCTTCTGATGACTGAAACGCTCTAGGAGATGCTACAAATTTCTGTGTTCATCGATTGACAGACAATGGCTCGCGAAAATTTGGGGGCAATTGATAGGGTCCCCATGAAATTTCTAAGTGGAGCCGGTCCAAACACAAGGTTGCCCAACCGGACCAGTAGCACGTAGAGAACCGCAAACACCCGAGAAGACCAGACGAACACGGTAGGTTCGCTCCCGAACACACACAACCACACTCTGCACGACCAGTGCGCGCGCGATCGCGCTCCCTCCTCGCGAGCTAGAGACGGCGCGAGGCAGGCCCCCGTGGACCCCCCCTGCGCGCGCTACGCGCATGCCGCGCACGAGCACCGCCGGAGGCCCTCGCCGCTGACGGCGGATCCATTCCGGTCCGGTCACCTCCATCGACGACCTCCGCCCCTTCCGGCCACTGCCGCCTCTTCCGGTCACCTTGCCCGGGCAGCCCAAACTGCCCGGGGGGAGGGGGATCATTCGGCAAAATTTGCAATCCGCGTGATCAAAATGGGGCGACGACATTCGACAGCACAAATCAGTACCCGACGCAATTACCACTGTGACCTTACAAAAAACTATAAATAGATCCTCAGGCATTCATTTCAAGCCAAGCAACTTCAGAGGCAAGAGAGATCACTGAGGTTTTTCAGCGAGATCGTGGACTTAGCCCGATTCTCCGCTCAGGAATTCACTCCGCTCTCCTCCTTGCGCTACGGTTTCCTCACGTCTCAAGTGACGTCAACCGCCTCCGCGAAAGCGCTCTCATCTAGGCTCCGCATCAACGAGAGCGCTCCCTCCTGAAGCTCCGTGAACTTAGAGGATTTCCCAACCACGATGCTCCAACAAGATTTCTTGAAGTCAGCGACACCTCAAGGTCGGAGCGCTTCCATCGAGGCTCCGAGCACTTAGTCACTTTTCCTCATTTCCAGCTCTTCATCTTTGTAACGGAGAAGCGGTCCGTCGTCCTCCGAGATCAAATCAATCATTATAAAACTCCAAGAACTAGTGATTTCTGACTCGGCACAGATCCAGCCACGTGATTTTTTACCCTTTCCTGCTTTTCCACGGAAAAACCGTCCCTTGTCATCTGCTGCGATTTTCTTTAGCTTTCTGCGCGCCCGATTCGACTCCGAGCTAAGACGGTCCGGTTCTCCGGACCGGAAAAACAGCCGGACGACCCGCAACAGCCTTCGAACATTTTTCAAAAGATATAAGTGTGACCATGGTTTAGCAATTAGCACCCTCTCTTCTTCTCAAAGATTGAATATTTGAATTCATTGCCGGTTCTTCTCCAACCCCTCTGCCTACAAGTTACAACTATTCACACCTCATTTTACAACTTGGCTGGCCTCATGATTTCATCACTGTACTCATGTTATAAATATGAAGTAGACCTGCTCTTTTCCCAGTGCATTCCTTCTCACTCTGAGCTCCCTAAACCTTAATTCTTTCTATATCTGATCTCCAAATTTCCCACTGATCAGGATTCAAGCTTGAGATTTTCTCCTACGTGATGGTGAACTGGTGTAGCAGTGTCAGTCATAAGTATAGAGGCATGTAGCCTGTTCATGACCAGTTCTTTAAATGGCCGCTGCCCCACAGCGAGTCCAGAGGCCTTGAAGTCTGCCATTACAAATTAAGAATGGGTGCCATAATCACTCCTGTGTATAGAAATGTGAATAAATGCGGCATTTATAAGGATCATATATGCTTGTTGTGTTGATGTATAGATTGAGTTGGGCAGCAGAGCCAACTCTGGTAAGAGATGCAAACTGAGGATGTGCAGAGCAGTGAAGTGATTAAATGGGGGACGAGAATTGGGAAGAGGCAGCAGGGGTAGTGATGTGAGTAGGTTTGGATTTGAATGCTCTGCTGGTGGGTCTTTGTAGGGTAGATGGGAGAGGTTTTATGACACCCGGGGAGTAGGAAAGTGAAGTTATTTGCTGCATTTAATCACTTTAAATGAGATGTTTGAGTGGTGGACTTTGTAGTTGTGCTTGTGGTTCTCATATTTATGTATTAGCCAGTCGTGCGCGAGCCACGTAGCGACCGCTGCGCCGAGCCTTTTTGCGCAGCGTCGCGTGGGGGGACCCGTGGAACCACCTTATGGATTGATTGGAGAGGTGGGCTGTGAGGTGATACGAAAAACACACCTTGAATGCAGGAACAACATAGCATCATGTTAGAGGAATGTGCAGTGTAATTTATATGAGACAACACGATGACAAGTACTTTTGTAATGTTTAGGTACAATGTAATTATTTTTACAATGCATTTGAATTGATTTTCATGGGAGGGTTAACTTTTGATGGGGTTCCCCCACAATAGTTTGGTTAAACTTGAGATTTGGCTTGCTTGTACAATTTTTGTGGGCTCGTTCTTGCGCATTTTGAGTTTGCTTGATCTCCAACATGGATGCCCGAACGCACGTGCGCACAAACACTCAAGCCACACCTCCTCTCTCATGGGAGTGTGGATAACCACACCCTCCCCCCAATCATGGGGGTGCGACCGCATCCCACAAGAGGGGAGGAGACCGCTGTAGTCGGCCGCCCTGCAGCCAGCTGCCCCACGGCTTCCGCACGGATGGAGGTCACATAGGTCACACATAACGCACAGACGCGGCTTCCACACGGCCGAAGTCCGACCTCTGCAGCATCGAGCCTGCATGGCATGCTGCGCCAAGCCCGCACGACATATGACGCCAACGGTCCGATGTCGCATGGGGCCGCTGAGGGCCGCTCGGCTTGGAGCCGCACGATCTCCGCACGGCCTTGCGTCGCCGGAAGTCACACGACCTACAAGCAACCGAAAGTCACACAGGACCACGGAGGGCTGCTCGGCCAGAATCTGCACGATCTCGTAGCTCTCCGTTGCTTATCTATGCGGCTCACGCCGTTGTGGTTCCCCTCGCCTCATGCTCCGTCACTCCCCTCCACGCCAATGCATGTTCCTTTCGCTCACCTCCATGCCACGACAGGATCTCTTTGCGCAATGTGGAGAGGATCCGGATCCTAACTTTTGATGGGGTGCCCCGACAATAGTTTGGTTAAACTTAGATTTGGCTTGCTGATACAACTTTTGTGTGCTTGTTTTTGCGCAATTTCGAGTTTGCTTGATCTCCAAAATAGATGCCCGAACGCACGTGCGCACAAACACTCAAGCCACACCTCCTCCCTCATGGGAGTGCGGATAACCACACCTCCTCCCTCATGGGAGTGCGGATAACCACACCCTCCCCCCAATCATGGGGGTGAGATCGCGTTCCACAGAGGGGAGGAGGCCGCTGTAGTCAGCCGCCCTATAGCCAGCTGCCCCATGGCCTCCGCACGGATGGAGGTCACACAGGTCACACATACCGCACAAACGCGGCTTCCACGCAGTTGAAGGCCGACCTCGGCAGCATTGAGCCTTCATGGTATGCTGCACTAAGCCCACGCGACATATGAAGCCAACGGTCTGATGTCGCACGGGGCCGCTCGGCTTGGAGCCGTACGATCTCCGCACGGCCTTGCGTCGCCGAAAGTCACACGACCTACAAGCAACCGAAAGTCGCATAGGACCATGGAGGGCTGCTCGGCCAGGAACTGCACGATCTCCGGACGGCTTATCTATGCGGCTCCCGCCGCTGTGGTTCCCCTCACCTTAGGCCAGTGCAAAAGTAACGAAGAACCGAGAACCGGACCGAAACCGTCCCGAACCGATCGTTCCCACGTTGGTCGGTTCGGGTCGGTTCCCATGTTGGTCGGTTCAGGTACGGTTCTCGGAAAAACAAGAACCGACGGTTCAATTCAGTTCTCGGGTCCCATGGTCGAGCACCGGAGAACCGACCTGAACCGTAAATTTTAACAAACTTAATTTTTTTTATTTGGCCCGCATTAGGCTTCACTGCTTTAGTCTTGTAATATGAACAAATAAGGCTAATAAATAATATAGAGTTATTAACCGTTAACGCAATAATATTAATAACTTAATATATTAATATTTTAATAAATCTCAATCTCTCATAATCTCATATTTTGATTCTCTCATAATCTTATATCTTTTGAATGGTTGGTTGGTTTGGTTGATGTTTCTTTATTAGTGAGTCAACATCATGCAATTTCATCAAGCATGTTTGCCCGAGATGTTGATGTTGATACTTTATGTAGTTATCCATTGAATCGAGAACCGAACCAGAACCAAACTGATATTTACGGTTCGGTTCCGGTTCTACATTTTAGAACTGTGGGTCGGTTCCGGTTCCAAAAAATTGGAACCGAATCTATACGGGTCGGTTCTTGGTTCTGAGTGGAACCGAACCGAACCGATCCGAGTTGCACCCCTACCTCGCCTCATGCTCCGTCACTCCCCTCCACGCCAATGCATGTTCCTGTCGCTCACCTCCATTCGATGACAGGATCTCTTTGCTCACCTCCACGCCACAAAATGCTCTCGTCGCTCACGCCCAAGCAATAGAATGCTCCCGTCGCTCACCTCTGCGCTCATCGTGCTCACCGCCGGCATCGCCTCCCGACGCCTGCGTCGCCTGCAGACACTGGCGTCACCTCCCCATGCTAGACGTCGCCTCCCCGTGCCAGATGTCTCCTCCTCGCATCAGACGTCTCCTCCCCGCGCCAGACGTCCCCTCCCCGCGCCGGACGTCGCCTCCCCACGCCGGAGGCGACATGCCACTTCCCTCAAAGATTTTCCAGAGATCTCCTTCAGTGTTTGAAAATTCCTTTGATATCTCCTTCGGCATTCGAAGATATCCTTCGATGCTCGATGACCTCCTTGATGACAGCTCGAAGATCTCTTTAGATCCTCGAAGTCCCCCTTGAAGATGGCTCGTAGATCTCCTTCGGTAGAGTGCTTCGAGTCTAGGCTTTCGTTGCTGCATTTGTCCTTCCAAACCACTCCTGAGCGCACTTCATAGTTCTCCGCTCAAGCAACTCTTGTGATCCAGAAAACTTTTTGTAGCGAGCGGTGATCTGTCTCCCTCGAGAAATAACTATTTGTAACCCCCTGAAAGATTTTGGATATTGGCCGACACTGACCTGGCTCATGGTTTTTTCTGTTCCGGGTTTTTCGACATCAAACGCCTTGTTGTCAACTGTCGGTTCATACTGTGACTGTTTGCGCACTCGACTCACTCTCAAGCTGAGATGGTTCAGTTCAACCAGACTGCGAAAGCGTTGAGTGACCTAAAACAACTCTGCTTGGATTCGATATATTAGATTCGACTTAGTTCAAGAGTCAATTGAATGCGCACACAACTGATTTAAAGATGTCTGTCAAGGAGATTTTTTTATGTGGAAAATCACGGGAAGGGGTAAAAAATCACGTGGTCGGAAAGGTGCCGACCAAACTTCAACTATCTTGGTGTTGTTACAATACTTTACAGAGAATGCGAGGATGATAGACCGCCTCTCGTTATATTTGTGGAGAGAGGAGGAGAGAAGAGGCTCCATGGGTGTTAGACCACCACACGTAGAGCAAAGTTCTTTCTAAGTTACAGTAGGGAGCATTGCGTTCTGGGCACTCTAATGTCTTTTGTTGGCACTCAAAAGCTGGAGTGGCGCATTCTGCACGTCCTGGAGTCTACGGTTTGCATCTTGTTGCCCGCAGAGGAGTCTGGAGCGGAGGACTTTTTGTTGAATGGAGGAGCTTGCTGTTGAGTGGAGGGCGCAATGTGCAAATGGTATGTTACATTCGTAGAAAAGTGTGCGCAGGGTAGAACATGCGTAAGGTGGAATGTGGGTGGCAGAACCACAAAGGTGTGCTTGAAGGAGATTGAATATCTTTGAAGGATCTTCGAAGGTGTTCAAAGATCTTCAAAGGATTTCTCGGAGATGCAAGGAGAACATCAAAATATTTTTCAGAGCTCTCTCGTGCGTAGTAGGGGGAGTGGGAAGAGAAAATATGGAATGGAAGGATGGCCTGAGACTCTATTTATAATATTGAGGGTGGTTATGCGGTTATCCGCGCACCATAACTGATTTATGTGTTATGCGCACACCAGTTATTATATTACACTTTCTAAGAGATTTGTAATACACACACAATTATTAAATTCGGTTGTGCATATCCCCCATAATGGGTGATTGTTCCAAGGTGGTTACGTGGTGGTTACACGGCGATCGAATGAAGGTAATTAGGCGGCATCCAAGGGATCGGGCCGCGGAGGCCGACCGATGGCGGTTGACGACGAGAACGGGCCAGCGAGAGCGTTCGGGGAGGGCCGACCGAGCGAGGAGGCCGGCTGGGCGGCCGGTTAAGCGCCCTGCCCCGCACAACCATGCGGCTGGCCGGGAGGCCGCTCGTGCAATTATGTGGCCGACTGTGGAGGCGGCCGGCCGCTTGACCTCGCGACCACACAGAGCGTGCGGCTATAAAAGGGTTGGGCCTGCCATGATACTCCCCTGGAGGCTATAAAAGGGATCCCATGGCCTCTTCATTCTACACCTTTTTCTCTTCTCCGGGCTTCCTTCTTCTTCCCCAGGTGAGAGCTCTCCTGCCTCCTCCACCGAGTCGACCACCACTCGCCGTGAACCACCATCAGCCACCATCGGCCACCAGTGACCACCAGCTGCTACCAGCGGCTATAAGCACCCCACCAGCGCACCGTCAGCAAAAGGACGCCTAAGACCTCGAGAAAGCCGAAGGAAGAAGCTATCCGAAGTCAACAAGCGTGCGCCACCCCAAGCACAAGCACCAGAAGCACCCCGCGCATTCCCATGTCTAAGTCGCTTCTGCATTGCAGCCTGTTGCCCGCAGGAAGCGATAGTCTCTCTCTTCACTCAAATTGTAACGGGAGCAGCCTGTCACCCCGATTCACCAAGCATATTTTAATCAACGAAAGCTAGTGGAATTTGACCGGTACAGACCCGGTCACGTGGTTTTTTACCCATTTAAGGGGTTTTTCCACGTCATTAAGACTTGTGTCTACTGTTCATCTTTATTGACTGTGTGCGCGCTCGACCGCTCCGAGAACTAAGACGGTTCAAGTTAATCCAGTCAGAGCTGCGAACTTAGCGCAAACCGACAAAGAAAAATAACCAAGGTAATATGAAAAGGCAACAATACAATCAAAATAATACAAGTACAATAAGTGCCTAGGGGCAAAACACAATGTGCCCAACAGAACAACAAAGCGTACAACAACAAGTGCGCATCACCACTACTCCTCAATATCTGAGTCGGAGCGCTCGTCTTCAGAAATATCTGTGTTGGGTACATTGGAAAATGTGTACTAGATTTGGAGAAGCAACAACTTAGATAATGATATGCATCAATGTGTATTTGATAGAAGTTTGAGTTTCATTGTGCAGGTTTAAAAATTTGAAAGAAAATTTTCTAAGTACAAGTGTCGACACTTGTGAAGAAACTGTGTCGACACTCAAGAAACTTGTGTCGACACTCAGGCAAGCTGTGTCGACACTCAGGCAAGTTGTGTCGACACTCAGGGAAGTTGTGTTGACACTCAGGAAACTTGTGTCGACACTCAGGCAAGCTGTATCGACACACAGGCAAATTGTGTCGACACTCAGGGAAGTTGTGTCGATACCCAGAATTTGTGTCGACACTTATAAAGAAGCTGTGTCGACACTCAAAGCTATGTCGGCACCTAAAGAAGCAATTGTGTTGACATCCAAAATTGTGTCGACAACTCAAAACATAATTGTGTCGACACTTAAATCAGAAGATGAGTCGACACTCAGGAGCTATGTTGACACCTGAAGCAATTGTGTCGACACACAGGACTTGTGTCGACACACCAACTCTCAAAAGGCTGTGTCGAGTTCAGAAGTAATTGTGTCGACACACAGGACTTGTGTCGACACACACTCAACGCCATTTGACAAACACTCAACGCCATCTGTCTGCAACATTTATGTCGAGACAAGAAGCTACTGTGTCGACACACAGGACTTGTGTTGACACATACAACAAAAAGCATTGTCGAGAAGTAGAAGTATGACTGTGTCGACACTTGGAGTATTTGTGTCAACACCTTGAAGACCTGTGTCGACACTTGGAGTATTTGTGTCGACACCTTGAAGACTTGTGTCGACACTTAGCCTATATGTGTCGACACATATAAAGCAGTCTGCTGAGTGTTGTATGCTGAGTTGGACAGACATTGATGAACCTTGTGATGTGACTGGTGACTTGACAGCTGTCATAACTAACTGGTCTGACACCACTGTCAGAACTGTCAGAAGTCCGTTATGAACCAGATCAGCCGGTAACCATGGAGTAAGCTCTATATAAGAGCCAGATCGAAAATGATTCATGATGATAAAAACGTGAAAAAGATCTCTAGATCAAAAAGAAGAATTCTGACAGATCAAGGACTATCTGTAAGAAAGATTCAGAGTTCAATCTGAATCTAAGGAAGAAGCTGACTGAAGATCAACTTCAACTTGAAGAGTAGATCCACCTTATTTGTCCTAATCAAGAAGCTTTGAAAAGCTAAGTTAGGTTGGATCAGAAGAATCTGTTTATAAAAGAACTGATCAAGAAGACAACATCAACAGAGGAATCTAGCTGGTAAAGTTTTCTGAAACTTATTACTCACAAATTCTTGTAAGATCTATTGATAGATCTGAGATATAAGCCTAATTATAAAGGCCGAGGTCTGAGGTATGATTCTGGAGAAGAATCTAAGGTAGGACTTGTGCAAAGTCTGAGGTGTAAGAACCATTTTGGGTTCATAGTTTGTAAGATCTGCGGATCTGAGTCAGTGGAAGAAAGTTAGGCTGAATCCAGTTATCTGCTGGATAGGTGAAGGGGGAAAGTGGATGTACCCATATCTTGGGGAACCACTATAGATCTGGTGTTTGCTGTGTTGCATTTTATTTATGTAGATAGAGGAATTCTGTGATAAAAAAAGTTACAAATATCTGTTTGCCTTAAAATCAAAAAGACTCAAAAAAAGATAAGAACCTATTCACCACCCCCTCTAGGTGTTTAGGCTCTTGAAACAAAGTCTTTCAAGTGGTATCAGAGGAAGGTTCTCAAAATTTTACCTAACAGTCAGAGGATTTCTCCAAGGCAAGTAATAGATAACAAAATGGGTTCAAGTGAAAATCAAAAGGAATTTGGATCTATGAAATTGCCAATATGTAGGAAAGAATCTTTTGGCATTTGGAAAGAAAGGGTCAGGCTATTTATGGAAGCATCTGATCTAAGAATTTATATCACAGTACAGGAAGGCTCCTTCATCCCAATGAAGGTTTCAGTTCTTGATGCAAACATTCAAACTCCAAAGAGTTATTCAGAGATGACTAAGGATGACATCATCTTGGCTACATTAGATAAAAGAGCTCAGAATATAATTGTAAGTGCCATAGATGATGCAACATTCAAGAATATTGTGCACTGCAAAACTTCCAAAAAAATATGGGATATATTGATTGCCTATATGGAAGGCACAGAAGAAGTGAGAGAGGATAGAAAGTCTATACTAAATTAGGAATATGAGAGTTTTAGGAAGAATAAAACTGACAGCATAGCTGAATGCTATAAAAAGTTTTTCAGAATAGTGAATGAACTGATGACATATGGAAGAGTCTTCAGTACTTATGAATTGAATGACAAGTTTCTTAGGTCCCTAACAAAGGATTGGGACACTAAGATATGTGCCATCAGGGAAGTGGCCACACTAGCTGACACACCTCCACCTACACTTTTTGGAAAGCTGCTTTCATATGAAATGCAGCTTACTGCTAGGAAAGAGGAAGAGAAGAGCAGTAGATCTGAACATAAAGAAAGGTCAGTAGCCTTCAAGGCCGAGGGCTCAAGGAAGGGTAGGAGAAAATCTCCTTCTCCACCTAGAAGGAGTACTGAAGCAGAAGAAGGTGTTACTGAAGCATGTACATCAGATAGTCATACATCTGATGAAGACTTTGCTGCCTTCACAATACAATTCCAAAGGTTTATGAAGAAAAAGAATTAGAGAACCAGACCTTCATCTTCATCCTATCCTAAGGATGAATACTACAGGAAGAAGAAAACTCCTAAGGAGGACAGGTATGCTTCTAAACCTGTTAAACAATCTATTTCTAAGATTGTGTGTTATTACTGCAATAGGTCTGGGCATGTCATAGCTGACTGTCCTGACAAAAAGAAGGAGTCAAAGGACAAGAAGAAACAGCAGGTCAAAGGTAAGAAGGAGAAGTCTCTAGTGGCTTAGAAGGAGAAGAGTTGGACAGACTCTTCATCTTCAGAATCTGAAGAAGAAGAGGAAGAAGCATATGTTGGACTCTTCTCAACAGAAGAGGATTCTAGGGAACTAGAATTCCTACAGATGCTGGACTCTATAAATGGAGTGGAAGAACATTGCTGTAAAGGGCTGATGGCCCAATCTGAAGAAGATAAGTGCCAGGATCAGCCTGGACCATGTAAGATAAACAATTCATCCCTAGTCTCAGATTACTTTACAGGATTAGAATTAGAAGCATCTTCTTCAAAAGAAGTGAATGGATCTGAGTCTGAGGGTGATGTTCACCAACTCATTAATGAGTATGGTGGGTTGTTGAATGCTCTAAAGAAGAGCAAATTTCTTGTTAAAGAGCAAACCAAAGAGATTGAGTCTCTTAAGCTTGCTGCAGTAGATTCAGCAAAACTGCTGGATCAAAAACTGAATGAGATTGCCAAATTGAAAAACATTACAGTTATTCAGATGGACACAATTTCATTCAAAGAGAATCATATCAAGAAACTGGAGGGAAAACTTCAGCAAGAGAGAGAGCTAGTGGCAAAATTCTCCAAGCCAAAATCAGTCTTACCTTTGATAGACAATTTTGTTTCACAAAAAGGAAAGACTTGTATAGGCTATAAGGGAAGAACTAGGGCTACTAATTCTTACAGAAAAGGTAAAGCCCCAGTTCAGCCTCAAGCTGTTAATCCCCCTATTTTCTTTAAGAAGGTAGTGAATCCTACCAACAGGTATGATCATGACATTACATATGGTCACTGTGAGCATGAAAATTTCATGAGAAAGGGTGCTAATGCCAATAGACCAATCTATAGGCATGCCCATCATATTTAAGAGGAGTTCTTGAAGAATGCTGTTCCAGCACCAACACTTAATCAGTCTACTGACAACAAAGTAAGAAGGCTTGTATCTAAGAATAGGTATAATATGTTTGAGTGTTGGTGTTGTGGCAAGGTGGGCCACTTTGCCATGGATTGCTAGTTTAACTTAAGTGTTAAACCCAAAAGTAGGATTCCTGTTAGATCATTCACAGGATTTCAAACTAACAAGGACCTAGGACCCACTAACAAGTTGGGTTTTAAGGGTAAGTGATTCATTATTTGTTGCAGGTAAATCCAAGTGACCATACCCCTATATGGTACTTGGATAGTGGCTGTTCCAGACATATGACTGGAACAAGGGGAATGTTGAGGGACTATATGCCCATAAAGAATGGACTAAAAGTTATCTTTGGTGGATCAGAAAAGGGAATCATCAAAGGATTTGGTAACATATTTTGTGATTCAATTACAATCACTAAAGTGGCTTATGTAAAGGGTCTAAAACATAACCTGATTAGCATAAGTCAACTTAGTGATCTAGGTTATGATATTTCTTTCCTCAAAGGGGAGTGCATAGTAAAAAGGTCAAGTGATCAAGAGATCATTTTAACTGGCACTAGGAAAGGAAATGTGTATTGCCTTAACCTAGTGTGTGAGTATAACAACTCATATATTTGTTTGGTTGCAGGAGAGAAAGCTTCTTTATGTGTCAAATGACACAAGAGGCTAGCTCATCTTAACTACAAGTCAATTGGACTATTGTTCAGCATGGTATTAGTGAGGAATGTTCCTCAAGTTCAGTGCATAAAAGAAGGTGTGTTCTCAGCTTGCCAAAAAGGCAAGCAGACTAAGTCCTCTTTTCAGTCACTTGACATCAAAGATTCAAAGAGATGTTTGTATCTCATGCATATGGATTTGTTTGGTCCTATACCAATCCATAGTTTTGGTAGGAAAGCATACACACTTGTTGTTGTGGATGACTATTCTAGATTTACATAAATTTTCTTTTTGAGGCAGAAATCTGAAACCACAAGTATTTTCCAGACTTTTATCAGATAAATACAGAATGAATACAACAACTCAGTGGTCAAAATCAGAAGTGACCATGGAACTGAATTTCAGTATGAATGTATGACAAAATTCTGTGAAGAATTTAGGATTCATCAGGAATTCTCTTCACCCAGAACTCTGTTGGTACCCTAGTTTGAATTTGAGTTCAGTCTTCTCATTTAGTTTCTTAACCTATGATTTATCTATGGTCAAAGGATAGTTGTTTAGTTAGATTGCTCTAGTTATAGAGTTGTCACTTATCCAGATGAAAATTTGGTTAAGTTGTTTTTGGTTCGACTATGGTCGAACGCCGCTCGACTATCGTCTATCAACTGTTCGACGATCTTCTATCAGTTGGTCGACTATCGTCAGTCAACAGATCGTCTATCTCTGAGTTAGTTACCCTCTTGTTAGCTCGACGATCTGTGGTATCTGCCTCGTCGATCGTCGAACCCCGCTCGACTTCTTTTGACCAGACAGATTTCTTGATAGTTTGAATATCTGCCTTGATAGTTCAACTATTTGATAGCTCGACTATTTGTTTGATAGTTCGACTATCTGTTTTGTTTGATAGTTCGACTATCTGCCTTGATAGTTCAACTATCTGATAGCTCGACTATCTGTTTGATAGTTCGACTATCTGTATTGTTTGATAGTTTGACTATCTGCCTTGGATAGTTCGACTATCTGTTTTGTTTGATAGTTCGACTATCTGCCTTGGATAGTTCGACTATCTGTTTTGTTTGATAGTTCGACTATCTGCCTTGATAGTTCAACTATCTGATAGCTCTACTATCTGTTTGATAGTTCAACTATCTGTTTTGTTTGATAGTTCGACTATCTGCCTTGATAGTTCAACTATCTGATAGCTCGACTATCTGTTTGATAGGTCGACTATCTGTTTTTCTTGATAGTTCGACTATCTGTTTGATAGTTCGACTATCTGTTTTGTTTGATAGTTCGACTATCTGCCTTGATAGTTCAACTATCTGATAGCTCGACTATCTGTTTGATAGTTCGACTATCTGTTTTGTTTGATAGTTCGACTATCTGCCTTGATAGTTCAACTATCTGATAGCTCGACTATTTGTTTGATAGGTCTACTATCTGTTTTGCTTAATAGTTCGACTATCTGTTTGATAGTTCGACTATCTGTTTTGTTTGATAGTTCGACTATCTACCTTGATAGTTCAACTATCTGATAGCTCGACTATCTGTCTGTTTTGATAGTTCGACTATATGTTCTGATAGTTCGACTATCTGCTGTGGTAGTTCGACTATCTGCTTTGATAGTTCGACTATCTGTGTCGTTCGACTATCTGTTCTGATAGTTCGACGATCTCTGTGGTTCGTTCGACGATCTCTGTGGATCGTTCGACGATCTTTTGTTTGCCTTTAGTAATTTTGTACTCCTTCTGTTCTTTGATTTATTTCCTTTTTATTTAGCATATTTTATTAAAGATTATTTCATTGATTTTGTGCATACATCTCAAGGCAATCCTTGCCCCATCCTTTGTGCATAAGTCAAGCTTTATCTGACAAAGTTTTTTGTCTTATTAGTTGAAATATCTTTTTGCTTTATTCTGCCATGCTGTCCTTTATAGCCGTTAGACACAAAAGTCTTCTCTGGCCGTAAAGAGTTTTGTCTGATGTGACTTTCTTTAGTACTTTTTTTATCAGATTGGATTTGCAGCTTCTTAGAAAGTGTTATCCCTTTATAGCATGTCTGTCTGCAGGATATGTTTTGTTTTGTGCTACTTGAAGCCCAGACCGAAGATCTCAGAAGAAGACAAAATTCAAACAAAGATTAGAGCCGTTACAAAGGCCCATATATAAAGAGCTTCTTTTGAAAGAAGAGAACATATAGATACAATATACAACAATACAAATACTCACAGATATTCATATACAGATTCAAAGCAAAAAGAGATACAGCACTCAGATATTGTTGCATTCAACTGAGAAGATCGACCTTCTTCATCTCTCTCTTCTTCAATCCTGAGTTCATCTTGCTGTAAGGAACATTCACTCAGAGTCTCAAGAAGAAGAAGAAGAAGGAAGAAAAGCTGTTGAAGAAGAACATTCATTACAAATCAAGAGTCTTCTTCAAGCTACTCCTTCAAGAACTTCAAGACAGCTCTCTATCACCAGTTCAGAAGAGTTCTTGTACCCTGAAGCAAGACTTCTTCCTCGATATCACTAAGCCAGGGGGAGCCTTGATTCTTTAGAGCTTTCTAGCTCTGTGCAATCCACTTGCTTCTCTAATATTGTTTTAACAATAGAGAAGATCCTCTAACCCTCTCTCAACCTCCTGTATAAAGGGTTATTACTCCCTTCAAAAGTGAACCTTGGTGGCAGGGCACCTGATCAAAAACCTGTGTTGGATTTTGAGCTCCTGATCAAAAGCTCAAAGGGTCTACTTGATCTACCTGAAGCAGATCAGTTGGTGGCAGGGCACCTGAACAAAAACCTGTAATGGATTCCTACCAGGGTGGTAGAAGAGTGGACATACCTATTTAGAGGAAACCACTATAAACTTCTTGTCTCGTCTGTGTTGCTTCATTTAATTATTGTACTGTGGCTGTGAGTAGAAATAACTAGGATTGCTAGTTGCTGTGATAGGACCAAAGCTCAACTGTAATTATAGTTAGCTTTCTCTAGTGCACTTCACTTTGTGTTAGGCTCTAGGGTTTCAAATATCTATAAACTCATTCCGCAAATTAACTCTAAGGGAGTTTAGTAGGGTGTCATAATTTTTGAATACTCTATTCACCCCCCCTTTAGAGTTGTGTCTATCATCACTTTCAATTGGTATCAGAGGGAGGTTGGCTGACTGTACAGGCTAACACCTGAGTCACAAGATCCTGATAGATACTAAGCTTATAGAGATTCACTTCATGGCCCAGTACAAGGATTATTCTAGCACCAGACCTCCAGTTTGCAACTTAGCTAAGTTTAGCATCTGGAAGGCAAGAATCAAGTTATATATGAATTCTATTATTGAAGATATTTTTTCTTCTATTTTGACAGGACCTCCAACACCTCCTGCTGCAGCCACTGCTACAACATCTACAAATCTCAGTGCAGTGCCACCTCCAGACTACAATGATGCATACAAGAAAGCAAAATTTGCTGATGCTAAAGCAATGAATATTCTGGCTCAGACTATGTCTGATGAAACCTTCCAGAAAGTGGCTGATTGCATCTCTGCAAAAGTCATATGGGACTTACTGAACCAGATTATAGCTGGTTCAGCTGATGAGAGGAAGGACAGAAGGTCCAACCTTATATCCCAATATGAAACTTCAAGAAGACTGAAGCTGAATCAGTTGAAGGAATGTACACCAGGCTCAGCTCAATCATCAATGAGCTGAGAACCCTTGATAAGGAGATAACATTGACAGAGATCAATGATAAGATACTGATGTGCTTCCCCAGCACATGGGATCTTAGGATCTGGCCCATCAAGGAGGCCAGAAGTACTACTGAGATCTCAACTGAAGCCCTCCTTGGAAAGCTCAAATCTTTTGAGCAAGTTCTAAAGACCAGGGAAGCTGAGGCTGAAGCCAAGACTCCAACTCCAATAAGGAAAGAGCAAACTCTTGCTCTCAAAGCTGCTGATGCTTCTGAAGGAAGCCAATCCAATGAGGAGCTGATGGCACTCTTTGCCAAAAGGTTTCTCAAGATGGGCAGAAAGGACTTCAGAAAGAAGTCTTCAAGATATGAAGATAAACCAAGGTATGACAGATCTCCTGCTAAAGAAATTATCTGTTATGGTTGCAGGAAACCTGGACACATTCTACCAGAGTGTCCAGAGGAAAAGAACAAAGAAAAGAGAAAAGAAAAGGAACATCATAAGAAGCACTCCAAGTCCTCCTCCTACAAAAATAAGAAGAAGGAGAAAGGATTTGTTGCTGAAACCTGGAGTGATTCAGATGAGGAATCTTCCTCCTCAAGCTCCAGTGAAGATGAGGAAGAGAAGAAGGCAAAGGAAATTTGCCTTATGGTAATTGATGCCTGCAGCAATCACTCAGCTGCAGAGAGTTCTGATGATGATGAAGAAATGCCTACAGAAGATCAGGTATTATCTTCTTATGATTTTTCTTTTGCTGAATTTAAATATGAATTTAAATCCCTTTGTTTAGATTTAATTAGTTCAGAAAAGGAAATTAAGGAGCTTAGAAATAGGATAGCAGAATTAGAAATCCTCTCCATTGAAAATGCTAGGTTAGAAGCAGAACTCACTAAGTCCAGTGAAGAAATAAAATTTCTTAAAAATGAACTAGCTAAATCAAAAAGATTAAAAGAATCTCTAAATGGTAGAAGCCTTAAGCTGCTAGAGATCACTAGCATGATAAACACTAGGTCAGGCAAAAATAAGCTAGGCTTAGGAGCCTCATCAAGTGAACCCCCATTGGTTCTTAAAAATCATCTTTCAACTCCAGTAAACTTTATTTCAGCTGATGGAATAAAGAATACTGAGCAAGTAAATCTAGTTAACAAAGCCTTAAATAAAGCTAAGAGAGAAAAGAGAAAGCAAAAATTTAAGGAACTACAAAAAGTGTCGAACGCTGCTCGACGATCGAAGGCTCAATGGTCGAACGATGCTCGACGATCTGAGCATCGATTGTCGAACGATGATCGACGATTTCAATATGATTTTCAAACTAATCACCTGAACCTTAGAAACCCTAATGTAAATAGAAATCCTAGGTTTGTTGACCCATCAACTACATGGAGTATCCCACCTAGGAGATCTTACCCTTTAGGATATAAACCCCAACCTGCTTATTCTTTTATTTCAAGTTTTCATTATGTGAAGAATAATGGACCCAAGGTTGTTTGAGTTCACAATGTCTAACTGTTTAATTTGCAGGTGAAGACCTATCCAATTACTAAAGATAAATGGTATTTGGATAGTGGCTGTTCCAAACACATGACAGGAACCAAAGAAAATCTGTCAAGATACAAGGCCAAGCTTGGACCAAAGGTGATATTTGGGGATTCCAACTGTGGTCAAACTGAAGGATATGGTAGGACCACCATTAGAGCAGTAACTTTCAAAAGGGTTGTATATGTAACTGGACTGAAGCACAACCTTATCTCAGTAAGCCAGTTATGTGATGCAGGATATTAGGTATCTTTCATTAACACTCTCTGTAATATTACTTTAAATAGTAATGTTGTGTTAGTAGGCATTAGACAGGGTAATGTTTACTTAGTAGATTTTAACTCAACTAAATCTGAAATCTGCCTGTTTAATGAAGTAACAAATAATAACACCTTATGGCATAGGAGGCTTAGCCATGTTAACCTCAAGAACATATCTAGGTTATCTAAATACAACCTTGTTAGAGGTTTACCTTCTTGCCCCTACAAGAAGGAGAGCCTATGCAAGACTTGTCAATTAGGCAAGCAAACCAAAAACTCCTTTAAATCTGTAAATAAAAGTGATTCACCTAGATCCTATATTTATTACATTTGGATCTTTTTGGCCCAATAAATGTACAGAGTCTAGGAGGGAAGTATTACACTTTAGTGATTGTAGACGACTTCTCTAGGTTCACTTGGGTGTTCTTCTTGAGAACTAAGGCTGATAACTTCAAAGTTCTTACATACTTTCTGCTATGTGTGCAGACTGAGTATTCTACTCATGTTGCCTTGATCAGAAGTGATCATGGTACTGAGTTTGAGTCTCTTCTCATGCAAGAATTCTGTGAGAAAGAAGGTATCAAACATAGCTTCTTTTCTCCTAGAACTCCCCAACAAAATAGGGTAGTGGAAAGGAAGAATAGAACCCTGATTGAAGCTACTGGAACATTATTGGCAGATGCTAACATGCCTTTTTTTTATTGGGCAGAAGCTATTAGCATAGCTAATTATGTCTTGAACAGATTCTTATACACAAGCTTAAGAGTAAAACTCCTTATGAGTTGCTTAAAGGAAAGAAACTTAAAATTAATTATTTTAGAGTCTTTGGTTGTGTAGTGTATATTCACAATAACAACAAAGAATACCTTAGAAAGTTTGAAGCAAAAGCTTCAGTGGGAATTTTTCTTGGATATTCCCAAGTAAGCAAAGCTTATAGGGTATTTAATAAATCAACATCTAAAATATAGGAGTTTGTGCATGTTTCTTTTGATGAGTCAAAGATGTTTTACAAGGAGAAGGAAACTTCCCCTTCCTCAAGCTCATTGCAGGTACCAGAATTATGCAAAGATGTCACTCAAGAGATTCTCCATCTATCAACTCTTCATATCACTGATTCAGACAGTGATGAAGACACTGTGGAAGCAGTTGTTGTACCACCAACAGTTGATCCAATTCCTCAGGAGGAATTAATCCCAACTGTTGCTGAAGATCACATCCCACCTGCTGATCTTGTCACACTTAGAGATCATTCTACATCTCAAGTGATTGGTGACATATCAGCTGGTGTGCAAATAAGACATCAATTAAGATAGGATGCGATGCATGCTTGTTTCCTTTCACAAATTAAGCCCCTCACCATAAAAGATGCTGAGCTAGATCCCCACTGGATCATTGCTATGCAAGAGGAGCTTAATCAATTTGAAAGATGTAAAGTATGGACTTTGGTTCCAAGACCAAAAGGCCAATTGATCATAGGCACCAAGTGGGTGTTTAGAAACAAGTTGGATGCAAATGGAATTATTATAAGGAACAAAGCTAGGCTTGTAGGTCAGGGCTACAGACAGGAGGAAGGTATAGACTATGACCAAACCTTTGCTCCTATTACAAGGCTAGAGGCAATAAGGATCTTTCTAGCCTATGCAGCCTATATGAAGTTTAAGATCTTTCAGATGGATGTCAAGAGTGCATTCCTAAATGGTGAGCTAAAGGAAGAGGTGTTTGTTGAACAACCTCTTGGGTTTGTCTCTTCAACTCAACCCTCATTTATTTACAAGTTGCAAACAGCTCTTTATGGACTTAAACAAGCACCCAGAGCCTGGTATGAGACTCTAGCTAGTTTCCTGTTAGAGCACAACTTTGTTAGGGGAGTAGTTGATAGAACCCTTTTCGTTAAGCACCACAAGGACACCATCCTGTTAGTTCAAGTGTATGTGGATGATATTATTTTTGGCTCCACTGATCCCAAACTGTGCAAAAAGTTCTCTGACCTGATGCATTCTAACTTTGAGATGAGTAGTATGGGTGAGCTATCTTACTTTCTTGGTCTCCAAGTAAAGCAAGATGTTGATGACATCTTCATCTCCCAATCCAAATATGCCAAGGAATTGGTAAAGAAGTTTGGGATGGCTGATGCTTCAGCAATGCATACACCTATGGCTACTAATGTAGTTATAGATTCTGATGATCAGGGTAAGCCAGTTGATCAGAAAAACTATAGGGCCATTGTTGGTTTCCTATTATATTTAACTGCAAGTAGACCAGATATAATATTTGCCACATGCCTATGTTCTAGATTCCAGGTCAACCCCAAGGAATTTCATTTGATTCTTCTCAAGAGAATTTTGAGATACCTGAAGGGATGTCCAAATTTAGGACTATGGTACCCAGCTGAATCAGAATTTGAGTTAATTGGATACTCTGATTCTGACTATGCTGGTTGTAGAGTTGACAGGAAAAGTACCTCAGGAACATGTCAGTTCCTGGGAGAGAGATTTGTCTCTTGGTTCTGTAAGAAACAAGCTTCTGTCTCAACTTCAACTGCAGATGCTGAATATATAGCAACTGCTAGTTGTTATTCACAGATCCTGTGGATTCAAAACCAACTTTTGGATTTTGGGTACACACACAAGAACACCAAAATCATGTGTGACAGTACCAGTGCTATCTCCATTGGACAAAATCCTGTGCACCACTCTAGAACCAAGCACATTGAGATTAGACACCATTTCCTGAGAGATTGTGTGGAAAAGAACAAGATCAGCCTTGAGTTCATATCCACTGACCTTCAGAGAGGTGATATTTTCACCAAGCCCTTAGATGAACAGAAGCATCTGTTCTTTTTGGTTCAACTAGGCATGATTAATGGAAAAGACTAAGTGTGACTTTTGCCTTTTTGAAATCTGTTTGAAGATCGTCGAACGACATTCGACGATAGTCGAACAGGTCGAGCCTATCGTCGACCTATGGGTGACGACGGCTTGTTTGTTTGTGAAGACAGAAATAGTCGAACGATTGATCGACTACTCTGCTTCAGGAAACGATCGTCGACCGTTCGACTATCGTCTCCAGGATCTGTTAAAATAGATCGACGATTGCTGTTTTAATATAAAACCGATGGTCGACCTAGGTTAAGAGATCGTTTTTTTAGTAGTCGATAGAGCTCGTCTTTTTGTATTCCATCTTTCTGCTTGAGCTCTACCCCGCGCCTTCTGCCGTTTTGTCTTCGTCGTCCTCTCCAACCAAATCAATGGCGGTTGCTCCAGCTCTCCTGACAGTGATGAAGTTTGACGCCGGTTTCAGCGTGGATTTCGACTCGTTCAGCGCTTGCGATGCAGAGATTATACAGATGCTACAGCTCTGCAAGGATCAAGGTTTGGAAAAGCTTATGTCAACAAGGATCAAGATCAACATCCCAGAAATCAAAGAATGAGTTTATTCTTCGTCTTCCAGCGACGAATCCATGACCGGGACAATAAGCGGCGAAGAGGTAATTCTGACTCCCGCCGTTCTGACCTAAATTTTCGGTTTGATGAATGGTCAAGAAGAATATGACCAAGGTACTCAAGAATATGGAAGGATGCTCGTCGAGCTAGGTCATGCTGAGGGCATCCCTACAAAGCTGCTGAAAGTGAACTTCCTGTTGAGGATTAAGTTCTTAGCTGAACTGGTTGGAAAAATGCTTTTAGGCAAGCACTCAGCTCATGATAATATAACCAGGCAGCAGTTTGCCCTGATGAGTGCAATTATCAATAAGAAAGACATATATTGGGCAGGGATATTGTTTGATTTGATAAGAAAGAAGAACAGTAAGAAGGAAGTAACCCTTGGAAGGGTGATAGGAATTTTCTTAAAAGAGAAATATCCCCAACTGTTGGGAACAGTTGCTACTTCCATTAATGCTAGTAAGAAAATGGATCCAACCTTATTTGTTAAGTGGAAAAGGAGCATTCAGAAGCCTTCACCAGCTGGGGTAGCTTCTGTTTTATCTGAGAGCACAAGGACTGTATCAGTCACTCCCCACCTACATGAAGAAGGCTCCTCCATTCCCCCCATTACTTCTACATCTGCATTGCCATCCACATCTGCATTACCATCCAATTCTACTGAAGTGCCATCTACTTCTGCATTACCATCTACATCCACTGTCTCTCTTCTACTTGATTCTTCCACTATTCTCCATGCATCACCACCAGCATCTCCACTCCCTTCATATCTTGCTAGGATTTCTCATCCTAGTTTTGATCTGTTGGTTTCTGAGACTCTCCCCACTCCTCCTCAGTCACCAATTCCTCATTCATATCATATTGATCTTCCTGCATCCACCCATCAATCCCCAATTCAAAACTTATCTCATCAGGAGACCACCATCCCTGATGATCTTCCATCTACTGTGATTCCCCCACCATCATTTGAAATAACCCCATCTTTCATTGCAAACATTCTGGAGCTAATTACTCCTTCAATCAAAATCATGATTGGAGAAGCAATTGCCCCTCTTATTTCTACCATCTCTTCCCTGACATCCTCCATCTTAGCCCTCTCTAAGTCTGTTGAGCCATCTTCAGTTAGGGGACTGACTTCAGTATCTACTGAAATCAGGCAGGGGGAGATGTTCGAGGAAGATGCCTCAGGACTTCCCCTTGTTACTCTTCCAGCAGATCCCCAAGCAGAAATCCAAGAAGAAACAGCAGTTCCAGTTGACACTACCTTATCATCTACAGAACTAGCACCAGTTCAGAGGCCTTCCGATATCATAATGGAAGCAGAATTTGCATTCAAAGTGTGCCTTGAAGAAGCCTCCACTCCCTTAGTTGCTCTATTCCTAGGAGTCATCACCTTCTATCTAGATGACTTGTGGGAGTTAGGAAATTCTGAAGAAAATCCTAAAGGTAATTCATTTACTCAATTCCTTGACATGTTAACTGACATGCTTGTCTGTGAATACCTAGAAGGGATGTTTCAATTCCATTTAGCAAATCTGTGTTCCTGATACTACAGATCTTGTTCAAGAAGTTCAAGCTGCACAAGAACCTGCTCAACAATCAGCTCCAGAACCAGCTCCAGAACTAGTGCAAGAACCTGCCATTCAAGATCTTGTATCTTCTCCTCCAGCTCAGACAGCTGTGCATGATGAACTGGTCCTCAAGACAGTTGTAGTTGAGAAAGAAAAAGTTTCAGATGTTCAAGAAGAAAAATCTACAGTCTGGGATGACACCCCAGGACTAGATCTGGATACTCTTTTGGCACAGGATGCCTTAGAAGAAGAGAAAGAGAAAGCTTCATTAAAAGACAAAGAAAAAGCTGTGCAAGAGGTTTTTGATCCTTATGATCAACCTCCATCATCTCATTCTGAGGATGAGGATGACTCTGATGATTCAGAAGAGTCTAAGAAGAAGAAAGCAGCTAAAAGAAAAAGGAAAGCTGCTGCTGCTCCTCCTCCTAATCCTGATCATGACATTCCCTATTATATACATAAAGGGATTGATCCCAAATCCAAAGAATACCAACATTGGATGGGATTATCCAAAAATCAGCAAAAGCAGCGAAAGAAAAGTAAAAGATATGATAGTCCAGCTCTAAAGTGGACTCCTAGAGGTCCTCCTCCTCCACCTCCTAGTGCAGGAGCTTCTGGAAATATGTCTGCAAATCCTTCAGCCCCTTCTGCTAGATTCACTCCATCTCAATCTCATCAAAGAAAAAGCAATCCAGGATATTAAAGCAGATCCCAATCTGGATATCAAAGGCAAGAAGCTGATACAAGAGAGCAAGTGAAGGAGGTTGTATATCAGAAGCCAACTTTTTCTCCTCCTCCTTCTCCCAAGAGAAAAGCATCACCTTCCAAAGAAACCAAAAGCATATCTTCCATAAGGCCAGCTCAAACAAAGACAACTGATTCAAAAGGTAAACGAGTTATTTTCTCTGAAAAATCAAGTAAAAATATGCTGAGTTTGCTCCTCCAGCTTCTTTAGTTATTCAAGAAAATAAAGAGCCAGCTGCAAGTTTGCTGGAGCTCTCAACAAAATTCAGAACTGTAAAACCTTTAGATTCAACTGGTGAAAATGAATATGAAAGTCAAGAGCTTAATCCTGATTTCAGGATGGCTAGATTTCTTGAACTAGTTGGATCAGCTCAAATCAGAAAGGCCAAAGCTGAAGGAAAAGATATTACAGGCTTAACTACTATGTCTAAATTCAAGAAAGGAGGAGCTAGATAAATTCCAGGTTAGACCTGAGGTTTTTGATCCTTCTAAATATATGGAAAAGCACCCAGAAGCAGTAGTACCAAGAGCAGGAGAATCTAAAATTATTGGAGAACAAGATTTAAAGATATCAAAGAAGGAAGCTTTAGATCCTTTCAGAAAAATTTCTTTTCTTCCCGGTTCCTCTGTATCAAAATCAGATTCTGATGCTTCTTAAGTTTCATTGATTGACATTTATTTATTTGTCTGTTTGATTAATGCTATTTGCTGCTTAGATGTTTCCTTTCCTAAGTTATATTTATTTCCTGTAGTTTTGTTTTGAGAGACTTAACCCAAATAGGGGGACATTGTTGGTACCCTAGTTTGAATTTGAGTTCAGTCTTCTCATTTAGTTTCTTGACCCAAGATTTATCTATGGTCAAAGGATAGTTGTTTAGTTAGATTGCTCTAGTTGTAGAGTTGTCACATATCCAGATGAAAATTTGGTTAAGTTGTTTTTGGTTCGACTATGGTCGAACGCCGCTCGACTATCGTCTATCAACTGTTCGACGATCGTCTATCAGTTGGTCGACTATCGTTAGTCAGCAGATCGTTTATATCTGAGTTAGTTCAACTCTTGTTAGCTCGACGATCTGTGGTATCTGCCTCGTCGATCGTCGAACCCCGCTCGACTTCTTTTGACCAGACAGATTTCTTGATAGTTTGAATATCTTCCTTGATAGTTCAACTATCTGATAGCTCGACTATCTATTTGATAGTTCGACTATTTATTTTGTTTGATAGTTCGACTATCTGCCTTGATAGTTCAACTATCTGATAGCTCGACTATCTGTTTGATAGTTCGACTATCTGTTTTGTTTGATAGTTCGAATATCTGCCTTGGATAGTTTGACTATCTGTTTTGTTTGATAGTTCGACTATCTGCCTTGATAGTTCAACTATCTGATAGCTCGACTATCTGTTTGATAGTTCGACTATCTTTTTTGTTTGATAGTTCGACTATCTGCCTTGATAGTTCAACTATCTGATAGCTCGACTATCTGTTTGATAGGTCGACTATCTGTTTTGCTTGATAGTTTGACTATCTGTTTGATAGTTCGACTATCTGTTTTGTTTGATAGTTCGAATATCTGCCTTAATAGTTCAACTATCTGATAGCTCGACTATCTGTTTGATAGTTCGACTATCTGTTTTGTTTGATAGTTTGACTATCTGCCTTGATAGTTCAACTATCTGATAGCTCGACTATCTGTTTGATAGGTCGACTATCTGTTTTGTTTGATAGTTTGACTATCTGTTTGATAGTTCGACTATCTGTTTTGTTTGATAGTTTGATTATCTGCCTTGATAGTTCAACTATCTGATAGCTTGACTATCTGTTTGTTAGTTCGACTATCTGTTTATTTTGATAATTCGACTATCTGTTCTGATAGTTCGACTATCTGCTGTGGTAGTTTGACTATCTGCTTTGATAGTTCGACTATCTGTGTCGTTCGACTATCTGTTCTGATAGTTCGACGATCTCTGTAGTTTGTTCGACGATCTCTGTGGATCGTTCGACGATCTTTTGTCTGCCTTTAGTAATTTTGTACTCCTTCTGTTCTTTGATTTATTTCCTGTTTATTTAGCATATTTTATTAAAGATTATTTCATTGATTTTGTGCATACATCTCAAGGCAATCCTTGCCCCATCCTTTGTGCATAAGTCAAGCTTTATCTGACAAAGTTTTTTGTCTTATTAGTTGAAATATCTTTTTGCTTTATTTTGCCATGCTGTCCTTTATAGCCGTTAGACACAAAAGTCTTCTCTGGCCGTAAAGAGTTTTGTCTGATGTGACTTTCTTTAGTACTTTTTTATCAGATTGGATTTGCAGCTTCTTAGAAAACGTTATCCTTTTATAGTATGTCTGTCTGCAGGATATGTTTTTTTTGTGCTACTTGCAGCCCAGATCGAAGATCTCAGAAGAAGACAAAATTCAAACAAAGATTAGAGCCGTTACAAAGGCCCATATATAAAGAGCTTCTTTTGAAAGAAGAGAACGTATAGATACAATATACAACAACACAAATACTCACTCATATATAGATTCAAAGCAAAAAGAGATACAGCTCTCAGATATTGTTGCATTCAACTGAGAAGATCGACCTTCTTCATCTCTCTCTTCTTCAATCCTGAGTTCATCTTGCTGCAAGGAACATTCACTCAGAGTCTCAAGAAGAAGAAGAAGAAGGAAGAAAAGCTGTTGAAGAAGAACATTCATTACAAATCAAGAGTCTTCTTCAAGCTATTCCTTCAAGAACTTCAAGACAGCTCTCTGTCACAAGTTTAGAAGAGTTCCTGCACCCTGAAGCAAGACTTCTTCCTGGATATCACTAAGCCAGGGGGAGCCTTGATTCTTTAGAGCTTTCTAGCTCTGTGCAATCCACTTGCTTCTCTAATATTGTTTTAACAATAGAGAAGATCCTCTAACCCTCTCTTAACCTCCTGTATAAAGGGTTATTACTCCCTTCAAAAGTGAACCTTGGTGGCAGGGCACCTGATCAAAAACCTGTATTGGATTTTGAGCTCCTGATCAAAAGCTCAAAGGGTCTACTTGATCTACCTGAAGCAGATCAGTTGGTGGCAGGGCACCTGAACAAAAACCTGTAGTGGATTCCTACCAGGGTGGTAGAAGAGTGGACGTACCTATTTAGAGGGAACCACTATAAACTTCTTGTGTCGTCTGTGTTGCTTCATTTAATTATTGCACTGTGGCTGTGAGTAGAAATAACTAGGATTGCTAGTTGCTGCGATAGGACCAAAGCTTAACTGTAATTACAGTTAGCTTTCTCTAGTGCACTTCACTTTGTGTTAGGCTCTAGGGTTTCAAATATCGATAAACTCATTCCGCAAATTAACTCTAAGGGAGTTGAGTAGGGTGTCATAATTTTTGAATACTCTATTCACCCCCCTCTAGAGTTGTATCTATCCTCACTTTCAAACTCCTCAGCAAAATAGTGTTGCTGAAAGGGAGAATACGACTCTAATTGAAGCCAGTAGAACTCTACTGAATGACACTACTCTCCCTGAATACTTTTGGGCTGAGGCAGTAAATACTGCATGTCATGTGCTCAATAGGGCCTCCATCAACAAGAAACACAAGATGACTCCCTACCAGATTTTAAAAGGCAGAAAACCAAACATATCTTATTTCAGAATCTTTGGTAGTAAGTGTTTTATACTAATCAATGGTAAACACTACCAAACTAAGTTTGCTGCCAAATCCCTAGAAGGGATATTTGTTGGGTACAGTAGCCATAGTAGAGCATACAGGATCTACAACTTGACTACTCAAGTTGTAGAAGAATCTGTGCATGTTGTATTTGATAACTCAAAGTTTATTAACAGTGAGTTGTCTAGTTCTTCAGTTAGTTCTATAGGTCTAACAGATAGACTGGACAAGCTGACCATCAATGAAGATGTTACTGCTAATCTGGATGAAGATAAAGATGCCAGCTACCCAGTGGGAGATCAAGTCCCTCTGGATGAAGAAGAAAATGTGGAGAATCAAGATGAGGAAACTGGAGATAGCCATAATGCTTACATAATTCCTCCATTAAGGAGACACCTGAAGGATCATCCAGCTCACCAGATCATTGGTGTTGTAAGTCAGGGTGTTCTAACAAGGAGCAGGAGCATGAACACAGTTTTATGATCTAGCTTCCTGTCTCAGATAGAACCCAGAAAGATTGAAGAGGCCATGCAAGACACCAACTGGATTGATGCAATGCAAGAAGAGCTCAGTCAGTTCAAAAGGTGTAAGGTCTGGGAACTGGTGCCAAAACCTAAGGATCACAATATAATAGGAACTAAGTGGATCTACAGGAACAAGCTTGATGAGAATGGCACTATAGTCAAGAACAAGGCTAGACTGATAGCAAAAGACTACAAGTAAGAGGAAGGTATTGATTTTGATCAAACTGTAAGAAACGAACTAGAAACAAGCCGGAACGGGTATAACTGAAATTTTATTATCAGAAAAAAGGTATCTATTACAAAGGTATGACCTCCCTTATATAGAATGGAGGAGATGGGAGAGAATACAAATACCCAATGTGGGACTAAAAATACAAAAGACATCATCTACAAAGCTAACCGCCAAACCGCCATGGAGACCGCCTAACCGTGCGGTTAGTTGGAACTAACCGCCCGGTCACTACCAGAGAACACGCAGCCGACCACCGAGATCCCAGAGATTAGCCGGCAGGCAGCCCGGCTACCAAACCGCCAGATCGCCCGGCTACCAAACCGCCAGATTAGCCGGGCTGACCGCCCGGCCATCAGACCGCCAGTCTTAGCCGCCTGTCCGCCCAGGTCAATACATCAACACTCCCCCTCAAGCTGGAGCATAGATGTCAATCATGCCTAGCTTGCTGCAAATGTGGAAGAAAGAGGCGGACACAGGTTTTGTGAATATATCTGCCAGCTCTTTCTCCGAGGTAACAAACAGAGTGCAAATCTGGTTCTTCAACACTTCTTCTCGAATGAAGTGACAATCAACCTCTATGTGCTTTGTTCGCTCATGGAATACCGGATTTTTGGAAATGTAGATCGCAGCCTTATTATCGCAGAACATGGGAAGAGGATAGTTATAGACCTCTCCTAGATCCAGCATGAGAGCCCGCAACCATTTTAACTCACACGTGGTTGATGCCATGCTACGATATTCTGCTTCCGCACTAGACCTGGAGACGACTGACTGCTTCTTGCTCTTCCAGCTAACCAAGTTTCCTCCAACAAACGTGCAAAATCCGGAAGTCGACTTGCGATCCCCTTTGTCGTCCGCATAGCTAGCGTCGGAGTACGCTTCGACTCTTAGGTGACCGTTTTTCTGAAAGAGAAGACCTTTCCCAGGTGCGGACTTCACATACTCCAATATCCTTAGAGCAGATTGAAGATGACATTCCCTAGGCGACTGCATAAACTGGCTGACCTTTCCCACTGCATAGGAGATGTCTGGTCTGGTCACCGTAAGGTAGATGAGTTTGCCAACAAGACGTCGATACCTCGTAGTATCCAATAGAGGAGGTGATTCGTCTGTCCATGTCTTGTCTTCTCCAGGAGCCATGGGACACCGGGCAGGTTTAGCACCCGTCAACCCTGCCTCTTTCAACAAATCAAGAGCATACTTCCGTTGGGAGAGAACCAAGGAACCCGGTTTCCGAGAGATTTCAATTCCCAAGAAGTATTTCGGAGAGCCCATATCCTTCGTGACTAGGTGTTGGCGGAGATGGACCTTCGTCAAGGCTACACCAGCTTGATCGTCGCCAGTGAGAAGAATATCGTCCACGTAAACAGCTAGCACAACCAGACCCGAAGATGTCTTGCGAATGAACAAGGAGTGATCAGCCGAACTCCTGGTGAAACTGATAGCCCCAACGATGCTACTGAACTTATCGAACCACGCCCTGGGACTTTGCTTTAGGCCATAGATGGCCTTCTTCAACCGGCATACTTGAGTCTCCTCCTGAGCAACATACCCAGGAGGTTGCTCCATGTAGACGTCCTCGTGAAGGTCACCATAAAGGAAGGCATTCTTGACGTCCAACTGCGAAATAGGCCAATCCTTGTTGACCGCCACCGATAAAAGGACCCGAATGGTGCTGAGGCGAGCGACTGGCGAGAACGTGTCAAAGTAATCAACACCATAGGTCTGAGTAAACCCTTTTGCAACAAGACGGGCTTTGTACCGGTCCACACTGCCATCAGGACGGAACTTGACAACAAACACCCAGCGACAACCAACCACATCCGTGCCAAAAGGAGGAGGCACAAGGGTCCAAGTGCCCCGGTCAGAGAGAGTAGCAATCTCGTCATCCATGGCAGCCTTCCAGTGAGGAATATCAAGGGCTTCCTGGTAGGTGCGAGGTGTGGTAGTCGCGGAGATGGCTAGGGCGAAGTCCCTGCGAGAAGGTGTTAGCTGATCATAAGAAATAACAGCTGCCAGCGAGTGCTGGGTGCACGTCCGAACCCCTTTGCGAAGGGCAATGGGCAGCTCCAGGTCCTCGAGTTCCTCAGTCGCCGGTGCATCCGTGGCGGAGATAGCTGGCCCGGGAGAAGAGAGAGACGGCCGAGGGGACGAGGGAGAAGGATCATGATCCAGAGAAGGAGAGGCTGGTGGAGGTGGTGAAGGAGGAAGCTCAAGAGGAGTGGATGTGGTGGAGAGAATGGGTGGAGAGGTCGAGTCGGTAGGAGAAAGAGGGAGGTTCGATCCATCGACCTGTGGGAGATCAGAAGAGAAGTAGGCGGCATTCTCAAAGAATGTCACATCCGCCGAGACGAACTGCTTGCGATGAACAGGGTCAAAGCAGCAGTAACCTTTTTGAGTTGTGGAGTAACCCAAAAAGATACACTTCGTAGCACGAGGGGACAATTTGTCGCGAGTTGCAGCAGGGCTATGAACAAAGGCAGTGCATCCAAAAATGCGGAGTGGTAAGGGAAAGGGGTCCTTGGAGGGATAGAGGATGGAAAAAGGGGTTTTGCCTTTGAGGACGGTAGAGGGAATGCGATTGATGAGGTAGCAGGAGATGAGGACCGCGTAGCCCCAATAGCTACGAGGAACATGCATCTGCGTCATGAGAGTGCGAGCGACATCGAGGAGGTGACGGTTTTTACGTTCCGCCACCCCATTTTGCTGGGAGGTATAGACGCAGCTAGTTTGATGAATGATGCCATGTTGCGTACAGAAAGAAGCGAAATCACTACTCAGATATTCTTTTGCATTATCAGAGCGAAAAATTTTAACAGAAGCATCAAATTGATTTCTAATCATATAATAAAATGAAGTCCATACAGAAAAAAGTTCGGAGCGATCCTTTAATAGATACACCCACGTACAGCGAGAATAATCATCAATAAAAGTTACAAAATAGGAACTTCCACGCCCGATGGTGAGGGTAGGGGAAGGTCCCCAGACATCCGAGTGAATAAGGTCGAAGGGCTTGGAAGAGCCACGATCTTGCTTAGGAGGAAAGGGGGAACGGTGATGCTTGCCCAGTTGACAGGCATCACAGTGGAGAGGAGAGTCCTGCTGAGGGAGGTGAGGAAACAGCTGGTGGATGAGACGCGAGGGAGGATGCCCCAGGCGAAGGTGCCACTGAAGAAGATCTGTAGAAGCGGGAGAGAAGACGGTAAGAGCAGATACATCATCAAGGAAGTAGAGACCGCCCCTCTCAGTCCCAGTAGCAATCGTCCGCTTGGAGTCCGGGTCCTGAAACGAACAAGAAGAAGGAGTAAATGTTACCGAACACTGAAGTTGCTTGCAAAGAGAAGTAACCGACAATAAATTGCACGGAAACTTGGGCACATAAAGAGTATCCGCCAGGCGAAGGGACGGAGTAACTTGAACCATGCCCGTTCCATGCACCGGAGAGGGAGAACCATCCGCAACGAGAACAGGGGGCAACCGATCATGTGTTTATAGGAGAGAAAAACACTGAGGATTGCCCGTCATATGATTAGTGGCGCCAGAGTCGATTAGCCATTTACCTTGGGTAACCACGTGGGCACTACCTGAAGTCGTGGCCACGGAGGCAGATGGCTTGGAAGAAGAAGGAGTATCACCAGCGGGACGAAGATGCGGATGCTTTGTCCAGCAGCGGTCAACCAAGTGTCCTGGGCGGCCACAATGAGTACAGAGGTAGCGAGAAGGGCCACGCCCTCCAGAGTGGTTACCACGACCACTAAATCCACCACGATGAGCCTGGTGGGCATAGGCATCCGGAGCCGGAGGAGCGGCAAGCAAGGGGCGTTGGAGCAGAGAGGTAACAGCGGCGATGCGGGCAGTAGTAGCATCCAGGGTAGGAGACTCGGCCTCGCCAAGAATTTGCTGCCGGATCATATCGTATGAGTCCGGAAGCCGCAGAAGGTAACAGACCACTAGGAGCTCCTGGAAGTGCTTCAGCTGAGTGGCCACATCTGCCGAGAGAGGACGATTTTGTAGAATCTCAGCTCTAAGGGCTTGGACTTGTTGGTAAGCTGCAGGAGGGGACATGGACTGGCGAGCAAAGAGATCCGCGTAAAGGGTATAGATGCGAGATGTTTGTCCCCCCTTGGAGTAGAGAGCGGCCAAGTGATTCCAAGCTTGTTTTACCGTCTCATCGTGACGGATGACAGGAAGACATTCATCAGACAAGCTGTTCGCCAGCCAAGTACGAACCAGCGCATCATTCGCATCCCAGTCAGTAAACTGGGCAGAGTCCGCAGGCGGAGGGTCATCGGTAAGATGATGACGCTTGCGCTGAGAGCGGAGAAGAAAAGTGAAGGAGACACTCCAGTCGGGATAATTGGGCCCCAACAGCTTAGAGACGGTGCCAAGATTCCCGGAAGCAGGAGGAGGAGGAGGAGGCGGTGGAACAACGACAGTAGACGAGGTGGAACCATCAGAATTGGTCATCCTGGAAGAGAGGTCGCGCGGTTAAGAGGAGAGACCGCAGCGGTCAGAGAAGGAAGAGAGGAGTTCGCAGCGGTCACAATTAGACCAATGGCAAGCAATGCCACGACCAAGCGGCGAAGAACAAGAGGAGAAGCTGCACGGGTAACAAGGGAAACCGGGCGGGAAGAAGAAGAAGCCGCGCGGATAGAGAGATCAAGAAGACCGCGCGAACAAAAAAACAAACCGAGGCGGGCAGAGAGGCCGCCTAAACAAGTCAGAACTCGGGCGAACAGAGAGAAATCGCGCGGATAGGAAGAAAAAGATCTGCAGCGGTCACGATGGCAAACACCAGCGGCCAGAGAAGCCACGACCAAGCCGCAGAACCAAACAAAGGGAGAGAAGTCGGGCGGCTAGCAGACAGACCGCGCGAACAGAAGAGGAGGATAGAAGAATTCACTGGAGAAGAGAGCTCGCGCGAGCTGAAAGACAGGCCGCGGAGAGTAGGCAGAGGTCGGACGGACAGAAGAAAATACAATCAGGAGGACAGATCGGGTCCTCTGATACCATGTAAGAAACGAACTAGAAACAAGCCGGAACGGGTATAACTGAAATTTTATTATCAGAAAAAAGGTATCTATTACAAAGGTATGGCCTCCCTTATATAGAATGGAGGAGATGGGAGAGAATACAAATACCCAATGTGGGACTAAAAATATAAAAGACATCATCTACAAAGCTAACCGCCAAACCGCCATGGAGACCGCCTAACCGTGCGGTTAGTTGGAACTAACCGCCCGGTCACTACCAGAGAACACGCAGCCGACCACCGAGATCCCAGAGATTAGCCGGCAGGCAGCCCGGCTACCAAACCGCCAGACCGCCCGGCTACCAAACCGCCAGATTAGCCAGGCTGACCGCCCGGCCATCAGACCGCCAGTCTTAGCCGCCTGTCCGCCCAGGTCAATACATCAACACAAACCTTTGCTCTAGTGGCAAGGCTGGAGGCAAAAAGGCTGTTCTTAGCCTATGCTGCCTATCAAGGATTCAAAGTTTATCAAATGGATGTGAAATCAGCATTTCTGAATGGTGATTTAAAATAAGAAGTCTATGTAAAACAACCCTCAGGTTTTGTAGACTCTCACTTTCCTGATTATGTATATAGGCTTAGGAAAACTCTATATGGTTTGAAACAAGCTCCAAGAGCTTGGTATGAAACCTTGTCTGCCTTTCTCATTGAGAATAAATTCTCTAGAGGAAAGATAGACAAAACTCTATTCTATAGGGGATCAAAAGGCAAGATAATACTAGTCCAGATATTTGTAGATGACATTATCTTTGGTTCTACTGAAAACAGCCTTTGTAGGAAGTTTGCCAAACTTATACAAGGGAAGTTTGAGATGAGCAGTATGGGTGACCTGAAGTTCTTCTTGGGACTTCAAGTTAGACAGACTGAGAGTGGGTTGTCCATATCCCAGTCTAAGTTCACCAAGGAGTTGATTAAGAAGTATGGTTTGGACTCAGCTTCTACAATGAAAACTCCAATGGGAACAAGTATGCCTATATGCAAAGATGAAGTAGGGAAACCTGTTGATGAGTCTTTGTATAGAGGGACAATTGGTTCCCTACTATACTTGACTGCTAGTAGACCTGACATCATGTATGCAATATGTGTCTGTGCTAGGTATTAAGCATGCCCTAAGGAATCTCATTATACTGCAGTTAAAAGAATTTTGAGATATCTTAAGGGCACACCTAATCTAGGCCTTTGGTACCCTAAGAATAGAGATTTTCTATTAACAGGTTTCTTAGATGCAGATTTTGCTGGATGCAAAGAAGACAGAAAAAGTATCACAGGAACCTGTCAATTCCTTGGTGGGAGGCTTGTGTCATGGAGTTGCAAGAAACAAACCAGTGTAGCTATATAAACTGCTGAATCAGAGTATATAGCTGCTGGTAGCTGCTGTGCACAATTAATGTGGATAAACCATCAACTAGAAGATTATGACATCCAAGTAAGTAGAATTCCATTATTTTGTGATTCTACAAGTGCTATTTCTATTGCTAAGAATCCTGTATCACACAGTAGAACCAAGCATATAGATATTAAGTTTCATTTTATAAGAGAACATGTTGAAAAAGAAAATATTAATATAGAGTTTGTAAAAACTGATAATCAAATAGCTGATATTTTTACAAAACCACCGGATGAAACTAAATTCAATAATTTCAAAATTGAATTAGGTATGTTGAACCTAGACTAGTTTAACACAAGTTTACTGAGTAGCATATGTTAACACCAAATTTCTATTGAAATTTGGCTAAGTTCAAAGTTTGTGTCGACACAAGCAAGTTGTGTCGACACACTCAGTATGTTGTGTCGACACAGGAAAAGGATGTGTCGACACAAAAATAGTATCTGTGTCGACAAGAGAATAGGTGTCGACACAACCTTGTCGAGACTATATATCGAGAGGATATTTGCGTCGACACAAAAAGTTGGTGTCGACACAACTCTGTTGAGACTTAAGTTATCTGTGTCGACACTGACGCAAGTATGTCGACACAGACTCAAGTATGTCGACACATAGATGTGTCGACTTAAAATACATTTTGTCGACTTAGACACTAGTATGTCGACACATAGTTGTGTCGACTCAGTTTAAGTTTTGTCTAGACCTAAGTCATTTTTGTCGACACAAAAAAACTGATTTGTCGACTTAAGCCTGACTTTTGGTCTGCCCTTGACTCAAGTACTATAAAAGGTGAATCCAAAATCTGATCGACTACACTCTAAGAATTTTTGACTCTACACCTTCTATCGACATAGACCTTCTCTTCTCTTCTCCTCTATCACTTACGACAATGACACCAAACCAAGAAGATAAGGTTAATGAAGGTTACGAACTGGTTCGCGAGGGTTTCACAACTGCTTCTGACGAAATTCAGGGAGTTATAACCCTAATTTATATAAATGGACTAGAATTTTTGGTCTCAGAACCGACCAAAATTTGGAAGAAGGAAGTCATGGAGTTCTACACAACCGCTACTGTGGACACAAAAGGATAGAAAATCAAGGCGACTATTCAAGGTACCCGGGTGAAGCTCACACTGAAATCAATCAATAAAGCACTACATCTACCAGTAATTAAGGATACAGATGAAATAACTCCTTCCCAGATAACTGAAGCATTGAGCTGGTGTGGACTGAATCCCAATAGTAAGATTGGTTCATCTATCAATAGAAAAGGGATGAATTCCCAAGGAAAATTTATTTCAGAGGTAGTGGGCAAAGTGATTATCTGCAAAACAGGTGGACATAATCAGATTTCTTCCCACATGTTCAATCTGATGGTGAGAATCATATTCAAGGTAAACACTGACTGGGCAGCAGTAGTGTTTGATAAACTACAAGAAGGTATAAAGAAACCTAATCTGGGAAGGATCCTCAGCCTTTGCTTAACATCAGTAATTCCAGATGTTCTGAAACAAGCAAATGGCTCTAAAATAAATCATATGAGAAAAATGGATGTAAGGATACTATCAAGATGGGACAGAGTTCTGACCAAGGAAGTCCCTGCTCCCAGGGAGCAAACAAAAAAGGACAAGAAGAAAAAGAAAGTGCTTGTACAGGCTGATTTCTCTAGTGATTCTGAAGAGGAAGTGGTCTTTAGTTCTGATGAAGACTAGCACCAACAGGAAGCACAAGTTCAAATAAAGGACAGTGAGCCCAGGAGCAAAAAGTTGACTCCACTTTAGGGGGAGAAAACATAGAAAAAGAAAGTGAGTTGCCTGCCCAAGGGGGAGGTATTGATAATGCTGTATTGGATAATGACTTAGCTGCAGTCATAATAATGGATGTTGTATCTGAAATCAACACTGTAGCTGAAGTAACTGATAAGAATAATGCTCAAAATGAGCCAGTAAGTATCTTCTCCACAGACTAGTAATGTATTATAGTATTCTCCTCACAAATTGTTCAAAGGGACACTTTTTTTTACACAACAAAATAGGTCTTTCAAGTGGGATTAGTCTTTTAAGTAGTTCTTTTTAAAAAAAAGAAAAAAACTAATCTTATTCCTTCTGAACAGATACAACAGGAATTTACAATGGAAGAATTATTTCCTGATCCTCTTATTAATAGGACTGAGGGGGAGTAAATTGAAAAAAAGGAAATTCCAAGGACTGAGGGGGAGTTATCCAAGGATAACCCAGCTGAGAAGGAAACTGTTGATATTCAAAGTACATCTGAATCTTCTGAAGATGAAGAAGCCACATTGGCTAAGAAAAGAAAGCTGGCCGTGTTAAAGAAGAAGAGTTCTGGATACAAAAAGGCCTTGCAAGTGGGAACAGTACCATCTACATCAACTATGGACTTCAGTTCTTTACTGGTCCAGATGCAACTGAAACTGGATAATCAAAGACAATCAGTAGAGCAATATGTGGATGAAACTCACAAGGAGTTACAGTTTCAGTTGGCCCAGGACATCAAATACATAAGATTTGAAGTGAATCAACATAAGAAGGAGATGACATATTTCTTCCATAAAGGAGGTAATGCTGTGGTGTTCCTAGCCCAGCAACATAAAACTATCCAAGCTAAAGTGGATGAAATTGAAGTAAAGCAGAGATATGTACTAGAGAATCAGTTAAGGATGAATGAAAATATCAAGGATTCACATCATGAAATATTGAAGAAGCTCACTGATTCTAGCACTACTCTGAAGGATGAAATCTCAAAGCAAATCCAGGAAGATATATCTGCTATCAAGACCACCTTTCAAGAATCTCAGGAAAAAATTAAAACTTTCCTGACAAAATTCAGAGCTTATTTTAAAGAGGGAACTGAATATATAGCTGATCAAGTCAGATTCCAGAAAGAAGATCTAAGAGATCATATTGCAAGAGAAGTCATAAAGGGGGAGAGAGTACTAGTCAAAGCCAGCTCTGACCATACTAAATAGACTACCAATAGCATCAGAGCTACTCTTGGATATCCTCCTCTTTGTGATGATGCTAATGTAGCTGAGTCTGGGATACAACCTGAATATTTTGAAGGTGATCAGCCTAAAGTTGCTCAGGTGATCTACCCCCCCCCCCAGCTGATTTTGAAATGGTTCAAGGAGAAGTGCTAAAAATGTATAGTCCTCCACCAGAGGCTCAAAATGTAATTCTGGGAACAGTTGAAATATCAGAAACTGCATTGGAAGCTCAGAAAGAAGCTCAACTTTCCAAGAAGAGATTCAGAGAGCAGGCTGAGCTGAAGCCAGATTTTGAAAAGTGGAGCCCAACTTCTAGAAATATCATTCTTACTTCCTGGAAAGCTGTTAAGGATAAAACTCATGACAGGGGTAAGTGGTATTCTAAGCAAGAATGGAATAAATATCAAGATGGACAAGAGGCAATTCTTCAGCATAGAAGAAGTGCTAAGGCTGGGAAGCTACCTGCTAATGCTCAAGAGCCAAGCAAGTACTTCCCCAAACCTTTCCACTATTTTGAGAGACAAAAGATCAAGGCTGAAGAATTGAAGAAGAAAGCTCTCAAAGGGAAAAAGGCAGCTGAAGATGCTGAATCTTCTGTGCAGGCTAAAATCATGCCTGCCAAAGGAATAGTTATTAAGGAGCCTAGTCAATAATAGAATTGCTAGGTTTATGTATTAGAATAATGTACTCATTTGTTTCTTTTGTTCTATAAGAAATTCATGTAAACCAAAGTTTTTCTGATCAATGAAATCTGTTTAGGTATTAAGTGTTTGTTGTTTACATTGATTATGTAATATCCTGCTCTGAAATACTTTTACTTCTATTACAACTTTGTTTTATCTTAAGAGATGTATATCTTTGACTAAGGGTTATGACTTCTCCAAATAGGGGGAGATTGTTGGGTACATTCGAAAATGTGTACTAGATTTGGAGAAGCCACAACTTAGTCAATGATATGCATAAATGTGTATTTGATAGAAGTTTGAGTTTTATTGTGTAGGTTTAAAAATTTGAAGGAAAATTTTCTAAGTACAAGTGTCCACACTTGTGAAGAAACTGTGTCGACACTCAGGAAACTTGTGTCGACACTCAGGCAAGCTGTGTCGACACTCAGGCAAGTTTTGTCGACACTCAGGGAAGTTGTGTCGATACTCAGGAAACTTGTGTCGACACTCAGGCAAGCTGTGTCGGCATATATGAAAATTGAGTCGACACTCAGGGAAGTTGTGTCGACACCAAGAATTTGTGTAGACACTTATAAAGAAGCTGTGTCGACACTCAAAGCTATGTCGATACCTAAAGAAGCAATTGTGTCGACATCCAGAATTGTGTCGACAACTCAAAACAGAATTGTGTCGACACTTAAATCAGAAGATGAGTCGACACTCAGGAGCTATGTCGACACCTGAAGCAATTGTGTCGACACACAGGACTTGTGTCGACACACCAACTCTCAAAAGGCTGTATCGAGTTCAGAAGTAATTGTGTCGACACACAAGACTTGTGTCGACACACACTCAACTCCATTTGACAAATACTAACCGCCATCTGTCTGCAACAGATATGTCGAGACAAGAAGCTGCTGTGTCGACAAACAGGACTTGTGTCGACACATACAACAAAAAGAATCGTCGAGAAGTAGAAGTATGAATGTGTCGACACTTGGAGTATTTGTGTCGACACCTTGAAGACCTGTGTCGACACTTGGAGTATTTGTGTCGACACCTTGAAGACTTGTGTTGACACTTAGCCTATATGTGTCGACACATGTAAAGCAGTCTGCTGAGTGTTGTATGCTGAGTTGGACAGACATTGAAGAACCTGGTGATGTGACTTGTGACTTGACAGCTGTCATAACTAACTAGTCTAACACCACTGTCAGAACTGTCAGAAGTCCATTATGAACCAGATCAGCCGGTAACAATGGAGCAAGCTTTATATAAGAGCCAGATCAGAAACGATTCATGATGATAAAAACGTGAAAAAGATCTCTGGATCAAAAAGAAGAATTCTGACAGATCAAGGCCTGTCTGCAAGAAAGATTCAGAGTTCAATCTGAATCTAAGGAAGAAGCTGACTGAAGATCAACTTCAACTTGAAGAGTAGATCCACCTTATTTGTCCTAATTAAGAAGCTTTGAAAAGCTAAGTTAGGTTGGATCAGAAGAATCTGTTTATACAAGAATTGATCAAGAAGACAACATCAACAGAGGAATCTAGCTGGTGAAGTTTTCTGAAACTTATTACTCACAAATTCTTATAGGATCTATTGATAGATCTGAGATTGTAAGCCTAAAATTATAAAGGCCGAGGTAGGGCTGTGTGCCTGAGGTAGGACTTGTGATAAGTCTAAGTTGTAAGCCTTATTATAAAGGCTGAGGTAGGGCTGAGGCCTGAGGTAAGATTCTGGAGAAAAATCTGAGGAAGGACTTGTGCAAAGTCTGAGGTGTAGGAACCATTTTAGGTTCTGAGTTTGTAAGATCTGCAAATTCGAGCCAGTGGAAGAAAGTTAGGCTGAATCCAGTTATCTGCTGGATAGGCGAAAGGGGAAAGTGGATGTACCCATATCTTGGGGAACCACTATAGATCTGGTGTTTGCTGTGTTGCATTTTATTTCTGTAGATAGAGGAATTCAGTGATAAAGAAAGTTACAAATATCTATTTGCCTTAAAATCAAAAAGACTCAAAAAAAAGATAAGAACCTATTCACCCCCCCTCTAGGTGTTTAGGCTCTTGAAACAAAGTCTTTCAATCTGCAAAGATGAAACAGGATGTGTCGCACCAAAGGCTCTTGCTAACAAAGCGAAAGGCCTTTGAAACACCACGTCGGAGCGCTATCTCGCGTATGTCAACCTTCTGAGGCTCCACCTCCTTGGACTAGATATAATCACGAACCTCCTTTGCAATCAGGCTACGGTCCCGCATATAGTCCAGCTACTCCAGGTACTCCACAAGCCCCGCGACCTTAAGCTCTGACGCATGGTCGTCATAGGACAGCCTCTCCACTTGCGCCTTCGCCGCCCGAAGCTGAGTCTCAAGGACTGAGACCTCCTTTCGTGCCTATAGCTGGGTCCCTAATCCAGAAGTCTCCTCCTTCGAATGCTTTAACATTTGGGTGGTCCTCTCCACCAAAGTCTTCTCCACGTCTAAGGCCGCACGTGTATCCTCTAGCTCAGATTACAGTTTCGAACCGATCCGACGGAACCGCACAATGTCCCGATCATGTTCCTCCTTCAAGGAGGCAAGCGAGCTTATCGAAGACCAAAGATTTTCCTGAAGAGCAAGATACCCTTCCTTCAGGCTCACATAATGATCATTCCAGGTCACCGCAATCTGCACCTGGGTCTTTATCTGCAAAAGAAAAAATCAGAATCAGCCTCTATCAATAAGAAAAAGCAGGAGAAAAAGAAAAGTCAAACCCTTACCGCATCGCTCATCGCCCTCAAGGAAGAGGAAATCCGCGGAGCTGCTATACCAACAGACACTTGAGGAACTGGGGAAGCAGGTATCCACACCTCTGGAATCGAATCATCAGAAGCTACCACCACCACATTAATGTCGCCAAGAGGGGCCATCGTAGCTTTCCTCTTACGAACTCCTCCTTGAGAAGTCTCTGCTGCCTGAACTGTGTCTGTTGAGATACCACATCGCAGTAGCTGCTTTTCCTCCACGTAGACATAAATATTGAAGAGGCGGTTGGCCAGCTCACGAGGCTCAGAGAATCCAAGCACCGGGGAAAAATCCCGCTCCTTCCCTCTCACATGGCGGCACCGGTAGGGAAGCATATCCCATACCTCAGGAAGACCCCAAGAATTCTTAACATATCTGAACAAAGTGTTACCATGACGACGATCTTTCCAAGCTTCAAACTCTAACCAAGCCTTGTTGCTACGCACCTCCATTCGCTCGCCACCATCAGAGCGAACATCGCACCAATCTCGGAACTGGTCCAAAGAAGGCCGGCTCCCATGCTCGCGGAAGAAGACAACTAAGCCCATAATTCGGGAAACCCCAGCCGGAACAAACTGAGAAATATGCACACCGCCAAATTTTAAGATCTCAATCACCTCCTCGAAGGGCGGAAAGCGGAAGCCGGACCTCAGGGAGACTTCACAGATCGTCAACCAACCACGAGGAGGATTCTGAACCCGCTCCTCGGGACGCGGGATCCTCACTTCCAAGCCAACAGGAAGACCGAACTTCGCCCTCCAGATAGGAACACTGTCATCAGACAAAGTAGAGCGCAGGCGCATCGGGCCGGAAGAGCGCTTCGAAACCTGTGCATAGCCAAAATAAAAAGTCAGCCCAGAAATAAGAAGCCGCATGTCCAAACGCCCAAAGCACAAGTGACACGCAAAAGAGGACGTCCGCACAAATACGTGCATGACAGGGAGATGCACGACCACGCAACACGGACCGCGCCAGCGCACGACCTGCAGGCCCATGCAATTTGCTCGTGCGCGCCCATAGCCTACGTACGTGGACCTGCTCGTGCGCCCAGCTCGTGCGTGCGGAATGCGCACTGCCTGCTCGCGCGCGCACGACCTGCTCGCGGGCGTACGGCCGGCGCGCGCGGCCTGCTTGCGCGCCCAGCTCGCGCGCGCATGGTCCGCGCGCACGCCCAACTAGCGCGTGCGGCCTGTGCGCGGCCCGATCGCGCGCGCGTGTGGCCCGCACGCATGCGGCATGCTCACGCGCGCGCGGCCAGCGCACGTGGCCTTTGCGCACGCCCAGCACGCGCGAGCAGCATAAGCGTGCCCAGCTTCCATATGTCGTCATCGTTCGTCAAGCCTCCCGCCAGATACCTGGGAAGCACTGGAACCGTCGCCGCCTCAGCCTTCTCACCGGAAACTTCCATGACAACAGGAAGTAAGGAAAATCTCTCCTTTCACGCTCGCTTTGCTCTCGGACAGCAAAGATTTTGGGGGGCAATTGATGGGTTCCACCATCATTTATAGGAGAGAAAGCCCCCCCCATGATCTCCACCCAAGAGGATCATGGGTGGGCCACTCCCATGATCTCTTTTGATGAGAATCATGAGGGGGCGGGTCCCGCTCCCCCTCCTCGTAAGGGAGAACCGTCGCCGTCGTCGGACAGTCTAACCACCGCCCGCGACCGGCCCTCCCAGCCTTTGCCGCGGCCAGACCACCGGCCTTGCCGTCGTGGTGGCCGCGGCAGGCCGCCGCCTGGGCTGCGGCCGGCCTAGCCACGGTCAGCCATGGCCGGCTAAGCCGCGGCCAAGCCCGGCCACGGCAGGCCGTCGGCTTGGCCACAACCGGCCTAGCCGCGGCCGGTTGAGCCGCGAATGGCCTAGCCACGACCGACCTTGCGGCGGCCCGGTCGTGGCCGGGCATGGCCGGCCCTGCCGCGGTAAGGCCATGGCCGCCCTAGTCGCGGCCGGCCATGGCCTCCCTTGCCACGGCCGGCCCACCGGCGGACTGCCGCCGTCAGCCGCCAGGCTGGCCTCCCCCGCTGTCGGCCGCCCGACCGGCCACCGCCGCTGCTATGATGGTCCTCCGCCATGGGAGGCCTCCCCACCGTCCGATCGAGGGTAAGCCCTCCTCGCCGTTCGATTAAGAGGGTAACCACCCATTATCCCGCCACTTTATTGGTGGGGCCCACCATGATCCTCCCCCGGAGGCTAAAAAAGGGACCCCAGGACCTCTTCATTCTTCACCTTTTTCTCTTCTCTGGGCTTCCTTCTTCTTCCCCAGGTGAGAGCTCTCCTGCCTCATCCACCGAGTCGGCCACCACTCACTGTGAACCACCAGCAGCCACCATCGGCCACTAGTGACCACTAGCTACTACAAGCAGCTATAAGCACCCCACCAGCGCACCGTCAGCAAAAGGACGCCTAAGACCTCGAGAAAGCCGAAGAAAGAAGTCATCTGAAGTCAGCAAGCGTGTGCCACCCCAAGCGTAAGCACCAGAAGCACCCCGCGTATTCCGACGTCTAAGTCACTCCTGCAGTGCAGCCTATTGCCCGCAAGAAGCTATAGTCTCTCTCTCCACTCAAATTGTAACGGGAGCGGCCTGTCGCCCCGATTCACCAAGCATATTTTAATCACCGAAAGCTAGTGGAATTTGACCGGCACAGACCCGGTCACGTGGTTTTTTACCCATTTAAGGGGTTTTTTCACGTCATTAAGACTTGTGTCTACTGTTCATCTTCATTGACTGTGTGCGCGCTCGGCCGCTCCGGGAGCTAAGACGGTTCAAGTTAATCCGGTCTGACCGGGGCATCGAGTGAGCCAGCAATAGTTTGGCGCCGTCTGTTGGAAGCATTCCCAACATCCTTCAGAAGACAAGTCCCTCATCTTCATCGCTTCAGAAGCCCAGATCTGATAGCAAAGAGAAGTACCCGCACCGCTGAAGTCTTCGCCCTTGGAGGACATCCCGAGCCCACACGTTCACGCTCTCTAGTGGACGCGCCACTAACTGTTGAAGCCACATTAGTTCCCGACACCCCCCCTGGAAGGACGCATCCGCCAGATGGAAGAACAACAAGTCAAATTTCTCACCCTGCTCCGAAATATGGTAGCAGTAGGCATTCCCCAGCCTCTATCAACTCACGTCCCAACACAAGAATTTTGGCAGAAAGAAGGACAAACCCTCAGGAGACAGGATGAATCGCGTCAAGATGAGCCCCGCCAGCGTATCCCTTCAACGACCGGGGGGCAACACCACCTCCAAGAATACTTCCCCCTGAGTATCGCCCGCGCTAACACAATGCATGCAATGCGAAGTGACCCTAAATCCCTCCGGCCATGGAATCCTTAGTCCTTCGAGCAAGCTGATTTGTCGCCACCAGAAGAACTTCTTCCTCCAACGACACATTGCATGCACAAGGAAGACGACATAGAGAAGGAATTCTCGAGCACAAGAAGCTCCCCCGCATCACTCCGAGAGATGTACAATCATCACCTTGCCTGTCCATATTATGAGTAGAGGGCTGGAGACGTGGCAAGCCCCAATTCCTCGGCTACAGAGCAAAGAATAAATGAGGATCAACCCAACTACAACTCGCCAAACTCCTGGGCAGCCCCAGGATCGGAGGACGGCTTCGAAACCCGTAGTTTCAGCGGAACAGGAAACCCACTGGCACACCTAGAGCATTTCAAAACTATCATGCATGCCCGCAATGTTTCAGATCAATTCATGGTCCAGGAATTTTTGACAACACTAAATGAGAGAGCTCGAGCCTGACTTCATTCCCTACAAAGAGAAAGAACAGATTGCTACATCGAACTCGCCGCCCTCTTCATCAAAAGATTCATGACGGTGAGAAAACCTTCACCAGAAAATCCAAGACCAAGCGGAAGATAGAAGAGGAAGAAAGAAGAGGAACCAAATCTCACAAAACAAGAAGAATGACGCTAGAGCAAGAATCGCCGCGATAGCCTTCAACGTGACCCTCAAAGGGGTGGGGGCAACATCTACTTCAGGAATACACCCCTCTGAATACGACCCGCACTAATGTGATGTATGCAATGATCCAACATTCCAACGACCGAGAGCGCCACGGCTAAACCCCAAGGCAGACTAGATGAGATACTACGAGTATCACCGGGGTCATGATCACAACCCCAATGAATACAAGAGGCTAAAGGAGGAAATCCAACGACTTGCCAGCGTAGGAGCGATTGATCAATTCCTATCAAGAAAAAGATCGCCTACCAGTCAAAGTAGAAGATGTACAACTGTCAAAATTAGCGAACCGTTTACCGAGTTGAACCAAGTTATAGTCGACAAAGAGATTAACGTCAATATACTATTTTTATCAACACTGCTTCAATTCAAGCTAACCACCGGCCACCTCAAGCTAATGTATGCTAGCGCGCGCATTTCGGGGAACAACCCAGTACCAGTCATTGACACCATCACTCTCCCAGTCACTCTAGAAGAAGCACATCGGCAGACATCCTATGACGTGCAGTTCGTCGTCCTCAAAGCTGATTCTGACTACCCAACAATACTCCAACAATCACTCTTGGATGTCTTCCAATCTTGCTCTCGCCACCTCCATCCTTAAGCTGTTTCCCTTATTCGTTCATTTGTTTATTGAATATTGTAAAAATCACAAGCCCAGGCTTGTGGAGACTATCTTTTCATCGTTTACTTTGGCAGTACATAAATCAAGAAATGGCTTTTCCAAACTAGGTCGCGCAACCAGATCAGACACCGTGTGGTCCTGCCCCCCTCACGAAGAATCCGCGAGCATCCCTCGTGCAAAGTATGCCACGAGCAACCCTCGCGCGACACCGTGTAGGCCTGCCCCCCTCACAAAGAAGCCGCGAGCATCCCTCGTGCAAAGTAAGCCGCGAGAAACCCTCGCGCGACACCGTGTGGGACTTCCTCCCTCACGAAGAAGCCGCGAGCATCCCTCGTGAAAAGTAAGCCGTGAGAAACCCTCGCGCAACACCGTGTGGGCCTGCCCCCTCACAAAGAAGCTGCGAGCATCCCTCGTGCAAAGTAAGCTGCGAGCAACCCTCGTAGGACACCGTGTGGGCCTACCCCCCTCACGAAGAAGCCGCAAGCATCCCTCATGCAAAGTAATCTGCGAGCAACCCTCGCGCAACACCGTGTGGGCCTGCCCCCCTCACGAATAAGCCGCGATCATCCCTCGTGCAAAGTAAGCCACGAGAAACCCTCGCGCAACACCGTATGGGCCTGTCCCCCTCATGAAGAAGCCGCGAGCATCCCTCGTGCGAAATAAGCCGCGAGCAACCATCGCACAATACCGTGTGGGCCTGCCACCCTCACGAAGAAGCCGCGAGAATCCCTCGTGCAAAGTAAGCCGCGAGCAACCCTCACGTAACACCGTGTAGGTATGCACCCCTTACGAAGAAGCCGCAAGCATCCCTCGTGAAAAGTAAGCCGCGAGCAACCCTCGCGCAACACCGTGTGGGCCTGCCCCCCTCACGAAGAAGCCGCAAGCATCCCTAGTGCAAAGTAAGCCGTGAGTAACCCTCGCGCAATACCGTGTTGTCCTGCCCCCCTCACGAAGAAGCCGCGAGCATCCATCATGCAAAGTAAGCTGCGAGTAACCCTCGCGCAACACCGTGTGGGCCTGCCCCCCTCACGAAGAAGCCGCTATCATCCCTCGTGCAAAGTAAGCCGCGAGCAACCCTCGCGCAACACCGTGTGGGCCTGCCCCCTCACGAAGAAGCCGCGAGCATTCCTCGTGAAAAGTAAGCCGCGAGCAACCCTCGCGCAACACCGTGTGGGTCTGCCCCCTCACGAAGAAGCCACGAGCATCACTCGTGCAAAGTAAGCCGCGAGCAACCCTCGTGCAAAACCATGTGGGTCTGCCCCCCTCACTAAAAAGCCGCGAACATCCCTCGTGCAAAGTAAGCCGCGATAAACCCTCGCGCAACACCGTATGGGCCAGCCCCCCTCACGAAGAAGCTGCGAGCATCCCTCGTGCAAAGTAAGCCGCGAGCATCCTCCGCGCAAACTAAGCCGCGAACATCCCTTATGCAAAGTAAGCCACGAGCAACCCCCGCGCAACACCGTGTGGGCCTACCCCCCTCACAAAGAAGCCGAGAGCATCCCACGCCCGGTCAGAGATGCGAACTCAGCGCAAACCGGCACAGAAAAATAACCAAAGTAATATGAAAAGGCAACAATGTCATCAAAATAATACAGGTACAATCAGTGCCTAGGGGCAAAACACAATACGCCCAACAGAACAACAAAGCGTATAACAACAAGTGCACACCGCCACTACTCCCTCTCGGCATCTGAGTCAGAGCGCTCGCCTTCAGAAACATCTACAAAGCTGAAACAGGATGTGTCGCACCTAATGCTCTTGCTAACAAAGCGAAAGGCCTTCGAAACACCACGTCGGAGCTCTAGCTCGCGTATGTCATCCATTTGAGGCTCCACCTCCTTGGATCAAATATCATCACGAACCTCCTCTGCAATCAGGCTACGGTCCCGCATGTAGTCCAGCAACTCCAGGTACTCCCAAGCCCCGCGGCCTTCAACTCTGATGCATGGTCGTAAGAGGACAACATCTCCACCTGCGCCTTCGCCGCCCTAAGCTGAGTCTCAAGCCCTGAGACCTCCTCTCGTGCCACCTGTAGCTGGGTCCCTAAGCCAGAAGTCTCCTCCTTCGAATTCTTCAACATCTGGGTCCTCTCCACCAGAGTCTTCTCCATGTCCAAGGCTACACGTGTATCCTCTAGCTCAAACTTCAGCTCCGAACCGATCTGACGGAACCGCACAATGTCTCGATCATGTTCCTCCTTCAAGGAGGCAAGCGAGCTCATCGACGACCGAAGCTTTTCCTGAATAGCAAGATACCCGTCCTTCAGGCTCACATAATGATCATTCCAGGTCACCGCAATCTACGCCTGGGTCTCTATCTGCAAAAGGAAAAACAGAATCAGCCTCTATCAACAAGAAAAAGTAGGAGAAAAAGAAAAGTCAAACCCTTACCGCATCGCTTATCGCCCTCAAGGAAGAGGACATCCGCGGAGCCGCTGTACCAACAGACATCTGAGGAATTGGGGAAGCAGGTATCCACACCTCTTGAATCGAATCATCAGAAGCGACCACCACCACATCAATGTCGCTAGGAGGGGCCATCACCGCTTTCCTCTTACGACCCCCTCCTTGAGAAGTCTCTGCCGCCCGAACTGTGTCTGCTGAGATACCATATTGCAGCAGCCGCTTTTCCTCCACATAGACATAAATATTGAAGAGGCGGTTGGCCAGCTCATGAGGCTCAAAGAATCCAAGCACCGGGGAAAAATCCCGTTCCTTCCCTCTCATACGGCGACACCGGTCGGGAAGCGTATCCCATACCTCAGGAAGACCCCAATAATTCTTAACATATCCGAACAAAGTGTTGCCATGAAGACGATCTTTTCGAGCTTCAAACTCTAACCAAGCCTTGTTGCTGCGCATCTCCATTCGCTCTCCACCATCAGAGCGAACATCGCACTAATCTCGGAACTGGTCCAAAGAAAGCCGGATCCCATGCTCGCGAAAGAAGACAACTAAGCCCATAATTCGGGCAACCCTAGCCGGAACAAACTGAGAAATAGGCACTCCGCAAAATTTTAAGATCTCAATCACCTCCTCGTAGGGCGGAAAGCGGAAGCCGGACCTCAGGGAGACTTCGCAGATCGTCAACCAACCACGAGGAGGATTCTGAACCTGCTCCTTGGGACGCGGGATCCTCACTTTCAAGCCAGCAGGAAGCCCGTACTATGCCCTCCAGATAGAACCACCGTCATCAGACAAAGTAGAGCGCAGGCGCATCATGCCGGAAGAGCGCTTCGAAACCTGTGCATAGCAAAAATAAAAAGTCAGCCCAGAAAAAAGAAGCCGCATGTCCAAACGCCCAAAGCACAAGTGACACGCAAAAGAGGACGTCCGCACAAATACATGCAAGACAGGGAGATGCACGACCGCGCAACACAGACCGCGCCAGCGCACGACCTGCAGGCCCAAGCAATTTTCTCGCGCGCGCCCATAGCCTGCGCACGCAGACCTGCTCGCGCGCGCACCTAGCTCGCACGCGCGTAGCTGGCGCACGTGGTCTGCTCGCGCGCATAGCCGGCGCGCGCGGTCTGCTCGCGCGCGCTTGGCCCGCGCGCGCGGTCTGCTCATGCGCGCTTGGCCCGCGCGCGCATGGCCCGCACGCGCGCCCAGCTCGCGTGTGCGGCCTGCTGGTGCGTGCACGGCCCGCTCGCGGCCCACGCGCGTGTGGCCCACTCTCACGTGCGGCCAGCGCGCGCGGCCTTCGCGCACGCCCAACACACGTGAGCAGCGTAAGCGCGCCCAGCTTCCATGTGTCGTCATCGTTCGTCAAGCCTCCCGCCAAATACCGTGGAAGCACTGGCCACCATCGTCGCTTCAGCCTTCTAACCGGAAACCGCCATGACAACATTAAGTAAGGAAAATCTCTCCTCTCACGCTCGCTTTGCTCTCGGACAGCAGAGATTTGGGGGGCAATTGATGGGTTCCACCATCATTTATAGGAGAGAAAGCCCCCCATGATCTCCACATAAGAGGATCATGGGTGGGCCACCATAATGAGAATCATGGGGGGAGGGTCCCGCTCCCCCTCCTCGCAGGGGAGAACCGCCACCGTCGTCGGACGGTCTAACCACCGCCGGAGGCCGGCCCTCCCGGCCTTCGCCGCGGCCGGACCACCGACCTCGCCGTCGGTGTTGCCAAGGCAAGCTGCCGCCTTGGCCGCAGCTGGCCTAGCCACAGTCGGCAATGGCCGGCAAGCCGTGGCCAAGCCCGGCCACGGAAGGCCGTCGGCTTGTCTGCAACCGGCCTAGCCGCGACCAACCTTGTGGCGGCCCGGGAGCGGCCGGCCTGGCCGTGGCCGGGCACGGCCGGTCCTGACGCGGCCACGCCATGGCCGGCCTTGCCGCGGCTGGCCACGACCGCCCTAATTGCGGCTGGCCACGGCCGCCCTTGCCGCGGCCGGCCTACCAGTGGACCGCCGCCGTCAGCCGCCAGGCCGACCGCCCCCGCCGCCGGCCGCCTTACCGGCCACCGCCGCTATGACGACCCGCCGCTATGGGAGGCCTCCCCACCGTCCGATCGAGGGGAGGCCCTCCTTGCCGTTCGATCAAGAGGGTAAGGACCCACTACCCCGCCACTTTAGTGGTGGGGCCCGCTATGATCCTCCCCTAGAGGCTATAAAAGGGACCCCAGGGCCTCTTCATTCTTCACCTTTTTATCTTCTTCGGACTTCCTTCTTCTTCCCGAGATGAAAGCTCTCCTGCCTCCTCCACCGAGTCGGCCACCACTTGTCGTGAACCACCAGCAGCCACCATCGACCACCAGCGGCAACCAGTGACCACCAGCTGCTACCAGCGGCTATAAGCACCCCACCAGCGCACCGTCAGCAAAAGGACACCTAAGACCTTGAAAAAGCCGAAGGAAGAAGTGATCCGAAGTCAGCAAGTGTGCGCCGCCCCAAGTGCAAGCACTAGAAGCACCCCACGCATTCCCACGTCTAAGTCGCTCCTGTAGTGCAACCTGTTGCCCGTAGGAAGCTATAGTCTCTCTCCACTCAAATTGTAACTTGAGCGGCCTGTCGCCCCGATTCACCAAGCATATTGTAATCACCGAAAGCTTGTGGAATTTGACCGACATATACCCGGTCACGTGGTTTTTTACCCATTTAAGGGGTTTTTCCACGTCATCAAGACTTGTGTCTACTGTTCATCTTCATTGACTGTGTGCGCGCTCGACCGCTCTGTGAGATAAGACGGTTCAAGTTAATCCGGTCCGACTGGGACATCGAGTTAGTCCGCAATACTGTTTATTCTGAAGCGTTCTCAGGGAAATTCTATCAGTGCTGGACTGCCTGGACACTTATATTGTTCATTTATTTCATTATTTGGTGCGGTGCTTCATTTTCAGGAATAATGGAGGTGACAAGCAAGAGGTTTTTAGTGCTTAGAGGTTTTGTTTCCTCGCTTCTGGGTAAACTGAAAAGGGGTTTGTAATGTAATGTTAAGTTATTTTTCTTCTAATAATGTTTTTGGGTCAATGTTATTGTGTTAATTTGAGTGATGTAATGATGTTCTAAGTGGTTGTATAATTTATTCGCATACATTATAATGAGGGACATAATTATTCTTCGGCAACCCAACCATGTGTTGGGAGTGCAAGCGGTTCGGTTTGGACCCAAACTGAAACCGAACCGTTGTTTATCAGTTCGGTTTTTTGGTCGGTTTACTCGGTTAGGTTTTCGGTTTTTCCGTTATACTATTTAAAATAATTATGTATTTAAATATCTGAAGAAAATTTTAAAAAAGATATAATAATTAAAAATAAATATCATCAAACTTTATTTACATGTGATATATTACAACTAATAGCTCATATTACATAAAAAAATTATGATTGAATATTTTTATTACGAAATTGAGTTATAAATATAAAAAGATATAAATAAAATAAGTTAAACAAAATGTTTAATTTTTCTTGATGCATAAAATATGCATTACAAAAATTTATTTTGGCTCAAATGATATAAAAATTATTAAGTTGATATAATTTATGCACATTATTTAATTAATAAAAATAGTTAAAAGATCATTATTGCTAATATTTTTACATGTATTATTAGTCGGTGTGGTTCGATTTTTCAAAGAGAAAAATCAAAATCAAACCGAGTCGATCTGCTCGGTGTAAAATCAATTCGATTTGGGCGGTTCGGGACGGTTTGGGCAGTTTTCGGTTTTTCATGCACACCCCTTACTGCCGGGTACAATTTTTTGGAGAAAAAAAAGTTGGGAATTGTCTCCACAATATCTCAGATTTTTAAGAAGTCACCTTTAAACTAAGATGAATTAAATTGTATTTGATGTTGTGTTCTAGCTATGTATTTGCAGGACTTAATTGCTAAGTGTAAACCAATGTCAGTCTACAGTGGGTCACCAAACACAGGATCAGGCAATGTAATCCCTCATTGTGTGACTCATGGTGTTGACTCATGTGTAGCCTCTCTATTGGGATACACTTTATGATCAAGCACCATAGAAGAAGGCCAAAGGTCTATTGAAGATTTTCCAAGAAGAAATTTGTCTAAGTGTTTATTCTCAAGAAGCTGTCTCGAGAGGTTGTCTTGAGTAGATCCCTTCTACCCGAGAGATAGAAAATTCCTAATCCCGAGAAGAATTCCTGTACTCGAGACATTCCCCTAGTTAACTCGAGTAGTCAGATGTTTTACATCAGGAATTTCTCAAAGTACCAGGACTCGAGTGATTTCTTTAGTACTCGAGTTGGCCTTTAGTTTATCTCGAGTGGATTCTTCTTCATCTCGAAAAGTTAATGAAGATCCCGAGTAGATTTATTCTACTCGGGTGAAGTCAAGTCCCTGTCTCGAGAGGCGTACTCGAGAGGCTGAAGTCAGTCAAGTCTCTGTCTCGAGAGGCCCACTCGAGAGGCTAAAAGCCAGTCACCCGAGACAGCCGTCCAGCTCTCGAGAAAGCAGTCCAGTCTTCCAAGTAAATCTTTTCTCTCTCAAGAGAATCTTCTTCAGAGCAGTTGTCGACTCTAGAATTTTTCTAAGTAAGACTCTTGAGTGGATTTCCTATCCCTCTCGAGAGGCTCAGCATTTCTCTCGGGTTATTATTTTCCTCTCGGGCCGTGAAGAAGGAAAACTCCGAAAATATTTCTAAGTCACCTTGGACCGGATTAATTCTTAATCTTCATTCCAATTGGTCCACGTGTCAAGTTTTGAGGATCTGATCGTTAAGGGTTTGCCTATAAATAGTCTAATCATCATCTTCAATCGTACGGATTCTCTAATTAGTCAAATCATATTATTTTCGAAAAGGTTTTCAAGATTTCTTAATCGCCGCCGCCGACCTAGATTTCCGAGAAGAATTCGCCACCGATCTTCGATCCTGTAGATCAAAGTTTTTGCCGACGATTCTTCCTCGACATTTCCGATTCAGATAAAGAAAGAGATCATCCGATCGTTTCGTTCTTCATCGTTCAAATCCAATCAAGATCGTGATTGATCTATGGTTTCAGATCTACAGGATTTCGGCCGTCTTCTTCGAAATCATCTGATAGGGCTTTCAAGTTATTCAGAAGGACACCGATTTCAGATCTGAAATTTTGATATTTTTATTGTAGATCTTGTATTTCAAATCATTTTTTTCTTGTAGGAGATCTCATCTCCGAGACTTGTAGGAAGTTCTATCTTCTGAGTGTAAATCCTTATTGTGGATCGAGTTGTAGGGGCGTTGCCCTGAGATTTTGTAGGATTGGTTTTCAATCCGAGGTAATAGTGAAGTAGTCGGATCTAGCGCAAGGCTAATCCGGTGAGGTGGAGAGTGGACGTACTCAATATTGGGGAACCACTATAAACTCTGTGTTATCTGTGCTTGGATTGTTTGTTTTTCTGCGCTCTTAGTCTTTAATTTTTATTCCGTGAAAAGACGCAGACCTCACCTATTCACCCCCTCTAGGTGATTTAGGTAGACAACTAAAAACATCAATTAGTATCAGAGGGAGGTTGTTCATCAAGAGGTTAACACCTTGAACATACTTCTTCCTAATTGTCTTCAAGAGGATATTAAGCATGGACAGAGTTAAGGATTTGTCAAAGCTTCCATTGTGCACCAAGAATAATTTTGTTATGTGCAAAGAAAGGATAAGGTTCTTCATGGAAGCGGTAGATCCGTGGATCTTCATGATAGTTGAAGAAGGTCCCAATATTCCGACCATTGCCTCCACCATAGATCCAACCAAGTAAGTTCCGAAGAAGCTTATGGATTTGGACAAAGATGAAATAACACTTATCTCTCTTGATAAGAAGGCTAAAAACATCATCGTCAGTGCAGTTGATGACTCGATGCTTCAAAATCTTATTCACTGCAGTTCGGCCAAAGAGATGTGGCAATCTTTGATTATTCTGATGGAAGGTACAGAAGAAGTGAGAGATGATAGAAGATCACTTCTGAACCAAAAGTATGAAGACTTCCGGCAGGGTCCCAAAGATAATATTGCAGAGACATTCGAGAACTTCTTCAAGATAGTAAATGGCCTTAGGGTATATGACAGAGTCTTCACCAATGGGGAGTTAAATGACAAATTTCTAAGATCCCTAACAAAGGAATGGGACAATAAAGTTTGTGCTATCCGGGAGTTCGGAAGATTAGCTGAGACAGAGCCTAACAATCTCTTTGGGAAACTCATGTCTTATGAACTCCAGATCAATTCGAGAAAGGTTGAAGAAGAGAAGAGCAGATCAACGCTAAAAGAAAAGTCTGTTGCTCTTAAGGCAGATACTTCAAAAAAGTCTAAGGCTGCTTCTCCAACTCCCGTGCTAGTTAAAGATGAAGAAGAGACTTCGGAGCCAAGTACCTATGGGTCTGAATTATCTGATGGAGAGTTCTCTCTTCTGTCAAGACAATTCAAAAAGTTCTTAAATAAGAAGAAATCGTGGAGAGGCAAGGATGCCTCATCAAGGAGATCACACTATGATGATAATCGGTATAAGAAGGATTCAAGCAACAAGGACATGTATAACTCTAAACCAAACAAACACATTTCACCTGACATTGTTTGTTATTATTGCAATAAGCCAGGGCACGTGATCGCTGATTGCCCGCACAAGAAGAAAGAAGGTGGAAGAAGAGAAGAAAAGAGATCTTCTCACAATAAGAAGAAATCTGAAAGGAGTCTGATTGCCAAGAAGGGCAAAACTCTCAGCGACAATGACTCATCGGAGTCAAGTGATAATGAAGAAGCATACTTCGGGCTGATGGCTCATTCATATGACGAAGGTCAAGTCCCTCAATTTACTGGGGAGGTAAAAACTCACACACCTCTTTCTGATTCAGATGATGCTGACAATGAACAAGAGGACCGTCCCTCTGAAGATGAATCTGAACTCTTGATTTAGTATAAAGAGTTACTTAAGGCCTACGACAAATGTTGAAGAGTCTCAAGAACTCAAGCAAAAGAAATCAAGACTCTGAAGAGTGAAGAAAGCCTTCTGAGGGAGGACCTCAAATTGATGTACTCACTCAGGAAGGATATTCAAAATATCACTGAAGAGTACAATAAGTCCCTCGAGCACCTGAACTTGAAGGAGAAAATAATCCTGGATTTGGAAAAACAACTTGAGGCAGATAAGAAACTTGTTGAAAGTTTCTCTAAGCCCAAGACTGTTCTTCCAGTTCTGGCTCAATTTTTTGCCCAAGGTAAAGGAGTTGGCTTGGGCCATGTGGCTTCCTCTAGTAAATCTTCTAGAAGGAATGAAGCTCGAAGGAAGAATAAGGGTGCCAAGAAGACACTTGCTAAGGAGAAAGGGAAAGCTCCTATGGAGCCAATCTCATTCAAGAAGGTCATCTTCCCAACGAACGTGTTTGACTTTGAGTCCACTTTTGGTCACCTTACTAGGCCGATCCTTGAAAAGTCTAAGTCTCGCTACTAAGGATGGACTCGCCCCCAAAACCATGGCGAGAGCGTCTTCAAGGAATCTTATGAGGAGATAAATCTTCAGAGTTTTGGACCTTATTGTCATGGTCATAAATAAGTAAAGCTCCAAAGGTCAAACCCATTGTAGAAAATCCTATTAAGGAGAAGAAAATCTATGAGTGTCAACTCCACGAGACTTCTACCTCCAAGAAATCTGACTCTGCTAGACCAGCTCGTCAACTGGTCAAGTAAGAGAATTATAGGCAAAGATACAACAAGTTTGATTGTTGGTGATGTGGCAAGATTGGCCATTTTGCAATAGATTGCTGGCTTAATACCAGATATGGTGAGAACCCTAGAATTAACAAAGTGAGAGTAACTCCTAATAATGTTAATACTCGTAGGGGGAGCATACTAACCCGAGACCAAGGACCCAAACTTGTTTGGGTTCCTAAGGCGAAGTGATTCTATTCTTACAGGAATGTCCAAAGGCCACCAAAAATCCAATTTGATATTTGGACAGTAGATGCTCTCGGCATATGACCGGGAATCGAAGCCTACTTCAAAATTATTCTCTAATCGTGAACGGACCGAAGGTTATCTTTGGAGGTTATGACAGGGGAACTACAAAAGTCTATGGTATGATTTCTAATGGAAGTGTATCCTTTTCAGATGTGGCTTATGTTGAAGGATTGGAACACAATCTGATTAGCATAAGTCAGCTCTGTGATAAAGGATACATCGTAGAATTCAGTGCTGACAAGTGTTTGATAAAATCAGTCAAAAATATTGACACGATTCTATATCGTACTCGTAGCAGGAATATATTTTGTTTAAATTTTATATGCATAGATTCTTCTACGCCAGTGTGTCTTTTAGCTAAAGATAGTGCATCTCTTGCTGACCAATGACACAAGAGACTAGCACATATAAATTACAAAACTATTAATAAGTTGCTTTCTCTAAAATTAGTGCGTGATCCACCCAATATTAAATGCATTAAAGATAGACCTTGTCATGCTTGCGTTAAAGGTGTAACACCCCTATCCATCACATAACATATAACAGTAGGTCCGGCCGAGGCCCGACGCCATATACCACGGACAGATCGGTGGGTTACTCATTGAGACCAATCAACCAATCACAACGTCCTACACAAAGCATCTAGCGGTAGCAGTTTATTAAGGGTCTGTTTGGCGCAGCTCTGGTGGCTGGAAAATCTCTATTCCAGCCGCCAAAGCTACTTTATATGTGTTTGAGACAGCTCTTTATGAAGAGCTTTTTAAAAATCTTGAGCTGTTTTGCAGCTTTTCAGAAATCTCCCCCACCCAGCTTCAGCTTCCGCAAAATAGCTTTCTCTCTCACATGTTTTGGAAATCTAATGGTTTCTTCAGTTGGAACATGTTGGTAACCTAGTTGGGATTTGAGTTTAGTCTTCTCAATTAGTTTCTTGACCCAAGATTTATCTATGGTCAAAGGTTAGTTGCTAGGTTAGATTTCCTCAGTCGAAGAGTTGTCACTTATCTAGTGAAAATCTGGCTAAGTTATTTTTGGTTTGACTATAGTCGAACGGCGCTCGACTATCGTCTATCAACTGTTCGACGATCGTCTATCAGTTGGTCGAATTTCATCAGTCAGCAGATCGTCTATCTTTGAGTTAGTTCAACTCTTGATAGCTCGACAATCTGTGGTTTCTGCCTCGTCGATCAACGAACCCTGCTCGACTTCTTTTGACCAGACAGATTTCTTGATAGTTTAACTCCTTGATAGTTGAACTATCTGATAGCTCGACTATCTGCTCTGATAGTTCGACTATCTGTTCTGCTTTGGTAGTTCGACTATCTGCTCTGATAGTTCGACTATCTGTTCTATTGTTGATAGTTCGACTATCTGCTTTGAAAGCTCGACTATCTGCTTTGTGTTGATAGTTCGACCATCTGTTTGATAGTTCAACTACCTTTCTGATAGTTCGACTATCTGCTTTGATAATTTGACTATCTGTTTGATAGTTCGACGATCTCTGTGGTTCGTTCGACGATCTCTGTGGATCGTTCGATGATCTTTTGTCCGCTGTTAGTAATTTTGTACTCCTTCTATTCTGTGATTTATTTCCTATTTATTTGGCATTTTATTAAAGATTATTTCATTGATTTTATGCTGACATTTCAAGGCAATCTTTGCCCCTTTCTTTATGCATAAGTCAAGTTCTTTCTGACAAAAGTCTTTTGTCTTATTAGTTGAAATATCTTTTTGCTTTATCTGCCATGCTGTCCTTTATAGCCGTTAGACACAACAGTCTTCTCTGGCCGTAAAGAGTTTTGTCTGATGTGACTTTCTCTAGTATTCTTTTATCAGATTGGATATGCAGCTTCTCAGAAAGCTTTATCCTTTTATAGGATGTCTGTCTGCATGATATATTTTGTATTGTGCTATTTGCAGCCCAGATTGCAGATCTCAGAAGAAGACAAAGTTCAAATAAAGATTAGAGCCGTTACAGAGGCTAATATATAAAGAGCTTCTTTTGAAAGAAGTTTAATATATAACAACAACACACATACATACATATACTAAGCAAGCAGAGTATACACAGAGTGATTCAAAACAAGAAGAGATACAGCTCTCGGATATTGTTACATTCAACTGAGAAGATCAACCTTCTTCAACTCTCTCTTCTTTAATCCTGAGTTCATCCTGCTGCCAGGAACATTCACTCAGAGTCTCAAGAAGAAGAAGAAGAAGAAGGAAGAAAAGCTGTTGAAGAAGAACATTCATTATAAATCAAGAGTCGTCCTCAAGCTGCTCCTTCAAGAACTTCAAGACAGCTCTCTGTCAAAAGTTCAGAAGAGAACCTGCACCCTGAAGCAAGACTTCTTCCTGGATATCACTAAGCCAGGGGGAGCCTTGATTCTTTAGAGCTTTCTAGCTCTATGCAATCCACTTGCTTCTCTAATATTGTTTTAACAATAGAGAAGACACTCTAACTCTCTCTCAACCTCCTGTATAAAGGGTTATTACTCCCTTCAAAAGTGAACCTTGGTGGCAGGGCACCTGAGCAAAAACCTGTGTTGGATTTTGAGCTCCTGATCAAAAGCTCAAAGGGTCTACTTGATCTACCTGAACCAGATAAGTTGGTGGCAGGGCACCTGAACAAAAACCTGTAGTGGATTCCTACCAGGGTGGTAGAAGAGTGGATGTACCTATTTAGAGGGAACCACTATAAACCTCTTGTGTCGTCTGTGTTGCTTCATTTAATTATTGCACTGTGGCTGTGAGTAGAACTAATTAGGATTGCCAGTTGCTGTGTAGGACTAAAGCTAAAACTGTAATTACAGTTAGCTTTCTCTTGTGCACCACACTTTGTATTAGGCTCTAGGGTTTCAAATATCTATAAACTCTTTCAGCAAATATACTCTAAGGGAGTTGAGTAGATAATCAAATTTTTGAATACTTTATTCACCCCCCTCTAGAGTTGTATCTATCCTCACTTTCAGAACATGCTCAGAGGCCGGACGGCCTTCCTCCGGCGATTCCGAGCCCTGGACGGCCTTCCTCCGGTGATTCCGAGCCCCCGACGTCCTTCCTCCAGCGATTCCGAGAGCACTTCTGCACAGAACACCCAACCACTCTGCAGCTTTTCAAAACTGCTCCCTAGAGATCTATTTTAAAACAGCTCTATCCGGACAGCAGCTTTTCAATCCGCCAGAGCTGTCCCAAACAGAGCCTAAATTGCAAAGAATAAAGAACCCAGTAAAGTATGAATGTCCACTACTCAAACCAACAGAAATGTATAATACACGAGTACTGGCCTAATGACCTTACAATAGTTTGCTCAAATATAATTGTCTTCCAAACCTCGGCACGCAGGCCAGCCATACATGAGAATATATGAAAAACACTCAAAATTAGGCCTTCGAGGTTCGGATCAGCAACTTGGGCTTTAGCCCGCTATTTACTGCTCGGCTCCGCAGCACCTGCAAGCAACAATCCACCGCACGGTGGCAAACAAAAGCAACGGTCAGCTATGCTGACCAAATTATAACGACCCCGCCACAACTCGGGGCGACAATGTTCTTTCCCTGCATTTTGTTAGCATAATCAAACAGTATAGTGTAAACACACTTCATCACAGGTACAGGCACGCACGAACACACACCCCGTGCACTTAGGGCACATTAACGGCGAACCGACCAACGTCACGTCAATTTAAGCCATAGACGTTTCCGTCTCACCACCGTCCCTTGGACGACCAACCTTATGAGCATTTTGTCTTCCTGGCTTGGGTCACGCCAATTTAAGCCATAAACCGCCGGAGACACTCATCTATGCCAACGGTCCCACCGAACGATATAGAATAGGTACGGTTCCGCCTTACCCATTGCTCACACCGAAACGTCAATTTAAGCCATATGCGCGGGTCAAGACTCCCCGAGTCCTGTTTCTATCATACAGTTCATATAACCCGGTTATGTCCAAGTTGGCTCCCCGGCCACCATGTTGGCAGAATCATACATCTGCCCATTTTTCCGGGTGTACCTTGGAGTTAGTCCCCAAGGCTCCCTGTTGAAATCTACCCTGTAGAAAACCCGAAAAACAAATATTCGCGCGGAGTCTTCTCCGGCCATATATGCAATGCAACATCACCGATCAAGACAGACTTGCCCGGGTAGGCTTCACACATCATGCCTATGTCCGTTCTCGAATACGGACTTTACACAAGGGGGACTTCACATATATATCCCAAGAAACGCCACAACCTCACCGCATACTCGCGAGAGAGGGCTTCCTATGCAAGGGAAAAGAGGACTTCACATGTCCTAGGATGAGAATCGTTACCCTTGCGTTTTTCCTTGGCGCCATGGAAATCTATGTGGATGAAAAGCACCGCAATCTCCTTGCCTCCGCAGATCCAAAGTCGGCTCGCGATTTGGAGCTCTGAAACTCCGCCGGTGACCGGATCTAGCCTTCCTTATTCCTCCATGCTCTCTCCTCTCTCTAGATCTTAAAAAGAGAGTGAATCCAAGCTTATGAGGAATTTACACCCCTGAACCGGCCTTAACCCTAAGGTGGGAAGAGCATGAACCATCAGATCCAAAAACAAGGAAACGAACGACTATGATTCAGCCCGAATTTCCAAAACCTGGGCCGAACACGGGTTCCGACACGCCCGTGTTCAGGGCCGTGTCACCCATTCGCCATCGAAACCGTCGTGTCCCGAAAAGAACACGGGAACCCGAAATGCCCGTGTCAGGCTTGGCACGCCCGTGTCAGCCAGTACACGCCCGTGTAGCTTGGCGTGTTCCCTCAACGACACAGGTCCAAAACAACCCGAGCATAACACGGCCATTTGACATGCCCGTGTCACATGTCGTGTGCTAGACACGCCCTTAGACACGCCCGTGTCCCAGGCCGTGTAACTGCCTTAGAACAAACCGCCACACGACCCGAGGAGGACACAGGTATTCGACACGCCCGTGTCGAATTTCACACGTCCGTGTCGGACCCGAACACGCCTGGGCTCTGGCCGTGCGTCCCTCACTCAATGATCGTTGAGCGCAAGGCTCTAAGTGACTGACATGCCCTTGGAGACGCCCGTGTCCCAGGACGTGTTCACCCCCCCGATGATCGTTAACTCCAAAATCGTCGACCACGCGACCAACGTCGAACCTGAGCACGACACGCCCTGGGACACGCCCGTATCCCAAGCTGTGTCACCTCTACCAAAACCCAGATTTGGCTCGAAACACCACCCATCACCCTTTTGAGTTTCGGGGCATTACAACTCTCTCCCTCTTAAAAGAATTTCGTCCACGAAATTATCAAAGGAAAGATAAACAAAACCAAAAGTGTTACCTGAGTGAAATAACTCTGGGTACTCATCCAGCATGGTCTACTCCCGTTCCCACGAGAGCTCCTCACAACTGCAATTTTCCCAACAGACCTTGACCATCCTGATCTCCTTGTTACGGAGTCGCTTAACCTCAAAGTCTTCAATACAAACGGGCTTGACTTTAGTCGTCAACCCGTCGTCCACCGGCACTTGATCAACTGCGATCACCTGCGAAGGCTCTTGCACCGCCTTCCGCAACACTGAAATGTGGAACACGTCATGTAGACCACTCAACTCCACTGATAGCCTCAGACGATAAGCCGCTTTGCCGATCTGCTCCAGAATCTCAAATGGTCCAAGGTATCTCGGGCTCAGCTTCTTCAAGCGTCGTACCCGTGACACACCCTTGAACGGTTTTATCTTCAAGTACACCCAATCCCCGACCGCAAACTCCACGTTCCGATGCTTGGCATTATAGTACTTAGCTTGTCTATCCTGAGCGATCAACAAATGCTCTCGAATGATCCGCACCAAAAAAGTAGCACTCTCCACCTCCTGCTTCTTGTACAACCTTGCCTCACCCGTCTCTAGCCACGACAACGACGTGCGACACTTCCTACCATATAGGGCCTCGAAAGGCGCCATCTGTATACTTGCTTGGTAGGTATTATTATACGCAAATTCCACCAGATACAAGTGGTCTTCCCAATGCTGTCCGAAATCTAGAACGCACATGCGAAGCATGTCCTCCATAGTTCTGCTGACCCTTTAGTCTTCCCATCCGTTTGCGGGTGGAAGGCTATGCTAAACTTCAATCTCGTCCCCAGCATCTGCTTCACCAACCTCCAATCATTGGACATAAAACGTCCATCTCGATCACTCACAATGCTACGGGGCACACTGTGCAGTCTGACAATATTATCCACATACAGCTTCGCCAGTTTCTCCACCGAATCATCCTTCCTATACGGAATGAAGTGCGACACTTTTGTTAACCGATCTACGATCACCCAGATGGCATCATTTCCCTTCTGTGACCTTGGCAAGCCATGCACAAAGTCCATTGATATGTCGTCGAACTTCCATTCCGGAATAGGCAAGGATTTCCAGAATCATCCTAGCTTTTGGCACTCTGCCTTTACTAAGGCGCAAGTCTGACATTTAGCCACGAACAGTGCCACATCCTTCTTGAGTCCTGGCAACCAAAACAACTTCTTCAGGTCCCGGTACATCTTCATGCTCCATGGGTGGATTGAGTACTTGGTATGATGAGCCTCGTACATCAACCCCGCCCGTAGATTTCCCACGTTTGGGACGCACAAATGATTGTCCTTCCTTAGAAGTCCATCTTCAACTGAAAACTGGGAATTTGACCAATCTAATGCTGAATCCATGAGCTCCTTCATGCCGTCATCCAACCCTATAGCCTGCCGAATCCGATCAGCCAGGTCATACTGAACTTCCGTCCAGTTCAACAATGCTTTGGCACTAGTCTCCTTATCAACACAACAGATCTCTAACGCCTCCAGCTCCCGAATTAACCTCTCATCATGAACCGACAACCAGTTGGCTTGGGCGGGAGCCCTGCGACTCAACACATCCGTAACCGTATTGCCTTTCCCGGGTACATAATGAATCTTGAACGTATAATCCCCCAGGAACTCCATCCATCTCCGCTGCCTCATGTTCAAATCCTTCTGATCCAACAGGTACTTCAAGCTCTTATGGTCGGCATAAATATCGACTTTTACGTCGTACAAATAGTGTCTCCACAGCTTAAGTGAAAATATTACGGCGGCCAACTCTAAGTCGTGGACTGGATAATTCCTTTTGTGTACTTTTAGCTGACGCAATCCATACGCAATAACACTTCCATGCTATAGCAGCATGCAACCCAAACCACTGCCTGAGGTATCACTAAAAATCTCGAAGCCTTCGGTCCCACACGGCGAACTTAGCACTGGCGTCGTGGTCAACCGACTCTTCAACTCTTCAAATGCTTGCACGCACTCCTGAGTCCACAAGAACTTTTGATCCTTCCTTGTCAACTTCGTGAGAGGTAACGCTATCCGCGAGAAGTTCTCTACGAAGCGCCTGTAATAGCCGGCAAGCCCCAAAAAACTCCGGACTTCCGCTACCGAAGACAACACAGGCCACTCCCGTAGCGCAACAATCTTCGCTGGATCTACCGCTATTCCTTCATCGCTGATAATATGACCAAGGAATGCTATTGAGGATAACCAGAACTCGCATTTGGAGAATTTTGCGTAAAGTTCATTCCTCCTCGGCGTCTCTAACACCAGATGCAATTGCTTGAAGTGATCTTCCTCGCACTGCGAGTACACCAATATATCGTTAATGAAGATGATCACAAATTGGTCAAGATATTCTCTGAACGTTCTGTTCATTAGATCCATGAACACCGATGGCGCATTAGTCAGCCCAAATGGCATGACCACGAACTCGATATGCCCATACCTCGTGCTGAATGTTGTCTTCAGGATATCACTCGCCCTTATCCTTAACTGATAATACCCAGACTTAAAATCCAACTTTGAATACACCGACGACCCGACTAACTGATCAAAAAGATCATCAATCCTTGGGATCGGGTATTTATTCTTTTCCGTTAGCTTGTTCAACTCCCTGTAGTCGATACACAGCCGCAAGCTCCCATCCTTCTTCTTAACAAAGAGGACCGATGCGCTCCAAGGCGACGAGCTTGGACGCACATAACCTTGCTCCATCAACTCTTCTAGGTTAACCTTTAACTCTGCCATCTCCTTAGGCGCCAACCTATAAGGAGAACGTGACACAGGTTTGGCACCTGGCACGAGCTTGATCGTGAAGTCGATATCCCGCTGCGTTGGGGCTCCGGGAAGATTGTCCGGGAATACCTCGGGGTACTCACAAACCACTGGGATACTACCCAAAGTGAGCTTAGGCATTACAGGCTCCACTAACGTTAAGAACAGCTCTGCACCAACATGAATTGCCTTGACCACCTGAAGAGCAGACATCAGCATCTTGCTCGACCCCTTCAGTCCCGTAAACGTTGTCTCCTGCCTAATACCCAGCTTGACCTCTTTGCGGTTGCAATCGATAAAAGCCTTCTGCTCTGAAAGCCAATCCATACCGAAGATGACGTCGAACTCTACTAGCGGCAGCAACGATGCTAGCAAGTCAAACTCTTGACTTCCAATATGAACCTTTACGGCACATACTCTGTCTGCGTGCATCGAACACCCATTCGGCAGTAGCACATCCAATTTGTCCTTCGCCATCGAAGAAGGTACTCCGATGTGCGTTATGTAACTTTCAGACAAAAAGGAGTGTGAAGTTTCCATATCGAATAGTGCTCGTGTCGGACTATCGCCAATCAGAACAAAGACTATTCAAACAGTATTAAGCTAACAAGCACTATGTAACAGTATTTAAAGCTAACTTGCTATAAATTAAACCATACCTGTCACCACGTCTGCCTGTTTAATGGCCTCCTGCTGACCCAGATTATAAACTCTCGGTTGAGTCGGAGCATAGTGGGATGCGGTTGACTCCACCGCCTTGCCCTTTTCTTCGTAAGTTGCTCCTTGCTTTCTCTCGGTCTTCGGACGTCCGCTCCAACAATCACGGGCAAAATGCCCCGTTTTTCCACAAGTGAAACAAGCGCTCGGGGTTCGGTTGGTTGCCCCTGAGGCACCTATAGAAGGGGCTAGACCCGACGTCCTAGCCTTCTTGTGGAATCTGCGATATCCAGACTTCGAAGTAGTCGGCACTTTAAACTCTGATTTCCTGCCACTAGAGTCCTTCTTCGCCTTAACATTCTTCATGTCCTTTTCCAAGGACTGAGCCAAATTGACCAAGGTCATGAAACCCTGTGCCATAGGCCCCGAAAGTAGCAATCTTAGGTCATCTCAAACCTTCATAGAATCGGTTCGTCTTGCGCTCCTCATCAGCAAAGGTAGCGCTTACGTACCGGCCTAAACGAGTAAACTCGTGGAGATACTCGTCCACGGTACTGTCTCCTTGAACTAACTTCTGGAAGTCATTCTCCAAAGCAATCCTCTGGGCTGAAGGGAGGTATCGAGCCAAGAACAACCTTGAAAACTTGAGACATCAGCCAACTGCCTGCCCCTCAAATAGTGTAGCTTTAAGCCTTCCCACCATAGCTTTGCGTCGCCGTCCAGCAAGAACGTCACAATAGTGGTCTTCTGTCACTCCTCAGTATCAGTCGCTGTCAGCACTCTATTAACTCTAGAGAGCCAATCCTCTGCTTGAGTTAGGGTTCCCGTCCCCAAGAACACGGGAGAATTGAAGCCCATCACGTGCTTCAGCTGCTTTTCAATTGCTCTCCTCGGCAACACCGGCTCCACGACCACCTGTTCCACCCTCCTTGGCTCTGCCTCTTGGAGCGGTACTTACTCCACAGTAGGAGCGAGCTACTGCACTTGCCTTGCAGGCTGCGCGTTGTTTATCGCAAACACAGCCTCCGCCTGAAGCGTTGCTCACACCACAATGTCAATTTAAGCCATATGAGCAGGTCAAGACTCCCCGAGTCCCATTTCTATCACACAGTTCACATAACCCGGTTATGTTCAAGTTGGCTCCTCAGCCACCATGTTTGCAGAATCACGCATCTGCCTAGTTTTCCGGGTGTACCTTGGAGTTAGTCCCCAAGGCTCACTGTTGAAATCTACCCCGTAGAAAACCCAAAAAACAAACATTCGCGCGGAGTCTTCTCCAGCCATATATGCAATGCAACATCACCGATCCAGACAGACTTGCTCGGGTAGGCTTCACACATCATGCCTATGTCCGTTCTCGAATACAGACTCTACACAAGGGGGACTTCACATATCTACCCCAAGGAACGCCACAAACTCACCGCATACTCGTGAGAGAGGGCTTCCTATGCAAGGGAAAAGAGGACTTCACATGTCTTAGGATGAGAATCGTTACCCTTGCGTTTTTCCTTGGCGCCATGGAAATCTATGCGGATGAAAAGAACCGCAATCTCCTTGCCTCCGCAGATCCGAAGTTGGCTTGCGATTTGGAGCTCCGAAACTCTACCGGTGACCGGATCTAGCCTTCCTTCTTCCTCCTTGCTCTATCCTCTCTCTAGATCTTAAAAAGAGAGTGAATTCAAGCTTATGAGGAATTTACACCCCTGAACCGGCCTTAACCCTAAGGTGGGAAGAGCAAGAACCATCAGATCGAAAAACAAGGAAACGAACGGCTGTGATTCAGCCCGAATTTCCAAAACTTAGGCCGAACATGGGTTCCGACACGCCCGTGTTCAGGGCCGTATCACCCTTTCGCCATCGAAACTGTCGTATCCCGAAAAGAACACGGGTACCTGATATGCCCATGTCAGGTTTGACACGCCCGTGTCAGCCAGTACATGCCCGTGTAGCTGGGCGTGTTCCCTCAACGACACAGGTCCAAAATAACCCGAGCACAATACGGCCATGTGACACGCCCGTGTCACATATCGTGTGCTAGACACGCCCTGGGACATGCCTGTGTCCCAGGCTGTGTAACTGCCTTAGCATAAACCGCCACACGACCCGAGGAGGACACGGGTATTCGACATGCCCGTGTCGAATTTCACACGCCCGTGTCGGACCCGAGCATGCCTGGGCTCAGGCCGTGCGTCCCTCACTTAACGATCATTGAGTGTAAGGCTCTGAGTGACTGACACGCCCTGGGACACGCCCGTGTCCTAGACCATGTTCACCCCCACGACGATCGTTGACTCCAAAATCATCGACCACGCGACCAACGCCGAACCCGATAATGACACTCCCTGGGACACGCCCGTGTCCCAGGCCGTGTCACCTCTACCAAAACCCAGATTTGGCTCGAAATGCCACCCATCACCCTTTTGAGTTTCGGGGCATTACAAAAGGCAAGCAGACAAGAGCTACATTTTAAAGCATTGGTGGTAAAGATTCGAATCGATGCCTACATCTACTTCATATGGACCTGTTCGGTACACTACAAATCAGAAGTTTGGGAGGTAAGGATTATACACTGGTCATTGTTGATGACTACTCTTGCTTTGCGTGGGTATTCTTTCTAAAACACAAGTCAGATTCCTTCGACATCTTTACTAATTTTTTCAGGCAGGTTCAGAATGAATATTCATGCTCCGTTGTACAATCAGAAGTGATAATAGAACAGAGTTCAAGTTTGGGGTCATGACAGAATTTTGTGAAAGATTTGGCATCTTTCATGAGTTTTCCTCTCCTCGGACTCCTCAACAGAACGGAGTCGCCGAGAGAAGGAATAGAACACTCATAGAGGCTAGTAAAACAATGTTGAGCAACGCTTCACTACCAGAATATTTTTGGGTTAAAGCTGTTAACACTGCTTGCCATGTGCAAAATAGGGCGCTCATAAACAAAGACCATAATAAGACACCTTACGAACTTTTGAAAGGCAGGAAACCAAAAATTTCATACTTCAAAATCTTTGGTAGCAAATGGTTCGTACTGAACAATGGGAAGTATCACACTTCTAAATTTAGTGAAAAGAGTTTTGAAGGTATTTTTGTAGGATATAGTAGCCAAAGTAAGACATATAGAATTTGTAACAAGAAAACCCTGATCGTCGAAGAATCTATTCATGCTGTATTTGATAAGACAAGCTTGCTGCAAAGCAGCTCTTCTAGTGTTTTTATTGAAGATGCGGGTTCAAAGTTGAAAGACTTAAGCTTAGAAGATAGAGACGTGGAGAAGAATGAAGAGCTCATCATGATCACTACTCCAACTCCCATTAAAGAGGAAGATCATGATGAAGATATCATTTAAGAGCAAGAGGAAGCTCCGGATACAAGGACTCTAGAGCTCAGACATCTGAAGGATCATCCACAGAATTAGATCATAGGAGATCCCCGTGACGGTGTCAGAACTCGTAGAGGTACAACTAACGAAAATTTACATTTGAATTTTCTCTTGCAGGTTGAACCAAAGAAGTTTGAGGAAGCAAACTCAGACACATCCTGGATTATGGCAATAGAAGAAGAATTGGATCAATTCAAGCATTGCCAAGTCTAGAAGCTTGTTCCAAGACCCAAAGGTAAGAATATCATCAGAACCAAATGGGTCTATCGAAATAAGTTGGATGAGAATGGAACGATTATAAAGAAAAAATCCAGACTCGTTGCCAAAAGATATAGACAAGAAGAAGGGATCGACTTTGATCAAACTTATGCTCTAGTGGCAAGGCTGGAAGCAATTCGGTTGTTCCTCGCATTTGCTACTCTGAAGGGATTCACCGTCTATCAAATGGACGTAAAGTCTGCATTCCTCAATGGTGAGCTAAATTAAGAAGTATATGTTGAGCAACCCCTAGGTTTTGTTGATCCTCTTTCTCCTGAGCATGTTTATTTTCTATTTAAAGCGCTATACGGCTTGAAACAAGCTCCTCGAGTTTGGTACGAGACGCTATCTAATTTTCTTCTTGAGAATAAGTTCACGAGAGGAAAAATAGATAAGACATTATTTCTTAGGAAAATAAAAGGCAAGATTTTGCTAGTACAAATCTATGTTGATGACATCATTTTTGGCTCTACAGACAATAAACTATACAGAAAGTTTTCCAAAATAATATAAGGGAAGTTTGAAATGAGCAGTATGGGAGAGCTGAAGTATTTCTTAGGCCTCTAGGTAAAACAATTTGAAGATGGAATTTTCATCTCCCAGACGAAGTTTACCAAGGAGTTGATTAAGAAATTCAGAATGGAGAGCGCATCTACGATGCCGACTACAATGGGCTCAGCTGTGTATCTTGACAAGGATGAGAAAGGGAAACCTTTTGATGAAACCAAGTACAGAAGCATCGTTGGTTCTTTGCTCGACCTCACTATAAGTAGGCCAGATATCATGTTTTCAACATGTGTATGTGCTAGATTCCAAGTGAACAGTAAGGAATCTCACTATACTGCTGCAGAGTGGATTCTAAGATACCTTAAGAGTACACCAAATCTTGGCTTATGGTACCCAAGAAGTAATGATAGCGAACTAATTAGTTTCTCAGATGCAGATTTTGCAGGTAGTAAAGATGACAGGAAAAGCACTTCCGGGACTTGTCAATTACTAGAAAGAAGACTTATTTCCTGGAGTAGCAAAAAGCAGACCTGTGTTGCAATTTCAATGGTCGAGTCAGAATATATCTTTGTAGGCAGTTGTTGTGTATAGTTGCTTTGGATAAATAATCAGTGTGAAGACTAAAACTTGAAGTTTCAAAACATTCCCATGTTTTGTGACTCCTCGAGTGCTATCGCAATCGCCAATAATCCAGTCTCTCACAGCAGGACAAATCACATCGAGCTGAGACATCATTTCATAAGTGAGCATGTGGAGAATGGCGAAATCGACCTCCAGTATGTTCCAACCGACAGGAAAGTTGCAGATATCTTCACGAAGCCGCTGGATGAAGCCAAGTTCTCATTCTTCAAAACAGAACTAGGCATGCTCATCAAAGTTGAATGAGGCTAAAGGAATTTCCAGAATTCTCAAAGGCCAAGCTCAAGATCAGAAATTCAGAAATCAAAGAAAATTCCAAGTCGGAATGATAGTTCTCGAGACTAAGTATTCTTCTCGAGAAGGCCTCTCGAGAAGGCCACTCGGGACAGACTCTCGAGATCAGTACTCAAACTCGGGAAAGTCTTACTTCCACTCGAGACCGACACTCGAGAGAACTCTATTCACTCGTGACCGGCTCCCGAGAGGACAAGTTTTACTCAAGAGCTGCACTTAAGAAGTTCATATCAAATTTTTCTCTAGATTTCAAATTTTATTCTATTCGCACTCGGCGCTTATGCCGCCTCTTCTAAGGTAATTAATCTTTCCTTAATCATAAATTAGGTCGTCTATAAATAGAAACACTTCGGAAAACCACATTTACGCAATCTCTTGAGACGATTCATCTTCCGTTCTAGCGACTGCCGCCGACCCCTCTTCTCGCGAATTCTCTCTCGTCCGGCAGTCCCGTTATCTCCCGCCGATTTCAGTAAGTTTATCTGACAGTATGGCTCCTCCTTTTAAGATCGGAATCGACAGTGAACTCATATCCACGAGTATAGCTGATTTATCCGCCGATTTCCAGAACCTCCTTCTTCTTCTCGAATCCGCCGGATTGAAGTTCATTCTGGAGCAGCCGTGCAGAGTAATCTTTCCAGATGTCGAGCAGTTCTTTTCAAATGCTAAGATCAAAATGAATGGTCGAATACTCAAAACATCCGTCCGAGATATCAAGATTAAATTGGATAAAACCAGGGTCTCTACTCTTCTCCGACTTCCCATGGTTGATGAAGAAGATGACCTCGATGGTGAAGACTATGACTAGACATTTCGATTTTGTGGTATTCCTCCAAATGAAGCAATTGATATGCAAGCTCTTCGTAAGCCAAAGTTGAATGCTGAAAGCAAATTTTTAGTGGATGTGTTGGGAAAAATTTTGTGGTGCAAGACCACCTCAATTGGTCATATTTCAAATGACATGTTTGACATGATTACAACCATTATCTGCAGGAAGAAGTTCCAGTTTGGTATGATGATCTTTGACAAGATCAAGACAAGTATTAAAGCTCCTAACTATGCAAGGATTATCTCATTGCTCTTGCATGAGTTCAACCCGACTGTTTTTAGTATATCCAACGGAACACCTATTCATCACATGAAGAAGGTCTCCATCTCCTCCATTCAGATATGGGAGATAAAGTTATCAATTCCAAATATTGTGCAAGCTCCAGCATCACCAGAGCCTGAGGACAGGACCCCATCTCCCCCTGTACATCAGCTAACTGATTCAGTTAGTAAGGGGTAGCCTGCTCCATCAGTTCCAGAATCAGTTCAATAATCAGTACAAGAACCATCACTATTTCCAGCTTCAACTCCTCCAAATCTTCAAACCTACAACAGAGTTAGGAAGAGCAGTTCTTCAGTAGTTCCCCCATCAGACGCAGTGGCTGCAGAAGATATAATTCCTCTAGAAGATCTAGTGCCTCCACTTGAAAAAGAAATTCCTGATTCAGAAGATTTGTCAGAAGCACAAGGACAGTAACAGTTGGCAGATTCTGCTCAGGCCATTGATAAATTGATAGATGAACCTATTGAAAATGAGCCTCATCCATCTCCTTCTGCAACTCTTCCATCTTCTCCAGTAATTCCTTCTAAGTCTCCTCAGTCACCAAGATCTTCTCCTCCAGCAGACTCTCTTCCAGCAGATACATCAGAGCCATCTCCTAAATATCAGGACGATGTCACTATGGATGATGTTAAGGTTGATGATGATGTTGGTAATGATGATGATGTTACTTCAGTTTATGATTAAGAGGCTGATCCTCTTGTTGATGCTGCAAAAATTCCAGCTGACCTACCTGATGATATTCCCATAGAACAAGCAGAAGCCCCTCTGAAATCCCTAGACTTTACCTTGCCTACCTTTCTTGATGAAGAGGCTGAAGTTTCTTACACTTCAAGAAGCCAAAGTTCTGTACTATTAGAAGAAATTCTACCATGGAAAGCCCCAATGATTCTTCCTCTTGCCCCTCCAGTGGTAACACTACCAAATGATTCTTTGATTGGTCTGATTCAAAAGTTGCTTGCAGAGCAAAGGACTTACTTTGACACTAGTCTTCAGACAGTGACTGATAAGATAACAGCTCTAGAAAAAGAAATGTCCAGAGGCTTTGCTGAGATTCAAAAGAATACAGATGATTTGAAACACATTTTCAAGATAGGTGGCAAAGCTTTGGATCATACTATTACAAGTATAGGTAAAGTCATAGAGCAATCCATAACTCTAGCCAATAATCAAATTCAATTAGAGAAAATGCCCAAGTTCATGCCTTTAATATTACTACTGAAGTGGGTACTTTCAAGGAAGTTGTTATATCCACCCTATCTGTAGAAATCAGAAAGGGGGAGGGATTAGTAAAGGAATATTTACAAGAATCTTATGGGAAAAAGCAGATTGAATGGGAAGCCAAGCTAAAAGAGATCAGCACAGATGTTCAAAATCAAGTTCATGAGGTTAAGTTTCATACTTATGATATAGCAGTGTGGATGCACAATCAGCTCTTTCCTGAGCTTACCATTGATCCTAATAAGATCCCTCAACATCTGCATCCTACAAAGAGATCTATTGCTCTGCAATCTTCTATTCCTATTCAGCATACATTCTCTCCAGGACCTAAAGCTTCTCAAGCCCCTCCTGCTCATTACTTAGAAGTTTGGGAAACTGATAATCCGGCTCAACAAGAAAAGAAAAGGAAATATGGTGATGGCACCTCTGCAAGTCGCACCATACCAACTCAAGTTCCAAGACCTGAGGAAGTACCTAATCCTGATCATGTTGAGATTTGGAGCCCAGTTTCAAAATCTCTTATCTTTGATACTCTAAAGCTTGTAACTGAACTCAATGGCAAAAGGGAAGATTACTACATAAATAATGAGTGGAAAACATATAAGACATCTTAGACCAAGTTAAGAATTCATGATCAAAGCCACAGAAGGAATTGTCCCTCAACACCAGCTCGACCAAGAATGTACTTTCCCAAGCCCTACAGTTATGTTGAGAGACAAAGGAAGAAGAGAGAAAGATTGTTCAGGGAATAGCATCTGTAATGTTCCGATTTGCGCTAGGCACCTTGTGCGCGCTTTTGAGTCAGGAGAGATGATTTAGGCTCAGAGAGTGCAGGCGATCAGGCGCGCACTCGTGGGGAAAAAGGAAATAAGTTTAGTACCTATGTTAAGTATGACACGGGTAGGGATACGGGCATGTACCTACCCGTGTTCCATGGCGTCGATTGCCATGAATTTGAGTGAAATGGCTTTGAGTTGTTTTGTCCCGAGCAGGACACGGGTAGAGACACGGGCGTGTCCCTACCCGTGTTCCATGGCGTTGAGTGCCATGGCTTTGAGTGAAATGGCTTTGAGTGGTTTTGTCCCGAGTAGGACATGGGTAGAGACACGGGCGTGTCCCTACCCGTGTTCCATGGCGTTTAGTGTCATGGCTTTGAGTGCCATAGCTTTGAGTCTGTCTAGAGAAGGACACAGGTAGAGATACGGGCGTGTCCTTACCCGTGTGCTCCATGGCAAGCAAGATGAGAAGTGTGTCGACCAGCACAAGGGTATTGACAAGGACAGAACCACGGCCATGTCACCTGGACACGGGTACAGACATGGGCGTGCCAGTACCCGTGTATGAGTAGGAAACGCCAATCAAACTACTGATGACGTTTCGGCAGTGCAAAACACGGGTAAGGACACTGCCATGTCCCTACACGTGTCACTTCTGTATAAAAGAGAAAAATGAAACCCTAGCCATCTCATTCTCTTCCAAACCCTATTTTCTAGAGAACAACTTCTGAAGGAGATAGATCTTGTTGGAGCCAACCAACCCCGTGAGGAAACTCCTTCGCCGTCAAGGGAAAAACGATGCCAATGAGAAGGATGACAAGATCCATGGCCGGAAATGGCGGAACCACTGGAAATGAGGTGAGCTTCCTCCCCTCTCCCTTGGTGCTAGATCTGCAGTTATCTGGGTGAGATGTCGACTCAAGAGAGTCTAGACATGGGAGATGGTGATTTCTCTAGGAAAGGCCACGCTAGAACTTGAGTTCTAAAGTTTAGTCATCTTCAACCTCCCCTTCTTCAAAGTGATGATGGGGGTGGATTCGTGAAGAGGAATGGCCTTGAGAGGGTGAATAAGGGTGGAGGAACTTCTGGTTGCGATTTGGGGAGATCGGCTTGAGGAGGAAGATGAACCGATGTCGTTCATTCCACTTACAGATACGTGCAAAAATCTGTATTCTGCATGCAGCGACCTTCTTGGCTATTTTAGGCAAGAAATGGTCAGATCTGGGCTTTTGACTAAACAAGAAAATTGCAGCCCTTGAAATTACCTTTCCAGATAGTGATTACACGCCTTCAGGTGAAGCCTGTTGCCACGAGAATGTCTGATTGAAGTAAGGGCTGTAGACTAATCGCACAGAAATCATATTCTGTACGCTGCAGGCTTTGGAGCCAATTTCATGTGGAGTACAGTCTGATCTGGGTTGCAGACTGAACATGAAAGTTGTATCCCATGGAAAGACGTTTCCATCAAGAGGTCACCCACACTCACCGAATTCCTATAGCCACGGGAATCTTCGGTTGAAGTTGATGTCCAGATTTATTCTGCACTCAAATTCTGGGTAGTGTATGGCATGGATTTAGATTCGGTGGAATTAATGTTGCAATCTAACTCGAGGTTCGGGTGAACTCTTTTATGTTAACCACCATAGTGCTATGAAGGTTGAAGTTTATTAATTAGAATTCATATAATGAGTTGTGAAGCAAGCTTGATTAAATGAAATGAGTTGATGGAAAGTGGTAGACTATCACTTATGCGCATCGTGTTTATATTATGTTGAAATTGTTCGGAATGACATTTAGGAGAATAAACTATGGCCATGAGTATGTTGAAATTGATAGAATGAAATTTAGCAGTCCAATGCTTAGAGCGTCGTCTCCCTACGGGTAACATCGTGGAAGGTAGTATGTGCGGTGTTGGCCATCACCAGTCGGGATTGTGTTGAGATGTATAAGGTCGGACGGTTGGGCTTGGTCCTCGTTCTAATTTTCGAGGCTCCTTCCGTGCCACGATGTGGATGTATTGCATGTGGTGTGAGTCGACACGCGATGTCGTAATCCTTGGTTAAGGATAGTGTGGCAGGTCTACGGGCTCGCCAATCATCACACCGATGGGAGTTGATAGATAGACTTTGGGAGGTTGGGCTTTGTCCTTAAAGTTCATGTCCCGGGGCTCCTTCCATGCCAAGTGAACGTTTGGGCTTGATCCTAGTGCTCATTTTCGAGACTCCTTCCGTGTCACACCATAGGCCAGTTCGGGGCTTGGATCTTGGTGCATATCTACCCGAGATACCCGCTGGGCCGTAGTACGAAGGTGAGCTCCGCTGTTGTGTTCTTAGCGTTGAGGCGTACAGAGGCCTAAGTGAAGTAGTGTGGATACCCACTTAGTAGTAGAAGTGCCCTTTCTACTGTCACCATCTGGCCACGATGGATGACGCCTGAGATGTTAGCTACCTGCTCGAAAAGTGGGAACTGCAAGTCTATGTCGACATAGCAACTGCATGTGTGTGATCATGGGTGTATCATTGCATTACATACATGCCATTACACTTTATTACATACGCAATATCCTCATCGTATAGGTTTGTATGGGCACTCCTATACGATGAGTTACTAGATATTTAACGATCCTCAACCTATATGTCTGTATGGGCATTCATATAAGTTGAGTTACTTTCTGTTATAGCTCTATACTCTCATATGCTGTTGTAGATTATAGAAATGCTAGAACAACATGTTGCTTGTTTATACACTGCTCTATACATAGTGATACTCTTCCTATACCACTTGCTTGTCCTTATACATCATTTATATATTGTATCTTATCCCTATATCCGCCCGGTACCGAGGAGTCGCCGTGGGAGCGGATGTGAAGCCAATTAGTCTTTATGACTAATGGTTGCTACGTCTTCCTTTTTAGGAGGAAACTCCGCAGGTGGAGCAGCATCAGGTTATGTAGTCGGACAGCCAGGCCAGGATAACAGGGCCTGAAGGGATGGTGCTATTGCTACTGTCTGTTACAGATGTGAGTGTAGTCGGACCCCTCTCGTGTCGTGTTTTGTGTTTCGGGAGGGGGGGTCTTATAAATGGTATCAGAGCGCCACGATCCTCAACTAAAGAAGTCATTTAACAATGGAGCCACTCCCGTTCAACTAGTCAGTTTGGGGACAAACTGACTTAGCGGAAGCAGTGGTGTGCCCATATGTAATTCACACTAAGTTTGTCCAACTTTGACCTTAAGATTAGCCAACCTGACCGTAAGTTTGCATTCTACGTGTAGATTCAAGTGCATATCAAGCCGTTGGGGGGCACTCCTGCCCCTTCCATACCCACTCAGTTCCAACAATCCGAGTTGGGGCAGACACTCACCGCCATCTTGGATACTTTTAGGGCACAACAGCCTTTGGTGCTACAACAGGCCCCGGGCTCTAACTGTCTGAGCACCTTTCGGGCTCTCTCCCCTCCCACTTACCTTGGGACGGAGTCAGGTTTGCGCACGGAGGAATGGCTTGACACAGTACAAGAGTTATTGGCTGGTATCCGTTGTCCAACCAACATGGCTGTGTCATTGGCAGTGTCCACCTTGGAGCTACATGCTAAGAGGTGGTCGAAGTCACTTATGGGCTCAACCTTCCAAGTCCGAGTCTATATAGAGATAAGTTGGAGCGAATTCTCGAATGTTTTCTTAGAGCACTCCATTCCTTCATCCGCTCGAGATGAACTTGAGGAGAGGTTTCTGAAAGACTTTGTTTCAAGAGCCTAAACACCTAAAGGGGGGGGGGGGGTGAATAGGTTCTTATCTTTTTTTTGAGTCTTTTTGATTTTAAGGCAAACAGATATTTGTAACTTTCTTTAGCACAAAATTCCTCTATCTACAGAAATAAAATGCAACACAGCAAACACCAGATCTATAGTGGTTCCCCAAGATATGGGTACATCCACTTTCCCCCTTTGCCTATCCAGCAGATAATTGGATTCAGCCTAACTTCCTTCCACTTGCTCGGATTCGCAGATCTTACAAACTCAGAACCCAAAATTGTTCCTACACCTCATACTTTTCATAAGTCCTACCTCAGATTCTTCCTTGAATCCTACCTCAGGCCTAACCCCTACCTCAGCCTTTATAATTAGGCTTATAACTCAGACTTTCCATAAGTCCTACCTCAGGCACACTGCCCTACCTCAGCCTTTATAATTTTAAGCTTACAATCTTAGATTTAACAATAGATCCTACAAGAGTTTGTGAGTAATAAATTTTAGAAAACTTCACCAGCTAGATTCCTTTGTTGATGTTGTCTTCTTTATCAGTTCTTGTATAAACAGATTCTTCTGATCCAACCTAACTTAGCTTTTCAAAGCTTCTTGATTAGGATAAATAAGGTGGATCTACTCTTCAAGTTGAAGTTGATCTTTAGTCAGCTTCTTCCTTAGATTCAGATTGAACTCTGAATCTTTCTTGCAGACAGGCCTTGATCTGTCAGAATTCTTCTTTTTGATCCAGAGATCTTTTTCACGTTTTTATCATCATTTGAATCGTTTCCGATATGGCACTTATATAGAGCTTGCTCCATGGTTACCGGCTGATCTGGTTCATAACGGACTTCTGACAGTTCTGACAGTTGTGTCAGACCGGTTAGTTATGACAGCTGTCAAGTCACCAGTCACATCACTAGGTTCTTCAATGTCTGTCCAACTCAGCATACAACACTCAGCAAACTGCTTTACATGTGTCGACACATATTTGCTAAGTGCCGACACAAGTCTTCAAGATGTCGACACAAATACTCTAAGTGTCGACACAGGTCTTCATGGTGTTGACACAAATACTCCAAGTGTCGACACAGTCATACTTCTGCTTCTCGACAATGTTTTTTGTTGTATGTGTCGACACAAGTCCTGTATATCGACACAGTAGCTTCTTGTCTCGACATATCTGTTGCAGACAGATGGAGTTGAGTGTTTGTCAAATGACATTGAGTGTGTGTCGACACAAGTCCTGTGTGTCGACACAATTACTTCTGAACTCAACACAGCCTTTTGAGAGTTGGTGTGTCGACACAAGTTTTGTGTGTCGACACAATTGCTTTAGGTGTCAACATAGCTCCTAAGTGTTGACTCATCTTCTAATTTAAGTGTCGACACAATTCTATTTTGAGTTGTCGACATAATTCTGGATGTCGACACAATTGCTTCTTTAGGTGTCGACATAGCTTTGAGTGTCGACACATCTTCTTTATAAGTATCGACACAAATTTTGGGTGTCAACACAACTTCCCTGAGTGTCGACACAATTTGCCTGTGTGTCGACACAGCTTGCCTGAGTGTCGACACAAGTTTCCTGAGTGTCGACACAACTTCCCTGAGTGTCGACACAACTTGACTGAGTGTCGACACAGCTTGCCTGAGTGTCGACACAAGTTTCCTGAGTGTCGACATAGTTTCTTCACAAGTGTCGACACTTGTACTTAGAAAATTTTCCTTCAAATTTTTTAAACCTGCACAATAAAACTCAAACTTCTATCAAACACACATTGATGCATATCATTGACTAAGTTGTGGCTTCTCCACATCTAGTACACATTTTCCAATGTACCCAACAATCTCCCCCTATTTGGAGAAGTCATAACCCTTAGTCAAAGATATACATCTCTTAAGATAAAACAAAGTTATAATAGAAGTAAAAACATTTCAGAGCAGGATATTACATAATCAATGTAAACAACAAACACTTAATACTGAAATAGATTTCATTGATCAGAAAAACTTTGGTTTACATGAATTTCTTATAGAACAAAAGAAACAAATGAGTACATTGTTCTAATACATAAACCTAGCAATCCTATTATTGACTAGGCTCCTTAATAACTATTCCTTTGCCAGGCATGATTTTAGCCTGCATAGAAGGTTCAACATCTTCAGCTAGCTTTTTCCCTTTGAGAGCTTTCTTCTTAAATTCTTCAGCCTTGATCTTCTGTCTCTTAAAATAGTGGAAAGGTTTGGGGAAGTACTTGCTTGACTCTTGAGCATTAGTAGGTAGCTTCCCAGCCTTAGCACTTCTTCTATGCTGAAGAATTGCCTCTTGTCCAGCTTGATATTTATTTCATTCTTGCTCAGAATACCACTTACCCCTGTCATGGGTTTTATCCTTAACAGCTTTCCAGGCAGTAAGAATGATATTTCTAGAAGTTGGGCTCCACTGTTCAAAATCTGGCTTCAGCTCAGCCTGCTCTCTAAATCTCTTCTTGGAAAGTTAAGCTTCTTTCTGAGCTTCCAATGCATCTTCTGACATTTCAAATGTTCCCAGAATTACATTTTGAGCCTCTGGTGGAGGACTATACATTTTTAGCACTTCTTCTTGAACCATTTTAAAATCAGCTGGGGGGTAGATCACCTGAGCAACTTCAGGCTGATCACCTTAAAAAAATTCAGGTTGTATCCAAGACTCAGCTACATTAGCATCATCACAAAGAGGAGGATATCCAAGAGTAGCTCTGATGCTATTGGTAGTCCATTTAGCATGGTCAGAGCTGGCTTTGACTAGTACTCTCTCCCCCTTTATGACTTCTCTTGCAACATGATCTCTTAGATCTTCTTTCTGGAATCTTACTTGATCAGCTATATATTCAGTTCCCTCTTTAAAATAAGCTCTGAATTTTGTCAGGAAAGTTTTAATTTTTTCCTAAGATTCTTGAAAGGTGGTCTTAATAGCAAATATATCTTCCTGGATTTGCTTTGAGATTTCATCCTTCAGAGTAGTGCTAGAATCAGTGAGCTTATTCAATATTTCATAATGTGAATCCTTGAGATTTTCATTCATTCTTAACTGATTCTCCAGTACATATCCCTGCTTTACTTCAATTTCATCAACTTTAGCTTGGATAGTTTGATGTTGCTGGGCCAGGAACACCATAGCATTACCTCCTTTATGAAAACAATCTGTCATCTCCTTCTTATGTTGATTCACTTCAAATCTTTTGGATTTGATGTCCTGGGCCAACTAAAACTGTAACTCCTTGTGAGTTTCATCCACATATTGCTCTATTGATTGCCTTTGATTATCCAGTTTCAGTTGCATCTGAACCAGTAAAGAATTGAAGTCCACAGTTGATGTAGATGGTGTTGTTCCCACTTGCAAGGCCTTCTTGTATCCAGAACTCTTCTTCTTTAACACAACCAGCTTTCTTTTCTTAGCCAATGTGGCTTCTTTATCTTCAAAAGATTCAGATATACTTTGAATATCAACAGTTTCCTTCTCAGCTGGGGTATCCTTGGATAACTCCCCCTCAGTCCTTGAAATTTCCTTTTCTTTTTCAATTTCCTCCCCCTCAGTCCTATCGGTAAGAGGATCGGGGAACAATTCTTCCATTGTAAATTCCTACTGTATCTGTTCAGAAGGAATAAGATTAGTTTTTTTTCTTTTTTTTAAAAGAACTACTTAAAAGACTAATCCTACTTGAAAGACCTCTTTTGTTGTGTAAACAAAAGTGTCCCTTTGAACAATTTGTGAGGAGAATACTATAATACATTACTAGTCTGTGGAGAAGATACTTACTGGCTCATTTTGAGCATCATTCTTATCAGTTACTTCAGCTGCAGTGTTGATTTCAGATACAACATCCATTATTGTGACTGCAGCTAAGTCACTATCCAATACAGCATTATCAATACCTCCCCCTTGGGCAGGCAACTCACTTTCTTTTTCTAGGTTTTCTCCCCCTTGAGTGGAGTCAACTTGTTGCTCCGTGGGCTCACTATCCTTTATTTGAACTTGTGCTTCCTGTTGGTGCTAGTCTTCATCAGAACTAAAGACCACTTCCTCTTCAGAATCACTAGAGGAATCAGCCTGTACAAGCACTTTCTTTTTCTTCTTGTCCTTTTTAGTTTGCTCCCTGGGAGCAGGGACTTCCTTGGTCAGAACTCTGTCCCATCTTGTCAGTATCCTTACATCAATTTTTCTCATATGATTTATTTTAGAGTCATTTGCTTGTTTCAGAACATCTAGAATTACTGATGTTAAGCAAAGGCTGAGGATCCTTCCCAGATTAGGTTTCTTTATACCTTCTTGTAGTTTATCAAACACTACTGCTGCCCAGTCAGTGTTTACCTTGAATATGATTCTCACCATCAGATTGATCATGTGGGCAGAAATCCGATCATGTCCACCTGTTTTGCAGATAATCACTTTGCCCACTACCTCGGAAAGAAATTTTCCTTGGGAATTCATCCCTTTTCTACTGATAGATGAACCAATCTTACTATTGGGATTCAGTCCACACCAGCTCAATGATTCAGTTATCTGGGAAGGAGTTATTTCATCTGTATCCTTAATTACTGGTAGATGTAGTGCTTTACTAATTGATTTCAGTGTGAGCTTCACCCGGGTACCTTGAATAGTCACCTTGATTTTCTGTCCTTCTGTGTATATAGTAGCGGTTGTGTAGAACTCCATGACTTCCTTCTTCCAAATTTTGGTCGGTTCTGAGACCAAAAATTCTAGTCCATTTATAGAAATTAGGGCTATAACTCCCTGAATTTCGTCAGAAGCAGTTGTGAAACCCTCGCGAACCAGTTCGTAACCTTCATTAACCTTGTCTTCTTGGTTTGGTGGCATTGTCGTAAGTGCTAGAGGAGAAGAGAAGAGAAGGTCTATGTCGACAGAAGGTGTAGAGTCAAAAATTCTGATAGCATAGTCGACCAGATTTTTGATTCACTTTTTATAGTACTTGAGTCAAGGGCAGACCAAAAGTCGGGCTTAAGTCGACAAATCAGTTTTTTTGTGTCGACAAAAATGGCCTAGGTCTAGACAGAACTTAAGCTGAGTCGACACAACTATGTGTCGACATACTAGTGTCTAAGTCGACAAAATGTATTTTAAGTCGATACATCTATGTGTCGACATACTTGAGTTTGTGTCGACATACTTGCGTCAGTGTCGACACAGATAACTTAAGTCTCGACAGAGTTGTGTCGACACCAACTTTTTGTGTCGACACAAATATCCTCTCGACATATAGTCTCGATAAGGTTGTGTCGACACCTATTCTCTTGTCGACACAGATACTGTTTCTGTGTCGACACATCCTTTTCCTATGTCGACACAACATACTGAGTGTGTCGACATAAATTGCTTGTGTCGACACAAACTTTGAACTTAGCCAAATTTCAACAGAAATTTGGTGTTAAAGTATGCTACTCAGTAAACTTGTGTTAACCTAGTCTAGGTTCAACATACCTAATTTAATTTTGAAATTATTGAATTTAGTTTCATCCAGTGGTTTTGTAAAAATATCAGCTATTTGATTATCAGTTTTTACAAACTCTAGATTAATATTTTCCTTCTCAACATATTCTCTGATAAAATGAAACTTAATATCTATATGCTTGGTCCTACTGTGTGATACAGGATTCTTAGCAATAGAAATAACACTTGTAGAATCACAAAATAGTGGAATTCTACTTACCTGGATGTCATAATCACAAAATAGTGGTCCACATTAATTGTGCACAGCAGCTACCAGTAGCTATATACTCTGATTCAGCAGTTGATATAACTACACTGGTTTGCTTCTTGCTACTCCATGACACCAGCCTCCCACCAAGGAATTGACAGGTTCCTGTGGTACTTTTTCTATCTTCTTTGCATCCAGTAAAATCTGCATCTGAGAAACCTGTTAATAGAAAATCTCTATTCTTAGGGTACCAAAGGCCAAGATTAGGTGTGCCCTTAAGATATCTCAAATTTTTTTTAACTGTAGTATAATGAGATTCCTTAGGGCATGCTTGATACCTCGCACAGACACATGTTGCATACATGATGTAAGGTCTACTAGCAGTCAAGTATAGTAGGGAGCCAATTATCCCTCTATATAAAGACTCATCAATAGGTTTCCCTACTTTATCTTTGCATATAGGCATACTTGTTCTCATTAGAGTTTTCATTGTAGAAGCTGAGTCCAAACCATACTTCTTAATCAACTCCTTGGTGAACTTAGACTTGAATATGGACAACCCACTCTTAGTCTGTCTAACTTGAAGTCCTAAGAAAAACTTCAGCTCACCTATACTGCTCATCTCAAACTTCCCTTGCATAAGTTTGTCAAACTTCCTACAAAGGCTATTTTCAGTAGAACCAAAGATAATGTCATCCACATATATCTGGACTACTATTATCTTGCCTTTTGATTCCCTATAGAATAGAGTTTTGTCTATCTTTCCTCTAGAGAATTTATTCTCAATGAGGAAGGCAGACAAGGTTTCATACTAAGCCCTTGGAGCTTGTTTCAAACCATATAGACCTTTCCTAAGCCTATATACATAATCAGGAAAGTGAGAGTCTACAAAACCTGAGGGTTATTCTACATAGACTTATTCTTTTAAATCACCATTCATAAATGCTGATTTCACATCCATTTGATATATATTGAACCCTTGATAGGCAACATAGGCTAAGAACAGCCTTATTGACTCCAGCCTTGCCATTGGAGCAAAGGTTTGATCAAAATCAATACCTTCCTCTTGCCTGTAGCCTTTTGCTACCATTCTAGCCTTGTTCTTGACTATAATGCCATTCTCATTAAGCTTGTTCCTGTAGATCCACTTAGTTGCGATTATGTTATGATCCTTAGATTTTGGCACCAGTTCCCAGACCTTACACCTTTTGAACCGACTGAGCTCTTCTTGCATTACATCAATCCAGTTGGTGTCTTGCATGGCCTCTTCAATCTTTCTGGGTTCTATCTAAGACAGGAAGATAGAACATAAAACTGTGTTCATGCTCTTGCTCCTTGTTAGAAAACCCTGACTTGCATCACCAATGATCTGGTGAGTTGGATGATCCTTCAGGTGTCTTCTTGCTGGAGGAATTCTGTAAGCATTATGGCTATCTACAGTTTCCTCATCTTGATTCTCCACATTTTCTTCTTCACCCAGAGGGACTTGATCTCCCCCTGGGTAGCTGGCATCTTTATCTTCATCCAGATTAGAAGTAACATCTTCATTGATGGTCAGCTTGTCCAGTCTATCTGTTAGACCCGTAGAACTAACTAAAGAACTAGACAACTCACTGTTAATAAACATTGACTCATCAAATACAACATGCACATATTCTTCTACAACTTGAGTTATCAAGTTGTAGATCCTGTATGCTCTACTATGGTTGTTGTACCCAATAAATATCCCTTCTAGGGATTTGGCGGCAAACTTAGTTTGATAGTGTTTACCATTGATTAATACAAAACACTTACTACCAAAGATTCTTAAATAAGATATGTTTGGTTTTCTGCCTTTTAAAATCTGGTAAGGAGTCATCTTGTGTTTCTTGTTGATGGAGGCCTTATTGAGCACATAACATGCAGTATTTACTACCTAAGCCCAAAAGTATTCAGGGAGAGTAGTGTCATTCAGTAGAGTTCTACTGGCTTCAATTAGAGTCCTATTCTTTCTTTCAGCAACACCATTTTGCTAAGGAGTTTTAGGTGAAGAAAATTCCTGATGAATCCCAAATTCTTCACAGAATTTTGTCATACATTCAGACTGAAATTCAGTTCCATGGTCACTTCTGATTTTGACCACTGAGCTGTTGTATTCATTCTGTATTTGTCTGACAAAAGTCTGGAAAATAGTTAGGATTTCAGATTTCTGCCTCAAGAAGAAAACCCATGTAAATCTAGAATAGTCATCCACAACAATAAGTGTGTATGCTTTCCTACCAAGACTATGGATTGGCATATAACCAAACAAATCCATATGCATGAGATACAAACATCTCTTTGAATCTTTGATGTCAAGTGGCTGAAAAGAGGACTTAGTCTGCTTGCCTTTTTGGCAAGCTGATCGCACACCCTCTTTTATGCACTGAACTTGAGGACCATTCCTCACTAATCCCATGCCGAACAGCAGTCCAATTGACTTGTAGTTCAGATGATCTAGCCTCTTGTGCCATTTGACACATAAAGAAGCTTTCTCTCCTGCAACCAAACAAATAGGTGAGTTGTTAGACTCACACACTAGGTTAAGGCAATACACATTTCCTTTCCTAGTGCCAGTCAAAATGATCTCTTGATCACTTGACCTTTTTACTAGGCACTCTCCTTTGAGGAAAGAAATATCATAACCTAGATCACTAAGTTGACTTATGCTAATCAGGTTATGTTTTAGACCCTTTACATAAGCCACTTTAGTGATTGTAATTGAATCACAAAATATGTTACCAAATCCTTTGATGATTCCCTTTTATTATCCACCAAAGACAACTTTTGGTCCATTCTTTATGGGCACATAGTCCCTCAACATTCCCCTTGTTCCATTCATATGTCTGAAACAACAATTATCCAACTACCATATAGGGGTATGGTCACTTGGATTTACCTGCAACAAATAATAAATCACTTACCCTTAGAACCCAACTTTCTAGTGGGTCCTAGGTCCTTGTTAGTTTGAAATCCTGTGAATGATCTAACAAGAATCCTACTTTTGGTTTTAACACTTAAGTTAAACCAGTAATCCATGGCAAAGTGGCCCTCCTTGCCACAACACCAACACTCAAACCTATTATACCTATTCTTTGGTACAAGCCTTCTTACTTTGTTGTCAGTAGACTGATTAAGTGTTAGTGTTGGAACAACATTCTTCAAGAACTCCTCTTGAATATGATGGGCATGCCTATAGATTGGTCTATTGGCATTAGCACCCTTGCTCATGAAATTTTCATGCTCACAGTGACCATGTGTAATGTCATGATCATACCTGTTAGTATGATTCACTACCTTTTTAAAGAAAATAGGGGGATTAACAGCTTGAGGCTGAACTGGGGCTTTACCTTTTCTGTGAGAATTGGTAGCCCTAATTCTTCCCTTATAGCCTAGACCAGTCTTTCCTTTTTGTGAAACAAAATTGTCTATCAAAGGTAAGACTGATTTTGGCTTGGATAATTTTGCCACTAGCTCTCTCTCTTGTCGAAGTTTTCCCTCCAGTTTCTTGATATGATTCTCTTTGAATGAGATTGTGCTCATCTGAATAACTGTAATGTTTTTCAATTTGGCAATCTCATTCAGTTTTTGATCCAGTAGTTTTGCTGAATCTGCTACAGCCAGCTTAAGAGAATCAATCTCTTTGACTTGCTCTTTAACAAGAAACTTGCTCTTCTTTAGAGCATTCAATAACCCACCATACTCATTAATGAGTTGGTGAACATCCCCCTCAGACTCAGATCCATCCACTTCTTTTGAAGAAGATGCTTCTGATTCTGATCCTGTAAAGTAATCTGAGACTAGGGGTGAATTGTTTACCTTACTTGGTCTAGGCTGATCCTGACACTTATCTTCTTCAGATTGGGCCATCAGCCCTTTACAGCAATTTTTTTCCACTCCATTTATGGAGTCCAACATCTGTAGGAATTCTAGTTCCCTAGAATCCTCTTCTGTTGAGAAGAGTCCAACATATGCTTCTGCCTCTTCTTCTTCAGATTCTGAAGATGAAGAGTCTGTCCAACTCTTCTCCTTCTGATCCACTAGAGACTTCTCCTTCTTGTCTTTGACCAGCTATTTCTTCTTGTCCTTTGAATCCTTTCTTTTATCAAGACAGTCAGCTATGACATGCCAAGACCTATTGCAGCAATAACACACAATCTTAGAAATAGATTGCTTACCAGATTTAGAAGCATACCTGTCCTTCTTAGGAGTTTTCTTCTTCCTGTAGTATTCATCCTTAGGATAGGATGAAGATGAAGGCATGGTTCTCCAATTCTTTTTCTTCATGAACCTTTGGAATTGTCTTGTGAAGGCAACAAAGTATTCATCAGATGTATGACTATCTGATGTACATGCTTTAGTAACACCTTCTTCTGCTTCAGTACTCCTTCTAGATGGAGAAGGAGATTTTCTCCTACCCTTCCTTAAGCCCTCAGCCTTGAAGGCTACTGACCTTTCTTTATGTTCAGATCTGCTGCCCTTCTCTTCCTCTTTCCTAGCAGTAAGCTGCATTTCATATGAAAGCAGCTTTCCAAAAAGTGTAGGTGGAGGTGTGTCAGCCAGTTTGGCCACTTCCCTGATGACACATATCTTAGTATCCCAATCCTTTGTTAGGGACCTAAGAAACTTGTCATTAAATTCATAAGTACTGAAGACTCTTCCATATGTCATCAGTTCATTCACTATTCTGAAAAACTTTTTATAGCATTCAACTATGCTATCAGTTTTATTCTACCTAAAGCTCTCATATTCCTGATTTAGCATAGACTTTCTGTCCTCTCTGACTTCTTCTGTGCCTTCCATATAGACAATTAATATATCCCACATTTTTTTGGAAGTTTTACAGTGCACAAGATTCTGGAATGCTGCATCATCTATGACACTTACAATTATATTCTGAGCTCTTTTATCTAATGTAGCCAAGATGATGTCATCCTTAGTCATCTCTGAATAACTCTTTGGAGTTTGAATGTTTGCATCAAGAACTGAAACCTTCATTGGGATGAAGGAGCCTTCCTGTACTGTGATATAAATTCTTGGATTAGATGCTTCCATAAACAGCCTGACCCTTTCTTTCCAAATGCCAAAAGATTCTTTCCTCTGACTGTTAAGTCAAATTTTGAGGAACCTCACTCTGATACCACTTGAAAGACTTTGTTTCAAGATCCTAAACACCTAGAGGGGGGGGGTGGGTGAATAGGTTCTTATCTTTTTTTTGAGTCTTTTTGATTTTAAGGCAAACAAATATTTGTAACTTTCTTTAGTACAGAATTCCTCTATCTACAGAAATAAAATGCAACACAGCAAACACCATATCTATAGTGGTTCCCCAAGATATGGGTACATCCACTTTCCCCCTTTGCCTATCCAGCAGATAACTGGATTCAGCCTAACTTCCTTCCACTGGCTCGGATCCGCAGATCTTACAAACTCAGAACCCAAAATGGTTCCTACACCTCAGACTTTGTACAAGTCCTACCTCAGATTCTTCCCTGAATCCTACCTCAGGCCTCAACCCTACCTCAGCCTTTATAATTAGGCTTACAACTCAGACTTTCCACAAGTACTACCTTAGACACACTGCCCTACCTCAGCCTTTATAATTTTAGGCTTACAATCTCAGATCTAACAATAGATCCTACAAGAGTTTGTGAGTAATAAGTTTCAGAAAACTTCACCAGCTAGATTCCTCTGTTAATGTTGTCTTCTTGATCAGTTCTTGTATAAACTGATTCTTCTGATCCAACCTAACTTAGATTTCAAAGCTTCTTTATTAGGACAAATAAGGTGGATCTACTCTTCAAGTTGAAGTTGATCTTCAGTCAGCTTCTTCCTTAGATTCAGATTGAACTTTGAATATTTCTTGCAGACAAGCCTTGATCTGTTAGAATTCTTCTTTTTGATCCAGAGATCTTTTTCACGTTTTTATCATCATTTGAATCGTTTCCGATCTGGCTATTATATAGAACTTGCTCCATGGTTTCCGGCTGATCCGGTTCATAACGGACTTCTGACAGATCTGACCGTGGTGTTAGACCGGTTAGTTATGACAGCTGTCAACTCACCAGTCACATCACAAGGTTCTTCAATGTCTGTCCAACTCAGCATACAACACTAAGCAGACTTCTTTACATGTGTCGACACATATAGGCTAAGTGTCGACACAAGTCTTCAAGGTGTCGACACAAATACTCTAAGTATCGACACAGGTCTTCAAGGTGTCGACACAGGTCTTCAAGGTGTCGACACAAATACTCCAAGTATCGACACAGTCATACTTCTGCTTCTCGACAATGCTTTTTGTTATATGTGTCGACACAAGTCCTGTGTGTCGACACATCAGCTTCTTGTCTCGACATATCTGGTTTAGACAGATGGCGTTGAGTGTTTGTCAAATGGCGTTGAGTGTGTGTCGACACAAATTTTGTGTTTCGACACAATTACTTTTGAACTCGACACAGCCTTTTGAGAGTTGGTGTGTCGATACAAGTCTTATGTATCGACACAATTGCTTCAGGTGTCGACATAGCTCCTGAGTGTCGACTCATCTTCTGATTTAAGTGTCGACACAATTATGTTTTGAGTTGTCGACACAATTCTGGATGTCGACACAATTGCTTCTTTAGGTGCCGACATAGCTTTGAGTGTCGACATAGCTTGAGTGTCGACACAGCTTCTTTATAAGTGTCAACACAAATTCTGGGTGTCGACACAACTTCCCTGAGTGTCGACACAATTTTCCTGTGTGTCGACATAGCTTGCCTGAGTGTCGACACAAGTTTTCTGAGTGTCGACACAACTTCCCTGAGTGTCTACACAACTTGCCTGAGTTTCGACACAGCTTGCCTGAGTGTCGACACAAGTTTCCTGAGTGTCAACACAGTTTCTTCATAAGTGTCGACACTTGTACTTAGAAAATTTTCCTTCAAATTTTTAAACCTGCACAATGAAACTCAAACTTCTATCAAATACACATTGATGCATATCATTGACTAAGTTGTGGCTTCTCCAAATCTAGTACACTTTTTCCAAAGTACCCAACAGTTTCTTATACTGAAACAAGGATCGAAGATGGTTACAGAATACCAGCGAGAGTTTCCAACATCTTGCAAGGTTCGCGGACTCATACGAGTTAGATGATAGAGGTTACGCCAAGAGTTTCTACAAAGGGCTGTGAGATCCCCTCAGGCAGACCCTTTTGTTTATAGCGGATGCTAACTTGGCGGAGATTATCGATATGGCAAAAAGATCGGAGGCGGACCACTTGAGTAGTGGTAAGAGATCTGAAGAGGGCGTTATGGAAGCTGGCCCGAGCAATAGAAGGATACAGGATTTTAGATGAGGAAGAGGATATCAAAGAGGTAGAGGGTGTGTCCACCGAAACTATAGGGTGGAGCATCCGGTACTACAACCGCCCGCGCTGCCTCCACCACCACAGCCTCAGTAAATTTAGCAACTCGAGAGGGGTCGTGGGCTGGTGTGTTTTGAATGCAACCAACTGGATCACATTCGATGCTTTTGCCCGCAATTGTTTGGGAACGCCCCTCCCGCTCTCCCTCTGGCGGCCCCTTGAGGGCGGGGTTACATGCGTGGTCGAGGACGAGGACCGCGAGGAGGTAACCCTGGCCCTGCCCGGGATCAAGTGTACGTGCTAGACATGGCGCAAGAACGAAATCCCCAGAATGTTATTGCAGGTACGTGCAGTAAGCTTTCATGTTTTCTGTGTCAAACTTAAGTTTCTTACGACATACTAGCTACATAGCAACAAGTTTTTGGTTATTGGTACTTAGACACCGTGACAATTGGCGGAAAGACGGCCTATGCGCTGTTCGATACCGATGCCTCACACTCCTTTGTGTCTGAGGATTTCATTAAGGACATGGAGGGTGTGTAATATTTTACTGGAATAGCCAAACTAGTGTGCCTTTCGGACGGCTCGGATATGGTTGCAACCGCTAAGTGCGAGCTTGAGGTACTTATTGAGGGAAGGGCTTTCGTTACGCCTGCCACTGTCTTGAAAATGCCGGAATTTGACATCATTCTTGCGATGATGTTGTTGGACTGGCACTTTGCAAGGATCGACTGCGCGAAGAAGCGGATTTATTTGAGACATGTAGACTCTGACGTCATCTTCCAAGGTATTAACTTCGCACCTTGTCTGACGCTATCATCCGTTCAGGTTGTAAAAGCCCACATGAAGGGGGATGAAGTTTTCATGATCTGGTTTGAGTTGAAGGAAGCAGCATTGGACGTAAAAGACGTACGGGTAGTGCCGGACTTCCCCGAGGTATTTCTTGAGAAACTGCCAGGATTACCCCCGCATAGAGAGATTGACTTCCAAATTAATCTAGTACCGGGTGCCAAGCCTGTATCCAAGGCCCCTTACTGAATGGCCCCGAAACAACTCGTGGAGTTTAAAGTTCAACTACAAGAACTGGTGGAGTCAGGGTTTGTTCGCCCCAGTTTGTCACCCTGGGGAGCCCCTGTATTGTTCGTGAAGAAGAAGGACGGAACCCTGCGTTTGTGCATAGACTATCGGGAACTCAATCGGTTGACGGTGCGGAACACTTACCCGCTACCACGGATCGACGAGTTGTTCAATCAACTAGTGGGAGCGCATTGGTTTTCTAAGCTGGACTTGCGCTCAGGGTATTATCAGTTGAGAATACAAGAAGGGGACATCCAGAAAACAGCCTTTCATTCAAGATATGGGTTGTACGAGTTCACCATAATGTCGTTTGGGCTCACAAATGCCCCTTCGGCTTTCATGAGCCTTATGAACAAGGTATTTGAGCCCTATTTGGACATCTTCATCATTGTTTTCATCGACGACATCCTAGTCTACTCAAGTACGGAGGAGGATCATGGCGAGCACCTGACCTTGGTATTGAAGAAATTGAAGGAGCGCGCCTTGTACGCCAAATTTAGCGAATGCAAATTCTGGCTTAAGGAGGTTGCCTTCTTGAGTCATGTGATCAGTGGGGCTGGGATAGGTGTGGATCCGGCCAAGGTGCGCGCCGTAAAGGAGTGGTTGCCTTTGAAGTCAGCGGACGACGTGCGAAGTTTCCTTGGACTTGTCGGGTACTATCGCAAGTTCGTAAAAGGATTCTCCAAGATTGCCCTCCCACTTACTTCTTTGACGAAGAAAGGTGTGTCGTATGAGTGGACACCCCAATGTGAAGCTGCGTTCCAAGAGTTGAAGGATAGACTTACCTCCTCCCCCATCCTTGCCCTTCTGTTTGGGAAGGAAGGATTTCAAGTTTACACGGACGCGTCATATCAAGGGATGGGAGCGGTATTGATGCAGCACGGGCACATGATTGCTTATGCTTCAAGACAATTTAAGAAGAATGAAATCAATTACCCAGTTCATGATTTGGAGCTGGGAGCAGTGGTGTTCGGCTTGAAGGTTTGGAGGCATTATCTATACGGCGTCCACTGCGAGATCTTTTCAGACCACAAAAACTTGAAGTACGTTCATACTCAGAAGGAGTTGAACTTAAGACAACGACGGTGGTTAGAATTTCTATGCGACTATGAGTTCACCTTAAACTACCACCCCAAAAAAGCGAACTCAGTAGTCGATGCGTTGAGTAGAAAAATACCAGGCTCGAGCCCAGAGTCTCGGTTGATGAGTATGGAGTTGGCTCAAATGATTGAGGAGATGGATATTACTTTGATATTTAAGGCTCCTTCGGCAGAATATACGGAGTACTTAGCCAGTATGAGCATAGTTTTTGATATCCGAGACCGCATCCAGGTGGAGCAAGGAGTGGATGCGGCTCTTGCTTCGGCAATCAAGTCAATCGAAGACGGGACTACCGACGAATACACACTAAAAGATGGCCTCGTTTATTTTCGCGGCCTGCTCTACATTCCCAAGGGCGGTAAAATCCGGGAGGATATCTTGAGAGAGGCACATTGCTCTCAGTATTCAGTGCACTCGAGAATTGCAAAAATGTACGCCGGCTTACGGAAGACCATGTGTTGGCCGGGAATGAAGAAGGATGTCCGATATTTTATTACACATTGTGAAGCCTGTCAAAGGGTGAAGGCGGAGTGCAGGAGTCCTAGTGGTTTGTTACAGCCATTGCCCATCCTTGAGTGGAAGTTCGAGGATATTTCCATGAACTTTGTACATGGGCTACCTCGCTCACGCTCAAGGAATGATTCAGTATGGGTGATCGTTGATCGACTGACGAAAGTAGCCCGGTTTATCCCTATGAAGAAGGAGGCTCACGTGGATGTATTGGTACACCTCTTTGTGGAGCAGTTTGTACGGTATCATGTCGTGCCTAAGACAATTATTTCTGACTGTGATGGTCACTTTACCTCCAAGGAGTGGAAGGCGGTACAAGCATATTTGGGCTCGTGCCTTACCTTCAGCACCACATTTCATCCTCAGACGGACGGGAAGTCTGAGCGGACCATCCGGACATTGGAGGATCTGCTGAGATTATGTGTGTTAGATAGGGGAGAGCCGTGGGAAAGGCTCTTACCCCTGGTAGAATTCTCCTACAACAACAACCATCAAGCGAGAAATGGCATGGCGCCCATGAAGCCCTTTATGGAAGAAGGTGTAGAACCCCCTTGTCTTGGGTGCAAGATGAAGACCCGGAGACTTTGGGAGTTGAGTATATAGATGACACTAATGCGGTGGTTAGGCTGATATGAGATCGCATGTTAGAGGCTCAAAGTCAGCAGGCGAAGTATTATAATGCAAGGCACCCTCTGGTGGAGTTTCAAGTGGGTGATAAAGTATTTCTGAAAAATCTAGCTGATGCATGGAGTGTCATGGGTGCGAGGTGTGAAGAAGCTCAGCCCAAGGTATGTGGATCCTTATACTATATTGGAAATGGTTGACCCATTAGCCTATCGGTTAGAGCTACCGCCCGAGCTAGAGAATCTCCACGATATGTTCCATGTGTCGTCGCTTTGGAAGGCGCTGTTGCGGCCCGATCAATACATTCCCACAACTGATGGTGCTGTGACGTCTGATAGGTATGTGCGACTAGAGCCGGTGCAGATCGTAGACAACAAGATAAGAACCTTGCGCCGCAAAAGTGTTCCCTTGGTAAAGGTGCTATGGTCAAATCATGGGAAGGAGGAGTTTACATGGGAGCCAATAGATTTGATGCAAAAACGCTACCCAGTGTTGTTTGCTCCAGGTAACTTTATTTAAAAGCATATTTTGTTTTCTGTATGCTTCACTCCCCATAGCCTTAGCTTGATTTCGAGGATGAAATCTTTTATTTTGTTTATAGGATTTGTAACGTTCTGATTCACGCTAGGTCCCTTATGCGCGCTTTTGAGTCAGGAGAGCTGATTTAGGCTCAGAGAGTGCAGGCGATCAGGTGTGCACTCGTGGGGAAAAAGGAAATAAGTTGAGTACCTGTGTTGAGTATGACACAGGTCGGGACACGGGCGTGTCCCTACCCGTGTTCCATGGAGTTGAGTGCCATGACTTTGAGTGAAATGGCTTTGAGTGGTTTTGTCCCAAGCAGGACACGGGTAGAGACACGGGCGTGTCCCTACCCGTGTTCCATGGCGTTGAGTGTCATGGCTTTGAGTGAAATGGATTTGAGTGATTTTGTCCCGAGCAGGACATGGGTAGAGATACGGGCGTGTCCCTACCCGTGTTCCATGGCGTTGAGTGCCATGGCTTTGAGTGTCATGGCTTTGAGTCTGTCCAGAGAAGGACATGGGTAGAGAAACAGGCGTGTCCCTACCCGTGTACTCCAAGGCAAGCAAGAAGAGAAGTGTGCCGAACAGGACACGGGTATTGATACGGCCAGAACCACGGCCGTGTCACCTGAACACGGGTACAAACACGGGCTTGTCAGTACCCGACGTCCCGTGTATGAGTAGGAAACGCTAGTCAAACCAATGATGACGTTTCGGCAGGGCAGAACACGGGTAAGGACACAGCCGTGTCCTTATCCGTGTCACTTCTGTATAAAAGAGAAAAATGATACCCTAGCCGTCTCATTCTCTTCCAAACCCTATTTTCTGGAGAGGAACTTCTGAAGGAGATAGATCTTGCTGGAGCCAACCAACGCCGTGAGGAAATGCCACCTCCGTCAAGGGAAAAACGATGCCAACGAGAAGGATGACAAGATCCATGACCAAAAATGGCGGAACCGCTGGAAATGAGGTGAGCTTCCTCCCCTCTCCTGTGGTGCTAGATCTACAGTTATCTAGGTGAGATGTCGACTCAAGAGAGTCTAGATATAAGAGATGGTGATTTCTCTAGGAAAGGCCACGCTAGAACTTGAGTTCTAAAGTTTAGTCATCTTCAACCTCCCCTTCTTCAAAGTGATGATGAGGCTGGATTCGTGAAGAGGAATGGCCTTGAGAGGGTGAATAAGGGTGGAGTAACTTCTGATTATGATTTGGGGAGATCGGCTTAAGGAGGAAGATGAACCGATGTCGTTCATTCCGCTTCAAGATGCGTGCAGAAATTTGTGTTCTGCATGCAGCGACCTTCTTGGCTTTTTTTAGGCAAGAAATGGTCAGATCTGGGCTTTTGACTAAACAAGAAAGTTGCAGCCCTTGAAATTACCTTTCCAGATAGTTATTACACGCCTTCAGGTGAAGCCTGTTGCCACGGGAATTTCTGATTGAAGTAAGGGTTGTAGACTAAGCGCACAGAAATCGTATTCTGTACGCTGCAGGCTTTGGAGCCAATTTCATGTGGAGTACAATCTGATCTGGGTTGCAGACTGAACATGAAAGTTGTATCCCATGGAAAGACGTTTCCATCAATAGGTCACCCACACTCACCGAATTCCTATAGCAACGGGAATCTTCGGTTGAAGTTGCTGTCCAGATTTATTCTGCACTCAAATTTTGGGTAGTGTATGGCATGGATTTAGATTCGGTGGAATTAATGTTGCAATCTAACTCGAGGTTCGGGTGAACTCTTTTATGTTAACCACCATAGTGCTATGAAGGTTGAAGTTTATTAATTAGAATTCATATAATGAGTTGTGAAGCAAGCTTGATTAAATGAAATGAGTTGATGGAAAGTGGTAGACTATCACTTATGCGCATCGTGTTTATATTATGTTGAAATCGTTCGGAATGACATTTAGGATAATAAACTATGGCCATGAGTATGTTGAAATTGATAGAATGAAATTTAGCAGTCCAATGCTTAGAGTGTCGTCTCCCTACGGGTAGCATTGTGGAAGGTAGTATGTGCGGTGTTGGCCGTCACTAGTCGGGATGGTGTTGAGATGTGTAAGGTCGGACAGTTGGGATTGGTCCTCGTGCTCGTTTCCGAGGCTCCCCATACCACGATGTGGATGTATTGCATGCGGTGTGAGTCGACACGCGGTGTTGTAATCCTGGGTTAAGGATAGTGTGGCAGGTCTACGGGCTTGCCAATCGTCACACCAATGGGAGTTGACAGATAGACTTTAGGCGGTTGGGCTTGGTCCTCGGTGTTCATGTCCCGGGGCTCCTTCCGTGCAAAGTGAACGGTTGGGCTTGATCCTCGTGCTCATTTCTGAGGCTCCTTCCGTGTCACACCATAGGCCAGTTCGGGGCTTGGATCTTGGTGCATATCTACCCGAGATACCCGCTGGGCTGTAGTACGTAGGTGAGCTCCGTTGTCGTGTTCTTAGCTTTGAGGCGTACAGAGGCCTAAGTGAAGTAGTGTGGATACCCACTTAGTAGTAGAAGTGCCCGTTCTATTGTCACCGTCTGGCCACAACGGATGACGCCTGAGAGGTTAGCTACCTGCTCGAAAAGTGAGAACTACAAGTCTGTGTCGACATAGCAACTGCATGTGCGTGATCATGGGTGTGTCATTGTATTGCATACATGCCATTACACTTCATTACATACGCAAGATCCTCATCGTATAGGTTTGTATGGGCACTCTTATATGATGAGTTACTTAATGCTGAACAATCCTCAACCTATATGTCTGTATGGGCATTCATATAAGTTGAGTTACTTTCTGTTATAGCTCTATACTCTCATAAGCTGTTGTAGATGGTAGAAATGCTAGAACAACATGTTGCTTGTTTATACACTGCTCTATATATAGTGATACTCTACCTATACCACTTGCTTGTCCTTATACATCATTTATATATTGTATCCTCTCCCTATCTCCGCCCGGTGCCGAGGAGTCGTCGGGGGAGTGGATGTGAAGCCACTTAGTCTTTATGACTAACGGTTGCTACGTCTTCCTTTTTAGGAGGAAACCCCGTAGGTGGAGCAGCAGCAGATTATGCAGCCGGACAGCCAGGCCAGGACGACAGGGCCTGAAGGAACGGTGCCGTCGTTACCGTCTGTTACAGATGTGAGTGTGTGAGAGTTTTGTTGTAGCCCCTTTGGGGCAACTTTATAGCTGTACTCGTATTTTGTTGAAGCATGTTTTAGCTTCTCTATTGTTGTACTTTTAGACTTATAGCTTGTGTGGATTTTACTTCTTCATATTATGCTGGTTGGGTTGGCATATATATATTGATATTGGTTGTAGCCGGCAGAATGAGCGTCTTGTGGTATAGGCTAGCCCGAGTGTTAGTGCTACCCCACGGCGGCTGTTCTGGGCATAAGACCCCTCTCGTGCCGTGTTTTGTGTTCCGGGAGGGGGGTCTTATAGCATCTATGAGAGAGAATTGGTGTAGATGTGGAATATCTGAACATTTTCTATTAATATGAAAAGACTTCTTTTGCTGATTCATATTTTATATCTTTTATAATTTTTGCTTAAGTATTCATTGTTGTTATTTTCATGAATTGTTTTTATTTTAATGTAATTCACCTTAGTGTAGATGGTTCTTACTTCTACAAATAGGAGGAGATTGTTGGGAATTGTCTCCACAATATCTCAGATTTGTAAGAAGTCACCCTTAAACTAAGATGAATTAAGTTGTATTTGATGTTGTGCTCTAGCTGTGTTTGCAGGACTTAAGTGCTAAGTGTAAACCAATGTCAGTCTACAGCGGGTCATCAAACACAGGATCATGCAATGTAATTTCTCATTGTGTGACTCATGGTATTGACTCATGTGTAGCCTCTGTACTGGAATACACTTTATAATCAAGCACCATAGAAGAAGGCCAAAGGTCTATTGAAGATTTTCCAAGAAGAAATTTGTCTAAGTGTTTATTCTTGAGAAGCTGTCTCGAGAGGTTGTCTCGAGTAGATCCCTTCTACTCGAGAGACAAAAAATTCCCAATTCCGAGGAGAATTCCTGTACTCGAGACGTTCCCTTAGTTAACTCGAGTAGTCAGATGTTTTACATCAAGAATTTCTCTAAGTACCAAGACTCGAGTGATTTCTTTAGTACTCGAGTTGGTCTTCAATTAATCTCGAGTGGATTCTTCTTCATCTCGAGAAGTTAATGAAGATCCCGAGTAGATTTATTCTACTCGGGTGAAGTCAAGTCCCTGTCTCGAGAGGCGTACTCGAGAGGCTGAAGTCAGTCAAGTCTCTGTCTCGAGAGGCCCACTCGAGAGGCTAAAATCCAGTCACCCGAGACAGCCGTCCAGCTCTCTCGAGAGTAGTCTAGTCTTCCGAGTAAATCTTTTCTCTCTCAAGAGAATCTTCTTCAGAGCAGTTGTCGACTCCAGAATTTTTCTAAGTAAGACTCTCGAGTGGATTTCCTATCCCTCTCAAGAGGCTCAGCATTTCTCTCGGGTGATTATTTTCCTCTCGGGCCGTGAAGAAGGAAAACTCCGAAAATATTTCAAAGTCACCTTGGACCGGATTAATTCTTAATCTTCATTCCTATTGGCCCACGTGTCTAGCTTTGATGATCTGACCGTTAAGGGTTTGCCTATAAATAGTCTAATCATCCTCTTCAATCAACAGATTCTCTAATTAGTCAAATCATATTATTTTCGGAAAGGTTTTCAAGATATCTGAACCGCCATCGCCGACCTAGATTTTCGAGAAGAATTCGCCACCGATCTTCGATCCTGCCGAGGCTGTAGATCAAAGTTTCTGCCGACGATTCTTCCTCGACATTTCCGATTCAGACAAAGAAAGAGATCATCCGATCGTTTCGTTCTTCATCGTTCAAATCCAATCCAGATCGTGATTGATCTAGGGTTTCAGATCTACAGGATTTCGGCCGTCTTATTCGATATCATCTGATAGGGCTTTCAAGTTATTAAGAAGAAGGACTCAAATTTCAGATCTGAAATTTTGATATTGTTATTGTAGGTCTTGTATTTCAAATCATTTTTTTCTTGTAGGAGATCTCATCTCCGAGACTTGTAGGAAGTTCTATCTTCCGAGTGTAGATCCCTGTTGTGGATCGAGTTGTAGGGGCGTTGCTCTGAGATTTTGTAGGATTGGTTTTCAATCCGAGGTAATATTGAAGTAGCAAGATCTAGCGCAAGGCTAATCCAGTGAGGTGGAGAGTGGACGTACCCAAGATTGGGGAACCACTATAAACTCTGTGTTATCTGTGCTTGGCTTGTTTGTTTTTCTGCGCTCTTAGTCTTTAATTTTTATTCCGCGAAAAGACACAGAACTCACCTATTCACCCCCCTCTAGGTGATTTAGGTAGACAACTAGAAACATCAAAAAAATATAAGTTTTTTTGTCTCATGAACTAATAAGCTTTAAAATGTTATTTCTCATCAATCCCTCAATAAAAATCAAATTTGAAAGTGGTGTTGGACTCGTATTAAAAATACATAAAATAGACCCTTCAATCCAATGTTTTTAAGAAAATTAGTCGTCGAACATTTCCTAAAATTTTTTTCCCATCAACAATAATTTTAGGTTATAATTTTAGAAACCTTGACTACTTTTACAATGAGTTTTCTCGCATTTGTTCATTTAAACTAGCTTAGAGAGCGATGTGATGACACTCGTGCATGCCATCACAAGATCATAATCAATATGAAAAAAAAATTTAAATGCACAATGTTTTTAACATATAAGGACACCCCACTCGTAAAATTTGTGACATTTACATATACATACCTACAAACTTGATTTTTTTCACTTTCTAAAGTTAATTTTCGTGTTAAAATTATTACCCTCATTTCTTCCTTAATTATGGGTGCACCTACTCATAAGTTGTTGACTCATTCTACTTACATGTGAAAATGTTAATTAAATCATGAAATTTTATTTTTTTACTTGGTACTCAAGTTGAGTAAAAATTCTACTTCCGCCACTCATTGTAATGCAATGTCATTTCTTATTGTACAAAAAAGATGCTGTCTATTTATTTACAAATATGAATTTTCCCTTTCAATATAGAAGAAGAGAAGACATTGCCAAGGAAATAAATCAAGGAAGAAAGAAAGGGAGTGCAGGCTGAGTATGGGGAGAGGAGATAAAAAAAACTAGAAAAAATAGAGAGAAAGATAAAAAAAAAAGATAGCTGTGGTGATAGAGGGGGAAAAGAGCATTTAGAACCTTATGCAATGGGGTTAGCCTCATTTAAAGATCTGTCAAAATTTAAATGCACCTAAAAAAATTGCAAAAAAAAAGAAAAATATAGGATTTTGTGGTTGATAAGTTCTTTATGGCTCCATTTAGCACAACGGGTAGCCACCGTGTATAAGTGGTTATGAACCGTCATCGTTTATGAACGCCCGGCCACACATAGCAAAAAACTTCATTATGTGTTGTGTGTTGAGTGCGCCGCGTGAAATGGACGGTGATGCCTGAGCATGTGTCGCGGCTCGTTTAAAGGGATGGTTTAGTCCCACACCGCCTAACGTGCTCCTCCGTCCTGGGTATATAAGCGGGGTGTCCACTCCTTCCCTAGCCTCGTGATTTTGAGGAGTGACGGCACAATGCTTTATATGATATCAAAGCAGGGGGCACGTGCTGAGGGGGGGTGTTGAGTGCGTCACGTGGAATGGACGGTGATGTCCGAGCGTGTGTCGCGGCTCCCTAAAAGGGATGGTTTAGTCCCACACTGTCTAGCGTGCTCCTTGGTCCTGAGTGTATAAGCAGGGTGGCCACTCCTCTCCTAACCGCGTGATTTTGGAGAGTGACGTCACAATGCTTTACATTATGTTCAAAACTTGTTTTCTTTTCTTGACGGCAGGACTCATATCCATTGTTATTCCAAACATGCATTTTATGACGATGTCGTTTTTATCCAAACTAATCATAGCAAAAACACAATGCTAAACAGAACATTAATAGATGAAATTTAGGGCAATAGGCATAGAAGGAAACTACTAAAATACCTCTCTACACTAGAATGCGCATTTGAGTAATAAGTAAAATACCTCTCTACCAAAACAACTTTCTTGTAGTTTAGAGGAGAGATTATTAGGACCGGGCTCCGTCCCTAAATCTTCGTCCGGGAGCGATAGCAGTTTGCCGCGTGGAAGAGGTGACGGTTGTAAGATCCTGTCTCCCCATTCCGAGGCTAACCCGGATCTTATGCCCAGAACCGCCGCCTTACGGTGACACTAACGCACGGGTTAGTCGACACCGCAAGACGCCGATTCTGCCGGCTAGTACGATCATAACCTGTCGGCCAATATGAGAATAAAAGAGTACAAAGCAGAGCAAAAATGTAGAAGTCCACAGCCACAGTACTAAACATATATATAACAGATGATAAGTACAAGGTACAGTCCACAATGAGTACAATATAATGAGAGTAAAACGGGCTTATGCCCAGTACCTCAATATCAAATCACTCTCTCTCTCTCTCTCAAACTAATAGCAGCGGAATCTAACATCTCAAATCATCGCACCTGAACATGTGCTCCACTAGTAGTAGCCGGTATCTGCCCCTCAAGCCCTGCCTCCTCGTCGTGCTGGTCCATCTCCTCGAGCTCCTAAAAATAGTATGGTCACCGACCATTAGTCAAAAAGACTAAGTCGTTTCCTCCACACCTCGCCCCGCAACTCCTAGGCACCGTGCGGGAGGACGAAGCGGAGGACAACAAGAGGTGACAAAGGCGGAGCAGATGACAGGAATCTAAGCAGAATATGTAATCAAGTAAGTAATGAAAAGTAACCTTCACTTATGCGGGTATGCATAAGCAAGGGGTCTTCTGCAGGGCTCCCATTGTATAAAATATCCCATACCATTTTATACAATGGGGTGTCAGGTGTCACAGACAATAATATATAAAGAAAAAGGAAAGTAACCTCAACCTATAAGTTTGCCCACTCAAGCTTATAGGCTAAGGGATCATTTAGCAGGTCCTAATGTATAAGCGTCCCATACCACTTATACATTAGGTGTCATAGGTTGTTATGTATATTTATGATATGCATCTATATGGTGGGTATGATATGAACATGCAGTGCAACACACACAATTCCGTGATCACAGACCTTTAGTTCCCACTTTTCGAGAGCTAGCATCACTCTCAGGTACGGCCGTCGTGGCTCCGGTAGCAGCGGATCGGGCTTTTCCGCTTTCTAGGCGGGTATACACACTACCAGGCCTAGACCTCTCTTGTACGTCTCTGTACGTGAAACAAGTGTACTCTAGAGTCTCTGCGCACCACTTTGCTGACTACCTGTCAGTCTTGTTGGGCCGGGTGCGTGTTATCGGGAAAAGTCCTCCAGACCTCAGAATAAACAACCTACTGGTCCCTCTAACCCTCGCACCCGCCTGGTCCACCGTACTGCCGTCGGTGTGACGACTGGCCAGTACCGCATGGCCCGCCGCTAGTATATGCACATGCAAGTATAATATATTGAGCCTCCAGCTCGAAGGACTATCCTGTCCCAAATCTCTCCAACCCGTCACGGATGAGTATGTACTACAAAACCTCCAACCCTGCCCGGGTGAGTGAGTAGTCAATAGACTCCAAGTCCCTCCAACCCGGCACGAGTGAGCACATGTCCATTACACTTAACCTATTATACTACTCTTGTCTACCGGTTGATATACCTAGTGACTTAAGCTATGGGTTGGGGAAAGACGGTCTTCCGTCGGCTCCTCCTAAATAAGTCTAAGGTTGCACTATTACTCTCATCTCTAGAATACATCTGCCACCCAGGGTTATACTTCCGATCTTAGACTCTAACTCAGTTGTTGATTCGTTCTCTGGTGGCCTATAGTGTAGCCTACCTTTACTATGCGCACCCCATGGTCTTGTACCACCCTGAAATCGAACTTTCAAATCCTTGGGCCTCCAACCCCCAAATATTTATCCTAGGGTGGTATGACATGATAGAATGTGTATGGTAATTTTCATAATTTTCTCTATTATTTTTTATAATTATTTTATTTTCTCCGAATATTTTCCCCAAGGTCATTTAACACATGAAGTATGTCCTTGCATAGTCCTAATGATGTAGAATAATTTTCTTATTCATTGGTATGATAAAATAACACTATTTTCCAAGGTTCATAATTTCTCTCCAAATTTATGTATTTATTTATTGATTTTCACAAAACCATCATATTCACTACTTTTCAAATGAAGTATAAGGAATTAAATCACACAAATTCTAATAAAATTACCGGCAGTCTAAATCATCAACATAAGGCTACTGACCAAGTTTCATTAATTTTATCAGTGTTATAGACTTGCAAATCAATATATTGTGTATTTACCAAAATGCCATTATGATGAATTAAAGTTTATTTGTACATCCAAAAATTCTGAAATAAACATGTCAGTAGTCTAACACCTATATACACCTCTAGAATTATTATCAAATTTTTCTGACCTATATTTTCATTAATTCATGAAATAAAAGGAATAGGGGTAAAATGGTCATTTCTTGTTATGTTACCTCAAAAGACCTCAAACAGATAAAATAAAAATACCCCAATTCAGATATGACCAAAAATTGAACAGGACCAAATCTGAGGATTTTTGCTTAATTAAATCTATTTTCCAATTTTATTTTTCCAATATGGCTATAATTTTCAAAAATCCAAATAAAGGAATTTTTGTTCCCAAAAATCCTATAATAAATTTGATGGGTTGAATTTGTCCTAAGGATCCTCTGGAATTAATTTCAAGGTTTTTTAGAGGTCCCAAAATGGGTAAATACACATCATAGCAAAATTTGCTAAATGCACACCAAGGCTAAATCTAGCCTACACATGCAAGTGGTTTAACCCAACATGCATTGGTTCAAATGGGCTGAAATTTTTGTCAGACCCTAACCATGTCCCAGAGGACTTGCCACCAAAATTTGGGGCCTTTTGGAGGCCTAACACTCCATTTATTCCATTTATTTAATTTATGACATTTTGAATAAAACTATAGGAAAAAGTATTCCAAAAATTCCCAATTTTTGGCAGGGGATAGATATGCCCTAGACCTGCACATGTCCAAAGTTTCAGGTCTTGTGGACATCTGGTTTGGCATGGGCTTTATTTTTTATTTCTTCCCTAGCCTAGGACCAGCCCTAGAAGAATTGGCCTACAGGACAGAACACTGGGTCAAAACCCATGATTATTGTGGAATTTGAGAGTTAAGACTTAGGGCTACATTTGCTCATCTAGGGTCCTGACCTAGAAATGACTCTAGGTGCCCTGAATATTATTTTGAAAATGACTGTTTAGGTGTGACAAATAATACACTATTCATTAATTTAAATTAACATATATATATATACTTTGATATAGCACGAATCCTAAAGCTAGATGGACGGGATCGTTTCATCGTCCCCAATGAATGGAAGGACCCGATGCATTTCGCCTGGGCCACCTTGCGGGGCGGATTCCGGCCGGCTGAGGCGGCGCCATGGCCGGCCAACGGTGCCATCACCTTCATGGTGGTGGTGGCTTCCATTTCCCGGCGATGAGGCGGCGGGAGACGGCGGCGCCGGCGATCCCGAGAGGTATAAAATTCTCGGAAAATTCGAGATTTTCTCACATGGCATCGGGCTCAATTGAGCCCGATTTCTCTCCTAAAAGATCTAGGATGCTAGTACGTGGAGAGGGGTGGCGAAACGGACCTGAATTGGCGGTTGGCGGCGGGTATGGCGGCGGTTGGCCATGGCTAACTAGCTCCGGCGATCTACCTCCCAAAAACTTGATTCTCCACCGATTGCTATGCTCCAGGACTCGAATTCTGTTCTCTAAGGCCTTCTGAAGCTAATGACTGGATTGGATTTGGCCTGGAGTGGCTGTACAGGGAGTTAAGGTTGGGGTGAGCTCGGTTTGGCACTTTGGATGCTTCACCATGGCTGCCAAGTGGCTGTCATGCCTTGAAACCCTTTGAAATGAATATGGATGGTCGGCCAGCATGCTTATGGGCTGAGGAGTGAAGGCCACATGACCCCTTTTCATCATCTTCCCCTTTCTCTCTCCTCTTTTAGGTGTTTTCTCCAAAATACCCCTTTGCATGTAATCTCTCTCCTAATTTTTGAGGGTTAGTGGCTGTCCTTGTCCACTTGGCTGGTCATGGGCCAAGTTTGGTGGGCTTGGCCCAAGAGAAATGACTTGGGCTCTCATTTTCACCCTTTAGGTTAAAATGTTGACTTTTTGACTTTTTGAGTTGACTTGGTCAACATGGTGAGTGGGCTGACCCCACTTGTTGTTCATGAGCCCAATGGCACCACCCAACTTGGTTTGGGTCAAGGGGGTGACCTACTTAGGCTAATTTGGCTTATGAGTGTGGGTTTGACCACTTTAGGCCCAAGGTTGACTTGGGTCAACCATGGTCAAAGTGTTGACCAAGGGCATGACCTTGGGTCCACTTAGATTGTAATTAGGGTTAGGGCAGTGTGGTGGGGGTCATGGTGTGGTTAGGGTCCTCATTTAGTCTAGTTTGACCTAGTTTGACTTGGCCCTATAGTGGACCCCACATGGTTACAACTCACCACCTAGGGTCAAACCTAGCTAATTTCCCCTAACCCCCACCCCATGCCTAACCCAATCTAAGTTAAGGGGCCTAGAAGTAACATGGGATGTTACAACGGTGACGATCAAAAACTAAAAACACTTGGGGATTAGTGAATTCGTTTGCTTACCCCGCAAAGAAGGAACCCCGAGTCCGGACTCCGGATGCAAAAATTTCTGAGTTTAGAGACACTCTTGGATTGAAATATTTGAAATTCTAGTCTTCCCGACATTCCTCCCTTGAGTTCTTTGTGTTAAGTTCTCCTTCAATATTCAACTCCATTTGGCTAAAAAGAGTAATGATAAACAAGCCTAATTAAGTTATTTGCATGAGATTCGAAGTCTTGAGGAATATGGAAACTCATGGAGACGAGACTGACCAAATTTCATACGGTGTGAGTGAACCCGCAAGCTGATGAAAGTGTATCATTTTGCTATTTGGTTTTCTGTGTAGAAGTTTGTTGGGGTCGGCACATCACTCTTGGTAGACCGGGTCTTCTGAACCGTCTTAGTCCGCGTAGCGGTCGGGCGTATCAACAGTCAAAGATTCACAGAATGTTGAGTTGGAGGTTTGATGACGCGGAAAACCCGCAATCAGGGTAAAACACAATGCGGCCGGTTTGGTGCTGGCATAAATTCCACTATCACAGAGTTTGTTACACAGTTTTCGGGAGAAGAGCGAGGGAGACAGACCGCGGCTCGTTACATTTGTGGGAGTGGGCGTCGCTTTCGCATTTTGAGTCGTCTTCACGTGATGGCGGGGATGGCTCAGAGCGTCCCGCCTTGGTCTTGGGTTTTCTCAGCGCTCGTCTTGTCTTTACGATCTCGACGGAGCCTAGCGCTGAATCAACTTGGGCGGAAAATCCCACAGAGAGAAAGAGTGGAGAGAGAAAGAGTGAAGTTAAAGTGTTCTAGGAAAAAACCATTTTAAGTGAATGTTGGCCTATTTATAGGATTTCAAGAGGACGGTCTAGTAATTTTGCTTAAATATTTTTGGACCGACCTATAAGATTGCTCGAAACTAAGCATGCAGATCGTCATTTATCAGAAATGACGATCCCGCCCTTGGGCCAAAAAAGAACCCGCCCGCCAAAACTGGCGGCCTGGCGACGATGATGGGGGCAGCGGCCGCCGCCCCCGTGCCCAGCGAGTGGACAGGGGGCCGCCCTTGGCGAGGCCGCCCAAATCCGGGGGGGGGGGGGGGGGGCGGGCTCGGCCGCCATTTGCACGGGCCGGTCGCGGCGAGGCCACCCGAGGTCGGGCGGCCTTGGTCGGCCCTCGCGTGGGCCGACCGCGGTGAGGCCGCCCAGGAACGGGCGGCCTTGGTCGGTCGCGACGGGGGTCGGTCGCCGCGAGGCTGCCCGAACAGGGCCAGCCAAGGCCGGCCTTGCGGGGGTAGGCCGCGGTGAGGCCTCCCAAGCACGTGCGACCAGGGTCGAGCGGCCCCTGGATGGCCCTTGTAGGGGCTATCCGTGGCGTGGATGCCAGGATCCGGGTGCCCCGGCTGGCCCTTGCAAGGACTGTCCGAGAGGAGGCTACCTGAGGCTGGGCTGCCTTGGCCGACCCTTACGGGGGCCAACCACGACGAGGCCACCTGGGAACAAGCGGCCTTTGCTAGCCCTAGTGGGGGTCGGATAGCCCTTGTGAGGGCCGACCGTGCCATGACCTCCAGGGCTCGGCCGACGCAGGCTGGCCCTTGCAGGTGCTGTCCGCGGCGAGGCCGCCTGGGGTCGGGAGGCCTCGGCAACCCTCAAGGGGCCGGCCGTGGCGAGGCCGCCCGGGAATGGGTGCTAGAGGAGAGAGTACGGGTGGCGGCGCCGCCGTTCTGCGTTGGGTGCACTACGTCCTTGATCCGGCGCGCGGTGGTTACCGGGGGGATCTGGCGCATGGATCGCTTGTGTGGTGGTTTTGCATGTAACTTTATATGGTGCTAGTGGGGGGGGGGGGTGGGTGAACCGACTAATTGTTGCCTGATTTCCCTATAAATTGGGGCTATCCACATCATTTGCCCCCCAAAGAGCTCGGAGTTGGGAGTTGTAGCGAGCGAAATCCGTGGTCTTTTATCATTATGCAGATCTAGATTGCAATGATGAGGGCTATGGGAGCGGTCGAGACTGAGAAGGCATGGAGAGTGAGGGAAACACGGGAGAAATCTTGGCCGAGCGCGGGGATGGGAATTACCGAGGCGATACGCCTCGCAGGGCACACTTCATACGCATCGCGTGTGCTCGCGGGGCGAAACCTGCGCTCAACGGGTTTGGGCATGTGATGCGCCCCCGTGAACGGTGCTTGTGTGCAAGGAGCGCCCCTACAACATGCTTGCAAGCGGGTTGCACCCTCACAGTCTGTGCAAGCAGAGTGCACCCCTGCGCGCAGCGTGCATGCGGGGTGCACCCTGGCGCGCATCACCCATGGGGAATGCCCCTTTGCAGTGCGCGCGCGGCGTGCACCCTTGCGCACAGGGCGCATGTGTGAGGTGCGCTCCGTCTACATCTTGAGCTTGGAGTGCACGTGCGCGCGCGGGTGCATTACCGTGGCAGAGCATGCGCGTCGTGTGTGCTTCTATGTGTGGTGCACATGTGCAGGGTGTCCTCGTACATGGTGTGCGAAACGTGATTCCTGGGGTGCTTTTTTACTTGGTCTTAAACTTATCTTTCATGGGCTTTTTCCAGGCTCCACAACGTGTTGTTCAAGGTAGACCAATGTGTATACGCTTCACCCTTAAAGTCAAGCAGATTTCTTCCTAGAGGTGGCGTTAAAACATCTGCGCCGGTCTTGAAATCAAGATTTCTCATGGTGAGCAGCGGGTGCAGAGTCCCCCCGTGGGCTTGATGACTTTATGCGAGTTGTCTTTGAATGTTGGGCTTTGATTTCCACTGTGTGATGAAGTTACTAAGATCCTGAAGCATTGTGGGATTCCGAAGTCTCAGTTTACCCCTTTAACTATGACGCGTATCATGGGTCGGATTGCCTTCTTCCACGAACATGGTTCGAAGTTATCGCTGGAGATTTTCAGGGAATGGTGTGACGTGCGTTCCGACAACGGTAGTCATATCGAGGTCCACAACAACCAGAATTTGTTGGTGTTCGAGAGCCCGATGGATGGGCATCATGGGAACACAGTGTATAACTACACCCGCAATTATTGGGAATGTCCTGAGCTTTGGAGCTCTCTTCCTGACAAGTGTCGTCGGATGAAGGGCCGTGAGCGTGACTTCACTCCAATTTTGGTATTTGAGGCGCCCCATAAGTTGGTGGATCATCTCTTTAGTATTTCCTTGTTTGTAAAAGAGAAACGCAGCTGCTGCGTGGTCTTTTTGCTGATCCAGAGCATTCTACCGCCGCCCCGTTGGGCTGTGATCGGAAAAGAAAATTGTTGTTCAAGGGCCATAGAGACTCGTCTACTGCGCGATGTCCTGCTAACCCGCCGAAGGGGCGACCGGGAGAGTTCCCTTGTGGTTCTTGAGTAGAGGGGGCTCCATTTGTTGATGAACAGGATGGTCAGGTTCTTGGTTCTTCTGCCCCTATGCTCCTATTGAGGAGGCTCCAGCTTCGGACCAAGCAAAGGGGAAGCATGCTCTCTCTTCCTTGACTGTGGTGAGTTAATTTTTACGCGCTGACTTGTTCTTTTTGCTCTTATCTTACCTCGCTCTGCTCCCCTTGTAGGTTGGTGTACAAGCTCAGATGACTCTTCCTTAGAATGATTACTATGTTGGCTTGAGGGATATGTACCTCTCACTTCAAGAGAAACTTCGAGGCGCGAAAACTTTCTTTTTGGATTTGAAGGGGAGACGCGAGCGCGACTTGTCTCGCTTTCGACAGGCTGAGTCAGACCTGAAGGCTGAGATGGCGAGGCTTCAGGAGGAGCTCCTGGCTAAGAAGTCCTAGGTGGAGAATGCGTTGGGGGATGTTGCACGCCTAGAGTCCGAGGTGGTGCATCTTTCTTCAGAAGAGCGGCTTTTCGAGCTAAAGGAGGCAAAGGTGACAGAGTATAAGAGCTCGATTACCTCCAAACAGGATCATTACTTGCTGTATAAAGTGATTCATGAGGAATTCTGGACGAGGGAGGTTGAACCCGAGCTTTGCGATATTCTGGAGGTGGTGTTCCGTCGTGGGATGACAAAGACCCTCCAGATGATATCTCACAAGCATGAGTGTGATGTCTCTGACCTCAGTTTCGAAGACCTTTCAGAGGACGAGTGTATTGAGTTTGATGAGTAGAATCCAAATTTGTAGCTTTTACTTTCTTTGTATTTGCTTGTACTTGATGCGTATCTGTGATCGAGCTTTGCACCCTTACTTTGACTATTGAGCCTTATGTGCTTTTGCTTCTCTTTTGAGTGGTTGTTTTCCTGTGTTTTTTCGCTCCTTTAGAGAAGCTCGTTTTATTGGCTTTACTATCTTTGTGCGGGTGACTTTGATGCGTTCGTGCTCCTTTGAGGTTAACCCTTGGAGGGCGATGTTTTAGACAATGTCAAGGTCTATTTCCATGGTGAAGGGAGGATGTTTCGAGCTGGATAGTGTTGTCGAGTGTGCGTGATTGTTGAAGTACGAGACCTAAAATGCTCCACAAACTACTACCAAGGCGAAGGGAGGATGCTTCTAACAGGGTAGTGCGAGGTCGGGTTTACCAATCCAGGGGATGTCATTGAGTGGTTGGCGGTGAAGGGCGGACCTTCGAACTTGGGCTACCATGAGGGGGGTGGGTAGGCCCTGGCTATGTCGCGACTTACTGTAGGAGAAGGCCAGACCTTCGATTGCTAGCAGTGGGAGCCCACAACGAAATGGTCTCAAATAGACGGTGAAGGGAAAACCTTCGAATCAGTGGCGAGCGCGAGGGGGCAGGCCTGACGATGTGGCAACCTATTGCAGAGAGAAGGGCAAACCTTCAATCATCGATAGTGGGAGGCCACTGTGACGTGGCCCCGACGAGTAGATCTTCGAACCGGTGGTGAGCGAGGGGGGGGGGGGGGCAGCCCTGACAATGCCGCGACTTACTATGGAGAGAAGGGCAGACCTTCGATTGTTAGCAGTAGGAGGACGTTGGGACGTGGTCCCCAAGAGGCAGTGAACATTAGATATTCAGACCGGTGGCGAGAGAGTGTGGCAGGTTCTGGCTACGCCATGACCTTCTATGGAGAGAAGGGCAGACCTTCGATTGTGAGTAGTGGGAGGCTGCAGAGATGTGGACCTGAAGAGCCGGTGAAGAGCTGATCTTCAAACCGGTGGCGAGCGAGGGGGAAGGCCCTGGCTACGCCGCGACCTACTGCGTAGAGAAGGGCAAATCATTGATCGTCTGTAGTGGGAGGCCACAATAATGTCGTCCCGAAGAGATGGTGGGGGCGAATCTTGGCATTTTTTCAACCAACTACGCGGGAGAAGGATAATCCTTCGATCCATGGCAGTGGGAAGTCTGCGGGGATCGTCCCCAGATTTGCATGAAGGGGCAGGCTCCAGATATGTCCCTATAAGAGCAGTGTTAGAAACAATCATAGTATTTAATAGTTATGAGAAACAAAATTGTTCGTGCACGAGTACAGACTCACAACTTTATTAAGTTAGCTGTCAGATGCTTAAAAGAAAAGAGGTTTACTGATGTTCAGATAATATAGCAAGGCTGGGCATTGATGTCATCTTCCAGTTCTAGGGTTTCTTCTAGGTCAATCCAGACCCGCTTGCTTGTCCCCAGGTGTAGCATTGAGCTGCTCCTTGTCCGGGGCTCACCTGCTACAGTAACATATCTGAGTTGCCTGTTAGTTCCCTTTTGCGACTCCAATCCTTGCCGGCGTATTGAACTTCATGGTGAGATATGGAAATGATGGGATTGCCCCGAACGTGGTGTAAGATTGCCTTCCCAAACCTTAACCTGGGTCGAGCCGAAGGGGATCTTACTTGCCCAAAACGTCCACCCAGTGCTCCTTAAGTGGTATCAAACCACACCACTAAGCGCTAGTTGGACACCTTGCTTGGCTTGAATCACAACATTCACATGTCATCATAGAGTATTGCGGAAGCATTAACAGGAAGCTACATCAAATATATATAACAATATACATTTAAAAGAGTACGCAAAGGCCGCATCCACCATTTATACATGAAGTTTGTAGGCTATAAAAGTACTACTACTACAAACTCCTCATGCTCTCAATCCTGCTCGTTTGTACTCATGTCTCGAAACTCAAGAGATGATGGGGGTGCCTCTGCTAGGGTAGTCCTATCAGCTGGTGTATCGTCCTATGACAGCTGGTCATCACGGGGCTCCGTCTCCTGTGATTAGTTTTAAACATAACCATTAGTCACAGAGCTAAGTGAAAACACATCTCCTTCCCGGATCTATATCCTAGGGACGAGCTCACGCACCCAACAAAAGTAAATAGCTGAAGCACGAGAGGGTTAGTACAACATTTCATACATAAGTTAGGAGCAACTATCAGAAGAAGGTGCAACATAGTATAACTGGAATAACTGCAATATTATACATCAGTTATAACAAAAGCTCCACTAGCTATCAACACAATAGGTATTCACAACCTGTATTCACACCGCAGGTATTCAAAACTACCAACACACCGCAAGCATTCAAAGCTGTGCACACACACCCTATATCGACATAATATAGACCGCTTCTATTCAAGCAGGGTAGCGAGCCCCGCAGGCCACATTGATATGGTCGTCGGTGATTGTGGTCAGTCCTGCCACTTCTGGGGGTGATCGTACCGCACAGCCCAGGCCCCAAAGTACAACTCCGTGTACTCTTGGATGTGAGCGACATCCGACGATTCAACATTTTGGACGACCAGCGGAGAAAACCCAACCTAGAAAAATCATAATTGCCGATCACCCGTAGTACTAATCTCCATATTGCCTTGAGTTGTCGAACTCCCCGCACCGGTACAAACGGTCTGCGAAAGTTACTGACTCGCCATGATTTACTGCAAGTAATTTACAAGCAATTAAATTTATCAAATTTTGTTGGCATGCACCGAGTCTGCGGCGGCCTGCCCTACTATGCTTCAAATAATTCAGGCAAGCGGCACTCGGCTGGAGATCTAACATGGAGCGTGTGAGCTCTTCATTTGGGGCTAATCCTGGAGGAATACCTCAACTCCAGTTATCCCCAACTAAGGCTCAACCTAATAGAAGACTACTCGTTAGAGCAGGACCCGTGCTTAATTTGGTAAATTACAGGAATAAAAGTGCGGTAATAAAAGCTGTTGAGAATATAAGCTGCATAATTGAAATACAGTAATGAAATAGGACCAGTATAAAATTGGAGTAGTACTGAACTGAAAGAACAAAAAATAAGTACTAAAAGGAACTGGACCAGTACGAGACTAGAATAGTACTTAAAAGAAATGAACTGAACTAAAGTAAATAAGTAGGACTTGTACAAGATTGGAGTACTGAAAAGAAATTACTGAACTGAAATAAATAAAGGAACCAATCGATCTAATTGAGGGGGAGAACATCACTGATCTACCAGATTATATAAATATGGATAATGCTAACACTATAGTTATGGAAGTAGTACAGACCAGTACGAAACTTGAATAAATCATAAAGAAAATAGTTAGTAATCCAATCACTCCATTCATGAGGCTTCAGTTCCATATCCGTTCATAGGAGGCAAGTTCAGTTCCATCTCTATTCTCAAGAGACAAGTTCAGTTCTATCTCCGTTCTCAGGAGGCAAGTTTAGTTCTATCTCCATTCTCAGGAGGCATGTTCAGTTCCATTTCAGTTTTTAGGAGGCTTCTTTGAGTTTCACCCATTTTTAAGATCTGATAATAATTCAGTTGCGCCTTTTAATCACGGATTAATCGGATCAGGAGGCTTATGGTGATGCTGAGGCAGGGGCAAGATTTAAGAAGATCACAGCTGTCTGATGTAAGACCCCCCTCTCGGAACACAAGACACGACCGAGGGGAGTCTTATGCCCAGGAAAGCCTCCTTGCGGTAGAGCCAACACACAGGTCGACCTATACCACAAGATGCCTATCCTGCCGGCTAAGATCAATATCATCAATGCCAACCCAACATAAAGATTATAAACTTAAGTCAAAATCCACACACGCATATAAGTCTAACTAGTACATCAAATAAAAAGAAGCAACAACAAGGCTTCTATAATATAAGAGTACAAAATTGCCCAAAGGCTACAAAAAGAGTCTCTCAAAAACTAACATCCGTAATGGGCGGCAGCGACGGTATCGTCACATCCGACCTTGTCACCCTGGCCTGGCTGCACTCCTGCACAACCTATTTCTGCTCTATCAACGGAGTTTCCTCCTAAAAAGGAAGACGTAGCAACCGTTAGTCACAAAGACTAAGTGGCTATCACATCCACTCTCCCGACGACTCTTAGGCACCGGACGAAGAAATGGAATAAGGGTACAATATATGGAAGCAATAGTACAAGCAGGTGGAGCATGTATAAAACATGATTAACAACAGCAGTAAAGGTATAACATGTAGCGACTCCACCCGTTAAATAACATATAATAGAAGGTACGGCCTGGGCCCCATACTATATGCCACAAACAGACGGCGAGGTCATAGGTTAATACCAAAATACCATATCACCCTAACCCAGAGCATTCTAGCGGAAGCTTATTACTTACAAGAAATCAACCAATGAATGTTCACTACTATATGAATATCACATTTATATATACCACCAAGAATGTATACAAGCACACACACCGCTCACGGCCTTAAAGCCTTACATGTTTCTCTTTATAAAATATGATTTCATACATCGGCAAGCAGGCCGACCACACATGAAATCCAAAGCTTCGCACGACCTTCAAGGGCCTACAAGAAGCAGCAGCAGTAAGGGCTTCAGACCGCTCAATCTAAGTCAACATAACAAGTGCAGCACCTGCATATGGACGTCTACCCCAAGGGTGATAAACAAAGCAACGGTCAACATTCAACAGACCAATTATAATGACCCTATCCCTTACCCGGGGCAGTGGTTCCTTCCCTGCATGTAGTGCAATCATAATATATATATATATATATATATATATATATATATATATATATATATAAAATACAACAACATCACAAACGCCGGATTTCATGTCAGGCGCTCCGTGCACTCAAGGCACGCTTACGGTGTACTGAAATCCTCTAGGTCCCACCACCAATTCGAGGTGATTAGCTTGTTGGTCGGGCATAAGCCTCCAAACCCCTATTGAAGAACTCACGCATCCACCCCACTCAGAGGTGTTCACCTCACGACAACTGTGAGCACTATAGATTGACCTACTACCATAGTGTAACAAGCCGCTTGGAAGGATCGTATCCCCCCATTTATAGTGCTACGAATCGACCGCTCATACACTCCTACCACTTAATTTGTTAGGTGGCCCACCCACTCAGAGGTTCTTAACTTGTTGGCCATGGGAATCAGCCTCCAAACCCTTGTTGAAGACCTCTCACGCCCATCCACTCAGAGGTATCCGCAATCCATCTCATAACACAAGCACACAGTGCCACTTTCCCATCCATCATCCAGCTCGTGTCGAGCATACAACCAAAGGAGCTATGCAAAGCTTCCTTACCATAATTCACAAGCGTCCTCACAATCTCCGCAAGCTACTCGTTTTATACACGGAGTCTTCTCCGGTTCGCAGCATCACCAATCTAGATTACCCGTCCAGATGAGCTTCACATAACATGCCTATTCCGTACTACACATTTCCGGATCTAAATGTAAACTCAACCGCTGGAATCGCTTACGCTTTCCACCTCTTGGTGGAGGATCTCATGCACATGCATAAAGTAGGACTTCATTTGTCCAAGAAGGAGATCGTTACCCTTGACGATCGCTTTGGAGCCATGGAAAACTGGCCGGCTAGAAATCACCGCGACGGCCTTGCCTCCACAACGCTGGTCTCAGATCTCAATTCGGACCGCTGAACTCCACCGGCGGTCGGAAACCTTCTCCTTCTTCCTCCTCCAAGCTATCCCTTCTCTCTTAGATAGAATGAGAGAATACTCTCAATCCATGGTCTTATCACTACAGGAGAAGCTTGGACCACAGGATCCAAATAGAAGGAAATGAACGGCCACGATCTGCCCTGGAATCACTTTTACTGGGCTGACACGGCTTGTTACACGCCCGTGTCACAAGCCGTGTTCCCTACGTGGTTAAAGAACTGACTCTATCCAGACCAATACATGGGCTTAGACAAGCCCGTATCAAGCCCTGACACGCCCGTGTCACGAGGTACATGCCCATGTTGAGGGGCGTGTCCCTCAATCAACACAGGATAAACACTCCCGAAAACGACACAGCTAAGGCGTACGCCTGTGTCCTTGGTTGTGTGCCAAACACGCCCCTGTGACACGCCCGTGTCACAGGCCATGTACCACACACGACACAACCCGGTTACCAACCCGAGCAGGACATGGCCTCGGACACGCCCGTGTCCCTTGCCGTGTCACCTTGACATGCCCTGGGACACCCCCGTGTCCAAGGCCGTGTGCCTTACTCGAGACACACTCAAGCCCCACTCGAGTACCCAGAGCTGGACAAGCCCTGGGACACACCCGTATCCCAAGACATGTCACCCAGCCTGAACTCAAAATTAGAATTTGGGGTGTTACAACCCTCCCCTCCTTATAGAAATTTCGTGCCGAAATTTAGCGCAATAGTAAACACCCGTACAAACACTCCTTTGTTGTACCATAACAAAAACGATCCGGGGTTAGAGCTCAGAGGCCGCAACTTTCCTCGCCCCACGACATCGCACAAACAACAAGTTTTTACCAACATACATACAATATTACAATAGGTGCGGGAATCCATCACTCCAAGAGTAAAGTACACTCTTTACTTCACGGTATTTCCGCTCGTCAACGTCCTGCATAATCCTCTTTACGGACACACTCTATCCATAATCGCTCTTTTCACTACGGCTATATCAATCCACTCAGCGGTGATACCAAGATAAGTTCATAGGAAAATAAAAATCTTAAGCCAACACCCAACAACCTCTTTATTCACGATCACAACATGTTTATACGCGCAAAATAAAGATTGTATACATTATTATAGATATGAATACATAATTACAGATAGTCTTGCCCTTCTTGCTTCGTGTCGTCTAAGGGCCACTGTTGCAGTTTCGGGCTTTATGTCCATCTCTGCCTCACGAGTAGCAAACAATTGAAGTTTTCCTTGCAACTGCTCCAGTCTCAACCTTCTTTGCCCTTGGTGTGGTACCATAATAGCATCTTCGGACACGATGCCCCACCTTACCACAAGAAAAACAAATATGTGTACTACACCTTTTCTTTGTTCCCATGATGGTGGAAGTAGTTGGTTCCAACAGATGTAACTACTTATTCCATGTATGATCATAGGCTTTTGACACATTGTCAGAGATTGGCACATTGATATCGTGCCTCACTCTAAACTTCTTTAAGGCCATTTCCAAAGACCTAGCTGTCATTACCAAGGCATAAAATCCAAGCAACTTTTGAGCCCCCCAATACACGTCGTATTTCATCGCGTAGAACATCGTAAAATCTGTTGGTCTTCGTCTCCTCGGTTTCAAACACAAACTCTGCATGTTGTCTCAACTCAACAAATTCACGAAAGTACTCCTCGATTGTATATGGTCCTTGGGTCAAACACATATTCAACGGATGGATCGATGCTCCTTCCCTTGCCACCTGCTCATGGTGGGCCTTGATCATCGCAAAAACCACACCCGCGATCAGCCGAATCGTCTCGACCGAAGGAGGAGGTGTGGGCACCGCAGCTAGTGCCACACTCTCATCCGAATGTTGGGGCTCAAACTGCCCAGTTCAACTCTTTGTCACCTATATGTGAACAAGACATCATTAACGTCCAATCCAAAATGGCAAACATGCCCAATATACACACTCACATTCCAAGTGGACATTCTTGAGTTCATTAGTGTTAAAACAGTTCGTACGTACACGTACTCACCACACCACAAAAGAATTCGACCACAAATTCGAAAGAGGAAAACCGAAACAAGCTGATACCAAAATGTAATGACTCCACCCATTAAATAACATATAATAGAAGCTCCGGCCGGGACCCCACACTTTATGCCACAAACAGACGGCGAGGTCACAGGTTAATACCAAAATACCATCGCACCCTAACCCAGAGCATTCTAGCGGAAGCTTATTACTTGTAAGAACTCAACCAATGAATGTCCACTACTATATAAATATCACATTTATATATACCACCAGGAATGTATACAAGCACACACACCGCTCACGGCCTTAAGGTCTTACATGTTTCTCTTTACAAAATATGATTTCATACATCGGCACGCAGGCCGGCCACACATGAAATCCAAAGCTTCGCACGGACTTCAAGGGCCTACAAGCAGCAACAACAAGGTATTCAACCGGCTTAATCCAAGTCAGCATAAACAAAGGCAACACCTGCATATGGACATCCACCCCAAGGGTGATAAACAAAGCAACGGTCAACATTCAGCTGACCAATTATAATGACCCTACCCCTTACCCGGGGAAGTAATTCCTTCCCTGCATACAGTGCAATCACAATATATATAATACAACAACATCACAAACGTCAGCCTTCGTGCCAGGCGCTCCGTACACTCAGGGCATGCTTACGATTTACTGAAATCCTCTAGTTCCCACCACCGATTCGAGGTTATTAGCTTGTTGGTCGGACATAAGCCTCCAAACCCCTATTGAAGACCTCACGCACACACCCCACTCAAAGGCGTTCACCTCACGACAACTGTGAACACTATAGATCGACCTACGCCCGTAGTGTAACAAGATGCCGGGAAGGCCTGCAGTCCCCCATTTGAAGTGCTATAAATCGACCGCTCATACGCTCCTACCACTGAACTTGTTGGGTGTCTCACCCACTCAGAGGTTCTTAACTTGTTGGCCATGGGCATCAGCCTCCAAACCCCTGTTGAAGACCTCTCGCGCCCATCCACTCAGAGGTATCCGCAATCCATCTCATAACACAGGCACACAGTGTCGCTTTCCCATCCATCATCCAGATCGTGCCGAGCATACAACCAAATGAGTTATGAAAAGCTTCCTTACCATAATTCACAAGCGTCCTCACCATCTCCGCAAGCTAATCATTTTATACACGGAGTCTTCTTCGGTTCAGAGCATCACCAATCTAGACTACCCTTCCAGATGGGCTTCACACAGCATGCATATTCCGTACTACACATTTCCACATCTAAATGCAGACTCAATCGCTGGAATCGCTTACTCTTTACACCTCTTGGTGGAGGATCCCATGCACATGCATAAAGTAGGACTTCACTTGTCCAAGAAGGAGATCGTTACCCTTGACGATCGCTTCAGAGCCATAGAAAATTGGCCGGTTGGAAATCACCGCGACGGCCTTGCCTCCACAACGCTGGTCTCGGATCTCAAGTCAGACCAATGAAGCTCCACCGGTGGCCGAAAACCTTCTCCTTCTTCCTCCTCCAAGCTATCCCATCTCTCTTAGCTAGAATGAGAGAATACTCTCAATCAATGGTCTTATCACTACAGGGAGAAGCTTGGACCACATGATCCAAATAGAAGGAAATGAATGGCCACGATCTGCCCTGGAATCACTTTTCCTGGGCTGACACGGCTTGTGACATGCCCGTGTCACAAGCCGTGTTCCCTAAGCGATTAAGGAACCGACTCTATCCAGACCAGGACACGGGCTTAGACACGCCCGTATCAAGCCCTGACATGCCCGTATCATGAGGTACACGCCCGTGTTGAGGGGCGTGTCCCTCAATCAACACAGGATCAACACTCTCGAAAAGGACACGGCTAAGGCATACGCCTGTGTCCTTGGCCGTGTGCTAAACACGCCCCTGTGATACGCCCATGTACGATACTCGACACAGCCCGATTACCAACCCGAGCAGTACACGGCCTCAGACATGCCCGTGTCCCTTATCATATCACCTTGACACGCCCTGGGACACGCCCGTGTCCCAGGCCGTGTGCCTCACTCGAGACACACTCGAGCCCACTCGAGTACCCAGAGCTAGACACGCCCGTGTCACCCAGCCTGAACTCCAAATTTGAATTTGTGGTGTTACATAATATTATTATCAATATATATTCTAACAATTCTACTCAAAACATATCCATCCATCAAAGTAAATAGGTATAAAACAGAAAAGTAACTTTACTTATAAGAATGCCCATACAGACTTATAAGTTAAGGATCGACTTAACAGTAAAGTAACTCATCATATAAGAGTGCCCATACAAACTTATATGATAAGGATCTTGTTGGGTACATTAGAAAATGTGTACCTGATTTGAAGAAGCCCAACTTAGCTCAATGATATACATCAAGGTGTATTTGATGTTGTTTTAAGTTGACATGTGCAGGTGAAGAAGTGTTAAAGAATGCAGAAAAATATTCTAAGTCCATGTGTCGACACCTGAAGAAACAGTGTCGACACTTCAGAATATTTGTGTCGACACTTGAAGGAAGCTGTGTCGATACAGAGAAAGATAGTCGACTACATTTGTGTCGACACTGGGAAGCAGTGTTGACTCACAGAGAAAGATAGTCGACCACATTTGTGTCGACACTGGGAAGCAGTGTCGACTCACAGAGAAAGATAGTCGACCACATTTGTGTCGACACTGGGAAGCAGTGTCGACTCACAGGAAGATAGTCGACCACATTTGTGTCGACACTGGGAGGCTGTGTCGACACAATGAGACAGAGTCGACACACATTGGCAGAAGTCGACAATACTTGTGTCGACACCAGAAGACTAAGTCAACACATACTGAGTTCTGAATCTACAACAACTGTGTCGACACACAGGACTTGTGTCGACACACTGCAAAGTTAAGACCAAGTTATTCTCTGAAGAAGCTGTGTCGACTTAAAGGCAAACTTGTCGACATCATCAAAGGCTGTGTCGACACCAAAGTTACTTGTGTCGACACATACAGACAGTTGGTCTCGACACTTCCTGACAGTCTGTCTCAACACATTGCTGACCAAGACTAAGGCACAGGATCTGTTTGAAGACTTGACAGCTGTGGGTTGCAGCCAGTTAACTGATGTTGTCAGACTTGTCAGAAGACAGTTATAAACCGGATCAGCCGGTTACCATTAAGAAGATCTATAAATAGACAGATTCAGAGAGAAGTAAGAGGGGAATGAGAAAATTGAACTTTGGCAATCAAATTGGGAAATCAAATCAAGAAGGTGTAATACACTAAAGAAGATCTTCATCAGAAGATCTAAGAAGACGATCTCAGGATCGATCTAAGAAGAGTTCTAACAAGAATTCAGAAGTATCATCAAAGGTGTTGGATAGAGAGGGATCCACCCATTTTGAAGAAGAAGAAGGAAGTCATCAGTGGTTTCTCAAGAAGCTGTTTGGAAATCAACTCAGCAAAGTTCAGATTCAAGAAACTTTGAAGAAAGCTCAGATTCAGTTGATTTCATCAGCTGATCAAGAATTGTCTTGTCCTCTTCTCTCTCAACAAAGGCAAGACATTAAAACTTCTTTTCTAAATTTCTGTAGGATCTGTTTTACACAGATCTGAGTTGTAAGCCTATGATATAAAGGCTGAGTGTAGGAGAGTTGATCTCTGAGTGGTAGGGCTGTTTGCTTGAGTGTAGGAGAAGATTCTTCTCTGAGTTGTAGGTCTTGTGGCAAGGCTGAGGTAGGGCTGTTGTGCCTGAGTTGTAGGAACCTATCCAGGTTCTGAGCTGTAGGATCTGAGGATCTGAGAATAGTGGAAGTTTGGCCGAATCTAGCATACTGCTAGATAGGTGAAGGGGAAAGTGGATGTACCCAGACCTTGGGGAACCACTATAAAACATTGTGCAATCTGTGATGATTAAATGTCTGTGAATGCTGTGCTGGATGTTTTAATTTTTGTAATTGAATTCTGCCTAAAAATTTGAACAAGCAATTAGAACCTATTCACCCCCCCTCTAGGTGTTTAGGTTGTCTTGAAAGTAAAACTATCAAGTGGTATCAGAGGGAGGTTCCTCAAAAAGGACTTAACAGTCTGAGGTAGATCTGAAAGGCAGAATCAAGATTCAAGAAGATGGGTTCTGGAGAGAATCATAAGGAGCTAGGGTCTATGAAATTACCCATATGCAAGAAGGAAATCTTTGGAATTTGGAAAGAAAGAGTCAGGTTGTTTATGGAGGCATCTGACCCAAGAATATACATCACAGTTCAGGAAGGACCCTTCATTCCAATGAAGGTATCAGTTCTTGATGCTAATATTCAAACTCCAAAGAGTTATTCTGAAATGACCAAGGATGAAATCATTTTGGCAACCATGGATAAAAGAGCACAGAACATTATTGTAAGTGCCATAGATGATTCAACATTTCAGAATCTGATTCACTGCAAGACCTCCAAAGAAATGTGGGACACATTGATTGTCTACATGGAGGGATCAGAAGAAGTAAGACAGGACAGGAAATCTATGCTCAATCAGGAATATGAAAGTTTTAGACAAGGAAAATCTGATAGCATAACTGAGTGCTATAAGAAATTCTATAGAATTGTGAATGAGCTAATGTCTTATGGAAGAGTCTTCAGTACTTATGAACTGAATGACAAATTCTTGAGATCCTTAACAAAGGATTGGGACACAAAGATCTGTGCCATAAGAGAAGTGGCTAAATTGGCAGAGATCTCTCCTCCCACCTTGTTTGGAAAACTGCTATCCTATGAAATGCAACTTTTGGTAAGGAAGGAGGAGGAAAAGAATTCAAGAGGAGAGCATAGAGAAAAGACTGTGGCATTCAATGCAGAATCCATCAGAAAGAATAGGAGGATATCACCATCCCATCCTAAGGACATTGCAGAAGTCAGTTCAGAAAATTCAGATAATCAGGGTTCAGAAAGTTGTGATTCAGATGCAGACATTGCTGCATTCACAAGGCAATTCCAGAGGTTCTTGAAGAAGAAACAGTGGAAGTCTAAGCCCTCTACTTCACAGCAAGTTGATGACTATTATCAGAAGAAAAAGTCATTAAGGAAAGAAAAGAGCAGATCAAAGCCCAACAAGGCTACTACTTCAAAGATTGTCTGCTATTGTTGCAATAGACTTGGACATGTAGTGGCTGACTGTCCTGATAAGAGAAAGGAGTCTTCAGACAAGAATAAGACTCATAAAAAGGGCAAGAAGGAGAAATCCTTTGTTGCAAAGAAGGATAAGAGCCTAACAGATCAGTCAACTTCAGAGTCAGAATCTGAAGCAGAAGCATATATTGGACTATATGCTGTATCTGAAGAAGAGGAGTTTCTGCAGTTGCTAGACTCTATCTATGATCAAGAGGATCATCAGTGCATGGGACTAATGGCAGGATCAGAAGAGGACATATGCCAGAATCAGTCTGGTCTTAATAAGGTACAATGTCCTTCTATGAAATCTGTTTGTAGTACAAGTACAGAATCAGCTACATCTGCATCAAGTGATGTAGATGCATCTGAATCTGAAGGAGATGTCTATCAATTGATAGATAAGTATGGGGACTTATTGCAGGCCCTTAAGAAAAGTAAGAACCTGGTTAAATCTCAGGCTCATGAAATTGCTGAACTAAGGGTAGCTGCAACTGAGTTAGAGAAAGTAATTGATCAAAAGTTAAATGAAATTGCCAAGCTGAAGAATATAACTATTATTCAGATGGGCACAATTAATTATACCAATGATCAAGTGAAAAGTCTGGAGGCTAGACTAAGAATTGAAAAAGACTTAGTGGCTAGTTACTCTAAGCCAAAGTCTGTCTTACCCTTTATTGATGAATTTGTGAATCAAAAGGGTAAGGCAGGATTAGGATTCAAAGGTAACTCCAGGGCTGGCCAATTCAAGAGGAAAGGCAAAGCTCCTGTCAAGCCACTGAACTTTTCAGTCCCTGTTAAGTTTAGAAAGGTGGAAGTGCCTTCTAACCTATATGATCATGAAAATATTCATGGTCATATTAAGTCTAATGTTATGAAAAACAAGGGTGTAAATGCCAACAGGCCTACCTATGTTCATAAACCCAATGGTTATAAAAAATCAGTGGGTGAAGCTGCTGCAACACCATCAATGGAAAGAAATTCTTTTGTCAAGGATGTATCTAGAACTAGATACAATAGGTTTGAATGTTGGTGCTGTGGCAAGAGAGGCCATTTTGCACTAGACTGTTGGTATAACACAAGTGTTAGAAAGAACAATTGTCTACATGTTAGAAGAAATAATGGTAGCTTTGTTAATGCTAACTTGAACCAAGGACCTAAGACTTGCTTGGGTTCTAAGGGTAAGTAAATCTGTGTTGCAGATGAATCCAAGTAACCATGCCCCTATATGATACTTGGATAGTGGTTGTTTCAGGCACATGACTGGAATAAAGGGGCTGCTGAAGGAATATTCATCTGTCAAAGATGGACCTAAAGTGATCTTTGGTGGATCTAAAAAAGGAGTCATCAAAGGGTTTGGTAACATTTCTTCTAACCTAATTACTATCACCCAAGTGGCTTATGTAAAAGGTTTGAAACATAATCTAATAAGCATTAGCCAGCTGAGTGATTTAGGATATGACATTTCATTTGTTAAGGATGGATGTCATATCAAAAGGTCAAGTGATCAAGAGATCATTTTGACTGGGTATAGGAAGAGAAATGTATATTGTCTTAATTTTGTATGTGAGAATAAAGCTTCTCCCATCTGTCTTGTAGCTGATGACAATGCTTCTCATTGTGTTAAGTGGCACAAGAGATTGGCTCATCTTAACTACAAGACAATTGGCCAACTCTTTATCAAAGAGTTAGTGAGGAATGGTCCTCAAGTTAAGTGTATGAAGGAAGGGATATGCTCAGCTTGTCAAAAGGGCAAGCAGACAAAATCCTCCTTTCAAAGCCTTGAAAACAAGGATTCTGTGAGGTGCTTATACCTCTTGCATATGGATCTTTTTGGTCCTATGCCAGTTCATAGTCTAGGTAGGAAGGTCTACACTTTTGTGATTGTAGATGACTATTCTAGATTTATATGGGTGTTCTTTCTGAGACAGAAATCTGAAACTCCAAGTGTCTTACTTAATTTTGTAAAACAAATTCAGAATGAACTGAATAGTACAGTGTTCAAAATCAGAAGTGACCATAGTACTGAGTTTCAATCTGAAAGCATGACAAAGTTATGTGAAGACTTTGGGATTTTCCAAGAGTTCTCCTCACCAAGAACACCTCAGCAAAATGGAATTGCTGAAAGAAAGAATAGAACATTAATTGAAGCTGGTAGAACTCTATTGAGTGACACCTCTCTACCAGAATATTTCTGGGCTGAGGCAGTAAACACTGCTTGTCATGTGATTAATAGGGCTTCTATCACCAAGAGCCACAAAAAGACTCCCTATGAGATTATGAAAGGTAGAAAACCAAATCTATCCTACTTCAGAATCTTTGGTTGCAAATGCTATATACTTAACAATGGTAAGTCATATTTGACTAAGTTTGCTGCCAAATCCCAGGATGGGATATTTGTTGGGTACAACACAAATAGTAAGGCCTATAGAATCTTCAACTTGACTACTCAAGTTGTTGAAGAATCTGTGCATGTTGTGTTTGATGAAACAAGATTAATCAACTGTGAGTTGTCTTGTAGATCAAATGACTCAACAGGTATAAGCAAAGGAATGGACAAGCTCTCCATTGCTGAAGCTTCAAGGGAAGATGGAGTATTGGAAAATGAAGGATATTGTCCAGGGGGAGTACAAGACACAATAGAAGATGAAGAAAACCAAGAGGTTCAGCATAATGAAGGAGCTGGAGATGTTCAACCAGAAGGGAATCTTCCTCCAGCTACAAGACATTTAAGAGACCATCCAACTGATCAGATAATAGGTGATCCAAGACAGGGAGTGCAGACTAGAAGTAGAAGTCAAAGCACAGTTCTACATTCAAGTTTCCTGTCACAAATGGAGCCTAAGAAGTTTGAAGAAGCCATCCAAGACCTGCACTGGACTGATGCTATGCAAGAGGAGCTGAATCAATTCAGAAGGTGCAATGTCTGGGAGCTTGTTCCTAAACCAAGAGGCCATAATATAATTGGGACAAAATGGATCTACAGGAACAAGTTGGATGAGAATGGAGTAATAGTGAAAAATAAAGCAAGATTGGTTGCTAAAGGATACATGCAGGAAGAAGGGATTGACTTTGATCAAACCTTTGCCCCAGTAGCAAGGCTGGAGGCAATCAGAATATTCCTTGCCTATGCAGCCTATCAAGACTTCAAGGTATGCTAGATGGATATGAAGTCAGCATTTCTGAATGGTGATCTTAAAGAAGAAGTATATGTAGAGCAGCCATCAGGTTTTGTAGATCCTCTTAAACCTGATTATGTTTATAAGCTTAGAAAAGCTTTGTATGGGTTAAAGCAAGCCCCAAGGGCTTGGTATGAAACCCTGTCTACTTTCCTTATTGAGAATAAATTCTCAAGAGGAAAAATTGACAAAACTCTATTCCTTAGAGAATCCAAAGGCAAGATCATCTTAGTTCAGATCTATGTTGATGACATAATCTTTGGATCTACTGAAAACAACCTTTGTAAAAAGTTTGCCAAACTTATGCAAGGGAAGTTTGAGATGAACAGTATGGGGGAACTGAAGTTCTTCTTGGGACTCCAAGTAAGACAGACTGATGATGGCTTGTCCATATCCCAGTCAAAGTTTACTAAAGAATTAATCAAAAAGTATGGTATGGAGTCATCCTCCATCATGAGAACTCCTATGGGGACAAGTATGCCTATATGCAAAGATGATGCAGGTAAACCTGTTGATGAGACTTTGTATAGAGGAATAGTTTGTTCTCTACTATATCTCACAGCTAGTAGACCAGATATTATGTATGCTACATGTGTCTGTGCTAGGTACCAAGCCTGCCCTAAAGAGTCTCATTATACTGCAGTCAAAAGGATTTTGAGATATCTTAAGGGCAGACCTAATCTAGGCCTTTGGTACCCTAGGAATAGAGATTTTCTACTAACAGGTTATTCAGATGCAGACATTGCAGGCTGTAGAGAGGATAGGAAGAGTACAATAGGTACTTGTCAATTCTTGGGAGGAAGATTGATATCTTGGAGTAGTAAGAAGCAGACCAGTGTGGCTATATCTACAGCTGAGTCAGAATATGTTGCTGCTGGCAGCTGCTGTGCACAACTATTGTGGATACAGCATTAGCTTAAAGATTATGGTATTCAAGTAAGTAGAACACCTCTTTTGTGTGATTCTAAGAGTGCAATTTCTATTGCTAATAATCCTGTTTCTCATAGTAGAACTAAGCATATAGAAATTAAATACCATTTTCTTAGAGAACATGTAGAAAGAGAAGACATCACATTGGAATTTGTTAAAACAGATTATCAAATAGCAGATGTATTCACTAAGCCTCTGGATGAAACAAAATTCAATAAATTTAAAATTGAATTAGGCATGCTGATCATTGATTAGATTATCAACAAACTTACAAATAACATATTAGATTATCAAATGGTCTTAAGTGGTGTAGACAGAAACAGAAATTGGCTAAGTAAAATAGTGTCGACACATTCAGTGATAATGTGTCGACTCTATGAAGTAATGTCGACAAGTCAGAAATATTGTGTCGACACAGAGAATATGTGTCGACACTTAAGAATTAAATTGTCGACTAATCCAGGAATGTAGTGTCGACTTCACCAGAATAGTGATGTCGACACTTACAAATTTTGTGTCGACACTTATCCTAAGAGTCGACACAGATTTTCTGATACTCTACTATATCTCTCAGGTGTCGACATATCCACATTTGGTGTCGACACATAGTAGACAGATTTGTTGTCGAGACAATAGAAGTTTGTGTCGACACATTCCATCTGTGTCGACACATATAGACTGTTTTTGCCCGCCTTTTGATCTTCTTTCAATAGAAGGTATAAATAGGTCAAAAACTTATTCAGTCGACACGCTTACAAGGTTTTCGAGACTGAAATCCTGTGTCAACTTTCTCTCTCTCTCTCTCTCTCTTCTCTCAAGCTTTCTCACCTGAACAATGGCGCCGAAGATTGAAGACAACGTCAATGAAGGTTATGAGTTAGTAAGGAATGCCTTTGCCGAAGCCCCAACAGATGTTCAACGAGTTATCTCTCTTATTTCCGAATCCAGATTAGAGTTCATAGTTTCTGAACCTTCCAAGATATGGAAGAAGGAGGTGCATGAATTCCTTACCTCTGCATCAATAGGTTCAGATGTTCTCAAGATAAAGTCCAATGTGCATGGGTCGACAGTGAAGATTACCCCAAGAAGTCTAAGGAAGATTCTACATTTACCAATAATTGAGAATGAAGAAGAAGTCCCTGCTTCTAAGTTAAGGGAGGTTATCCAATGGTGCGGATTGGATCCCACTCTGAAGATTGGAGCTGCTTTCAACAGGAAAGGGATGAATCAGCAAGGGAAATTTTTGTCTGAAGTAGTTGGCAAGGTGATTTTATGCAAACCAGGGGGACATGATAGGATTTCAGCATCTATGTTCAACCTCATGACCAGAATTGTGTTTACAATTCCAACTGATTGGTCAGCTGTAATCTTTGAAAAGATAAAGGAAGGAATAAAGAAGCCAAATCTTGCTAGAATTATGAGTTTATATCTGAATGGAGTGATCCCTGAGGTAATGCAACATCTGCCAGGAACAAAGATCAATCACATGAGAAAGATGGACATGAGATTGTTTTCTAGGTGGGATAGGGTGTTGTCTAAGGATGTGCCTGATGAGAGCAGGCAGGACACCCTAGTGAAATCCTCTTCTCATGCTCAAGATACTGAGCAGCTTCAAGAAGAACAAGAGAGGAAGCAGGATGAAGATCACCCTGTGTCTACTCCAGCCCAGCAAGACACTATACCTGCACAGATGCAGGGGGAGCAAGCTCATTCACCTGCCCAAATTGTATCTACTCCTGACCAGGTACAGTTGCAGGGGGAGCTGGTGTATTTTCTTATAAAAGACATTTCTAATATTTCAATTTTTGCACAGGTGCAGGGGGAGCAAGTACACTCACCTGCCCAGGACATTACCAATACTGAACAAGTACAGGGGGAGAAGATATCTGACCCAGTGCAAGAGGCAGTCCAAATTGATATCTCCAAAGATCTGAATATAGAAGATCTAATTGATACATCTTATGTTCAAGCTCAGAAGGAATATACTTTAGATGAGTTATTCCCTAATGTTGATATGGCTACTGATAGAGTAGAAGAGGGGCAAGAGATTGAAAAGGCCCTTGACATGGAGATAGAACTTGAGAAGGAGCAAATGGTTGAGGGGGAGTCTGTGCATGTTGAAGCTGAACAACATGGCACTGAGACAGATATTCCTCCTCCTCCTCAAGAAAGAGTTCAAGTTGATAGTTCATCTGAATCTGAGACTGAAGAAGCCAGAATGGCTAAGAAGAGAAAACTTGTAGTCTTCAAGAGAAGGAGCAAAGGTTATAAGCAGGCTCTACAGACTACAACTCCACCATCTCATTCTGAATTTAATTATAACAAGTTTATGGTTGATTTGCAAGTTAAGTTAGATGACCATAGAGTGGCTGTTGAAAAATATATTGATGAGAGCAATAAGTCCCTTCAATTTGACTTGGCTCAAGATATAAAGTCAATTCGATTTGAAGTTAATATGCATAAGAAGGAGATGACAGATTGCTTCCATAAGGGAGGTAATGCTGTGGTGTATTTGGCTAAACAACAGCAGTCCATCATCCCTAAAGTGGATGATATTGCTTTAAAGCAAAGTTATGTTTTGGAGAATCAGCTGAGGATGAATGACAATTTAACTGAATCTCATCACGAAATTATTAATGAATTGAAAAAGACTACTCCAGGGCTGACTGAAGCTAGAACAAAGGAGATGAGAGAATTTGATAAGAAACTTCAAGATGCTATTGAATCAGTTAAAACTGCTATCACTACCTCTCAAAAGGACATATATGACAAGCTTCAAAAGTTAAAACCATTTTTTAAAGAGGGTGTGAATTATCTGGATGGACAGATCAGATTTCAGAAGGAAGATCTAAGAGATCATATTACCAGAGAAGCCATAAAGGGGGAGAGGTTGTTAGTTCATGCAGGCTCAGAGCACACCAAATGGGTGACCAATTGTATTCGAGCCACATTGGGATATCCACCTTTGTGTGATGATGCTATGGTGGCTGAGTCAGGAATACAAACAGGTCTACTTGAAGGCAATCAACCTGAGGTTGCCCAAGTCATTTACCCTCCTCTAGATTTTGATATGATTGATCAGCAAGTTCAAGAAATATATAGTCCTCCAAAGGAGGTTGACAGGGTTGTTATTGAGAAAGTGGATAAGCCTGAGGCCACTTTGAAAGAACAGCAAGATGCTCTACTATCTAAGAAGAGATTTAGAGAGCAGGCTGAACTTAAGCCAGATTTTGAGCAGTGGAGCCCTACTTCAAGAAATATTATACTCACTGCATGGAAGGCTGTGAAAGACCAAGTTCATGAAAGAGGAAAGTGGTATAATGAAATAGAATGGCAAAAGCATGAAGCTAGGCAGGAGGCAATAGTACAGTTTAGAAGAAAAGCCAAGCTGGGTAGGCTGCCACCAGATGCTCAGGAGCCGAGCAAGTACTTTCTAAAGCCCTTTCATTACTTTGAAAGGCAAAGGCTCAAGGAAGAAGCAAAGAAAAAGGCTGATCAAAAAGGCAAGAAGCCAGCTGAAGATGCTGAAGCTCCTGTGAAGGCTCAAATCCAATCTGGCAAAGGGATTGTCATAAGGGAGCCTGATCAGTCTTAATTTTAAGTTCTTTCAAAAGTATTTTGTAATGTTTTGATTAAATCATTCAATGTAAAACTCTGTAATCAAACATTATCAAGTTATAAACAATATTTTGTTTGGAATCATATAATGTTCACTCTGTGATGGATTGTTCATATTTTGTTTGGAATCATATAATGTTCACTCTGTGATGGATTGTTTATATTTTGTTTATATTAAGTATTCCTATTATGTCATATATCATCATATTATACTTTTTATAAATGGTGTATATCATTGGCTATAAGGGTTATGACTTCTCCAAATAGGGGGAGATTGTTGGGTACATTGGAAAATGTGTACCTGATTTGAAGAAGCCCAACTTAGCTCAATGATATACATCAAGGTGTATTTGATGTTGTTTTAAGTTGACATGTGCAGGTGAAGAAGTGTTAAAGAATGCAGAAAAATATTCTAAGTCCATGTGTCGACACCTGAAGAAACAGTGTCGACACTTCAGAATATTTGTGTCGACACTTGAAGGAAGCTGTGTCGACATAGAGAAAGATAGTCGACTACATTTGTGTCGACACTGGGAAGCAGTGTCGACTCACAAAGAAAGATAGTCGACCACATTTATGTCGACACTGGGAAGCAGTGTCGATTCACAGAGAAAGATAGTCGACCACATTTGTGTCGACACTGGGAAGCAGTGTCGACTCACAGGAAGATAGTCGACCACATTTGTGTCGACACTGGGAGGCTGTGTCGATACAATGAGACAGAGTCGACACACATTGGCAGAAGTCGACAATACTTGTGTCGACACCAGAAGACTAAGTCAACACATACTGAGTTCTGAATCTACAACAACTGTGTCGACACACAGGACTTGTGTCGACACACTACAAAGTCAAGACCAAGTTATTCTCTGAAGAAGCTGTGTCGACTTAAAGGCAAACTTGTCGACATCATCAAAGGCTGTGTCGACACCAAAGTTACTTGTGTCGACACATACAGACAGTTGGTCTCGACACTTCCTGATAGTCTGTCTCAACACATTGCTGACCAAGACTAAGGCACAGGATCTGTTTGAAGACTTGACAGCTGTGGGTTGCAGCCAGTTAACTGATGTTGTCAGACTTGTCAGAAGACAGTTATAAACCGGATCAGCCGGTTACCATTAAGAAGATCTATAAATAGACAGATTCAGAGAGAAGTAAGAGGGGAATGAGAAAATTGAACTTTGGCAATCAAATTGGGAAATCAAATCAAGAAGGTGTAATACACTAAAGAAGATCTTCATCAGAAGATCTAAGAAGACGATCTCAGGATCGATCTAAGAAGAGTTCTAACAAGAATTCAGAAGTATCATCAAAGGTGTTGGATAGAGAGGGATCCACCCATTTTGAAGAAGAAGAAGGAAGCCATCAGTGGTTTCTCAAGAAGCTGTTTGGAAATCAACTCAGCTAAGTTCAGATTCAAGAAGCTTTGAAGAAAGCTCAGATTCAGTTGATTTCATCAGCTGATCAAGAATTGTCTTGTCCTCTTCTCTCTCAACAAAGGCAAGATATTAAAACTTCTTTTCTAAATTTCTGTAGGATCTGTTTTACACAGATCTGAGTTGTAAGCCTGTGATATAAAGGCTGAGTGTAGGAGAGTTGATCTCTGAGTGGTAGGGCTGTTTGCCTGAGTGTAGGAGAAGGTTCTTCTCTGAGTTGTAGGCCTTGTGGCAAGGCTGAGGTAGGGCTGTTGTGCCTGAGTTGTAGGAACCTATCCAGGTTCTGAGCTGTAGGATCTGAGGATCTGAGAATAGTGGAAGTTTGGCCGAATCTAGCATACTGCTAGATAGGTGAAGGGGGAAAGTGGATGTACCCAGACCTTGGGGAACCACTATAAAACATTGTGCAATCTGTGATGATTAAATGTCTGTGAATGCTGTGCTGGATGTTTTAATTTTTGTAATTGAATTCTGCCTAAAAATTTGAACAAGCAATTAGAACCTATTCACCCCCCCCTCTAGGTGTTTAGGTTGTCTTGAAAGTAAAACTATCAGATCTTGTGTATGTAATACAATGCAATGTTATGAATGCAATGCAATGACTCACTCATGAACACACGTACACTGCTATGTCGACACAGGCTTGTAGTTCCCACTTTTAGAGTAAGTAGCTAACCTCTCAGGAAACATCTATCGTGGCTAGACGGTGAAAGTAGAGTAGGCTTCTCCACTACTAGGCAGACATCCACACTACCAAGCGTAGGCCTCCATACTCCTCAATGCTAAGAACACAACAACGGAGCTCATATGCATACTACGGATCAGAGGAGTCTCGGGTAAATGTGCACTAAGAACATATCCCTACACTGGCTTATCATCGTGGTACAAAAGGTTCCTATGGGAGCGTATCACCAAAGGACCAAGGCCAACCGTTCACTGGCATGGAGGGTGCCTCGGTAAGTAAGCACCGAGGACCAAGGCCCAGTCGTCCAAGTCTATCTGTCAACTCCCGTCGTTGTGATGGCTGACGAGCCTGTAGACTTGCCACACTATCCTTAACACTGGATTATGACACCGCGTGTCAACTCACACCGCATGCATTTTCACTTGGCCATGACATCACATCCAAGAGCTCCATAATGAGTCTCTTTTCATCATTCACATCTCGCGCTCAACAGCACGCAAGGGCTCCATACCGAGTCCCTTATCAACACATCATTCTCGTGTGGCAAGCACACACGCACTTCCAACCCTTCCACATTTCCATATCACACATGGGTTCATCATTTATACAGGTGTCAAGCCACCTTATACAACATACCAATCCCACACTGCTACCCGTAGGGAGATACAACTCTAAGTAGTGGACTATACTAATTATCCTTCAAAACCTGAGATCACTATTCCACATATTCCATAGCCATGAATTAACCTCATCCAATTCCTTCCCAAATGATCAAGCATTCAGCAACAAGTATACTTCATTATGATAATCACAACAGTATGATGATACTTCATATATTCATCAAACATGATAACATAGTTATAAGTTACACATTTAATTATCGGGCATCACACCCTCTTCCAAAACCTGTTTCATCCTCTTGATTATAATCCATGCACATCATTACCGGATTTCACAAGAATATCACTTGCACAACCAAATCGTATCAAATCATTCGTTCACTAACTTTTCCCAAACCATTTGTTTATTAAACTCATCTAAACCGTTGTACAAACATGTTTCATCAAACCATTTATTTACTTAAGGATCTATCAACTGAATCCCATCAACCGTTTGTTTATCACGATCACAAATAAACTAAGTTCACTAAAACCTCAACATCTTCCTGTTACAACCTTTCTATCGAGTCCAGAACTGATTATACACTAATCCTGAGACAAAGTGCACTTAAGTGTTACCATGCATCAAATTTGACTGGACTTTTCCGAGGCTACATGACTCGTATGAAAACATGTAAAAATTCGTTAAAAAGGTCTTTCCAAGGAATATAATTTTTGTATTTGGCCCAAGTCCCAGATCTGGCCGTAACATACCCAAAATCGGCCTCGAAGATCGTTGCGCACAAAAATAGATTTCTGCACGCATCTTAAAGTAAGATAAATGACATCGGTTCATCTTCTTCCTTTAGATATTTATTCAAAACCACATACAACACTTCCTCCTCCCTTATTCACCCTCAATAGACCATTTCTCTTTACGAAACCAAGTCCATCATCTTCACAAAGAAAAGAGGAGAGGTTGAAGACATCAAATCCCTAGGACAAGGTCCTAGCAGGGTCTCTTCCTAGGAGATCTTCATCTCGCAAGTCAAACTCATTTCAGTCGACATCTCTCCTAGATAATAACTATAGATCTAGCATCGAGTGAGAGGATAGGAAGCTCACCTCATTTCCGATCATGGATCTCGTTATCCTTCTTGGCGACATCTTCTTCCTCGTTGGTGTTGTTCTTCACGGAAAGGAAAAGTCTTTCCTCCAGAAAATCAACTCTGACAACTTCTTCTCTTCCGACAGTTTCGGCACAGGTAATGGCTCGCCAAGGAATGAAGTGATGGCTAGGGTTTTCCCGTAAATCTCCTTTTATAAGAGGAATTAGGGTTAGACCACATGCCACGTGTCACCCTAGCATTGGACCGCCTATTATTACTTAAATTAAGTCTTATTGAAATGATCGGTCCAAAGGAGCCATTTGGCGCATTTCCCGAAAATCCGGTTCAGCCCATACACATGAACCCACAATACAGTCTGCCAAAAATGTTATAAGTCAAAATCATCGTGTAAACCATCCACACTCGACGAATCGTCAAGATTCGTCCTGATCACTCGACACCTCGTCGAGTGACGTCAAGTTCACTCCACGCCCAAAGAATCTTTATAAGTTAAAGCGTCGGGATCGTCGAGTATACATGAAAATTCGTCGAATGACGTCAAGTTTACTCAACGAACTCGAAGCTTCATCGAGTGGCGTCGAGTCCACTCAATGCCAGCAAAGTCCAGAATACTTTCAAGTCAAAATAGTCGAATATACATATACTCACTCAATGAATCGTCGAGATTTATCGTGATCACTCGACGCCTACAGAATCCCGAATAATTTTCTAAGTTAAAGCGTTGTGTGCATTGAGTATCACTCAACACCTCATCAAATGGCGTTGAGACCACTCAACGCTCTCGATGCTTTCTGAGTCCAGAAATATTCTAAGGCAAATCACTCAACGCCTCGTCGAATGGCGTTGAGACCACTCAATACTCTCGACTCTTTCTGAGTCCAGGAATATTCTAATTTAAATTTCATCGAGTGGGGTTGAGACCACTCAATGCACTCGACGCTTTCTGAATCCAGGACAATTTCTAAGTTAAACTAGAATGACGTTGAGACCACTCTACACACTCAACACCTGGTTGAGTCCAGAATTCTTCTAAGTGAAATTTGCCTATTAGTGGAGTATCACTCGACGCCTATTACTGGTGCACCACGAGCTTGAGTCAGCTTTATTGACTCAAAATACATGTGAGGGGTCTAGCACGAAATGGGATGTTACATCTGATCTCTTGGTGGAGATCAGACGGTGGTGATCAAATACCGGCGGCAGAAGTTCACGCGCTTCTACTGCCGCCTCCCGGTGGCCGTCAGGCCACGGTACCGCCCCCAATCAATTCGCCAAGGGCCGACGAGCCTCGGGGCAGTGGTCTGGTGGCCCAGAACCACCAGCCACTGCCGGAATTAATCATCCCGACAGAGGGTGGAGCGAATTGCTCTGCTTTGACGATGTCGCGCCACCCCACCTCTTTGGAGGTCTCTAGGCCGCAGAACCAACACCGACCGGTGTGCCTGTGGTAGGGCTTCTCTCCGGCAGTGGTCTGATAGCCTGGCGCCATCGGCAGCGGCCGAAGTAATAATAACAGAGCATGATATTGCTTTGTTGGGTGCCACCGGAGCGGTGAATTCCGGCGGCACCACCAAAACTAGGGCAGGGTTTTCCACCCACGGACACCACCCGACCTAGAGTAAGGCTCGGGTGGCGCTGTCGGCATTCCGACCGCCAGGAGGCCCATGCAACATGTTGGATAAGTAGGGAAGGAGGAGGTAAAAGTTTTCCACCTAGCCTAGAGGAGCTCGAGAAGGTCCTGGCCGAGCCGACATTAAAGGTGGTAGAGTAAGGAGGTGGCGGGTTTTGGATCCGGGTTTTATGGTGACCCAGGGTTCCGGCAAGGGGCGCTTTGAGCTTGCTTGAGTTGGTGTGGAAAAGCTGAGGGGGGTGAGGGTTCTTAAATAGGTTGGGGGATGGTGGCCACGCCTTCTCTCCCCTGTGTGGGATTAACCCGAGAGGAGGAGGAGATGGATTCTCCTCCTCCAGCTGTATTGGATAGCTAGCCCCCATCAGGGCACCCTAGACTGACAGGTGTCAGTCATCAAGGGGAGGTGAAGGATGGGCTTGGGCTTTGGACTTGGTGGACCTTAAGAAGAAGAAAGGGAAGGGGTTGATGGGCCTTTATTAAGGCCCATTTACAAGTCTTTCTTGTTAGTGGTAGAGGCCCAAGAGATGGTAAGCGTGGAGCCCAATAAACTCATGAAGAGTAGGTGCATTCCTCTTGGAAAAATTACAAAAAAGAGCTTCTAGGGGGTTTGACCAAAGTCAACCCTAAGGTGTGTCCCCCTTGCTGGTCAAAATCAAAATTTGTCCAAGTCATCGGGGTTCAGGTAAAAGTTGGAGTGTCGTGTCACGATTGGTGTGCGCACGCTTTTCGGTGCACGACTGAGCTTTATTTGACCACCTGTCATCGAAACTGACTGGGATGAATTTTGTTGATTTTGTATTGACCATATGAATCCAATGTCACTGATCGGCGTCAAATCAGAGTTCATTTGCTAAGTAATTAAAATTTGTGCGTCGTGGCACACTGAAATGGTCAAAACGCTCACGTCCACCGATAGACTTCAGATTGCGACACAACGAGTTCCAATGCATTCGTATCGACTATGCAAAGACATAGGAACTAACATAACTCAAATCGAAGTTTTCTAGCTCCAAACCCCCGACTAGTGTTACCTCCTACCCTAGTATGGGCAATGGGTAGAGGTTTGGGTCATTTTTATTGGGCTTACTAGGGTTCTTGTGGCCCAATAAAAGTCGGGATGTTACCGTGTGTTGGAACACCCTTTTTATATTTGGGTCAGGATAACTATGCTAAGGATGTTGACCTAATTGTATAGCATAGGTCATTGAGTGTGAGTTTAGAACTTAGGTTATTTGAGATTTAGTTCTGCTCAGCTCGACGGAGAGTCGACCCCAGCTCGACGTAGAGTCGTCCTCAGCTCGACGCATAGTCGACCGCTGCTCGACGCACAGTCGATCGCAGCTCGACGCAGCGTCGTTCTCAGTTCGACGTAACGTCGAGTTCTGCTCGACGTTTTGGCATGTATTTCTCTGCTTCAATTTTACTCTCTGATCGACGATCAGTCGAGCTCAGATCGACGCTTCAGGTTGAGTTCGACGTTTTAAGTTCTCCCGTCCGTTGACATTTGAAATTCAAATGAGAGATTTTTCAAGCAGTTATTGCAAGAGATCCCTTGGCCGTTTCAAGATTTAATTGCACCATATCTCAAGGAATTTTCAATGGAAACCAATTAAGGCTTTCCTTCAAGGCATGGACAGTTATGGAATATATTAAATGCCCTGCCAACGGCTATCCCATTACTCAGAGATCTATTCGAGAGAGACAAGCAGAACAGAAAATAATAATTCATTCATTCTGACAACACAGAGGACATCAAGCTTCATCTCTTGCTCAAGAAATCTGTCTGCAGAGAATTTACAGAGAAGAACTACACTCAGAGAAACATCTTCATCAACATTCTCTGAAACCTCTTCTGCCTCTGCATTCAACTCTTCTCAATTAGCTTTCTACCTTCAGACATCAAACACTCAGTTTCTGAGTCATCTATTGCTGAAGAAGGACAAGCAGTGAAGAGCCTGTCACCCTTGTGCAAAGCTTCTTCTACCTGAACTTCTATATCTCAGGGGGAGCTTTGACAACATCTACATCCACTAGCTTCTCTCTGATTGTTGACAGAGAAGCAAACTCAACCCTTCTTATTTTACCTCTTCTGTACAGGGTTTTAACTCCCTTCAAAAGTTACCTTTTGGTTAGCTGAGACCTTGTCAAAATCAGTGGTGGCAAGACACCTTATCAAAAAATCTGGTGGTGCCCAGGACACCTGATCAAGCATCCTGCAGTGGATTCCTATCAAGGGGTGATAGAAGAGTGGACTACCCAAGTTTGGGGAACCACTATAAATTTCCTTGTGTCTTCTGTGGATTGTTTTTCTTCTTGCTTGTGTGCTGTGTGATTTTATTTTAAATATATTTATCTGCTGCATCACTCACTACCTACACTAAGTAAATCAAAAAGTTTTAAATATATCAATTTATTTGAACTTGCTCTATTCACCCCCCCTCTAGAGGCTGTTAGATCTTATCACCTAACTTTCAATTGGTATCAGAGGCAGGTTGGTCTTTACTTCAGGATAACACCTGGACCACAAAGATCTTTGATAAGATCAAACCCTATAGAGTGGTTACTTTATTTTGTTTTGTTATAAACTGTTTTTATAAAACTCATGGCACAAAACAAGGAGTATGCAAGCACAAGACCTCCAGTGTGCAATCTTTCCAAGTTTGGACTCTGGAAAGCAAGGATAAAACTTTACATGAATTCTTTTGATGAAGATATCTTTAATTGTGTCTTAACAGAATGTCCAAGACCTCCTACTTCAACAAGTACTTCAGCTATTCCACCTCCTGCAGGAACAGACACTGATATAAAGAAGTGGAAAGCTGCTGATGCAAAAGCAATGAACATATTGGCACAAACTATGTCTGATGACATATTCCAAAAAGTTGCTGAATGCAATACTGCCAAGGAAATCTGGGACAAATTAACTGAAATAGTCTCAGGTTCAGCTGATGAAAGAAAGGATAGAAGAGCTCAACTGATAACACAGTATGAGAACTTCAAAATGGCTCCAGCTGAATCTGTGGCTGACATGTACAACAGATTCAGTCTCATTGTCAGTGAGTTGAAAACTCTGGACAAGGATATATCTCTCACTGAGATAAATGATAAAATTCTCATGTGCCTACCTAGCACTTGGGATTCAAGAATCTGGCCAATCAAAGATGGCAGAAGTCAAATTGAGCTATCCACTGAAGCTCTCTTAGGCAAGCTCAAGTCCTATGAGCAATTTGTCAAGACAAGAGAAGGGGAGCAAAACACATCTTCTCCTGCACCCAAAGTGGAGAAGACAATAGCTCTCAAAGCTTCAGAGGAAGTACCTAAAGAGAAGGAGATAGTCAATGAAGAACTTCTAAGCCTACTAGCCAAAAGATTCAACAAGATGGCTAGGAAGAATTTCAGAAAATGGTCTTCTAAGGACCAAGACAAGCCAAGGTATGATAGGTCTAATAATAAAGAAATTATTTGCTATGGCTGCAGGAAACCAGGACACACTGCTCCAAACTGTCCTGAGAATCAAGGCAAAGAAAAGAAAGATAGGAGAGAAAGAAAAGACAAGAGAAGAGAGAAAGATTCAAAGAAATATTATGAGAAATCCTCTTCCAGCAACACCAAAAATACAAGGAAAGGATTTGTTGCAGAAACTTGGAGTGATACTGAAGATTCTGAAGAATCATCCAGCACAAGTGATGATGAGGATGATGCCACAGAAAAAGGATTCTGCATGATGGCAATCAATGCATCACAAAGCAGCTCAGATTCAGAGCATGAATCTGAATATATGACTGATCAGGAATTGAGTGAAGATCAGGTACTTGACTCATTTGATTTTTCTTCTGATGATTTCAAGTTTAGATTTAAATCAATGTGCATAGACTTGCTGACAGCAGAGAAGACAAATGATTCTCTTAGAAGTCAACTGTCTGATTACAGCACATTAAGTGCAAATAATCTCAAGCTCTCTGATGAGTTAGAGTGCTGTAGGGAGGAGATAGCTTCACTAAAGAGTGAGCTATCCAAGGCTAAACAGCTAGAGGAAACTCTCAATGGGAGGAGCCTCAAGCTAATAGACATCACAAGCACAGTGAACTCAAGAATGAGTGGTTCACTAGGTTTGGGTGCCTCTCCAAGCCAACCTATAGTGCTAACAACTCCCATAAAATTTACCAGTAACAAGGGCAAAGGAATTATGGTAGTAGCCAGAAAAAATTCTGATCTACCTAAGCAACCTCAAGTTCAACAGAAAACGTCGAACAGAGCTCGACGTTCTTCGACCAGAGCTCGACGCCGTTCTAACAAGAATCAGCAACACCTTGCTGAAGCGTCGAACTCAGGTCGACACACGTCGAACTCAGGTCGACTTGCTGTTGTCCCTGAAAGTAGGCCTGTTCAAGCGTCGAATGGAGCTCGACGTCCTGAAACTTCAGCGTCGAACTTAGGTCGACGTGCGTCGAACAGAGCTCAGAGTTCTGGGTTGTCTGCACAGGATAAATCTAAATTGAATATCAAGTATCCTACATCTCAGCCTAACCCTTATGCTGAATGGGTGATTCCTCCTAGGAGATATCATCCTGAAGGCTATAAGAGTCAGCCTGAAATGTCATTCATTTCTGATTTCATTGGTTATCAACCTCAACCCAAGGTGAACTGGGTGAAAAACAACTAAGCTGTTACATGTGCAGATGAAGAGCTATCCAGTGGTGAACCAGCATTGGTACCTGGATAGTGGTTGCTCCAAACATATGACAGGAACCAAAAGCAATCTTTCATCCTTCAAAGCAAAGCTTGGACCAAGAGTAATCTTTGGTGACTCCAATTTTGGACAAACCAAGGGATATGGTCAAGTCAAAATAGGCTCAATCACTATCAAGAAAGTAGCCTATGTGGAAGGACTGAAGCACAACTTAATCAGCATCAGTCAACTTTGTGATGCTGGTTATCAGGTTTGGTTCACTGATCTAGTATGTAATATTGCTCTAGATAATAATATTGTGTTGATTGGAAATAGGCAAGATAACATATACCTAGTAGATTTTAATTCATCTAAAGTAGACATATGCCTTTTTAATTCCCTTAGTAAGCCAAATGAGCTTTGGCATAAAAGATTAGGACATGTTAACCTTAGAACTATTGCTAGGTTGTCTAAACTCAACCTTGTTAGAGGACTACCTTCTGGTCCCTACAAGAAGGAAGGACTCTGCAAGGCTTGCCAACTAGGAAAGCAAACTAAAAATAGTTTCAAATCACTTAACAAGAGTGATTCACCTAGGGTTTTGTATCTGTTGCACATGGACCTTTTTGGACCTACTACAGTACAAAGTCTAGGGGGGAAATCTTATGCCTTAGTGATTGTAGATGACTTCTCAAGATTCACTTGGGTGTTCTTCCTAAGAAAGAAGTCTGATAACTTCAAAATTTTGACAGATTTTCTCAAGAGCATACAGATTGAGTTCAATACTCATATAGCCCTGATCAGAAGTGATCATGGGACAGAGTTTGATTCTCTTCTTATGCAAGAGTTCTGTCAGAATGAAGGGATCAGGCACACTTTCTCAGCTCCCAGAACTCCTCAACAAAATGGGGTAGTTGAAAGGAAAAATAGAACCTTAATTGAATCAGCCACAACATTATTGACAGATGCTCATCTTCCTCTAACCTTTTGGGCAGAGGCTGTGAACACCTCCAATTATGTTTTGAACAGAAGCCTGATACATAAACTAAAGAATAAGACCCCTTATGAATTGCTCAAAGGAAAGAAACCTAAAGTTAGCTTTTTCAAAATCTTTGGTTGCATTTGTTTCATTCACAATAATGACAAGAGATATTTAGCAAAATTTGAAGCTAAGGCTGATGAAGGAGTGTTTCTGGGATACTCTTTGAACAGCAAAGCTTATAGGGTGTATAACAAATCATCTCATAAAATTGAAGAGTCCATGCATATTACCTTTGATGAATCTAATATGTCTTATAAGGAGAAGAATTCTTCTACCATAGATCACTTACAGGTACAATCATTAGCTGAAAATATTAATCAATTAACCATCATGGATGAGGGAAATCTATCTTCAACAACTCAACAAGAAGCTGCTAGTAATAAGAGTGAAGATACAGATCAAATTTCAGAACCAAATGGAGAGCCAGTTGTTGTTCCACAAGAGGAAACAACAACACAGGTTGGTGAACAATCAACACCCACTGTTGATTTAGTAACAATAAGAGATCATCCAATCTCCCAAGTGATTGGAGAAATTTCAGAAGGTGTGCAAACCAGAAATCAGATAAATCAACATCTGATGCACACCTGTTTTCTCTCCCAAATAGAGCCTCAAACTATTCAAGATGCAGAGCAAGATCCAAACTGGATCATTGCAATGCAAGAGGAACTAAACCAGTTTGAAAGGAACAAAGTATGGGAATTGGTTCCAAAACCAAGAAACCATCAAATTGTTGGAACTAAGTGGGTTTTCAGGAATAAGCTAGATGATCAAGGGATCATTGTGAGAAACAAGGCAAGGCTTGTTGCTCAAGGCTATTGTCAAGAAGAAGGGATTGATTATGACCAAACCTTTGCACCAGTTGCAAGGTTGGAGGCCATAAGAATTTTCCTTGCTTATGCTGCACACAAGAAGTTCAAAGTTTTCCAAATGGATGTTAAAAGTGCATTTCTCAATGGAGACATCAAGGAAGAAGTCTATGTCAAGCAACCTCCAGGTTTTATCTCTTCAACCTTTCCTGAACATGTTTTCAAATTACATAAGGCCTTATATGGTCTCAAGCAAGCTCCAAGAGCATGGTATGAGACCTTAGCCTCCTTTTTGCTTGAAAATGATTTTAAAAGGGGTAGAGTAGACCAAACTCTTTTTATTAGAACCCATAAGTCCCATATCCTACTAGTACAAATATATGTAGATGATATAATATTTGGGTCTACTGATTCAAGCTTATGCAAAAAGTTCTCACAACTTATGCACTCAAAGTTTGAAATGAGTAGCATGGGTGAGCTTTCCTTTTTCTTAGGATTGCAAATCAAACAACATGCTGATGGCATATTCATCTCTCAAACCAAGTATGCAAAAGAATTGGTTAATAAATTTGGGATGTCAGATGCATCTTCTATGAAAACACCTATGCCTACTAATGCTGTCTTAGATGCTGATGAATCTGGTAAACCAGTTGATCAGACTAATTATAGAGCAATCATTGGCTCTCTTTTATATCTTACAGCTAGCAGACCAGATATTATGTTTGCTACATGTGTATGTGCTAGGTTCCAAGTGAGCCCTAGAGAGTCACACCTCACATTAGTTAAGAGAATTCTTAGATATGTAAAAGGTTGTCCAAATCTAGGTCTCTGGTATCCACATGATTCAGGATTTGATCTCACTGGATTTTCAGATGCTGATTATGCTGGATGTAGAGTAGACAGGAAAAGCACCAGTGGAACTTGTCAATTCCTGGGTGATAGACTTGTCTCCTGGTTTTGTAAAAAGCAAACATCTGTGTCTACATCAACTGCTGAAGCTGAATACATGGCTGCAGGAAGTTGCTGCTCACAGATGTTGTGGATTCAAAACCAGCTCCTAGACTATGGTTACAACTTAGAGAAGTCAAAAATTTTTTGTGACAATACTAGTGCAATTTGTATTGCTCAAAATCCAGTTCTCCATAGTAGGACAAAGCACATAGAGATCAGACATCATTTCTTAAGGGATAATGTAGAAAAGAATAAAATAGCACTAGAGTATATTCCTACTGATTTACAAAGGGGAGATATTTTCACCAAACCTTTGGATGAAAAGAAACACTTCTTCTTCCTTAATCAGTTGGGAATGATAGATGGAGATAGCATAAATTAATTTACAAGATTTTGAAACCATAAAAATAACAAAATCTAGGCAAATGTATCTTTTCCTTAAGAATCTAGAGGTTCTGTCTGAACTCTGCTCGACGCTCGACGCTTTTCACTTGAAAACGTCGACCTGAGATCGACTGACCGTCGACCGCTAAATAGCGTCGACCGTCGACCTCATCTTTTGCATCGACCAGAGATCGACTCTGTCTGGAGTTTGTTAAGCTTCTGTTTCGGTCGACGACGTTAATTGACGTCGACCAGAGCTCGACGTTCAGCATCCCTAATAGCGTCGACCGTCGACCTTCAAAACGTCGAACGTCGAACTCAGCTGAACACCATCGAGTCTCTTCGCTTCCCCTAGAGCCTCTTAGCGTCGAACTAAGCTCGACGTTATTTCCTTTTCAGCGTCGAACCCTAGTATAAAATCATCTTCTCGGCGTCGATGTCTTTTGCGCTTTCGTATTTCCTGCAACTTTATTCTCCCTCCAAAGCTTTTACACTTGTTCTTGAGAGGTATTCTGCAGATAATGGCGATTCCAGCAAACATATTGACGGCAATGAAGATCGATTATGGTTTCGACATCGACTTGGATTCCTTTGAAGGTTCCTCACAGAATTTTCTGGATATCCTGGAGCTATTTAAAGAACAGAAACTAGTGAAGTTTATGTCAACAAGAATGCCCATGGCAGAGACTGAAATAAAAGAGTGGATATATACAGCAGCTAATACAGATGAAAGCACTATTACTGGTTCTATTTCTGGAACTCAGGTATCAATATCTCCTGCTACTTTTACTGAAGCTTTTGAATTAGAGAATGGACATGACAGTTTGGAATTGTCAAATGAGGAGTATGATGCAATGCTAGACAGAATGGGTCATTCTTCTGAGAATGCCTCCAAATTGCTGAAAGTGGATCTTGCCATTGAATTTAGGCTTTTAGCTGATGTGGTAGGCAAGGTCATCTGTGCTAAGAGGACAGCACATGATGCTATTTCCAGGCAACAATTCTGCATCATGGCTGCCCTCCTAGATAAAAAGCACCTAAACTGGGGAGAACTACTGTTTGATTTAGTGAAGAAGAAGGTCAATAAGACCTATGTTCATTTTGGAAGGACTTTGGGATTGTTGCTTCATCATGTCTGCCCACAGCTTCTGGTAACCTCCAAGCACATTAATGCTTCAAAAAGGTTGACCTGTGCCCTGATTGGAAAATGGGACAGGAAGATTGTAAATCCCAAGGCTGCTGCAGCAATGAAATCCTCTACTGAAACAAGGGCTATTGTGGCCACTCACCCTCAGTCAACTGACCTAGTAGAAGAAGCCAGGCCATCAATCACCATCTCTCCTTCTTTCAGCTTTCCAACCACCTTCTCTCCATCAACTTCTCAGCTCTCATCCCCTTTGCAAATGTCATCCATTGACACTATTGCATCTTCTCTTCATCCATCCATTACCACCACTTCTGAAGTATTTGATCCTCTTCATTACTTCCCTTCAATGGACACTGAGATCAATCAAGATGATTCCTTCTTGGATAATACACATGATAACATTGCTGAGCCCTCATTCTCAGACCTCATCATGTCCTCCATTATTCAACCCTCCATTCCTCTTCCTTCTATACCATCATCTTCTCCTGCTGCATCTGTTTCTCTCCCCTCTACCTCTGCTCAACAGTCTGGGCAAGTAGATCTGCTTCCCTTGGCTAATAAGCTCTATGAGCTCTTGGCTCCAAGGTTGTCCTCCTTATTGGATGCTTCCCTAGCTCCAATAATCAGATCTTTGGACTCTATTTCTTCAAAGCTCTCTTCCCTCTCTCCTGCTGTGGCTGGCCCTTCTCCTAGGGGCCTAGAATCAGTTGCTACTGAATCTAGGCAGGGGGAGATTTTGGTAGAAGAAGAGCTGCCTTCTGTTGATTGTGAAGAGATGCTTGTTTCAGATGTTCAGATTGCAGATAGAGAATTCAGTCCACCTCCAGTTGAAGATTCTATTGTGACAGTACCAGCATTATTTTTCAGAAGATCCTTCAGCTCTCACAGGTTACTGCTTGCTGAAGATCTGTCCAGGGCCATCATTCCCTTTGCTGCTGCTGTTGTTGGTTGTGATAAGATGATTCTTGAAGATGATGCAGTGGTAGCTGATGCTCCTGCAAATGAGTCTGCTGATAACATGACTGTTGATAAGGTTCTTAACACTTCTGATGCAGTGGAAGCCCTTGCTCCTGCTGAAGTTATTGTTTCTGAGGCAGTGGTAGCTGTTGCTCCTGCCAGTTCTTTTGTTTCTTCTGCTTCTGATGCAGTGGTAGCCTCAGCTCCTGCTAGTGAAAGTTATCCAGCCATTTCTGTTGAGGCTGTGATTTCTGAAGTCTTGAGTGACTTAGCTGATTCAGTGCCTGCTGCTCCTGAAACCATTTCTTTCCCTGCAGTGCTAGATAAGTCATCTACACTGGCAGATGCTCCTCTTCCTGTTTCAGAAAGTGCATCAAAAGTTGATTTTTATGATCCCTATGATCATAGCCAAAGCAGCTCCTCTGATGAATTTGCAACTAGCTCTAATGACTCTGCTGCAACTATTGCTAAAAAGAGGAAAGCCAGATCAAAAGCTGCAAGAAGAGTTCCAATGGCTAGAGCAACTGACCATGACATCCCTTATTACATACAGCACAAATGTGAGATTACTGAGCCATGGATGCAGTTCTCTAAAAATCAGCTCAAGGCAATGAAAATGAAAAAGAAGTTCAAGAAAGGTGATTCCAAGTCGTTTGACTTTCCTCCTCCTCCACCTCCTCCTTCTCCAGGTGCAGGAGGCAGTGCTAACCTAGTAAGCAAACCTCCAACATCCTCCTTCCAAGGCAAGACTTATCAGTCAAGGAGAGGACAAGGAGGTGGCCAATCTAGAGGTTATCAATCAAGAGGAAATCAATCCAAAGGATCTTCTAGAGGTAATCAAGCTAGAGGTCAAGCCAGACCCCAACCTTATCAAAGGGAAGGAAAGACCATTGCTTCAACCTCTGGTCCCTTTCCCTTTAAGCTCAATGAGGGTGTAAGGCAGAAACCTATTCCTTCAGATCATCGTAATAAGTATGAGCCTCCTATTCCATATGATGATCCAGTTAACAACCCTACTGCATGGAAGGCTAGGATGGCTGAGCTTGCTGCCCTAGATCTAATTAAGAAGAACAAAGAAAGGGGACTGGACATATCCAACATAAGCACTATGTCAGACCAGAGAAGACAGGAGTTAGACAAATATCATTCTAGCAAATTCTTTGATGCTGATAGATACATGGAGCTACATCCTGCTGCTGTTCCTCCTTCTGCAAAGAGCATAACTTCATTGGGGACTTCTGAAGATTACAGATCAAAGAAAGACAGTGCCAACCCTCAAAGGGAAATCAAATTCAAGAAAGGCTTTGAAGAAGAGCCTAAGGAGAAGTAAATGTAAGATGGCTTATCTTCTATGTTACTGCCATAAACATTTTTGACAGTTGTTTATCTGCTCCTGCTTCCATCTATGCTCTTGTTTTTCAGTTTTTTTTGTATAATGTCTGTATGCATTTTTTAAAAAAAAAAAATCATGTGAATAGTAATCCTAATCCAAATAGGGGGAGATTGTTGGAACACCCTTTTTATATTTGGGTCAGGATAACTATGCTAAGGATGTTGACCTAATTGTATAGCATAGGTCATTGAGTGTGAGTTTAGAACTTAGGTTATTTGAGATTTAGTTCTGCTCAGCTCGACGGAGAGTCGACCCCAGCTCGACGTAGAGTCGTCCTCAGCTCGACGCATAGTCGACCGCTGCTCGACGCACAGTCGATCGCAGCTCGACGCAGCGTCGTTCTCAGTTCGACGTAACGTCGAGTTCTGCTCGACGTTTTGGCGTGTATTTCTCTGCTTCAATTTTACTCTCTGATCGACGATCAGTCGAGCTCAGATCGACGCTTCAGGTTGAGTTCGACGTTTTAAGTTCTCCCGTCCGTTGACATTTGAAATTCAAATGAGAGATTTTTCAAGCAGTTATTGCAAGAGATCCCTTGGCCGTTTCAAGATTTAATTGCACCATATCTCAAGGAATTTTCAATGGAAACCAATTAAGGCTTTCCTTCAAGGCATGGACAGTTATGGAATATATTAAATGCCCTGCCAACGGCTATCCCATTACTCAGAGATCTATTCGAGAGAGACAAGCAGAACAGAAAATAATAATTCATTCATTCTGACAACACAGAGGACATCAAGCTTCATCTCTTGCTCAAGAAATCTGTCTGCAGAGAATTTACAGAGAAGAACTACACTCAGAGAAACATCTTCATCAACATTCTCTGAAACCTCTTCTGCCTCTGCATTCAACTCTTCTCAATTAGCTTTCTACCTTCAGACATCAAACACTCAGTTTCTGAGTCATCTATTGCTGAAGAAGGACAAGCAGTGAAGAGCCTGTCACCCTTGTGCAAAGCTTCTTCTACCTGAACTTCTATATCTCAGGGGGAGCTTTGACAACATCTACATCCACTAGCTTCTCTCTGATTGTTGACAGAGAAGCAAACTCAACCCTTCTTATTTTACCTCTTCTGTACAGGGTTTTAACTCCCTTCAAAAGTTACCTTTTGGTTAGCTGAGACCTTGTCAAAATCAGTGGTGGCAAGACACCTTATCAAAAAATCTGGTGGTGCCCAGGACACCTGATCAAGCATCCTGCAGTGGATTCCTATCAAGGGGTGATAGAAGAGTGGACTACCCAAGTTTGGGGAACCACTATAAATTTCCTTGTGTCTTCTGTGGATTGTTTTTCTTCTTGCTTGTGTGCTGTGTGATTTTATTTTAAATATATTTATCTGCTGCATCACTCACTACCTACACTAAGTAAATCAAAAAGTTTTAAATATATCAATTTATTTGAACTTGCTCTATTCACCCCCCCTCTAGAGGCTGTTAGATCTTATCACCTAACTTTCACCGTGGTCTGGAGCGGGCGGCCAAAAATTGCATTGTACGGTGACTCTGTCTCAATGGCCATAGATTGAACTTTGTGAGTTGCTTGCTTTGGGAATTTCCCTAAGGTAACCGAGAGGGTTATTGTTCCCTTAACTAGCATCCCCCCCATTGAAGCCATAGATTGGGCCTGCCGCCGGCTGGAGGCTTTCCTTTGAGATGTGCATTCCTCGAAGTGTTGGTATGAACAATAGTTGATCGAGCTTCCATTATCTACCAATATCCGCTTGACGTGAAAGCTTGGGTAACTTATTTCGGCCGTTATAACTAGCGAGTCACCGTGCAGTATCAGCAGTACCTTGAGATCCTCGTCACTGAAGCTGATCTTCTCCATTGCATTTATGCTTCACCCGGGCCCGTTCTGCGCAATCGAGTTTATCGTGGCAAATGAAGACCCTATTATGGTCTCGACCATCCTTACAACTTGCCTGCCCCATATGCTTCCTGGTTTGCGGGTGTCTGATCCCTCCTCTGCTGGGTTGGTTGGTCTCTTGCGTGGTCCTAAAGGAACCTTCCAAGGACCCCCTGCCAGATGAGTCGCTTAATCCTTTATCCTGACACATTCTCTTGTAGAATGCCCCGTCCCCTTGTGGAAATCACAGTATTTCGATCAATCCCCCTTAACAACGGGGATATCTCGTGGCATTTATAGTGTTGTGTCATCTCAAATTGCATAAATCATGTTTGTACTCAAAGTGTTGAGCGGTGCGTACTCCTAATACTCTCTGGGGGGTCGGTCCTCATGATGTTCCCTCTGGTGGGGGTTGCCCCTGCGCTTCTCTTGACGTATTGGGGGCAGTTCTTCTCTCTTCCACTTAACTCCTTCGAACTGTCGCCAATGAGCCTCGATCGCCTTGTCAATTGCAATCTGGGCTTCGACCCGATGCACAAGTTCCGGGTAACTTGGGTCCGTCTCCCTCATTAAAGCGGAGTAAAACCCTTCAGGTTGGATCCCCCTAAGGAAGACTCCACGCAAGAGTTCTGAATCTACCACTAGGGTTTGTCTGGCTTCTGCGGTGAATCGGCAGAAGATTTCCTTAAGGGACCCTCCCTCGTTCTAGAGAATTCTGAATAGATGGGAGGGATCCTTTGTAATAAGGCGATTGGCAATGAAATGTCCACGAACTACTGAGTGTGCTGGGCGAAGTTTCAGATGGTTCCCCCTCTGAGCGAGTGGTACCATGTCCTTGCCTTCCCTTTCAATGTGGCTAGACCTAGCAAAGTAATTGATCAGGTGCGTTGTAGATGCGAAGGATTATGGTGAAATGATTCACATACTCCAAGCAATCCTCCGTCCCGTCATAATTCTCGATGCTTAGGAGCTTGCATTCTGTGAAAAAGTGTAGAGTAAATCGACAAGAGATAAATAAACCGCAAATTTTATTTCTCCCAAAAGATAAATAATACATAGGTATGCCCACATATTTATAGAAAATGGGGGAGAAGAGAGAATACAATAAGAGATGTGGGACTAAATAAGTACCTGTACGGTTATATGGTTTGCCACTGTCAAACCGCAACACTGTACAAAGGAATGATAATCGCCAGACTGTCTGCTAGCCGCCAGACCACCACTACTAGCCGCCAAACCGCCTGCTAGCCGTCTAACCACCAATGCTAGTTGCCTGACCACAGTTGCAGTAAGCCACCAGATCACTGCTGCGGAAAGCCACCAGACCGCTGCTGCGATAAGC